>JAQPPZ010017145.1:270000-1470000 GCA_028583015.1 Wollemia nobilis | reverse complement strand
GGTCATTATGAATTCTTGGAAATGGCATTTGGTCTCACAAATGCTCTTTCTACATTCCAAAGTCTTATGAACAACATCTTCTAGCCCTTTTTACTGAAGTTCATCCTTGTGTTCTTCGATGACATCTTGATTTACAATCGCACATGGGAAGAGCACCTCAATCATTTGGATCAAAATTTACAGTTGTTGGTAACCCATCACCTTTTTGCCAAAAGGTCCAAGTGTTCCTTTGGTTTGATTGAAGTAGAGTATTTGGGACACATTGTCTCATAGGATGGCATTAAGGTTGACCATAAGAAGATTCAAGTAGTTCAAGAGTGGCCGCAACCTCGCACCCTCAAGGGATTTCAAGGATTTTTAGGGCTTACGGGCTATTATTGCAAATTTGTCTACAATTATGGGAAGATAGCTGCCCCTGTCACCTCCATGTTGAAAAATATTCCTTCACTTGGACAGGGTCGACTGACCAAGCCTTCATTAAACTCAAGCATGCTATGACCACCACTCTCATTTTAGCCATGCCGGATTTCTCTAAACCATTTATCATTGAAAGTGATGCTTTTGGTTGTGGTATTGGGGCAGTATTGATGCAAGAAGGATGACCTATGGCTTTTACTAGAAAGGCACTCTCTGATCGTAATCAAGGGAAATCCACATATGCTAAGGAAATGTTCGCCATATTGCATGCAGTCACACATTGGCGACCTATTGGCATTTTTGCCACATTATTTTGATTGTTGATTATTCATGCATAAAATGTTGAAGTTCTCACTCTTCTACGAGTTTTGATGCCCAAAACAGCTAAGTCCGAAGACTGTCGCGATATCGCGACAAAAAGCAGCATGGAGAGCACGATTTCTCACAAAAACATGACATGTCGCGTTATCATGGGTCTGTTGAGGAGAGAGAAGTCAAAAGCATAAGAGTCACAAAATCATGATCTGTCACAGTTTCATGACACCAAATGCAGAAGAGGGCAGAGCAGTAAAATTGTCGCGAAATCGTGACATAATTTAGCAGAGTGACAAATAATGTCGCGAAATCGTGACATAATTGGGCAATGACAATGAATCTCGTAGCAATTTCGTGACAGAATAATGAACAAGGAGCTAAATGCGATAGATGTCGCGATATCGCAACGTGTTGCGTGGTTGCGACAAAGTTGAAACGAAAGGCTTAAGGTATGAAAGACATCGCGATTTCGTGACATTTTTGAGGAAGAGGCCAAGCAAGAAGAAGATGTCACGATATCGCGATAGGAAGCGACAATGATGAAGAAGGCAAGAGAACGTCGTGATTTCACGACATATTGGGGTGGAAGGACCAAGTGCAGGAAATTGTCATGATTTCACGATGATGAAGCAAGGAGGCAGCCAGATTGTATGGAATGTCATGATTTCGTAACATGACGAATTTTCACAGTCGAAAAGCAGTAAAGTCTAAGGAGATAGAACCTGTCGTGATTTCGCGACATGCTGGAGATTAAAGAACCACTTGAGGCAAAAGTGTCATGTTTTCGCAGGTTGAGAGCAGGACCGTACAAGGCAAGAGAAAACTGTCATGAAGAGAAGGGCGTAGAAGGTAGAAGAAGTCACGATTTTGTGACATGGTGAAGTTTTCGCAACATGTTGAGAAAAGAAGTCCAAACAAAGCAGAGTGTCACGATTTCGCGACGTATAAGGGAGACACTGCCAAAAGAGAGAAAGGTGTAGCGAAATTGTGCCTTGTCACATTTTCGCAGTTCGGAGCGGCATAAAGACAACATGAGGAAAGAACGTCGTGATTTCACGACAGGTCATAGTTTCATGAAAACAAAGCGGAGAAAGAGCATAATAGTACGGAACATCACGATTTCACGACGCGACGCGTTTTCGTGAGCTAAGGTGGTGAAGGAGACCAAAGAGACAAATACGTCACGATTTCATGACATGGTTGATTTTCACAATCCAAAAGTGACAAAAGTGTACGGAGCAGAGAAATGTCACGATTTCATGAAATGTCGCATTTTCATGACCTGTTATAGTTTCGCGCCAGAAAGCAGTTCAAACGGCCCGATGAAGCATTGCGATTTCCAAGGATTTAAAGCACTCCAAAATTTAATGTTTTGCTGCTTTCCAATGTGAGCAAGGTAGAAGAACGTGCCCAAGCCACCAGAATTGAAGACGTCTCCATTATTCAAAGCTTCTATTCATGATTTTTCTAACAGTTCAAGCATGCTTCGAGGATGATCATTTAATGAAGACGATCGGTTCCTTGTTTCATGTAATTTTTGTTTTCTCCGAGGCTGGTTTAAGGAGATCATTTCCTTGTTTCTGTTGCACATTTTATAGATCTCGAGGAGGTCCGTTGCATGTTTTTAATGCTGTAGAGAGGCAAGACCTCTATAAATATCAATGTATATCTCAAGAACAAGCATTGGGAGTTTGAGAGACATGTTGCATGAAAACATTCAAGTTCTCTGCGTAAATAAGAGATATTTGGCCTCTAATTTTACAAGCGTCTTTCTGTGTAATGTCCTTCTATTTCATGCATTTCTTGATTATGCTCATCTTTCTAATCTGCTGTTAGATTTGAATTCAGTGTCTGAGTTTGAATATTGCTAATGAGGAAGTGAGTTCTGGAATGCAATCCTGGAGGTTGTCTGCGCAAGGTCGTAAGTAGATTATGCTGTATTCTATTATTGTATGCTATTTTTCCGCTTGAGGTTAAATTCTTGCTGAGTTTCTTTCCTCGATCACATAAATTCGGCCTGTGGCCATATTTCCCATCTCTTTTCGTAATTTCTCGTTTCTTTTTGCACATTTATAATTCCTTTCCCTCAACTCTAGTCTTCATCAAGCTTAGATTTAGTAAGGGAACCAGCCCTCTCTGGAGATTAGTCTGGGAGACATTTCTTTCTCCTATCCTTTCAATGTTGGTCGGGTCTAGGGCGCATTTCACGTAAAATCCTTTCCTGTGGCAGATTTGTGACCAACACGACCTTACCTCATTGGGCGTCACTTCTCCATAAAAATCAACCATCAAAGTCTCAAATATTTTTTGGAACAAAGAGTTGCCATGCCTGACCAAAAAAAGTGGGTTCTAAACTCATGGGCTATGATTATGATATCACCTACAAAAAGGGAAAGGAGAATATTATGGATGATGCTATTTCTCACCAAATGGAGACCGTAAGTATGTTGTGTGCCATCTCAGCACCACTTTCCCAATGGATTGATTCCTTGCGTCAAGAAGCATGTCAGGATGCCAATTTGCAAGCTTTGATAGCCTCACTAATGGATGATCTAGATTCTGCACTAGGGTATAGTTGGAATGACCATGATCTGCGCTACCATAAATGCCTGGTTCTACCTCATAAGTCCCCACTTCAAGAGCTTCTCATGAAGGAATTGCATGCCACTCCCTCTGCAGGCCATTCAAGGTTCCTTGAAACATATGAGCGACTCAAGCACACCTTCTTTTGGAAAGGTATGAAATATGACATCCGCTCTTTTGTTGCTGCCTGTGACACATGTTAAAGGATGAAAGGTGAAAAAGTGTGCTCTCCGAGCACTCTTCAGCCATTGCCTATCCTAGATCATGTTTGGACTAACATTTCCATGGAATTTATAGAAGGGCTCCCTAAATCTGGAGGCAAGTCAGTTATTTTCATGGTTGTGGACCGCCTTTCAAAGTATGCTCACTTTTGTGCCCTTACCCATCCTTATACAACATCCACTATTGCATAAATTTTTCTTGACTCCATATTTTACCTTCATATCATGTTCGCCTCCATTGTATCTGATCGTGATCCCACCTTCACTAGTCATTTTTGGCAAGAGTTGTTTAAGTTGCAGTGGACTAAGCTCAAAATGAGTTCAGCTTACCATCCATAAACGGATGGTCAAACAAAAGTTGTTTATAAATGCTTGGAAACCTACCTTCACTGCTTTGTCTCAGATCATCCCCCTCAATGGGTAAAATGACTATCCTTGGCCGAATGGTGGTACAACACTTCCTATCATATCGCAACCAAACTCATACCATTTGAAGCAGTCTACAGGTGCCTTCCACCTATGCCGTCCTCTTACATTCCTGGAAGATACAAGGTCCAAGCTATCGAAAACACTTTGAGTCAACACACCGAGGTCCTTCGCCAACTTAAGCAAAATTTTAACATGGCCCAGAATCGGATGCGCCAACAAGCTGATCAACATCGTTCTGAGTGTAGTTTTGATGTAGGTGATATGGTCTTCTTTTGCTTGCAGTCGTACAAAAAATCATCCCTACAACTTCGTAGGTGCCATAAGCTTGCTTCAAAATACTATGGTCCTTACCAGGTTCTACAAAGGATTGGCCCCACAACTTACAAATTGGTGCTCCCACCTACTTCCAAGCTTCATCCTGTTTTTCATGTTTCTGCTCTCAAGAAAGTTGTGGGCACATAGGTACAAGTTCAATCCACACTTCCTAAATTGGATGAAGAAGGCTCCATATTACTTGAACCTGAGTAGTTGTTGGATCGTCGAACTCGCACTCTTCACAATCATACAATTATGGAGATCCTGGTTCAATGGCATGGGATTCAACCTAAAGATGCTACATGGGAGTCTCTCCACCGACTCCAGCAACAATTTCCTCATTTTAGCTTTGAGGACAAAACTTCTTCAAGGGGAAGGACATGTTAGGATCTCATCCTAACCCTTAATGTAATAAATTCCATGATGTAATAATTCCTAAGAATGTGGGTGGTACCCATGATTAATATTTTGTAATGTTCTAAGTTTTAGCTTATGTAGTGCCTATGACAAATGACACTCTTTTTATGTAACACATGGTAGATAGGTTATGTAAGGTGGCCTTGTGCATGTAATTCGAGTGGCATTGTGCATGTAATTCGAGTGGCATTATGCATGTAATCCAGGTGGCATTTTGCATGTAAGCCAACCATGTGCATGTAATTCGAGTGGCATTGTGCATGTAATTCGAGTGGCATTATGCATGTAATCCAGGTGGCATTTTGCATGTAAGCCAACCATGGAAGGGAACTCTTTAAATACCCGAGAAGGCACCAATTTATTCATATTTTTGCAAGTTAATGAAGTGTTGAAGGAGGTTTCCCCATCAAAGAGGCCTGCGATTCTATCTTATTGTGTGATTGTTCCTTTTTCTAAATTTCAGTTATAATGTGTATTTTTTTCTGAATATTAATATGATGTTTATGTGAGTTTATTTCCAAGAAATTGTGTGAGAGTGTGTTTATTTGAGTTTATTTTATAGTAGGATCCTAACAGAGCTAGCTAGATTTTTGGGCTACCACCTTGAGTTTTGAAGACTAATTGATGATTTATATGTTATTTAATTTTACAAACATTATGATGTACATACACATTTTGAGATACATGTATATATTGACTTTTATGGATTCACCTATAGTATTTTATGTTATGGTGCATGATGACGTGTTATGATTTAAGTGCTTTAATGGTTTATGTTGTTTAATGATGTTGACTAATAATTTATGGTGATGTGATTAAGATAAGATCAAGTAAAAAATGATGATGAAATTTTAGGTTACATGCTAATTTCATTTATAATCTAATGTGCATGGATTAAGATAAATTTTTAAAGGTTTTAAAATCTTGAATGATTAAAATGATGAAATGATTAGGTGTAATAAGAGAAATATTGTATGATGTTCCCAAAAGGGTGTTGCTATAGTATAACTATGTAAAAAAACATACAAATATGTACAACTATATACATAGAGGTATGCTTAGATATTTGCTCAAAGGGACTTTAGTTAACTTTGCCTAGAGGACTTCTAGTTAGCTTTGAGATTTACCTATAGAAATTTAGTTAGTTTTACCCAAAGGACTTTTGGTTAGCTTGTTATGATACAAATATATGTACAAACATGAAAAGTAAATGATTTACCTTTAAATAAAATTCTAAAAGGAATTTTACATTGCCCATAGGAATTTTGATTTAGCTTCACTTGTAGGACTTTTGATTTGTCTTTGGAAAAATTCTTAAAGGAATTCTACTTTGACCATAGGAATTTTAATTTAGCTTCTTCTATAGGACTTTTGATTGATCTTTAAACATTTTCTGACTTCTACTTTACCCATAGGACTTTTTATTTAGCTTTGCCCATACGACTTCTGATTTAGCTTCACTTGTAGAACTTTTGATTTGATTTTAAACAAATGCTTAAAGGACTTCTACTTTACCCCTAGGAGTATTTATATAGTGATGGCGTTTTTCTATGCAAGTGTCTGAAAATAAAGCAAAGAAAACAAAAAATTGCAGAAACAGAAAGTAGAAAAACACAAAGGATGTTCAGAAGGCCTACCTCTTCTCTGTCTAAACCAGATGCTTCCGAGTTTCTGTTCAAAAAATGCATAGAGCTCTAATCATCCTGGGGTGGGACGAATAGCGAGGTCTACATTCGTCACAGGGTGGGATGAATATGTATTCATCCCGAGGTGGCACGAGTAGCAGTCCAGTGCCCGAATGAGTAACACCTGCAAAGAAAAACCATAAAATTTGGATCAAAAACTTGATACTAATAGTAGGGGATAGGGTCCCATGATCGCCACTGAAAGTAGCAAAAAAAAGGTGTACTGATATAATGCAAACAAAAATAGATATAGATGCTAAGTCCTACGAATGCGATGAGCAATGCATGAAGGAAATGATGTAGAAACGAGACGTGAGCAAACAAAGCGGGGCCTCATTTATTGATATTACTTTTAATCTGATTACAATACGTCCCACCTCTAGGGATTAGAACATTTGATACAATTTGTTACAATAATGGATTCCCGAAAGAAGCCGCGCTTCCAAGATCGAACGGTACGCTTCCAACATCTTTTTTGTGCCCACACTCGAAGTGGGCAGGCTAAAAGTTGTTGCTGCTTGTGTCCATGTGTTCATCGTTCCTTTTTGCCCCTCTAGTATTCTTGGAGGTGAGATCCTGCACACAGAAAGACAACAAATTGTTAATAGCATATGCGTATCTAGAAAAACATGCAATCCCCAAGGCCGCCAACGGGTGCATAGAAGATATCAGTGATAAGATTGATAAGTAGATTATAGAATGATATGGAAATGTAAAGGACAACATCTAGAATTGGTATCACCTAATTTTGTATCGAAGAGGCATCGGACGGCCCCGTTATGCTCGTTTGCCCGTCGGGGGCCTCTCCAAAGTGAGCGCTCCAATGTCCCACCTATGCTTATCCAAATCACCTGAAACTCACGGGTTAGGCATTATATGTAATTCTAAGACTACCTAGATGCTCGAAATTTGCATATCCTACCTAGATTATCCTATATGTGACAGGGGCGCCCTACGAGCTAGTTAATACATAAAATAATAAAACGATCATCAAATCATGTTAGAATGAGTTCAAAATTTAACAGAGGCATTAGGATGTCATCTGGGACATATTGAAAAAGGAATAGTAACAAAACCATGGATATATTTCTAATCGCTCCAGGGTGGGGCGATTAGGACTGTAGTAGTTTAGGGGGCACCTGGGGTGGGACGCCCATCGTTTAGGGCCTAGTTTTGATACCAATCCAAGTGGGATGGGTCCAAAACTTCCTAGGGGGTTGTGTCAACGAGTTTGGGGTGAGATTTTGGTCGATTGATTGGGTTTTTGGATTGCGTTACTAGTGTTAGGTGGCAAATTTGGGCTGCCATTTGTCAAGGTTTGACTTTGTGCCAGTTAAACCTGCTAATCGTCCCACCCTGGAGCGATTGCTGCTAATCGTCCTGGTGTGGGACGAATAGGATTCTAATCATCCCAGGGTGGGACGAATAGGGAGTACAATGCTTAAAAGGTGCAAAACTGACATTTGACCTTCCAAAAATGATTTGGGAGTGGTTAGGACCATTGTTTAACCTCTGGAGGCTACCCTAGGGGGTATGTATGCCAATTCGGTTAGTGCTTGTAGTCACATAATCAGATTGGTGCTATTTTGGTGTCTATAGATGCCCCTTTTTGGGATGCACTGTGTGTGGCACAGTGCTGAGCAAAAATAGATGACCAAAGCACTTAATGATTAGGGTTTCTCAGTAACCTAACCAAATTTTGATGCCCAAAGTATAGAAAGGGCACACATTCTTGAATCCTTGATTCTGATGAGCTAAGAAGCTTAACTCAAGTGTAACCTTTTTTAGTGAGGTGTACTTGATCTTGGACATTATTCAAATATGAATAGGCAAAGGGCACAACCTTTTGTCCAAGGAATCTTTTCTTCATGCTTCCAAAATGCCAAGTGTTTGTTTAGCCTATGATTATTGCTTGTTTGCTTCCCCAAGCAGGAGCATGATTGTCTTTGTCAATGATTCTTTGAATGCATGCCATTTCCTTGATTGGGTGTGTATTTGTTGATTGGTGACTAAGTGTGACTACCCCATCAAGCGACAAATCGATGAGGGAATGACCAAAAATGAGAAAAGCGACGATTCACTTGAACCAATATGACATTTGTAAGGGTGCCTTCAATTTTTTTCATTGAATGCTTATTGTAGTTTTCCAACCATCGGACCTGTTTTTGGTGGGTTTTGACCATTTTTTTTGACGCCTATCGGGGTAAAAATTATCAAAAATCCTCCTTTCCGTGTAGTCTGGCTATGCTAGCATTCTTAGGGAGTAGGATGGTGAGTATTTGTGACCTCGACGGTGGTTTTTCATGCCATGAATGTCAGGTGCAAAGGCACCTTTGTTCGGAAGATTTATTGCTATTTTTGGTGCATTTTTTGGATGCAGTTTTTGTTGCTTTATTTCTTGCTCTGTAACCGTCCCAGGGTGGGACAAATACCAATTTTGTAATCGTCCCAGGGTGGGACGAGTGCTAACTAGGGTGTTCATCCCAGGGTGGAACGATTACAGGCCTAACAACCTATATAAGGACCAAAACTAGGTTTTGGGCTCATTTGCAAGATTTTTTCTTGACGATTTGGAGTAGTGAGGGGGTGGAGTGCAAGTGTACATAGCAGAACACTGCTAAAATTTCACGGACATCATGAGTGTGAGAACCGGATCTTCGATTGGAGGAGCCGAGGCGAGACCGGTATGATGTTCCTTCTCTCTGCCTGTTATTCGTGCATGTTTTATATGAAGTTTAAAACTCACATATAAAATGTTTGTTCGCTTTATTTTGTTTTTAAGGTTTTAAAAACCTAATTTTTTTTATGTGTGTTGGTTTGATTTTATTCGTATATCAAGTTGAAAACCTAATATAGGAACTTTATTTGCTTTGTTTTATTTTTATTTTTTATATTAGGTTAAAATAACCCAACATGTTTTTGTGCTCTGTTATTTTGTTGTTAATTTTCGTATATTAAGGTCAAAACCCTAGTACACAACTATTATCTGTATTTTGTTTGTGTTTGTATTTAGGTTTAAAACCCAAAACATTTTTGTTTTATTTTGTTGTTTTTGTTCATATTATGGTTGAAACCCTAATATGTTTTATTTCATTTTTATTTTTGCCATATTAAGGTTGAAACCCTAATTTTTTGTTTTGTTTTGTTTTGCGTTCACATTAAGGTTGAAACCCTAATATGTTTTTTGTTGATTGTACAATTATTTTCATGTATGCTGTCGTTGCTGTACAATTTTATTTTAATGATTCTGTACTTTTGTTGTACATTTGTTTTACTGTACTTCTTATGTTGTATTTTTGCTGTACAATTGTAAATTGTAGTCTGTACTTCTGCTGTACAGTTTTATTTTAATATTTTTGTTTATATCAAGTATGTACTTAATATCTTTTTTCATTTTATTTTGTTGTTTCAGGTTGTGAAGAGTTGGTACCACTAGTAGACTATTTTCTCTGATTCCCGAGATGCCTTGATAGTTGTGGATTGGGAGTGGCTTAATGCCCTTGGGCTCAAGAATGTGACGCGTTTGGAGCCTGTGGTGGGATATCGGGCATATTTTACTGCCCTGATCAATCTGTGGGATCCCTGCACCAACACTTTTCATCTCCCAACAGGGAAGATAACTGTTACTTTGGAGGATGTGTATCAGATTCTACAGATTTCGATAGATAGACTGCCTATCCGGATGACCCACCGTGACCAATGGACAACGGTATTGACACGATGGTTTGGTCCGACGGTGGAGAGGGGGGTGGAGACTGCCAGAAAGGTAGTATTCTAGTGCGGTGGTGGGTGGAGAAGGGTGTATTAGGGGTGAGGTATTCTTTGATCATGACCCTCATCTCCAATATGCTACTTCTTGACTCCTTAGGTGCGAGGTTCCCTTGGAACCTATTTGAGTTGGTTTTCACATTGGTGGAGTGTCCTATATCATCTCCACTTATTATGAGATGGGGCCAGACGTTATTGGTGTAGTTGTACAATAAGCTATACAAGGTCCGCTGTTAGAAGTGGAAGGGGATCGGGTGCAAGTATCTCTTGCAGTGTTGGGGGTGGCAGCACATAGCTATGAAGCGGCTGCAGGGTTTACCTTGGACCACCCGAGGTGAGATGGTGGATCAAAAAATTGGATATGCCAATTTATGGCGGACGTCAGAGGAGCATGGACAGAGTCAGCAGTGGGCAGGTGATGTAGGTCACTATACTGATGCCTTCTCTTGTCTAGTTCCAGGGCAGGTGTTCTGGTGGCCGTATCAAGACTATCCAGCCTGACTTGAGGCTAGAGAGTGGCTTCAACGTGTGCGTAGGGGTATATGGTTGATTGGGCGGCATGAGATAGAGTAGGAGTACTTCCCATATGTTTGGGTGATGTGGCAGTTTGGGGTGTGCCAGGGATTGTGATGAGGCCTGGAAATGCCTCAATCATAACATGTTTTGAACACTAAAAATGCCTATAAACTCTTATGTTTTATCTGATATGTTAGTTAAGTTGATTCAATACGTTGTATATTAACCATTTTGCATGATCAATGTATTTGAAATATTATATGCTGATTTTACAACTTTTTGCATAGTTTTGTGTTCTTTTTGCTATGATTTGCTACAATGGGATATGCTTAGAATAATAGCAGCATTTCACTAATTATGTTTTGATTTGTCTCAAGCATTTATTTCACCTAAATTTGGCAACAGTACAAGCAAACTGTTGCTGTGCAGCAAAAACTGGTCTTTCCCATGTAAATTCCAGCCAGCTGTCCATAAATAGCAAGGCATGGAATTCACATGAGGAAAGGGATGAAGACCATTGGAATTTGATCTTAGGAGATAACCCACTTGAGAGATGCAGAAGGAATCATGGAAAAGCATACATTTGTTCATTTCGAAGTATCTTCGGAATGAACAGATATCTTCGAAATGAAAGAACACAACATCTTCGGAATGAGCGGATCTTCGAAATGAAGAATGCAACGTCTTCGAAATGAGCGGATCTTCGGAATGAAGCATGCAGTATCTTCGAAATGAGCGATCTTCGAAATGAGAATGCAGTATCTTCGAAATGAGCGATCTTCGGAATGAGAATTGCATTGTCTTCGGAATGAAGCCACTTATCTTCGGAATGAAGAACAGAATGTGTTTTTGACCTGTTGACCGATTTTTGAAGCCAAAAAAAGGGAAATAAAGGTTGGAAAAGGTAAAGGGAAAGATCTTCCATCTGTCTTTGCCGTCATTGCCGACCAAAGTCATCATTAAGGGAAAGATCAAGTTTTAGTCCTCTTCTAGGATAAAACCGAGAATTTGTTGCAACATTGTAGGATTAGATCTTTTGAGATATTCTTTGTTTGTAATCAGATCATAGGATAGCTATAAATATTGCTCCCATTCAGGTTGAGCCTAGTAGGTAGAAAAGGAGATAGAAAATAGTGAAAAGAGTAAGGAAGCTAGCAGAAAATACAGAGTATAGGTAGAAATTGACTATTACAGTCCTGTAACAGTTTTTCAGCGAAATTCTTGTAATCATGTCTTTTGATCAATAAAGTGCACCAGTTCTATTTCATATTGCTTGTAAATGAGTGTAATTAAGATTTAGAGAGAGAGAGACTTACACCTTCTTCTGGACAAAGAGGTTGGCCACTTCCAGACCTAGGAGGAGGACTAATAAAGCGGGTTTTATTCTGATTTTGCTGCAGTAGAATGAGTTGTAGAACTTGTTATTTCAATTGCTTGTAAACAGTTGACAATATTTGCAGTATTAGTTTATTTATGCTTAGATTAACCTTGTGCTTAATGTTTTAGTTGCAATCTTACTTTCAGCAAAGCTTCCACTTTATTTTAGATTGTTATTTTTAGAATTTACTATTTTTTAGCAATTTCTTGCATTTTATGTTTTGCTGTTAAAACCTGAACAGAAGATTGACAACCTTCTGTTGCAGAACTTTGATAGTTTTTATTTCCACATTAGATCTAGACTTTCATTACTGCAAAAGTAATTAGATTTCCTTTCTGCAATTAGGATCAGACTTTCAATTCTATAATTGTTATTTATGTAATATAATTAGGTCTTATTCTGCAATTGTAATTAGGACTTCATTTCTGTAGTTAATGATTAGTTTCCAATTCTGCAACTTAGATTAAGGTTTATTTCATGCAATTTAGAGATAGGAATGTCCTAAAACCCCCCACACAACCGGTTTCACCAATAAGACCTGTTGCTCTAAATTGACCTAAGTTATAGTTGTTTCACTTCTTCTTTCGTAGATAGCCTTGTACACTGCCCTGGATTGACAGATTCATTGAGAATTAATGATGGTATAATGACTACGCATCATTTTGGCATCGTTGCTAGGGAATAGTGTTGTCAGAAGAAAACAAACAGTCCAATAGCTGTAATCAGACTAAGCTATGAGAATTCAGGTTAAAATCTGAATACAACAGTTGAGGAAGATAACAACTATTGACTTAATTTATGTCATTTAGGAGTAGACATGAATGAATAAGTCTAGGGATGAAAAAGGTAGAACTACCCCAAAGGATCCTTGGCTTGTTCCATTAAGGAGATCTTCACGCTTAAGGGGTGAATCACCTGTGTTTGAATTACCTGAAATATTGATAGAAAAATCACCAGTCTCACCATCATTAGAACATTCTGAGATAGGAAAATCACCAATTTTATCATCATCAGAATATCCTAAGAAAGACAATTCATCAGACTCATCATCAATAGAGAGGCTTGTACCTCTTGAGAGAACAATTTGGGAAGCTTTAACTTCTCCCAACAAACAGGAAACTATGGCGAGAAGGAGGCAATATAGATGGCCAACATGGCTATGTTCATAATGAAGGAGATGATCAGGATATACTCCAACCGTCCAGAACATTTGAATATCCTATTCATCTGAATCCAACACAAAACTCTCCCATGAAGACCATTTCACCTTCAGTACTCCCAACCTTTCGAGGTGTTGTATCTGAAGATCTTGACCAGTTTTTGTTTGAATTCAAGGTAGTGTGTCAGACCTATGATTATATAAATGACAATAAAAAACTTAAGGTTTTTCCCTCAACTCTCAAGGATTCAGCATTACGCTGGTTCATGAGTTTAGAGCCAAATTCCATAAGAACCTAGGATCAAATGGAGACTGTCTTTTTAGACAAATATCAGGAATATTGCCGTGTAAGGAATAGAAAAGATGAGTTATTCAGAATCAAGCAGGAAGATGATGAGACATTGGAAGATTATCTTGATAGGTTCTCCTTTGTTCAAAGGAGATGTGGACTTGTAGAACCAAAATTATGTAAAACCATATTTTTGAGAGGATTGCAAGATGAATCCAGAGAAGTTCTGGATTTGATGGGAAAAGGGGATGTAACCACTCTCAGTAATGAGGAAATTATGGATCTCTGCAGGAATTACTCTCGCACTAAGCAGAGAAGAAGAAAAAGCCGCACAAATGGCACTGATGTAAAGGACTTGATAGAGGAACTTGCAAATTTCAAAACTGATATCCTAGTGCATCTAAACACTACTTTGGGGAAATGTCTGCAAAAGCAAAAAACATAGAACCTTTGGCAATTTATTGCCCAAGATGTAGAAATAAACATGCTTTGCAGGAATGTCCTTTGAATAAAACATCTATCTCGGCCATTTGTAGTATCTGTTCAAAAAGGCATTCAAGTGATCAATGCCACCTGCTACCACAACTCAAAACTGTGTTAGAAAACCAGAGTGAGGAACTCAACTATATTGGACCAAAACAAGGGGGAAATTTCTCTCAATATCAAAATCCCCCTCGTTTTCCTACAAATTGGGGGCATAATCCTAGTACTATGCCTTGGGGACAATCAGAACCACCCCAACGTCCTTGGAATTATCCTCAATGGACAAATTCCCAAGAATGGCCACAATCAAATTGGAGTAACCTAGCCTGGAATCAAAATCAAAACAACCCCTCATGGAATCAAAACAACCCATCTTGGAATCAAAACAATCCAGCTTGGAATCAAAATTAGGCTAATCCACATTGGATGCAAAACCAACCATAGTGGAATCGGCAATACCGAGTCCTATCCAAGGCAGCAAAGGAATCAAGGTCAAAATCAGCATTTGTTGCCTGCACCTAATCAAAATTTTCAAGAAAAACAACAGCAAACACAGCAAGTGAAACAACCTCAATTGCCAGCTCAGCCAATCACTAATCCAAACAGTGTGAGACAGACACCTCCTGTCTATGTGGCTAAGCTGAAGAAAATGTTGAAATTAATGTTCTTGATTGTAGTGACATCCAACTTCGTTCAGGAAAAATTGTACCTGAACCAGTTTCAATTGAAATCAAAGAAAATGAAGAGCAAGAATCATCAGAACCAGAGAGAATCCAACCAACAATAGAAACAGAAAAATTGGAACCAACAATAGAGAAAGAGACACAAGCAGAACAATTACCAAGGATAATTCCATATCTTGAAAGACTTAATGCAATACCAAAAAATTCTGAGTCAGAATTGGTCAAAGAACTCAAAAAGTTGACTATCTCATTGCCCTTATTGCAAGCTATTAAGGAAATACCAGAGATTAATAGTACTATCCAAAATTTGTGCATTAAAAGAGCAGGAAGAAAGAAGAAAGCATTTCCCAAAACTATGCGAGGTTGAAGGAAAGATAGCTGATCTCTTATCTGGAAAACTACTACCTCCAAAGTATAGTGATCCGGGAAGCCCAATTATCACAGTCACCATAGGTTCAGTACCAATATCAAATGTTTTAGTGGATCTAGGAGCTGCAATAAATGTCATGACCAAGGATACAATGGAACAATTACAGCTCAAACATCTCAGCCCCACATTTACAGTTTTAGAAATGGCTGATAGGTCAGTTGCAAAATCTGAAGGAATCATTGAAGATGTCCCTATAGAAGTTTCTTCTTGGGAATTCCCTACAGATTTTTTGGTTTTACAGCCAAGAAATTCAGCACATGGATATCCCATTATTTTGGGAAGACCTTGGCTTGCAACTGCAGCAACCTTCATAGGCTGCAGATCTGGAAATATGACTATTTCAAATGGTATTGATGCTGAAACAGATTTCTTTATATCCTCCTGCCAAAACCATCTAGCAAATTTTTAGGTCGGTTATGGTTTTCGACTCGGGAGGAAGAACCGAGAAGAGGTCATTTCTACACTAGCTACCTTAGTAGTAAGAGAACACACAGAAGACCTCAGTGACACAGAAAACTTGGAAAATGAAACAATCCTGATGAATGTTCTGCATGAACAAGGTTTAGAAGGGGAAGCAACAAATATCCAACAGTTGATAAGTAATGAGGAGAATCAAAAATCTGAAGATGAATCATCTATGCTATCACAGGGAAACTCCGTTTCACTACCACATGGATGGCACCATCATCCGATTTTCCTTCTCACTGTTCCATACAAGATATGCTTCCCTCAAGCAACAATAAAATAGAAACTACTTCTTTTCTCCCATCTCAGCAATGTCCTCTTAATCCCTTAATTACCAGGTATGAAGGAGTGAATTCAGTCCTTCTAAATACAAAACAAATAGAAGTCCGACCAGGCAAATTTTTGAACATCTATAGCCAGCTTACTAGGGAAGAGGAAGAAAAAGCTGATAGTTGTCTTGCAGAAGCATGTTCATGCTTTTGCTTGGAACTACAAAGATATGTCGGGGAGTTCATCCTGATATATGTACCCATAGAATCTATACTGAAGAAGTCAAGCCAGTCAGACAACCTCAAAGAAGATTGAATCCTGCCTTAAGAGATATTGTGAAAGAAGAAATTGAAAAACTCCTGGAAGTAGGATTCATTTACCCAATTTTTGATAGCCAATGGGTTTCTCCATTGGTAATAGTTCCTAAGAAAAATGGAAAAATGAGAGTATGTGTAGACTATAGAGAATTGAATAAGGTGACATACAAAGACCATTTTCCATTACCTTTCATAGATCAAGTGTTAGATACTCTTGCTGGAAAAAGATACTTTTGTTTTCTTGATGGATTTAGTGGATATAATCAAATTCAGATTGCACCTGAAGATCAAGAAAAAACAACTTTTACATGTCCATGGGGAACATTTGCCTATAGGGTTTTACCTTTTGGTTTGTGTAATGCCCCAGCAACTTTTCAGCGAGCAGTCCTAGCAATTTTTGCTGATCTGACCACCAAAAGCGTTGAAATTTACATGGATGATTTCACAGTATGTGGACAAACTTTTGATTTTACATTGGAAAATCTTGATAAAGTCTTAACTCACTGTGAAACATACCACTTATCCTTAAATCCGGATAAATGCTTCATGATGATGAAGGAAGGGATAGTTCTTGGTCATCACATCTCTCCTGAAGGGATCCAAGTTGACCCAAAGAAGGTTGAAATCATCAAGAATCTCCTTCCTCCTAAAACTCAGACTAATGTCAGAAGCTTCCTAGGACACATTGGTTTTTACCACAGGTTTATTCCCAACTTTAGTACAATAGCCAGTCCTATGTTTGCCCTATTGACTAAAGATTCTGAATTCTCTTGGACTGCAAAGTGTCAGGAAGCATTTGAAGCTCTGAAAGAGAAATTGATAACTCCACCTGTGCTCAGAGGACCTAATTGGACATTACCATTTCACATACAAATTGATGCCTCCAATACAGCAATTGGAGCAGACATTAGGACAAATTGATAATGGTGAACATTATACCATATACAACATTAGCAAGAACTTGACAGGGAGCCGAGAAAAATTATACAACAAGCGAGAAGGAATTCCTAGCGGTAATTTATGCCATCAACAAATTCGGGCATTATATCACGGGGTTATCAAATATTTATTCACACGAGATCATACAACCATTAAGTATTTGATGAATAAACCTATGGTAAGTGCAAGAATTATTCGTTGGTTGCTTTGTTCTTTGCAAGAATTTGATATCACTATAATCAACAAACCGGGAAAAGCTAATGTTGTGGCAGATTTCTTGTCCGGGTTGCGAGAACACGGATGAAGGGGAATTAGTTGATGACACTTTTCTCGATGAAAAACTATTTGCTATATCGGTTCAATCACCTTGGTTTGCAGATATAGCCAATTATTTGGTCACGGGGAAAGTTCCTCCACATTTCACCTCAAAACAGAAAAAACAATTGATCAAACGGAGTTCTTCTTTTGAATGGATTAAGGGTATGCTTTTTAAGTGCGAGTCCGACCATGTGTTACGTAGGTGCATCCGAAAGGATGAAGTGTATGATATCCTTAGAGCTTGTCATGATGAACCCTCGGGTGGACACTATTCTGTAAAAAGCACGGTTAGGAAAATCTTGGGGATAGGATATTATTGGCCATCTCTTCACAAGGATGTGAAAAAGTACATCAGGCATTGTGATGCATGCCAAAGAATGGGGAAACCCACTCATACAAATGAGATGCCACTGCAGCCTCAAATGGTTTTAGAACCATTTGAGAGGTGGGGGCTTGATTTTGTAGGACCTATTGATCCACCTTCTCAAGGAAAGGTGCATATTCTAGTATGCACTGATTACTTGACAAAGTGGGTAGAGGTGCGTGCTTTTAAACATGCTCGTGAAGAGAAGGTCGCTGATTTCTTGTATACTCAGATTTTTTAGAGATTTGGAGCTCCACGGTCTATCACCACGGACCAAGGACCCCAATTTGCATCCAAAGTCATAAAAGCATTTACAGAATTGTATGAAATCAAACATAGGAAATCATCACCTTACCACCCACAAGCAAATGGCCAGGTTGAAGTAACAAACGAGGGAACTAGAACGCATCTTGACAAAAATAGTAGCTTTTCATAGGAAAAATTGGCTAGATAAATTACCTGAAGCAGTTTGGGCCTACAATACTACTTGGAAGTCCACTATTGGATTCACACCTTATGAACTAGTCTTTGGTAAAAAGCCTCTCTTACCTATTGAATTTGAGCTACTAACATTGCGCACAACACTGGAAATTGGAATTGACTTGTCGCAGGCACAGACAGACAGGATTCTACAGTTGAATGCATTGGATGAACTTAGATTGGATGCTCTGCACCAAACTAAGGTAATTCAAGAGTAGAGGAAGCTGTGGCATGACAGTCACATTCAGCAGAGGAAACTTCAACAAGGAGATTGGGCTTTATTGTTTGATTCTCAATATGAAGACTTCCCTGGAAAACTGAGAACTAGATGGTTGGGACCTTACTGGATTGAGGAGGTATTTAACAATGGAGCAGCTCGTTTATCCCCTATTGATGGGTCACGAAGAAAGTTGGTAGTGAATGGACATCGCCTCAGGGTATACCATACACCTCTGACTAAAGAAGAATTCTTGCAGCAACTTGATAGTTTGGATACATAGCGGGTGGAAGAGATTCCCTCTTCCACTTCAAAACAATCAACATGATCAGTGGATTTCAAGAAAAAAATAGAAAATACAAAAAAATCAAGAAAACAGAAAACAAAAAGATGAATAAATTCGAGTAAGATGAATTCCTTCACGGGCATGGTTTCGGGGAAATCATGAAATTCCTTCATGGGCATAGTTAGGATCAAGAAAAAAAAAAAAAAAGAGAGAAAAGGAGAGGTAAAAAAAAAAAAAATAAAAGGGGAAAATCAAGAAAAAAGAAGAGAAAAATGAATAACTCAGTAGTGAAAACCTTTTCTTAAGGCACTACTGAGTTGGTGTGCATGAAAACCAGTTTTCGGCATGCATAACCTTGAGAAATTTCTGAACCATCATTGTACAAATTCACCAAGTGCACTTGTTTTGAAATGTTGCAGAAAATCTCGTGAGAATATCAACAAAGGCGAGTCATTCTTCAAAGTGGCATTAACTATTTTTATCAGGTATATATTTCTTACATTTCTTCATTGTAAAATGATTAGTATATAGTATGTGACAATTGACCATTAGCATAAAAGGTATTCATAAGAGTTGGCATACTTAAAAACATGTTTTGAGAATGAAAATATTGATTTCTGCCTAATCTTCGGAACAAGAATGCCAAAAATAGTGCCTATTGTATTATCTTCAGATTGAAATTGTCTTCAGAATGACAACAAAATGAATGTTGCACTTTGTCTTCAGAAAGAAAATTTGTCTTCAGAATGAAACTTGGTCTTCGAAATGACGACTTGCTGCATCATCTTTGGAATGAAGATCTGTCTTCGGAATGAAGATCTATCTTCGGAATGAAGATCTATCTTCGGAATGAGGATCTATCTTCGGAATGAGGGTCTGTCTTTGGAATGACGATTTACCTTCACAATACAGCTTTAATCTTTGGAATGAAAATTTTGCAAAGAAGATTTGTCTTCGGAATGAAGACCTGTCTTCGGAATGAAGTCATAATCTTCGGAATGAGGATTTGTCTTCGGAATGAAGACTTGTCTTCGGAATGAGGTCATAATCTTCGGAATGAAATTTTGTCTACGCAATTAGTTATAATCTTCGAAAAGAGCATTTCCACGTGGCATCCAAGAAGACAAGGTACGACAAAATCAAAATTTTTTAGTTGCATGCGAGGAAGGAACACGTGTCAGTCAGCACATGGTTTGTTTTTGCACTCATTGGAAATACGGAGAACGTGACCAACCATATGCCACCAGTTTTTAATGCCAATTAACATGCACGTGAGAATCTACAAAACTAATGAGGTGGATCTGACGACAAGGACATCCATGCAATTATCAACGAACAGGTGTACAGTGCAAAAGTAGAAATGTGTGCCATCTTTCTTTTCGAAGACGTGTTGCGAAGTACAGTGCACAGGTTACGGTTCATTTCGAAGAAGCAGACGAGAAATAGGGCAACGAAGGTTTCAAACTAAAACTCTACAAATCTGCAACAAAAAATGGCCAGAGATCCAGCAGAAGAATAGCAGCCATAGTATACGATTTTTAAACAAAAAAATGGGGCGAAAGATCAGAACAGAGCCTGTAGATACCACTTACCTCCGAGAAAATCTGGCAGTTGTGCAGATTTTTGAAGACGGAGGGTTTATGCCATTTTTGGATAAATTCAATGGGTCTTCTGAAGATTTGGCTGGCATGTTTGCCCATACGTTCAGAAACAACCGAGCACATGTTAACGGCATGACTATTGAGGTAAGCCCTAAAATTTTAAGTCAGATTACAGAGCTGCCATTAGAAGGGATTTCAATTTCTAGATCTGGCAAGAACACATTGGCAAATGTAGTTAATCAGTTTGTAGAAGAAAATGATAGAGAACCAAAGTACTTAACCCATAACAACACATGCAAAGGGTTAAAAAGGGCCAGACTGCAGGAACCCTGGGATGAAGTAGCCACAGAGGTAATTAAATTTCTAACTTGTGAAGGGCAGTATGTGCTGTTATCAGGGCATCATTTGCGAATTTTGAACCATCTCAGACATGGTGGGCAACAACCAGAAGTTAGGGTAAATCTTCCCCTGTATCTGTATCAAGAGTTAAAGAACATGGCAAAGAGATATCAGGAGGGTAAAGGAAGCCTTCGCCATCATGGCCTCATCAAATTAGTTTGCCAACACCATTTCAGAGGAAACCCTAGGAGTTTTGACAGGTTTTACTCTACCTTAAATGATGTCATTTTTGGGGATGAAAGTGAGGAAGAAGAAGAACCAAATGTTGTTGATGTTGCTGTAGAAGAGGAAATAGTTGCTACAAAAAATGTTGCAGAAGATGCTACAGAAGAAACTATAGAAGGTGCCCCTGAAGCTGTTATAGAACTACACCCCACAATAGCAATAGAAAACCTTGCTCTTGAACCCTCAACTTCACGAGCTAAGAAACAAAAGAGAAGAGGATCTAGAACTGGCAGTAGAGCAGAAAAACAAAAGAAGGTTCATTTTCTTGAAGCTGCAACTAATTTGTCAGAACAGAGAAGTGAAGCACTCAACCAAACAAAGGCAGAAACAACAAGGGAAACAGAGGCATCTGAAACTGACCCCATGACCCCTACTGTCACTAAAAAATAGAGCAAAAAGAAGAAGTTTGCATCTGGAACTAGGAGGTCTACAAGAATCCATTTGAAATAAACTGTAGAACAGGTCATGGAGGAAGAAGATAGACCAAGCAGCCCAGATGTCACAGAGATACAACCAGCATCTGAAAACTTTCCAGAATTCCTTGAACAGATAGTTGAGGCAAAAATTGAGCGAGGATGGTTTGGAGGAGGCTACGGTTCAACGAGCTACAGATATGGTAGATACCCTTATAGAGAGTCTCACAGAGCCTCTTGAACAAGAACAAACTATTGCAGAAGAGGAAAATTTGGTTGAACAGCCAACTGCAACTGATTTGTCTACATCAGCTTCTGAAGCAGAAACAGAAGTAGAAGACATCACAGAGCAGCTGAGGGCAGCAAGGAGTGTTGTCAAAACACAGACCAGGTGGATTTCAGAGAAAGAAAGCATCATTGAGATGCAAGAAAGAAAAATTGCAGAGCTTCAGCAAGAAGTGGCAGAACTGAGAAAATTGTTGTCACAATCTGAAAAATAGCCAGCTATATCCCATGATGAAGATAATTTGGCTCAATTGCTTCTGGGTCTATCAAGGACAGATGACTTTGTTGAGGCAGACATAGGAGTCCATCCTGAAACAGCACTCCTTCATTCTGAAGAAGTGCCTATTCATTCTGAAGCATTACCTTCTTGTTCTGAAGATGCTTCAAAAATGATAAAGAATATTGCAGAGGATGTTGCAGATGAGCCACCAACACAGGAACAGTCCCAGCAGCAAGAAAATGTTCAAGTAAGTACTCCTATTGAGGTCCCTGCATTTCAACTTGTTACACTTTCAGTAGAAACAACAGATAAGGGGGTACAAGTAGAAATACTATCTGATGACAATCCCATAGAAATAGCAAATAAGGGGGTGCAAGTAGAGTTATTGACAGATGAACGACCGGTGGAAGTGGCGAGAAAAAGGAGTTCGAGATAAATCTGTTGCCTAGGATCCCCCCTATAGTCAGACCACCTAATACTGTGTCTCTAGAGCAGTACAATGCAGACATAGCTAGCTGGATGATTAGATATGAGCAGCTTGCCACTAAAACTGAAAAGTTCAAATTGGAAGCAAAATAGCTAGAAGCCAAGGACACAGAAATTCAGGCATTGAAAGAAAAGGTGTCTGACTTATGCCAAATTGCTGAATTTTTAGTCCAATTTAGACGATCGGCTAGATTTTATAGCCTTATTTTGAAGGAAAAATACCTCAGATGGCAGGTCATGAGGATTACTTCAAACCTTCCATATAAATTGGACACTATTGAAGATTTTTTGGAGGCATATTTTGATAGTCCTTTTGAGCAGAAAAATCTCCTGTGTGAACTATTTTTACACAGTTTCTTCATTCCAGAGGAAGTTGACTCTCATCCTCAAATCTACATTGGAGATGTTCAGTTGAGAGCATTTATGTCTACTTTGCAGAATCAGCTTTCTTGGGATCAAGAGAAAAGGCAGAATAAAGTGATTGAAACAAGGGCTGAGTTGTTAGTCGAGCAATCCAGCCAAATCACCTAGTTATCACTAGGCAACACTTCTCAATGATGAACAGGGATGATATTAAGAGAATGTACTTGAACAATTTGAGGGACTGTGTGGCTAGATTTAACAATTTTTGTGATCACAATTTCTTCCCAGCATTGTCAGTATGGAGAGACAGATGGAATGAACTTTCCATGTCTTTGAGGAAAAGAGAACCTATCTCCCCCATCAACTTAGAATGGTCCGGAAGAAGAGCGAGAAGGTGTAGTCCAGTTGATTCGGATCATGCAACATAGCTGGATAGGTCTCGGGTTCGGGCCTCCGACCATCATTACTCCGAGTTCCATTCTACTTTGAGGAAGATGCCCAGCTTGATGAACAATTTGAAGATTGGCTCGAAACATTCAGGAAAATAGGGGGTATTACATAGGCAAGTAATTATTCTATAGGTCATGGAATCTAAACATGGACATATGTGATTCCATAGCCTAACAGAATGCATGAGGGCATGCATTAATATAAGTTGGGGGAAAATGATGAGGCCTAGAAATGCCTCAATCATAACATGTTTTGAACACTAAAAATGCCTATAAACTCTTATGTTTTATCTATATGTTAGTTAAGTTGATTCAATATCTTTGTATATTAACCATTTTGCATGATCAATGTATTTGAAATATTATATGTTGATTTTACTGACTTTTTGCATAGTTTTGTGTTCTTTTTGCTATGATTTGCTACAATGGGATATGCTTAGAATAATAGCAACATTTCACTAATTATGTTTTGATTTGTCTCAAGCATTTATTTCACCTAAATCGCAGCAATGATACAAGCAAACTGTTGTTGTGCGGCAAAAGCTGGTCTTTCCCATGTAAATTCCAGCCAGTTGTCCATAAATAGCAAGGCATGGAATTCACATGAGGAAAGGGATGAAGACCATTGGAATTTGATCTTAGGAGATAACCCACCTGAGAGATGCAGAAGGAATCATGGAAAAGCATACATTTGTTCATTCTAAAGTATCTTCGAAATGAACAGATATCTTCGAAATGAAAGAACACAACATCTTCGGAATGAGCGGATCTTCGGAATGAAGAATGCAGCGTCTTCGAAATGAGCGGATCTTCGGAATGAAGCATGCAGTATCTTCGGAATGAGCGATCTTCGGAATGAGAACGCAGTATCTTCGGAATGAGCGATCTTCGGAATGAGAATTGCATTGTCTTCGGAATGAAGCCACTTATCTTCGGAATGAAGAACAGAATGTGTTTTTGACCTGTTGACCGATTTTTGAAGCCGAAAAAAGGGAAATAAAGGTTGGAAAAGGTAAAGGGAAAGATCTTCCATCTGTCTTTGCCGTCATTGCCGACCAAAGTCATCATTAAGGGAAAGATCAAGTTTTAGTCCTCTTCTAGGATAAAACCAGAATTTGTTGCAGCATTGTAGGATTAGATCTTTTGAGATATTCTTTGTTTGTAATCAGATCATAGGATAGCTATAAATATTGCTCCCATTCAGGTTGAGCCTAGTAGGTAGAAAAGGAGATAGAAAATAGTGAAAAGAGTAAGGAAGCTAGCAAAAAATACAGAGTATAGGTAGAAATTGACTGTTACAGTCCTGTAACAGTTTTTCAGTAGAATTCTTGTAATCATGTCTTTTGATCAATAAAGTGCACCAGTTCTATTTCATATTGCTTGTAAATGAGTGTAATTAAGATTTAGAGAGAGAGAGAGACTTACACCTTCTTCTGGACAAAGAGGCTGGCCACTTCCAGACCTAGGAGGAGGACTAATAAAGCAAGGTTTTATTCTGATTTTGCTACGACAGAATGAGTTGTAGAACTTGTTATTTCAATTGCTTGTAAACAGTTGACAATATTTGCAGTCTTAGTTTATTTATGCTTAGATTAACCTTGTGCTTAATGTTTTAGTTGCAATCTTACTTTCAGCAAAGCTTCCACTTTATTTCAGACTGTTATTTTCAGAATTTACTATTTTTCAGCAATTTCCTGCATTTTATGTTTTGCTGTTAAAACCTGAACAGAAGATTGACAACCTTCTGTTGCAGAACTTTGACAGTTTTTATTTCCACATTAGATCTAGACTTTCATTACTACAAAAGTAATTAGATTTCCTTTCTGCAATTAGGATCAGACTTTCAATTCTGCAACTGTTATTTCTGCAATATAATTAGGTCTTATTCTGCAATTGTAATTAGGACTTCATTTCTGCAGTTAATGATTAGTTTCCAATTCTGCAACTTAGATTAAGGTTTATTTCATGCAATTTAGAGATAGGAATGTCCTAAAACCCCCCACACAACCGGTTTCACCAATAAGACCTGTTGCTCTAAATTGACCTAAGTTATAGCTGTTTCACTTCTTCTTCAGATAGCCTTGTACACTGCCCTGGATTGATAGATTCATTGAGAATTAATGATGGTATAACGACTATGCATCAGATTTCCTGGTGATCCCTTGATCTATAGACATCGTGATGACGAGAAGACTCTAGTCTAGCCTATCATTGAGTAGCTGGATGAGGGGTCCGATGTAGTTATTTATGTACCCAATGTGGATGATGTCAGGGTGACTGCAGAGTATGACCAATGGTGGATTATGGGATGATGGCAGAGTGAGGGGCCTATAGGAGGCATGGATACTGCAGAAGCAGGAGGTGGGGGTGTAGGGGCACTAGTGGAGGGTTGGGGGGCTCTGATTGATGATGTTGACATGGTGGAGGTCGATGACTTCACTAACGATGGAGACGATTTGGAGGTTCCAGAGTAGTCGACTGTATAGGATGTCCTGGAGCAGTGGGTGCTAGAGTAGTAGGCCATCCTAGATGTGCCCATGCCTCAGGATGTCTTAAGGGATGTGGAGGTTGGGCTTCATGCTAAGATAACACGATTAGAGGGTCTCCTACGGAGATGGGAGGAGGAGCATAGAGATGCTTTGGTGGAGGTAACACATGAGAGGTATCTCCTCTAGACTCAGTTGGCATAGAGGGATAGTGCATTGGCTATGTATCGCCAATGAGATATGGAGTGGGGTTGGTACCAGATAGAGTTAGAGACAGAGGTTGTCCGCCTCGGTGGACAGTTTCTTGTGCTTGACAAAGGTGGTTCGTTGTGCCGTACAAGAGGTAGTGAGACTGAGCAGTCTGCATCATCTCATCGCAGGTAACTAGGTGAGGGTAGTTTTGGTGGGCAGGGTGCGAAGGCTGGCAGAAGCCACCTTGAGAGGTCCCATAGGACCCATACTACTGGGGGTAGTTCTAGTCGTACCGATCTTGCATGATCATGGTGGCCGACTCCCTAGGCTTTGGGGATTTTGAGTTTTTGATTTTTGTGAGGTTAGAGGACCTTCTTATTGTAGCCTGAGGGCATTTTTTCTTGATATATACATGTCTCATTTTTTTGTTTGTTTGATAACTTACTTGTCATGGTTTATTGTTATTTATGCACATTTATTTATGTTGATGTATGCATATGTTATTATTACTATGGATGAGTTTAACTATATGATATAGATGTATGCATATGGAATGGATGGAATGATTCATTTGGTGTACAAGTGGTGGCACCATAGATTGTACAGATTTATTGGCTTTCTATACTATGTGATTGCTTTATGGAATAACTTTGCATTTGTAATTTTTGTTTTGTATTTTCTGATGGTGATGTAAGTAATGAAATGTACAACAATTGTTTTAGAATGTAGTTAAGGTTTTTCTAAGACTCAAATGCTTTAACTAACTAGTCAAGACTATACATTATCTTACAAGACTTTCAAACAAGGTACGAATCAGAATTGAGTTTGACCAAGTTATTTCACATCCCTGTGTGTGCGATTGAGTTCGTTTATGTGGTATTCGTAAAGATATCGTCAGTGCCAGGTAGGCTATCCACCAAACCTGTACCGAGGATCACCTAATTAGTTCCACTAAATCCTTTGTTGTATTTAGTAGGATTAATCTATGATGCATTATAGGCTATCATAAGCTAGCTCATCCACATGCAAACATTGATCTGTACATATGCCCAATAGTTAATGCGACAAATATATCATCATCTGAGAGGTTTACCACCAGTGACCAATAGAATATCCACCAAATCGGGACTGAGGATCACCTCATGACCTTTTGAATGCTAAGAATTCTAGGGATTCAATAGTTACTCCCTCTCTTTTAGTGGGATATTTGCTTAGTAGTGATGATAATCACTGTTTATTTTGTTTGAGCTTGGGATTTTGATAAGTGATTAGAATCACTGTGTTTTTGTGCTTTTTGATTTGTGCATTTTTGAGATTGATGTTTGGAGTTTTAATTATTTGTAGTGGTGAAAACCACTATTTATTTTGGGGAATTGAAGGAAGTTTTCTTGTCCTTTTGCCAATTCTCAGCATTCTTAGGGTCATTCACACAGGGGGATGAGCGAGATAACGTTTCACTTATGGCATCCTAGACTGCTATGTAGGTTTCGTATTTCATTCACACAACTTGGGAATTTTTATGTGTTTTAAGCTTGTGTTGGGATGCTATGTAACAAGGCATGATCCAAGTAAAACTCTACCTTGTAAAAATCGGTCTGACTTTGTACAACATTTGACTAGAAATCTAAAGACAGCTAAATGAAAAAAACCCTAAAGACATTAGAAGACAACTGACTATGATATGGTGAAAATGTGAATGGCGTTATTCTTGATGGATCATTTAAAAAATGGATTGAATTGTTATAATCATAGTGACACTGAGAGGGAGGGTGAATCAGTGTGATCTTTTAATATTTAAACTTACAATACTTAAAGCTGAAATAAAGCAAATTTAAACCAGATAGAACAAAAGAGCATCACACATAACACATATTTAATGAGGTTCACAAATGTGGCTACTCCTAAAAAAGGGCTGCTTGGACTATCATCCAAATCCAGCCTTTGCAAAACAATAACTTTACAACAATTTACTAGCACCAACTGGAAGGAGCACCAACCCCTCAATTTTTCTACACCAACAAAAAGGAGCACCTACCCCTAAATCACCAGCACCTACTGGAAGGAGCACCAACCCCTTATGCCAAGCTGCAACTTGGACTTCTATAGAAACAATGAAAATAACTAAATAATACCTTCACCTTATTGCTCACTGTCTGCAGATTCTCTACACTCTGCTTCTGCTGTGCAAATGCTTCACACTATCAGTCTGCTTCTGTGTAACAACCTCTCACACTATGCTTTGTCACAATCAAACTATCGCTTCTGCTCTTGTGCGCTTTTTCTGCTTTTTGTACGCTCTTGCTTCACACTCAGCTTAATTCGACACGACTAGCTCTCAGCTCTCTGTGGACTTCACTTGCGCAAATTTTTCTTTGCACTTGACTTGGTTCGACATGATTCGCTTACTACGCACTACAGACTTAATTCGCACAAAATCAAGTCGCACACTTCGATTCCCAAACTCCAAAACAACCCTCCTTAAATAATAGAAATTTAAAACTTGAAATATAGTCGGCTACAAAACCCTAAATTTTGTTGGCCTAAATTCAACTTTGTCGGCTTCAATCGTCTCTGCCACCTTTGTCACTTTCTTGTAGCTTCTGCTGTGAAACTACAACATGTCACAATATCGCGACACCTTTTACATCTGTACGCCTTCTTATCCCTGCTGTCGTGAAATCGTGACACTTTTGGCCTTTGTTTGCTTTGACAACATTTTTGTCACGAAATCACGACACTTCTAACTATTGCTGATGTCATCCTTACTTTTGTCATGAAATCACGACGTTCCTCACTTTCTCAACCTTTTCTCGGCTTGCACCAGCGAAACCAGAACATGTCGCAAAATCGTGACACTTTTGCCTCCGAGATTTCTCTCTCCTCTTCGGGTCGTGAAAACCTGACGTGTCGCGATATCGCGACACTTTTCCTCCTTGGCACTTTTCTTCCCTTCAAGTCACGAAAACATGACATGTCGCGATATCGTGACACTTTTCCTCCTTGGCGCTTTTCTTCCTTTCGAGTCATGAAAACCCGACATGTCGCGATAACACGACACTTTTCCTCCTTGGCGCTTTTTCTCCGAACATGTCACAAAACCGTGACTGTTTTCTTCCTTAGCGCTTTTTCTCCGAACATGTCATGAAATCACGACAGTTTTCTTCCTTAGCGCTTTTTCACCAAACATGTCATGAAATCGCGATAGTTTTCTTCCTTAGCGCTTTTTCTCCAAACATGTCGTGAAATCGTGACAGTTTTCTTCCTTAGCGCTTTTTCTCCAAACATGTCGTGAAATCGCGACAGTTTTCTTCCTTAGCGCTTTTTCTCCAAACATGTCGCGAAATCGTGACAATTTTCTTCCTTAGTGCTTTTTCTCCAAACATGTCATGAAATCGTGACAGTTTTCTTCCTTAGCGCTTTTTCTCCAAACATGTCGTGAAATCGCGACAGTTTTCTTCCTAAGCGCTTTTTCTCCAAACATGTCATGAAATCATGACAGTTTTCTTTCTTGCCTTCTCTGCTTCCAACATGTCACGAAATCACGACAGTTTTCCTTGCACCTTCTCTCTCCTTGGCCATGTCGTGAAATCATGACAATTTTGTTTGCGCTTTCTCTCTCCTCTAACATGTTGCAAAATTGTTACAGTTTTTCTTGCGCCTTCTCTCTCCTTGGTCATGTCGCGAAATCATGACAATTTTGTTTGCGCTTTCTCTCTCCTCTAACATGTCGCGAAATCGTGACAATTTTTCTTGCCTGCTGAAAATGTCACGATATCACGACACTTTTGTTACTTGTATTTTTCTTTGAACTTTTGCAAATAAGCAACTATGGTCTTCTTGGAAAATCATTGTCCATGCTCTGAATAACATTTGAACTTCTGTCCTCTGCATCTGAATGAATTCTAAACTGCCTGTCCACTGCATCATTTGATCTAACTACCTGTGTTGACAATAATGACAAAACTCTTGCAACACCTTGCTCAACAATCTCCCCCTTTGGAATTGTTGGCAACACCTGTGTAAATTTATGTAACTCTTCTCCCCCTTTGTCAATAATACCAAAGGGCTGTTGTAGACTCCCCCTGAGTCCATACACACAATTATCAGGCACAATTTGTTGCACTTAGCACAAATTATGATCATGAGCAAAAGAATAGTCAAATACTCAAATGCTCCCCCTGAGAAAGTGATCCTTGTAGCTAGTCACTTCTTGGGAGGTGTTACTACTCCCAATTTGTTTCGAAGGTACTCAAACACTTCCTTGGGCAATGGTTTTGTAAAAATATCTGCTACTTGTTCTATGGTTGGGACAAAATCCAATTTAACTTCTCCTTCTACAACTTTCTCCTTCAAAAAATGATACCTGATGGCAATGTGTTTTGTCCGTGAATGCATTACTGGATTCTTGGAGATGTTAATTGCACTGGTGTTATCACACTTAACTGATATTGGTTCACTAAAATTAATACCAAGATCTTTCAGAGTTTGTTTCATCCACAAAACTTGTGTACAGCAGGTTGTTGTTGCAATATATTCTCGCCTCAGCTGTTGATAAAGAAACCGACTCTTGTTTCTTGTCGTGCCAAGCAACCAACTTTGTCATCGAGATAAAAAGCACCTCCACTTGTACTCTTCCTATCATCAACACATCCCGCCCAATTTGCATCCGAATAAGATATAAGGGTGAAGTCTTTACCTTTCGGATACCATAACCCATACTCCATAGTACCCTTGAGATATCCGAGAATCCTTTTTACTCGTCGCCACATGAGTCTCTTTGGGATCGGCTTGAAATCTTGCTACCATGCAACCGCCTATAGAATATCCGGTCCGGTAGTTGTTAAATAAAGTAAGCTTCCAATCATTGATCTCGTACATGGTTTGATCAACAGGTGGAGATTTTTCATCTTTACTCAACTTGCGACTGTCACCATAGGAGTGCTAACCGCTTACTGAGTCCTCCATTGTGAATCTTTTTAGCATCTCTTTCACATATTTGACTTGGGAAATAAATATGCCTTTCTCATTTTGATTAACTTGTAACCCAAGAAAGTAAGATAGTTCACCAATCATAGACATTTCAAATTCTTTCTGCATTTTATTTGCTAAGTCTTTACATGAATTATCTTTGCTGCTGCCAAATATGATATCATCTACATAAACAATAAGAACAATGAGATGCCCATTTTTTGTTTTGACATACAAATTATTGTCCACCATACCTTTATTAAACCCCTATTGAGAGAGATAGTTATCTAGCCGTGCATACCACGCTCGGGGTGCCTGTTTTAAGCCATATAAAACTTTCTTTAATTTGTAGACAAGATTGGGATCTTCACCAATTTGGAAACCATCTGGTTGTTCACTGTAAACTTCTTCTTCAAGTTTCCCATTTAAGAAAGCTAATTTTACATCCATATGGTAAACTCTAAAATTCTTATGAACTGCTAAGGCTAGAAACATTCTGATTGCTTCTAATATGGCCACAGGTGCAAAAGTCTCTTCAAAATCAATGCCTTCAACTTGTGCATACCCTTTACAGACCAATCTAGCTTTATTTCTAACTACCTGTCCGTATTCATTTAATTTATTTCGAAATATCCATTTGGTTCCGATTACATTCTTATCCGTCGGTCTAGGAACTAATTCCCAAGTTCTGTTCTTTTCAATCTGATCTAACTCTTCATTTATTGCCTTCATCTAGCTATCATCTTTGCTTGCCTTAGCTATATTTTTGGGCTCAATGCTAGATAAAAGATAGTAGTTACTTACTACTTTCTTTCTTGTCTGAATACCAGCTGTGGGGTCTCCAATAATTTGATCTCTGGGATGATTCTTCTACCAACTGTCTTTTTTGAATTTCTTATTTTCTTCCACCTCTGAGTCATCGATTAAGTCATCTGAGTTAAGAGATAGTTTCTTTTCTGTTTCATTTTCCTCTTCTCCTTCAATGACTTCTTCATAAATTGGGTAGTTTTCTTCATAGTTAACTGTTCTTTCCCTTCCTTCATCAAATTTAACATTAGCATTGTCCATAATTTTCTTGAGTCTCTTGTTGTAACATTTATAAGATTTGCTCTTTATCGAATACCCAACAAAGACACCTTCATCTGCTCTATTTTCAAACTTCCCAAGATTGTCTTCAGTTTTTCTGATGTAACACTTACAGCCAAAGATTTTGAGGTGTTTTGCTGTTGCATTTCTACCAAACCACAGCTCATAAGGAGTTTTGCTTTCATGAGTTCTCAGTATGTACCTATTTTGGATGTATACTACAGTATGGACTGCTTCTTTCCAAAATCTGCCTGCTATTTTGTTTTCTACCAGCATAGTTCATGCCATTTCCTATACTGTTCTATTTCTTTCTACCATGCCATTCTGTTGGGGTGTTCTAGCTGCTAAATATTGTCTCCTGATACCATGCCGTTCACAATATTTTGTAAACTCATCTGAGATGAATTCTCCTCCTCTATCTGATATCAAACATTTAATTCTTTGTCCTGTTTCATTCTCAACTAGATGTTAGAAAGATTTGAACATTCCAAAAGATTCTGTTTTATTCTTTAAGAAGAATATCCATGTCATTTTGGAATAATCATCAATACATAACATTAAGTATTTGTCACCATTTATGCTTTGAGTTCTCATGGGTCCACACAAGTCTGTATGTATAAGATCCAAAGGTTTACCGGTGTGGTACTCTTTTGTTTTGAATGAGGTTCTGGTTTGCTTTCCCTTTTGACATGAAGCACAAATACTATTTGAATGTTTTCTAATGGTTGGAATGTCTCTTACTGCCTGTTTCGAGCTGATTTTCACTAGATTATCAAAACTAATGTGTCCAAGCCTCTTGTGCCATAGCCAGTTTTCTTCTTCCTGTCCAATGAAATAATTTCTTTCTGTAGTTTTTGAGAGTGTGTATAGGTTGCCAGATGTCCTTGATCCAGTAGCTATCAATTTTCCACTTTTTGATTTCCTGACTTCACAACCCTACTTCTTGAAAACAACTTCATGTCCATTATCACAGATCTGACTAACACTCAACAGGTTATGTTTCAGACCATCCACAAACAAAACTTCTTCTGACTTGATCTTCCCATTACTAATTTGAACTGATCCTTTTCCGATTATCTTAGCTCCATCATTATTTCCAAATTTTACAGAACCGCCCTCATATTTTTGTAATTTTTCAAATTTATGTTTATCACCTGTCATATGACTTGAGCATCCGCTGTCAAGTATCCATGGTACCCTTTTACTCTGTGCCTTGAAATCTGTTTGAACTATTAAGGATTCATTTTCTTCCCGAGGCTGCTCTTTCTATTTCCACTCTGATTTGGCTACCGTATTAGGCTCTAGTTTGGACTTTCCTTTTCCAGTATCTTGAGTATATCTTTCAAAAGGATTTCTATTTTTTCTTGCCCTATTTGGTTGAAATTTTCTTTTCTGAGGTTGATTTGTAGCTAAAAGACTACGACAATTTCTTGCAATATGTCCAAAGTTGTGACAATTAAAACATTTTACTGCATAATTTAACGGTGAAAAAGCATTTCTAATGAAGAGATTTCTTGGTCCTGCATTATACTTGCAATCTGCAATTTTATGCCCATAACCATTACGCTTGAAATAGAAACCAGAAAAGAAATGATTGAACCTGAAAGATGGTTTTTTCTAGGATGTTGTAGGAGCCATAGATCTTCTTTTCTTTTGATGTGTGACCTTGGTAAATCCATCATTGTCAGTTCTCTTTTCAGGCTAGGCATTACTGCTTTTATTTGCCCGAGTTGTTTTTCTTTCATCAGTCTGTTTCTTCTCTTCATTCCTTATAGTTTCTACATTTCTGGCTTTTGGTCCATTTGACAATTCTCCTTCCACGAAGCCTAGACCAAATTTGATGCCGGCAGGTCTTTGATCACTTAAAATTTTATCCAGCCTTCATCGAACTTTCTTCACGCTTTTGATGGCAGTTGATTTTTTGATCCAGTTCTTGCATCTGCATTCGTAGACTGACATTCTCTTCTTTTAGTTTACAACAGCAATCTAACTTCATGGTTATCTGAACTTCGAGATCCTTAGACATTTTCTTGTATTCTTTTGTCTGTATTTTCAAACTGGTTATGATATCATTTGCATCCTCAAGCTTCCTTGAAAGTTTATAATTCTTTATTTTCTCAGATTTCCATTCTACAATAGCAGAGACCAGCTCACCTTCTAGATCTACTTTAGCCTTAGGATTTTTAGCAGAAACTTTAGAATTCATTACTTCCCTCTTTTTTTATTGTTCTACCTCTTCCGATTTTTTGATTCACATGCCATGAACAGAACTTCACCTGTTTCTTCTTCAGAATCCTCACTAGAGTTGTCTTTTGAAGAATTTGCATTCCTGGAGATGAAACTTTTCTTTTTGATGTTGCCTTTCCTGAAGTTTGATTTTTTCTTCCAGTCACTTCTTTGTGCGAAGCTTCCTCTTCCTGGTTCTTCTCATTGAGTTGACATTTTGTCGCAAAGTGCCCAATGCCTCCATAGTTAAAACATTTAAAAGGTAGCTTTCCTCTGTATTTTTCTTTTCCCTTTCTCAGTTTTTTGACAAAATTTGCTTCCATTTCATCAGATGCCTCCTCTTCTTCAGACTCTTGTTTTGTATCTTTGCCTTTTAGGGCTTTAAAGGCTACTTCTCTATATGTGGGATTAGACCTTCCTATTCTCATTTTAAAAGCAGTCAAAGAACCATGCATCTCATCCATACTAAAGCAATTTAGATCTTTGGCTTCTTCTATGGCTGAGACTTTAGAATCAAATCTTGGAGGGAGTGATATTAATACCTTTTTCACGATAGTAGCATCATCCATATCTTCACCGAGACCTCTGATTGAATTAGTGATCCCATTGAATCTTTGCATGAAAGTCTCTATGTTCTCATCATTGTCCATATTTAAGGATTCGAATTGAGCTCGATGTGTTTGAAGCTTGGCCTCCTTGATCCTATCATCTCCTTCATGAATGTTCTCTAGTTTATCCCATACATCTTTTGCTGATTCACAATTTATGATCTTGACTAGCTCACTGTCCACTAGTCCACACATGATGGCATTTTTTGCTTTTGAATCATTTTCAAATGCCTTTTTACCGGCAGTGTCTATTGGAGTGGTGGCGGGAGATTTGTAACCATTAACTACTGCACCCCAGATGTCAAAACCCAAAGCACAAAGATATGTCTGCATTTTAATTTTCCAGAACGCATAATTAGTTCCATAAAATAATGGTGCTTTGTTCGAGGAGAAACCTTCACCACTTGCCATTGCGTCACTTCCAAGATCACCCTAGTTGTTTGAGCCTATTCAAGAACCTAGCTCTGATACCAATTGTTATAATCACAGTGACACCGAGAGGGGGGGTGAATCAGTGTGATCTTTTAATATTTAAACTTGCAATACTTAAAGCTGAAATAAAGCAAATTTAAAATAGATAGAACAAAAGAGCATCACACACAACATAAATTTAACGAGGTTCACCAATGTGGCTACTCCTCAAAAAGGGCTGCTTGGACTACCATCCAAATCCAGCCTTTGCAAAGCAACAACTTTACAACAATTTACCAGCACCAACTGGAAGGAGCACCAACCCCTCAATTTTTTTGCACCAATAGAAAGGAGCACCTACCCTTAAATCACCAGCACCTACTGGAAGGAGCAGCAACCCCTTATGCCAAGCTGCAACTTGGACTTCTATAGAAACAATGAAAATAACTGAATAATACCTTCACCTTATTGCTCACTGTCTGTAGATTCTCTGCACTCTGCTTTTGTTGTGCAAATGCTTCGCACTATCAGTCTGCTTCTGTGCAACAACCTCTCACACTACGCTTCATCACAATCAAACTATCGCTTCTGCTCCTATGCACTTTTTCTACTTTCTGTACGCTCTTGCTTCACACTCAGCTTAATTCGACACGACTAGCTCTCAGCTCTCTACAGACTTCACTTGCGCAAATTTTTCTTTGCACTCGACTTGGTTCGACACGATTCGCTTACTGTGCACTGTAGACTTAATTCGGACAAAATCAAGTCACACACTTCAATTCCCAAATTCCAAAATAGCCCTCCTTAAATAATAGAAATTTAAAACTTGAAATATAGTCGACTGCAAGACCCTAAATTTCGTCGGCCTAGATTCAACTTTGTCGGCTTCAACCGTCTTTGCCACCTTTGTCACTTTCCTATAGCTTCTACCGCAAAACTACAACATGTCGCGATGTCGCGAAACCTTTTACATCCGTACGCCTTCTTATCCTTGCTGTCGCGAAATCGTGACACTTTTGGCCTTTGTTTGCTTTGACAACATTTTTGTCACAAAATCGTGACACTTCTAACTATTGCTGACGTCATCCTTACTTCTATCGTGAAATCATGACATTCCTCACTTTCTCAACCTTTTCTCGGCTTGCACCAGCGAAACCAGAACATGTCACGAAATTGCGACACTTTTGCCTTCGAGCTTTCTCTCTCCTCTTTGGGTTGCGAAAACCCGACGTGTCGCGATATCACAACACTTTTCCTCCTTGGCACTTTTCTTCCCTTCGAGTCACGAAAACCTGACATGTCGTGATATCACGACACTTTTCCTCCTTGGCGCTTTTCTTCCTTTCGAGTCGCGAAAACCCGACATGTCGCGATATCGTGACACTTTTCCTCCTTGGCGCTTTTTCTCTGAACATGTCACGAAATCACGACTGTTTTCTTCCTTAGCGCTTTTTCTCCGAACATGTCACAAAATCACGATAGTTTTCTTCCTTAGCGCTTTTTCACCAAACATGTCACGAAATCGTGACAGTTTTCTTCCTTAGTGCTTTTTCTCCAAACATGTCGCGAAATCGCGATAGTTTTCTTCCTTAGTGCTTTTTCTCCAAACATGTCATGAAATCGCGACAATTTTCTTCCTTAGCACTTTTTCTCCAAACATGTCGCGAAATCGTGACAGTTTTCTTCCTTAGCACTTTTTCTCCAAACATGTCGTGAAATCGCGACAGTTTTCTTCCTTAGCGCTTTTTCTCCAAACATGTCGCGAAATCACGACAGTTTTCTTCCTTAGCACTTTTTCTCCAAACATGTCGCAAAATCTCGATAGTTTTCTTCCTAAGCGCTTTTTCTCCAAACATGTCGTGAAATCACGACAATTTTCTTTCTTGCCTTCTCTGCTTCCAACATGTCACAAAATCGTGACAGTTTTCCTTGCACCTTCTCTCTCCTTGGCCATGTCGTGAAATCACAAAAATTTTGTTTACGCTTTCTCTCTCCTCTAACATGTCACGAAATCGTGACAGTTTTTCTTGCACCTTCTCTCTCCTCGGCCATGTCACGAAATCGCGACAATTTTGTTTGCGCTTTCTCTCTCCTCTAACATGTCGCAAAATCGTGATAGTTTTTCTTGCCTACTGAAAATGTCGCGATATCGCGACACTTTTCTTACTTGTCTTTTTCTTTGAACTTTTGCAAATAGGCAACTATGGTCTTCTTGGAAACTCACTGTCCATGCTCTGAATAACCTTTGAACTTTTGTCCTCTGCATCTGAATGACTTCTGAACTGCCTATCCACTACATCATTAGATCTAACTTCCTGTGTTAACAACAATGACAAAACTCTTGCAACACCTTGCTCAACATGAATGTGGAAAATGATGGAATTGCCAAGTAATTACAGTCTATGGTGTGTTTGACATGTATGACTAGCAAATATGCAATGTATGTATGCGATGCCTAATGCAGTTTTTTTTTTTGTGTTTTGATTTTTAAGATTATGCATGAAAGTGAGATGCAATTTTTTTTGTTATTTTTGATTATCTGTTGTTTTTGAATATTCGTTATGGATGGTTTAACCTGAATGGGTGTGGACCAAGTGATTCTTACGGATCCTTCGAGGTTTTGACCAAAGTGATTATAGATACCTTTGGGGCATTTTGGGTGACCAAGCGATGGCGAGAATCCTTGGAGCTTTTGGTTTGACCAAAGGGATTATAGATACCTTTGGGGCATTTTTGGTTGACCAAGCGATTGTGGGAACCCTTGGAGCTTTTGGTTTGACCAAAGGGATTATAGATACCTTTGGGGTGTTTTTTATTGACCAAGCGATTGTGGGAACCCTTGGAGCTTTTGGTTTGACCAAAGGGATTATGGATACCTTTGGGGCATTTTGGGTGACCAAGCGATGGCGAGAACCCTTGGGGCTTTTGGTTTGACCAAAGAGATTATAGATACCTTTGGGGCATTTTAGGTTGACCAAGCGATTGCGAGAATCCTTGGAGATTTTGGTTTGACCAAAGGGATTATTGATACCTTTGGGGCGTTTGGTTGACCAAGCAATTGTGGGAACCCTTGGAGCTTTTGGTTTGACCAAAGGGATTATGGATACCTTTAGGGCATTTTGGGTGACCAAGCGATGGCGAGAACCCTTGGAGATTTTGGTTTGACCAAAGGGATTATAGATACCTTTGGGATGTTTTTGGTTGACCAAGCGATTATGGGAACCCTTGGAGCTTTTGGTTTGACCAAAGAGATTATAGATACCTTTGGGGTATTTTTGGTTGACCAAGCGATTGTGGGAACCCTTGGAGCTTTTGGTTTGACCAAAGGAATTATAGATACCTTTGGGGTGTTTTTGGTTGACCAAGCGATTATGGGAATCCTTGGAGCTTTTGGTTTGACCAAAGGGATTATTGATACCTTTGGGGCGTTTGGTTGACCAAGTGATTGTGGGAACCCTTGGAGCTTTTGGTTTGACCAAAGAGATTATGGATACCTTTGGGGTGTTTTGGGTGACCAAGCGGTGGTGAGAACCCTTGGGGCTTTTGGTTTGACCAAAGGAATTATAGATACCTTTGGGGTATTTTTGGTTGACCAAGCGATTGTGGGAACCCTTGGAGCTTTTGGTTTGACCCTTACTTTAGGATCTAGCTGGTTATCCAAGGTGCGAGTTACAGAGTTGGGTCGAATGGCTATTCACTCTTTTTCGCTTCTAGAATAGATTTCAATATGGACTGTCTGTTACCTTACAGGGGGTTCTTGAACTTGTTCAGTAGTTGCAGAAGTTGTTGACAATCAGATTTAACTTGATTCTTTGATCTAGCTCTCATGGGTCAGCAGATTCAAATAAAAGGCAAATAAAGAAAATAAAAATGGATCATTCACGGTAAGCAAAGAGAGGGTAGGGTAAGGCAGAAATGGAAGTTTATCAAACTTTAAACTGTAAAACTTAAACTATCAATTTTATCTATGCTATCAGCTTCACAACAGAACAAATCAAAGAAGAAAGTGTCCAGTCAGTCTAAGATCACTTTCAACTAAGAGCACAAGGCAGAGTGGAACAGATCTAGTAGAAAATTATAAATCCAATGGCAGCTGGTTAAAATTGGTATCTTTCACCGACAGCCTAGCTCACACAGTGAAGACAGAGCAATTACAACAGACTTAACCTCAAATATGTAATTTCCCCTAGCAGAAAATGGAACAACTAAAGCCTAACAAAGATATTTAAACTTGATAATGGCAGATTTACAGCATATATCTAACAAACTTTAATGGAACGGATAACAGAAGAAGATACACTTATCATAGATCCGTAAAATATTAGGCTCCCGGCCATGCTACCACAGAAAACAGCAAAAGCACATCAACTCCCAGTCTAGAAAATAAAGGATTTCACAAAATTTGCAAGAAATTGCTTATAAGCCTTTTATTTCTAAGTCTCCGCCTCCCGCAATTACATTGAGAAGAAGTATTTATAGACTCAGGACAGGCCCTGATCTTTTCAGAAATATCTTCTTCCTTAACTGCAAATCTTATCTTTCTAAACCCTAGGACCCGGGTTTTACAATATAAAGTCCTTTAAAATCAAGTTCTGGATAGAACTTAACCCTTCTGCAAATTAGTGCAGTCCGCTGTTATAAATGGAGAAGACAGAATCAAATGCAACTTGTATTCATTCGCAGCTGAAAGTAAATGCCTTCATTAATTCTGTTGGTGAGCAGGGTGAGTCACCACTTCTCCATCAATTCATCCCCGTAAGGCCATCCCTAAGTTGAAATTGTCTTCATGCTATTAATTCTGCCATAAATTTGCCATTGAATGCATTTACTGGCATCTTCTCCTCTAGCATGGTGGTCCTTGATGAAATATGCACTTTAACTTTGTCTTTATGGCCCTTTTTAGTTGTCCCACAGGTGACAGGTGGAATCCTAGATGAAAGACAAAAGATTAATTAGCACTTTAATAAAATTATCAAATCCAAGCTTAAAACATTAAAATCAGACTAAAAACCGCAAAATAAGCTTGCATGTCGGCCCTGAACATCACACACGCGTCTTTACACATGTCGCTACTCCAGGATGCCTTCCGTTACAGCTGGAATGCACTTTCAGGTCCTTTGAGGACTTTCTCTCTCTTGTCGCGATTCTGCGACATGTCGCGATTTCGCGACATGTCGCGAAATCACGACGTCCCCAGCACTGCGCTGCTTCTTTCCCTGTCGGCCGTAAAAACGCGACCTGTCTTGACTTCGCGACATGTCACGAAATCGTGACCTTCCCTGGCCTCCGTACAACTTTTTGATTTTCAGCCGCGATTCTGCGACATGTCGCGATTTCGCGACATGTCGCGAAATCGTGACACTTCTTTGCCTTAGCCAATTTATCAATTCTTCTTCTCCCATGCATTTTTCTTCTGGCTGTTGACTGATTTTTCATTATGTCTTTTAACTTGGCAACTTTTCCTCACCATGTCGCGAAATCGCGACATGGTGGCTCCCTTTGTAGCTCTGCCTCTTTACTGTTGCGATTTCGCGACGTCATCATCTTGGCTTTCTCGTCAAACTGCAGCGAATCGCTACAACTACCGTGCCTTTTGATTCTCGGGCCAAAACTCCACGATTTTGCTACATGTAGCGATATCGCTACGCATATCCCTTTCCGTACGAATCGGCAATTTTTATCGCGAAAACGTGGCATCCTTTTGCTTTGCAAGACCTCCTTCAAAACGTGCAGCGCATCGCTACCATTCTCACCCCTGATTTCGAAACGTGCAGCGCATCGCTACCATTCTTGGTTTAGAGACTTCTTCGACAAATGCCCCACGATTTTGGAACATGTCAGCGCGTCGCTGCAAGTTTCAACTTGAACTCCCTTCTCAACCAACATGCAGCGAATCGCTGCAAGTTTTGTAACTTAAGCTCTTTTGAAACAATACTCCGCGATTTTGAGATGTCAGCGAATCGCTGCACCTCCCCACAGCTGCATGCATTGACCGCGTTGACCATGATTTTGCGACATGTTTCTTCCTTCGGCATTTTCTTTCGAACTCGTCACGATTTCACGACATAAAACTCCCTTAGCTGATTTTCTCTTGCACTTAGCGAAAATGCGACATGTCGCGATATCGCGACATGTCGCCAAATCGCGCCCCTCCGTACAACCTTCTTCTCTCTCCTCCGACCGACAGCGATTTCGCAACAGTTTCCAAAAATGGAAATGTCGCGATATCGCGACACTTCCAAAAATGGAAATTGTCGCGATTTCGCTACACATTTGCGACTTAGCCAATTTTCTGAAAACCTGTCGCGATTTCGTGACATTTCCATAAATGGAAGTGTCGCGATTTCGTGACATTACTAAAAAAGGAAAACTTTGATTTTCATGTATTTATCTGACTGTTTTCTGGGTTTTCTTGGTGCCGGTGCAGGATTTGGCTTAAGCATGAATGATTTCTAGCATGTAAAAGTTAAGTCCAAGAAAACACAGGCTAGAAAGACAGGAAAAGCACAACTTAAAAAGGAAACAAGCAAAACTGGATTAAGACTGGAAAGGATCAAGAGGGTCCCTACTGCAAAATGGAATTTCAAAGTTTTCAAGAGGATTGGAATGCATTTTTCAGTGGGGGTGTGTTGCTTCTCAACAAAGCTTAGGGCGGATGGCATTGGAATGGTATTATCAATTACCTACTCATTCTTTGAGAAATTTTGAAGAGACCGCTGAATCTTTTGTGCATCAATTTAGTGCCTATATCGAGAGGCATGTAACCATTAAATATTTGTACAACATAAAAAAAGACAAAAATGAGTGTTTTGCTGACTTCTTAGCTCGATGGAGACAGTTGATAGGAAAATTACACTTTGTGTTACCTTATCGAGAGATGTTGGATATTTTTATCAATAATTTACAAGAACAACTATCCTATGAATTATCAACTGCTACTTTGACTACCTTCGATCAAGCTATAGAATTAGCTCGAAGTGTGGAAGATGCTCTCATTAGAAGAGGTCAGCTCAAAAAGAAATATGATGAGAAAACATCCATAAATCAATATAAAAATAAACAAGTTGTGGGTGATGGAGTCACTGATAGCAGAAACATTGCTAATGTTAACACTGCAAAAACAATAGAGAAGTTTATATTGAAACCTCCTGATAAACCACCTCAAAAATTTACTAGGTTAAATCAACCTTTATCAACTATTCTCCTGTAATTACTATCAAGAGGCTTGATCCAATTACCAGCTATTCGGGAACCTGATCCAACTATACCTGGATACAGAGCTGATTTATATTGTGATTTTCATAGAGGACCTGGACACGCTACCAACTCCTGTAAAATATTAAAACATAAAATACAAGATTTGATTGATAATAATGAGATGGAGGTGCAAGCCTTCCAACCTAAACAAAATCCTTCTAATAACACTCAAAAGAGCATTCCCCAAAATCAGAATGCCAATCAATCATTGGACATATTTCAACATCCTTTACCAAAACATGGTAAAGAGGTGGCCAATCAAATTGAGCATCATAATGTTCCTCCTCCTACCTGATATGTAGGGACTATTAGTGGACAATTACCTGATCATGATTCTCAAATATTTGACACAACTTTATCCATAGTTACGACTAGACCTCTACATAGTATTCAGACACTTGATCTTAGTGACACTGAATATGAGACTGAAAGTGACATGGAAATCACTTCAAATCAATCGAATAGTTCTAAATATGAATCATATCCTATTCAACCTATCACCAGTTCTATGGTTCCAGAAGAACCATTTCCTAGAAGAGTTACTACTCGACCCTCCTCTCATCAGTTCCTTTCTAATGAACAAGCTATAAATGCTAGACCAAGACCTATTCATCATCCACAAAATAATATTGTAGGAACCATTGGAGCCGTTACCAGACAACAGGCTCAAACCTCTCAACAAGATCAAACTCAAAACGATGGATCAGCCCCATTTGTTTTGAAAAATCCCAATAAAGGGAATTATGTGTCTAATATTCAACCTAAACCTCCTTACAATATTAATGAACAATTATCCAATACTATAGCTAGAATTTCCCTTTTGGACCTATTAAGATCTTCTCCTACACATAGGGATGAATTAATGCTTACATTGAGCCAAATGATGGTACCACAAAAAATTCAACCTGAAGCCATGGCCAATACTATCATCACTAGAGAAGTCAATTGTATTGAATTTCGAGATAAAGATATCCCACAACATAGTTTACATAAGGATAACCCCTTATATATTACTGCCCTAATTGGAGATGTAGTCGTTAAATGAGTCTTGATTGATAATGGTTCATCTTTAAACATATGCACTTTTGACTTCTACCAATGATTCGGGTTTAGAAAGTGACAAAATGAAAAAAACTAATATGATTATAAAAGCCTTCAATGACGAGACACAAGAAACATGTGGAGTCATTACTATACCCTTGCAAGTTGGTCCTAGAACCCTGGATACGACCATGTTTATTGTACACTGCCCTGCATCATACAATATACTTCTGGGTCACCTTTGGATCAATGCGATGCAAGTGGTTCCCTCCACCTTACATCAGTGTGTTAAATTCAAATTTAAAAACTAGTTGGTTACCATTCATGGTGATCCTAGACCCTTTGATATGTGTGCTTTGGCTGAACCCGTTGGAGTGCAATTTTACCCTGCCCTATCATCCACACATCCTAGTTCTTATCATCCGTCCAAACGTGTGAAACACACACCCATAACATCATCTACTCTTTCAACTACACCTATACATTTAGCTCAACCATATTCTAAACCAACCACATTAGGACCTCGAAACGATCCTAAATCAACAACCAATGCTTCTTGTCTCACTCCTATATCTTCCATACCTATAGATTCACCCGTAAATATCCCTATGACATCTACATCCACTACTGGCATCCTTTCTACACCCGACCATGTAGGAAATGTTCCTTCTACCTCTTATGCTCTTACTGATGAGCTCTTACCCGATTTATCTACAATTCTTATATTTGAGGAAGCCAACATTGCTATGCAAACTTCTCTCCTTTTAAATAAACTCCCACCCTCTCCTCGTACCTTGGGTCTCCCACAACCTATGGGAAGTATCTACCAAGTTAGGAGTTGTGCTTTTATTTATAAAGGATATGATTGGGGAAGAATACCCAAAAATATTAAGACACATTGTGATGGCTATGCTAGATGCTATTTTTCTAATGATTATCTTAAATCTAAGCCCATAATGCTTAAATTGGGATATAAAGGGAAAGTTTTGGGACCTTTCCAAAATGGTATCAAAGAACCTTTTGAGGTAGAACCATGGCCTGCCCGTTGTGGTGTGGGCCTATTTTCTAGTAAATGTTAGCCCTTTCCATTTGAGGATGATGACCATCTCGTATGTTATCAAGATTATCTAGATAAACAAGATTCTTTGTGTCTAAAGAATAAGTCTTTTACCTGCAATATGCTATCCATAGCCTACCCTAAAATTTTTGCCGACTTCGATGAAGAGTTGGAAGGGGATATTTTCCATGATGTCTCCATTGAGGAAATGTTACACAATGAATTTCATTTTGATGGCTCTATACCAAGTATAGCCCAGCTTGAGGCCTCAACTCCTCAAGATGAATTATCCAAGCTAACCTTGGAAGAATTACAAGAATTAGGTGTTTCATCCGCCCCACCTAATTTTGAGAGATATTTACATATGGAAGTTGAAAACGTTATAAAAATTAACATTGGAACCGAACATAACCCTCACATAATCAATATTGGATCAGAATTAAGTCAAGAAAAACAAGATAAATACATTTCATTTCTTAAATACTATGAAGATGTATTTTCTTTGACATATGAAGACATTCCAGGTTTGGACCCTTCTGTAGTTATGCATCATCTAGTGGTCCATCCAGATGCTAAACCTGTTAAAAAGAAACTCAGAAAAGTGCATCCTAAAGTGGCCTTACTATTAAAAGGATAATTAGAAAAACTCTTGAAGGTTATTTTTATACAAGCCATTGATTATGTCGAATGGATCTCTAATGTAGTTCCAGTAACTAAGAAAGAAGCCACTAAAGTTAGGGTTTGCATCGATTTTAGAGACATTAATGTTGCATGCCCTAAAGATGATTTTCCTCTTCCCAATATGGATCAAATCATTGAATTTACTGCTGGAAGTGGAATGATATCCTTAATGGATGGATTTTTAGGTTATAATCAGATCAGGATAGCTCTTGAATATCAGGCCAAAACAGCCTTTATTACCCCTTGGGGAACCTTTTGTTGGAAAGTGATGACATTTGGCTTAAAGAATGTAGGTGCAACCTATCAACGAGCTGACTTATATCTTTCATGATATGATGCATGATATCCTACATGATTATGTAGATGATATCATAGCTCATTCCATCAAAGAAGATGATCATCTAAATGACTTAAGAAAAGTGTTTGATCGATCAAAGGAATATCTTATCCGACTAAATCTAGCTAAATGCATATTCGAAGTTAAGTCCAATAAATTATTAGGAGTTATAGTTTCTTTACGTGGCATTGAAATTGACCCTCTCAAGATTGTGACTATCACAGATATGCTCGCACCCACAAATATATCAGAATTAAAAAGTTTACAAGGTAAGCTTCAAGCTATTCATCGCTTCATCAACAAGTTGACGGACAAAACTGGACCCTTTCTTAAGCTTCTTAAGAAAGATGTCTCTTTTCATTGGGACGACGAATGCCAAAAAGCATTTGAACTCCTTAAGCAATATCTCCTCAAACCACCAGTTCTTTCCCCACCTAGATCTGATCATCCCTTTATCTTGTACATTTTTGCTTTTGATTCTGCCTTAGGAGCTATGTTAGCTCAGCTTGACGATGAGAAGAAAGAACACGCTAATTATTATATTAGCAGAACCTTAATCAATTATGAAACTTGATATACCACATTAGAGAAATTATGTTTAGCAGTCATATTTTCTACTCAAAAACTATGACATTATATGCTCAATCAGAAAACGTATGTTATTGCCAAATTCAACCCTTTACGATATCTCATGAGTCGATCATATTTATCTGGTTGCAAAGCCAAGTGGGTTCTTGCGTTAAGAGAGTTTGAACTCATGTTTATAGGACAAAAGTTTGTTAAGGGTCAAATCATAGCAGATCAATTAGCTGCTACACCCTTAGAATCTACTCATCCCCTCATCATTGAGTTTCCTGATGAATGCCTTAAACTAGAGGTAGACCATTCAGAGCAATTGTCCCTATACTTTGACGGAGCTCGATGCATGAGTGGGGCTGGTGCGGGTATTATTTTAATATCTCCATAAAAACATCTTATCCCTCTGTCCTTCAAATTAACATTTGCTTGCACCAATAACACTGCTGAATATGAAGCTCTTATCCTTGGATTACAAGCTGCCTTGGCATTGAAAATAAAAAGTTTATTGGTTTTCGATGACTCCCAACTTGTCATAAACCAAATCAATGATGTTTATCAGACCAGAGATGTTAAATTATGCCCATATAAAGCCTATGTTTTGTAGCTATTATCTTTGTTTGATCAAGTTACTTTGGAAGCTATTCCTCGAACTAGCAACCATGCAGCTGACGCTATGGTTGCAGCTGCATCTCTTTTACCCTTGGAGTTAGACGATGAATATGCTACCATCATTATTCATCGACTCCAAGAACCCGCTTCTAGAAAATTATGCTTAGAACCTTTAGATGTGTTTCTTATCAACAAAACAACTTTTGAACCATGGTATACTGATATATTTAATATTTTGCAAATAGGAACCTTCCCTGATGGTTGTACTAGCAACCAGCATAGGTTATTACGTAGACAAGCAAGTCTCTTTGTGATTCTTGGTAATACCTTATACAGAAGATCTTTTGAAGGCATCTTATTGAGATGTTTGAATCTAGAAGAATCTAGATCAGCTTTGAATGAAGCCCACAATGGATCTTGTGGGGAACATTTTAGTGGTAGCACCATTGCTAAGAAACTCCTTCAGATAGGATATTTTTGGCCTACCATGGAAAATGATGCACATAATTATGTGCGACATTGCGACAAGTTCTAGAAACACGCTGACCTTGTCCATGCGCCTGCACAAGAACTACAGGCTATTTCATCTTCTTGGCCTTTTTCAAAATGGGGCCTAGACATTATTGAAGAAATCAACCCTGTGTCCTCCGATGGACACAAATTCATCATAACCGCCACTGAGTATTTCACGAAGTGGGTTGAAGCTATGCCATTAGCTTCTTGCACGGGAACCCAAGTTTCCAAGTTTATTTTTAATCAAATTATTTGTAGGTTTGGAATTCTTGCCAATCTCATTTCCGATAATGGAACTTGTTTCAAAAATAAAGATGTCAAGAAACTATGTCAAAAATATAAAATTCAACATCGTTGGTCCACTCCCTATTATCCTCAGGGTAATGGTCAAGCAGAAGCATCTAATAAAATCTTAATCAAAATTCTCAAAAAATTGGTCAATAAAACTGGTTGAGATTGGTACATTCAATTATATCCTGCTTTGTGGGCCTATCGAACTAGTGTTCAAACTCCCAGTGGAACTTCACATTTTGTCTTGGTTTATGGTGCTGAAGCCTTTTTTCCTTTTGAATTAGAAGTTCCTTATTTAGCTCTACTACTTCAAGATACTAAAGTAGGAGATGAATATCATGCTGGCAGATTTAGTCAGCTAGTACTTCTAGATGAAAAGTGCATCAATGCTTTGGAGCATCTGTGCGCCTACAAAAACAAGCTTAAGAGAGCATATCTTAAGAAAGTTCATCCTCGATCCTTTGAGATCGGTGACCTTGTCTTAAAAGAAAATAAAAAAAATACTAATGCAACTACAAACCTTAAAGGTAAATTTGAGCCCAACTGGCTTGGACCATATGTCATCACTGCTAAATTTGGATCAGGAGCATACAAATTATCTACCTTGGATGGTAAAGAACTTAAAGAACCTATGAACATTATGCATCTTAAACGTTACTATGCATAAAAATTGGTCTTTTCATCATTGTATATATTTTTTTTGCATATTATTTTTTAGTCACTTCTTTAAAACATTTCAAAAAAAAAAACAATCACCTTGTATTTCTTTTAATTCATCACTTAACATTAAAAACATTCAAAATCATCAAAATCTTCAAAAACATCTTTTATTTTTGTACCTCTCAAACTATGAAGTATTGCAGTTATATTTTCAGTTATTTTGGATAAATTAGCATTTATTTGGAATCCCGCACTTTCACATTCACATGAATAAATATCTTGATTTATTTGATATGATTATTAATCTCTCTTATATCAACGTCCACAGTTGAATTAAATAAAGTTTTGAGCATAGAGAACTGATCTTGTTATTTACTTGAACTAAGTATATATTTTCACATTAAAATGATTTCATTGCAAATTCGATATGATGCTACATAGTAGAACTGGTTTCCTAAGCAAAAAGTTTCCCCTGCTATCCTATCATGCACATGGTCTAGAATATTTGAGAATTGACAAAAGGACAAGCTCACCCCTACCCAGAATAAAAATCCCTTGCTCTACAGCTAATCCGAGCAAGTATCCCTAGCATAGGAAGAAAAGAAAAAGTTCAAGAAAAAGAGAAAAATAAAAAGGTTATTTTTCATCATAGCAATATTTCAGCATTATCTCAGTATCAAGCAACAATACAAAAGTACAAAAAAAAAAAAGAGAAAAAAAGAAGCAAAAGAGAAACGCAAAAGCAAAAATGCAATAAAATCCTTTCCCTACCCCTTCAAAAGAAAATAAGGGTGAATGAGATTGAATCCCTTGAATTCTCAATTATTCAAAAATTGTGAGGTAAGTCCCATAACAGGTGGTTTGTGCCCAACCCGCTTGGCCTTGGGTAATCCCTAGCGTGGCGATATGTCTGTCACATTAGCGACCTTATTTTGTATAGACCTCTGTCATCTTATGGATTAGCTAGCTCTTGATAAACCTAACTTACATAGTAGTCTGGTACGGTTACATACATATAAATCATGGTCAACGAACATCAAATTACTTGTATCAAATTATCTTGCTCAAAATTGGTGAATGAACAATACAATCGCACACACATTTGTATTTGAGAGATTTTGTATCATTATGATAAATCAAGATCGGTAATGAATTCACATTTGCACATGAGGATTCCTTATAAGTCTATATTTCTCTTTGAGATAATTTAAAATATTCCTGTAACTCTTTTCGGAATAATTTTATTCTTTTATTTTCAGAATTTGTTGTTTGTATAAGAGCAATTACATACATATTCTCACAAAATCTTCAAAATAATTTCAAACAAAATTTTCATATTATTATTTATCACAAAAGTCATAAATTAATCTTGCAATAACACCAACAATCTCTTTTCTTCTTTGGATTTCGCGATGATGGTATAAGTCTATACCTATAATTCTATGCCTAGCGCAAACCATTGTTCTAATTTTATGTTCCATTTATTTTAAAAACAAATTCATAAAAACATGTGACGTGCATCATTATGTTACACAATTATGCTTTACAAACAAACAAACACTTATTCTATTTCATGACATTATGTTCAAATTCAATATTGCAACCATGGTATAAATTCTAAGGAATTGTTCAAAATTGTATCACACTTAGAAATTTATGCCTAGCAAAATCATATTTTAGTATCTCATGCATACTATTTTTTTATGAAAATCTGAAAACAAATCATCAACACCATCATCATTTCTATCATCACAACACAAAGTCTTAAGACAGTCTCTTAAGCACTCTTTTACTTTTAACAATATTTCTATATTGGGATTAGCTTGACAACCGAGTGAGCGGCGACTCCATGAAATGGTCTATAACAATGACAATGTCCTTTGAAATTATTGTTAGAAGTCCCTTTTTATTTTTTTTATCAAATCACACCACCACAACCAATTGTTTACATCAGATTATTTCATTTAAAATCTTACATCATGACATCAAATTATAATGTTTCAAAATGACATAATTACATGAATCCTCAATCAAATAAGCCAAAAATTCAAACATTGAAGCATCATAAAAGCATATGAACAAGTCATATGAATTAGGGTTTTCTCTATTTTCTTTAATTTATTTAAAAATTCACATTTTAAATTTTTGCTTTTCTGTGTTTTTACCTCAAACGTTCGATTTGGTAAAAAACACGGAGGGGGCACCATAGTCAGCATTCGTACGATTCGACCAAGAATCGTCGTCTAAAAAATTGAGTATATTTTTGCTTTCTTGTAAAATGGGAAAAACTCGTCTTTAACGCATTTTCTTCGAAAAATTCACTAAAGAGGGGGCAAAATGTAGCACCCTAAAATTGGCATGGTTAAAACACTAGTAAAAAGATAAAATGTTAAAATTTGAATTTCAACCCCAAACTGCCCGTTAAACCGCCTTTTACCCACTTTCCCCATTTTTTGTGCCATTTTTAGGATTTTTTGTGACCGTTGGACGATATCATCATTGATCAGACGATATCACCTCAGATCGGATGAATTCGTCTAGAGCAGAACGTCCAGACGATTTCATCCCAAACTAATTTTTTCATAATTAGCTTATGTTTCAACGGCATCTCTAACCGGGGCAAAAGCATGTCTGCGTCGTTAGAGACCTTCCCCGTTGGAGATCTCCCAGATTGGGATGATCTCCAACCTCCCAACCTCCTTCCTATGCCTATTTAATCTTAGGCCCTCCCCTTGACCTACCCCTGGCTGAATTCCCCTGTAATTTGATCTTTGTGTGTGTTAGAATACCCTGAATTATCATTTGCATTTGTGCCTTTCTAAGTTTTCTTGTAGGAACCTCATTGTTTTTTAGTCGAAGCAAGCTCAGATCGTCACAGACGATCCTGTACGATCTCGGACGATCACGCCGCAATTCAAGACAATTTTGTATTTTGCAGGCGATTTCGACTGCAGCCAACATTGGGGGCAATCAGTGCCCTGAGTTTGCATTCTTTCTCCACTATCTATTGTTTTGCTTTGCATTAGTTAGACTTATTACTATTTTGCATCTTGGAGTTCACCTCATTTAGTATACTTGCATGATAAAGATAAAATCAACCATTAAATTTACCGCATTTCCTTATCTGTCACTATAATATGTTATTTAGGCATTTTTGTTGTTATTTCTACCATTACCCTTGCTTCTGCATTTGCATATTTGGTATTTCGTGTATTTTTTTGTGATTGCAGGTTTTTGATGAATTCTTCTGAAGAATTTGTCAGATTACATATGATTATGTCTGATTTCAAACGACCTATGATTTGAGACAATCCCACGCAATATCAGACGATTACATAGAAATCGAGATGATCTGAACTGCTACAAGACTCAGAATCTCCATTAGACATCTGAAATCAGGTATGATTTCTTCTAGTTAGCATATTCTCTGTTATTTGCATCCATTTCTATTTTTTGTATTCATTTAATCCGCATTGGCATATAGAATAGATTAGATTCATATCGGCCAAACTTAGGAGTTGAATGATCAAACATAAAAATGAACACATCAAGCACTCTCTCAACCTAGGCGTGGAAACTGCCATTCAAAAGTTTCCTGGTGAACCCACCATCCATCAAAAATTCACCCTTATACACCTCCCCCAAGAGGTGAGACCTTCCAAAGGCCTCTTAGTCCGAGGTATTGTCCCATCCTTTTCACATCCCCTTCTAGGTGCGGATCCTATAGCCTGAAGGTAAGGGTGCAAAAAATTTGGAGCGATACACATGGAAAGCTTGATCATAATATTTGGCATTCCTGAAGCTATAGTAAGTGATAATGGACCAGCCTTCGTAGCAGCCAAGTACATAGATTTTTCTAGCAAGTATGGTATCACCATAAAGAATTCTTCCAATTACTATCCTCAAGGGAATTGATTAGCAAATTCAACTAATAAGAATCTGTTGAGGATCCTAAAGATATCATTAGAAGATAACACGAGGAGTTGAAATCTATTGTTATAACAAGCTCTATGGGTAGATAGGATCACCATAAATAAGTCTATCAAAACCTCCCCCTATGCTTTGGTGTATGGCAAAGAAGCGGTCTTACCTATTCACTTGGAAATATTGGCTCTCAAGCTGGTAGACTCAGAAGAAGAATCTGATCAAATTCCAATCAAGACTAGGTTGACACATCTACTCCAGCTAGAAGAGAGGAGGACTCAAGCGTATGAGGATTTCTAGAAGCATTCATCTGATATAAAAGGATGGTTTGATACGAAATTCAGGTTCAAAAAATTTAAATTAGGAGACTATGTTTTGAAGTGGAATGTGGAGAGAGCTAAGCCAGGACATCATCAGAAGTTTGACTCTTTCTAGGATGGCCCTTTCAAAGTAGTCAAGGTTAAAGAAAGTAACTCTTTTCAACTGGAATATTTAGAGGGAAACATTCATCCAATCTCAATTAATGGTTCTCATCTCAAACTCTATTTTGATTAAGAAATAAAATCTTCTCTTGTAACATAAGTATATTTTTGAATTATACTTTTATTTTTCCATTTTAAAATTTTTGTACAAAGAAATGAAATAAACAAAAAAAAGTTTAAAAGAAACAAAAGGCTACAATGTAAGGTTGTAAAATAAACTAAGGGTAGAAGCAAACTATGACATGTGTTCCACATCATTCTCCAATAAGAGAAGATGGTAGCAGGATACAATATGTGTTCCACACCACCATCCAATGAATAAAAATAGACGTAGACTACAACATTTAATCTATGCCACTCTAATAAAATGAAAGTGATGAAAAGCATCATTATTTTAGTGTGTGCTTCATACCACAACCAACCAGCAATGGAAATGATGATTCGTGCCACCAAGAATCATACCTTTGAATTAAAAAGTGTGCAACGAACAGTTTTGCATTGACCGCATTAATGGCGTAAGGTATATATGTGAGAGCATTTAAAAAAATCAAAATGCAAAGCCCATGCATCTTGTGAAGCAGCACTCACTTAGCAGAAATATCCAAAGGAGTAGTGAGACGAAGCTCATGGAGAAGAAAGAAATAAACCATCTAAGAATTTTTGCAGAATATGGCTCTTAAAGTAGCCCAGAAGGATTTACGACGAAAATTTGTAGAGTTGGAAAGCTACATGAAGTAGACGAGAGTGTTAGTAGATACTATAATGACACAAATAAGGAGAACCAAGCTCAGAAAGAATTTTGAGTATAGGTACTTATAAGGGCAGCCAATTTCTTCCCAAGGTATCATCGCTATAAATTCTTTCTTATCCTTTTACATCTATGATTCAATCCATCATTGCCTAGAGTTAATTTTTGTAATCATCAAGTTTTATGATCCTAATACAAAAGCAGTAAGAATAGTTGATGGAAAAACCCTATTCAGTATCACAGCCAAAGCTTGTCATGATTTGTTCGCTATAGGAGTAGACCCACCTGTAGAACCTAAACCATTCGATATAGCAGAACAAGCCAGATCTTATTCTTTATAGTTGGATGTTGATGAGGGAGGATCTTTTAAAAATGGATTCACTTCCAATTTAAGCGTATAAAAATAAATATGGATTACACCCATAGCTTTTCTCCATGTTAGCTTGCATAGAGGGTTTAGACAGTATATGAGAGATTATCAAATAGCCACTGTACATTGCATTTAAAATGAGAAAATGTATAAACCTAAAGTAGAAGAAGAAGGCATCAAGGTAATTTATTTTGACTGGCCAGCATTCCCCGCTAAATAAATGCATGAGTAGTTGATTAGAATAAAAAAGGGTTCAGAACCCCCTTCTTTTTGGCACTATTTAAATTTGGTATGGATGTTTTATGTTATTGTAAGGCACATGATACCCTGGATTCTTGTAAAATATAAGAATGAAAAAGGAAACCCTATTCCTATCTATTATTTGACCGCTCATCTGAGGAGCGCTCAATCATTCTATAGGTTCAATTTGGAATTTCTAGGTTCAGCTTTGAAAATTATGTATGAGAAATGCCCTAGATTGCCATCTCTAACTAAATAATTTCTAATAGTAATAGACGTAGAAGAGGGAGACGAGTATATCCTCACAGAGGGCATTGTCATCAGACTCTACGGTTTCACTAGCAAACCTTTTATGCTTCCTCATTTTGTGACTAATATGTTATCAGCCCTAGAGTACTTGAGACAAGCACATTTCATCAACATGAATTGACTCTGGTAAAGGGAGAATATGTTTGTTGACTTACTTATGTAATGTAGATAATATAACAATAGTCGAAAGGGGTCAAGGGGAACTAATCACCTAATATTTGGAGAGACTAGACCTGTTGTACATCCCACAGAGATGGAGGTATGACCTTGATGACAAGTTCACAAAGAGGAATATTGCCCTTAATAAAGAAAAAGCTCTCAAGTTTGAGAAGACTTCAAGGCCTCATTTCAAAAAAGGGAGGAATAACAAAGAAAGTGATCCGTTGAAATGGAATATCGGTACAATGGAGAAACTACCCCCATGTAGAGACTTCTATGAACAGATAGTTGATTTTGATCCTACTAAAAATGAAGTTCATTGTTTGAAGGAGTCTAAAATTAAGGATGTTGAAAATAAAAATGAATGGGACGAAGGTAAAATTGTAGATTGGTGGAAGATGAGAGTAGAAGCTAGTACGAAAAAGTATAGATTGGGTTGATTAGTAGACGAATTTTTTTAGCAATATGACAAATATATTAAGACCTAGAAAGCTAAGGATGCTAAGAATTTGGTATTGAGTTATAAGAAAGCTGAAATGCAAGAAAAGAAGAAAACTCAAGTAGCATCAGATTCTCCTTCCCCACCTTCACAAGAAGAAATGCAAGAAGCAAAGATTAATGCTCCACTAATTACTGAAGATGTCCCTAAAATATTTGAGCCCTCACAAGAGCAACTAAAGAAATATTTTGTAGGGGCCTAAATTATGAGAAAAATGCATTTCTCTGATGATAGGGTAGTAAATACAAAAGTCATTCAAATAGCAAATAGGCCCACACACCTGTAAGTTTCACTACTGCGGCTACAACCAAGTCAAATCCTACCACTGAAGATGTGTTGCAGGAAGATTAATTCGAAGAGGATACAGAGAGTGATAATCCTATAGTGTTTAATTTTTTTAAGAGAAAGGCTAAAGACACACTGGAAGAAACCTAGAAGGAGGTCTGCAAGAAACTAAAATTGGATAAGAGGTAGAGTGTTGAACAAATCCCTATTTCAGTTACAGAGCTGTCAATACAACAAGTGCAACAAAAAAGTGCAGAGGAGATTCTCAAACACCCTATTTTTTTAGGCAAAGATATTATTTCTATTCCTTCTTCTCCTTCTCCTTTCCCAAATAAATCCCCTTCTCATTCTCAAGAAAATTTTGAACAAAAGGTACCTTCTCCCCTTCATAACTCACCACCTGTTTCATCAACTACTACAGAGGGTCAAACTAACCCATCTCCTTCACATTCATCTGAAATCCCAGTCACATCATCTCCTATTATTCCATATTTACCCTCAAAACCTCTAGTAACATTAGAAGGACAAGTTGTTTTATCCCTTTTGACACATCCCATGATTTTTGCCTCTATTCCTATTTTGTTCCCAATTACAACTCCAACAATAAGCACAGATTCAACTGTTGTCACCACTACTTCACTACCATCAGTCTCAAAGTCTATCCTCCCTTATTTTATAACTTCCCCTCCCCCTACAAGTCATCCCACCTTGGCTTCTCTACAAAAAGGAAAATAAGTTTCACAGAAGATCCAAGACTACTGGGCGGAGAAACTCTCTAAGCCTTCAAATAAGATGGCTACGAAGAGAAAGATAATAATTATTGATCCAGTGATAAGGCAAAGAATAGCTAGATCTATTATCCCTCTAGTGAGTAAACTTGAAGAATATATGGCTACACAAGACTACCGTCTGGAGGAGTATACTGAATATATTGAGCAACTACCAAAAGAGGACGAGTTGGTCATAGAAAAATCTCATCTTGAAACTTTTTATGTCAATATTGACATCTACAAGGAGAAGGTTGGAAAGTTAGAAGAAAATATAGAGAGGCTAGATAAGACAGTTAGCAATCAGAAGTAGGTAGAAAATGCTATCATAAATAAATTCAAGAACTGACAGAACCAATATCAGGAGGCTATAAAACTCAAAGATCAATTCGAAGATCTTAAGAAGAAGAATAAATATCAAGTCAAGGAAATACAAGATTTGAAGCACCAACTTCATATTGAGAAAGCTAAGGCCTCAAAATTCTCAAAATAAGGAGTAAAGAAGATTAGAAAAGAGCTATGGTCTAAAGTCCTTGATAAATGCTCTGAAATATAGCCCATCATTGACTATATGGATTATGCTAGCCATTTGCTCCAAAATACCAAAGAAGATTTGGATAAATTCACTCAGGATCTATAGCCTATGGTGATACTGATCAAAAAAATATACAAGTTATATGATTACAAGTTCAGTAAAATTTCTAAGACTATCCCCAATAAGGCATGGATCATTTCTAGACTAGCTGCCAAAGTTACGGCTAAGAAGAATAGATTGCTCAAGAAAGGTTGGTTGTTATCAGATAAGATTGAAGGCACAATTCAAGATATAGTAGATATCAACCAAGAAATGACTCAGTATGGTTTTGGAGGACTTTGGGTCGAAAATAATACTTTATGATCAGAAAAAGAGATCAAGAAGAACATAGCCTCGATCATCTAAGACGAATCTGAGATAGATTTCTGGGAAGATCTGATTGATCAAGAGCAGGTCTCCCAAATGATTAAAGACTTAACTAGGTTCAAGGATCTGATGGAAGACCTGGTGAACAAAGATATCTCTACAACTTATGAGGAGACCTCTAAATTGGAATACATCCATAAAAATCTTAAGGAAACTTCCAATCCTTTTGATATCGTTTGGATTCAAGCTTTGCAGACTCTAAAATTGATGATCCAGTTGTTTGGGAATGATACAGAGACCAAATATAAGAAAGAAGCTTCCCAAGAAGAAGTTGATCAAGAACAAGAAGACAACAATGAAAAGGGAACTCAATAGGAGGATTTAAAAATAGAAAAGGTCATTAAAGACTCTAAAGAGACAAAAAGAACATCTCAATGGTAAAGATTCAATGAAAGAATGAGCAAGAGTGAAAAGATCCCGTAGTAATTATTTATTTTGTATTCATGTGGAAAGTATTGTATATTGTTTTGATTCTGACATTGTCAAAAAATAATAGTAAAAGCATGTAACATAAGAGTAGGAAATGAAAAATATATTTTGATCATGTTGGTCGGGGTTATAAGGGAGAGCATAGTTCCATATTGAAGCATGAAGCAGTTTCTCATTAGGAGTTGCAAGTATCATTATTTCCAGCATGATTTCCATATGAACAATTATCCTCTCAATGCCTTCACAAATGTTCTAGAGGTTTATGGTCATGTACATGTTATTCTATGAAGCATAGCTCATGGATTTTATTTTTTTGACTCCTTATGCCCAATGGATAAGACTCTAAATTCGTAGGCTTTGCTAGAAAATCCACCTAGGAGGTGCCAGAATGTAGGCCCAAGATGGCCACATCCTTAGAAAACTTTTTGAAAATATTTCCTAAGGCAGAGAGATGTCCTAGCCCATGCAAGACTTAGTGCATTTATCAGCAACATAGCACATGAGGTTCTACCCCACTATCAACCTTGGTCACAGATGATGTCATTACTTTTCAAACAATGGTACAATGCATTTTGTTCTAGCTTGCATGAGGGAAAGACTAACTTTAAGAATTGTTCTATCCCACTAAGGTTCAAGTTTACTTTAGAGCAGATCAAAACACATGTTCCATTTTTCGGTAAAAGTAGTCAACATGCATCAAATGAAGTTACAATGCAGTGGGTTAGCACAAAGTTTCTTAAAACATATTTTTTTTACACTGCATTCTGAGCAGACCAAAGCAAGATGTTCTAGCCCCCGGTTAGCAATGGTCAAAGCTCAACAGAATAGATTTCAAGGAGTGGGATACAAACAAAATGTTCTATGCTGCAGACGTGAAAAGAACTTAAACAAATTTAAGAGCAAGGGCAGCAGTGTGGTGACATGTTCCATCCTGCATAGATTGAAGTGTATTTTCCAATGTGCTACACACCGCAGTCAAAATGGTCAACTTAAGTGATAAGTTGTTCTAAAGAGTGGGCTACAACATGTTCTACATCATGCATCTCCAAGAATTATTGAGGTTTTGATCTTTTCCGTTCATAAGTAAATCAATGATTGGTTTATGCGGATGATATCCTAGGCATACAAAGCAGAGTCTTTGCAAACATGAACTAGTTGATTGAAGCAAGCTAGAAGGTGAAGCGTCCATAAGGCCAAGAATCAAGAACATAGTTAGTTATAGATCTATGGCTAAATAAAGTTTGCAAGAACATTAAATGGAATAGATCATGATTTTGATAGCCTAGAGTCGAACTGCCATGAAATATCAGCTAGTTGTAGAGCCAAACTGTAAAGGTGCACAAGATCATACAGATTCTTAGGGTCTCAAAGATGAATGAAACAATGCCACCTCAACATTCTACCGATCTAGAATTTATTTCTCCTTGTAATGTTTCATTTTATTTCTTCAATGTAAAAACTATTAATAGAGGTCGAACCCTCAATTTTTAGAGTCAACTCTAGAGTGTTTGCTTTCCTTTCTATGTAATTTTTTTTTGCAAGACAGTATAAGGAATATTACTTAGATGTTTACCTTAGAATTGGTGGCTTCAATAATTCTCTCGAGAGATTCAAGCTATGAATTGCTTTTATGTTAATGTTGTTATGGTTAGTCTATTCTGCTGATATTGGATTAATAGCTTAGAGCAATTGAAATATTTTTATAATTGAATCTATGCTTGCAAGAAGTTATTTCTTGTTAAATCTTGATACTAATCTTATTCTGCTAAATTGGATTATTAGTATTATAGATGTTGAAATAGATTCCTAGAGTATGTCTTTGTTCTATGTTTCTTTATGAATATTATCTATTTCTTAAATGTTGTTAATCTCAAGTGTGAGACATTGGAAATTGTTTTTTAGAAGGGTTTTCACTGTGGATGCCTACGTTGTTAACTCTATATGGCCACTATTTTGATTATAATTCCTTAACCCTAAACCCTTTTCTATCCCTATTTCTTAAACTTTTAACTAAGCTTATATGAGTCAAAACCTTATCAGTTGACAAGGAACCAACCTACTCTGGAGGTTGGATTAGAGCAATCTTTAATCCATCCAATGTTGAGGTCTAAAATATTATTAACGGGTGCACGCCTAATCAAAAAATTGGAAGATAGATAATCACAGTTTTGATTTTTTCTCAATGTCAATCTCGCTCCCAAATAATTCCAAGAGAGTTCGTAACCATTATTTTGAGGTTGGGGACCTTGTCCTCAAGGAGAACCATTAATAAAACTAATGCTCATTTAGATATTAAAGGTAATTTTCAGTCCAATTGGCTAATTCCCTTTGTCATAATGGCCAATTTTGGATTAGGTTCCTATCGTTTAGCTTTTTATATGGTAAATAACTTAAATATCCAATGAACATAATGCACCTAAAGATATATTATGCATGACTCTACAATTTCATCTTGTATATTAGATTCCTTTTCATATTGTATATTAGCTTAGTTTTTATATTGCATTTGGTTTACTTGATCATACTGCATGACTACCTATCATTATTTACATGGTTTGCTTAACATTCTATTTCATATTGCATTTTGCTTTTCATATATTTGCATTGTTACTTGACCATATTTGCATGACTACTTGATCATATAGATTTTTGGGAACTTCGTTATGATAGCAAGTGATGACACCTAGTTAGGTCATAGCTCACATGCATTGCACTCATACTAAGGATCTGATACCTGGAGAATCCCCAACCTAAGGCCCATCTCCATGCATTTTCATCATTGCATCAGCCCATATCTTCTTCTCCTCTCTTATATTCCTTCTCCAAGTCAAGGAATATAGTTCTTCTATTTGTATATCCTTACCCTTTGCATGTTTTTTCTTCTTTTTTTTAAGACAGAATATATGTCCTTCTCTTTGATCATTTCTGCTTTTGTGCATTTTTCCCTTTTTGATATTTTGCTTGTTAAGGGGTCCTCATGGGATAGGGTAGATACTGCATGAATATCATTTATGGTGTTCATACGACCACTGACTATCTTACACACACTTCTTAGCTATAAAAATTTCAAAAAGGACACACACACACACACTATTGTCTGCTCTTTGCTCATCTCTTCTCTCTCTTATCACATACACAAACTCACATTGTTCTATTATGTTCACTCATGTTTTGCACACACCACATCCCTATAGAGTAGTCCTCACTTTAGCAAAACACTCACACACAACCTCCCCATACATGATAAGCTTCATGGTCGAATTTGAGGGGCAGCTCCCATCTCGGCCATTTATGAGCATACATCCTAGTGAGAATCTCTCTTCTCTCTAGCCATTTTAGTGAGCACTACACCTATAGAAATTTTTGCTCCACTTGACCATATTTTCATTTTAGAATCCTTGTAGAATAGATTCATGGCCAATCATGACGGGCAGCCTCCACACTCAACCATTTGTGAGCATGTATCCTTACAGGGTCTCTCTCTTTCTTTATTTTTTTTCTTTGATCTTTTTGTGTCTTGCTCCTTCATATCTTCACTTCTTCATTTTGTCTTCTTTTATTTACCTTCTACTTCTTCCTTGCCTCTTGTTACTTTTTTTCCTCCCCACATCCATCCATTCATGCATTTCATGCTTGCATTCATTTTATATTGCATTTAGTTAGATTCATTCATGCATCTCATTTATTTTAGTTCATCATGCATTGCATCCATCATGTTCATGCTCATCATGCATCATTAAAAACATAAAAATAAAAATAAATCACACACATTTAAACAAAAATAAAAACATCTTGTATTACTTGATAGCACTAAGTGCATGCCATCCAGTTGGTGTGCCACAATAGAGGGCTTGGCACACTCGGCATTCATGGGGGATGCATGCCATAGTCAAAATGGGTATGTCACCTTGATCCTAGCCCTAGTTGTGCAAGCTTATCCCCTTTGCTTTTCCTATTGGAGTTAGTGGATCGATGGTCACATATCATGAATTAGATCATTTCCATGACTATGAGTGACTCTATGAGCACCAAGATGATAGTTCTAGGACCCTCTAATTAGTTGGGATGGCATGGTAGTAGTCCATCTAGTAGTGGGTTTCCCTCATTATTTTCTCATATGACTCCCTCATACTTTGTAGCTCTATAAATAGTAGGTGACATCCCTTACTTCATTGATTGCCTACCATGATAGCCATCCCCTCTACTCGAACTTGTTGGTACTCTCACTCCAACCAGCCCATCTCCTCTTTGAGGCACTCTACCTTGGCCTACATTGTATCCCATTCTTCTTAGGCCTAGTATAGCACTATATATGGTATCCATATCCACCTACATCACTACCACCACCACCTCCATCACCTATAGTGCCTCTGCCTCCCTTGGACCTATAGCCTCGTGAGGTCTTGCCTGTGTCACTATGGGGGCAACTCCTATGGTTCCCTCTCCCCTTGAGTTAGAGATCAAGATGGTTTCCCTTGTGGCTATCACTATCTCCATCCAAATCTATGCTTGGTCCAATATCAATGGGACTATACCCCTCTACTGTCGCTCTATGACACATTGAGTAGCCTCTTAAAGTGATAGCTACACTTGGCTCATAACCTAGTGTCTCTACACTAACATTGGTGGGGATATCCTCAAGGACATAATGTCCCTATACCATCTCTTATACTTGAGGGCCACCCCAACATCGTCCATACCTAGATCTACATACAACGATTCATTCAGGTCCTTCTCTACCCATCTATCGACATCATGAGTGCCTCCACATCTTGGTGGATCTTGCCTCACCCTCCTAAACTAGTAGTCCTTGAGGTCTAGAATCTCTTGTAGAATGTCAAACTAGTGTTGTAATAGATTAAATTTTTATAACTCTCACTTGCCCTTCTCAATGGTGAGCCACTAGATCCTACTAACCTGAGCCAACTCCTTTACATCCTTCACCTATCTAGGGTTTAAAATTCCATAATTTCCATATGATCTGGTGCACCTATAGCTCCTCTATCACTTGCCTCCCTAATGGTAAGACATTGATGTATGGCATATGCCTATCCTTGTAGTTTTAGCTCTACCTATATGTTGTTGGTCGCTCCTTGTTAGGCAATGGCCTTGGTAGTGCATTCAACCTCTATATCACTATGTGATTCTAGCACCACACCTAGAGAAAAGTCGTATAAACTAACCTTATATATTGCTAATACACAATGTTGTGCAACATCCTATATAAGCAAGCTAGCACATATGGTCCCCATGTGAATCTAATCCTCTGATCTTGTATGTTTACCACTACTCTCATCAGTGCCCATGGTAGGTGTCGTCTACTCATGTGGAACACCAACATCCTCACCACCACCCCTCATAGTATAGAGGTCAGTGCTCCAATTCCATATCAACATAGAATCTCATTGACATGGAATCCACTATTGGATCACGTGTCGAGTCCCTTGATATAATATTTTATACCACCATCAACACCTATACCATGTAAATCATCCTCCCCTAATGGGGATCCTCAATATGTGCCACATGTCCTCTAGTGTGATGGTCATCTCCCCTATTGGTAACCAAAATGTGGATAATTTTGGATACCACATCTTAGATAAAATTGTTAGTAGTGCCCTATTCACCTCCATGTATAGCATTTTTGCCAAGTGCAATAGCCCCACCTTCTCCAGTGTCTATTTTTTCTCTACTATGAGCTCTCACAGCTTGCCTGAGTGTGCTCGGCTATCACTCTCTCCTCTCAAGTACGTTTAGCTACATAAACAACATTAAAATATTAGAACACCATAAAATAAATCTAAAAAATAATAAAATAAAGGCATTTATTTTGCAAAATCTACCAAAATTGTGCCTTGAGATGACCGAACACGAATTTGGCAAGGGCACTTCACTAAATTCATTATCCATGGCAAATTTTACAAACAATTACTCCAAAATCCAAAAAAATGAAAACTTTACAAATTTTTGGTGTGTACGTGAAGAATTCAATTTTAGCAAGTGTGTTTCAATTTGTACCTTTGCTCGATCTGCAATAGTGCTAGACTTGCATCTCACTATGGTAGCATAGTGAGTTGGAAGTGCTAATATTTATTTTCCTCTTTAGAGCTCTTTTCTCCTCCTCACAGTAAAAAAAAAAAAAAATTATGTTTTCTTTCCTCCTTTTCCTTCCCTTTCTTCTCTCCTCTCTTTTCTTTTCCCTCCATTCCTTCTCTCTCCTCCCCTTCTTTTCTCTCTCCTTGTTTGTTTCTTCTTTTTTACTTTTCTTTATTTTGCTTCCTTTGTTCACCTTTTTCAAGTTTTCTTTAGGCATCTTGCATTCCTTCTAAAAACTTAAGGGGGCACCCTAGCCTTAGAGGCATTAATGGTAGTAATTTCTCGATTTATGTGTAAATTTATGGTGTTCAGCATAACATCCCTTGTTGCACCACCCCTTCATCCAAACCCGACCACCCCTTTTTGTGTTCACCATTTTTGCCCATAGATGTCTACATATTTCTTTGATGCTATTACTTGGCCATAAATGCATCAAAGAGGGGGAATATGTAGACATGGAAAATTGACCCATCAAATTGAGTCAATATTTCCTTAGATCCTTAGGAAGCCACCCAAACTTGCTAAGTGTAAATTTGTGGCCCTTTTCCCCTCTCCCTTTGTCTTTTTTTTCTAGCCTTGCCAAATTCATTCCCAATCCATATGGGGCAAGAATTTGGTGTTCTAGGGATTTCTCACAAAACCCTTCCTTGCGTCAACCCGTTTTGGCATCAGCCCTTGCTCGTGGTGAACTTTTGTTTTCCCACCCTTTAGCCCTCCAAACCTCTGTTAGACTAATATTCCATTATTTGAGATATTACCCATATTCCTAAATTAGGGTAGATTTCATTTACCACATGGTAAAAAGTAGTTTGTTACTTTTACCATTAGGTTATTACATTATTACCTAGTAGGTTAGATTGATTTAATTATCTTTCTACATTTACCATTAAGATATTCATGTCAAATATCTTATGGTTGTCACGCGCTATTATTTAGACATGATATTTCATATTTTTAGTGATTCATAAGTTGTTAGTTGTTAGCATAGAATCATAACGGATAGCTACCTTTAATGGGGGGAAACCTATTAGGCTATTCATAGCCTAACCTATTGTTATATAAACTCACGCATATCAAATATATTATTTATTGTTCATGCTTAATTATTTCCTATGTGCATTCTCTAACATTGGTACCAGAGATTTGGTAATTTGGTGCATGATTAGACGGATGGACTGTGAGCCTGCAAGCACTAGCAACCCGCACAGGCATTGACAGCCCGTGCTGATGCAAGTTGCAAGCCTATAGGAGCTGCTAGCCCCTACACGAGTGCTGATAGCCCATGCTGATGTGAGCTACAAGCTTGCAAGATCTGCTAGCCCGTAGGTGCTGACAGCCCGTAGGTCTCCTACTTACAACTCGAGTGCATGCGGTAGGGTTTTCCCCCGTCAACCACATCGTTGTACAAGCAGATGCCAAAACCCATGTAGATAACCTATCGATGGCTGCCAATGCATTCATCTTGAACTACATGGATTACATAATACTTACGATGACATAATACTTACGCCGCATGTGCTTCCCGATCAGAGGGCGAACGCTGACAACCAGGCAATGAGGCACTAAATTCCATGTAAACTTGGTATGACTCCCAAGATCCATGTGGACTTATAAGAAAACCTACTGACCTGGTGACACACTCATCGAGACATAACACATGGCAATCTAGCTAGATGGATATCCTTATGGGCATGCACCTTGATGTGGTTATGTGGCATCCTTCGATTGACTATTGAGATGGGTGCAAACTCCGAGGGATCTATTGATGTGGCATTGACCTAGTGAACTGTAAGCTGATGTGCTAACCTGGTGAACTACTGAAGTGGCATTACACGATTTGTCAAAGGGGTTGACACTGATGTGTCATCTGGTGATTTGTGGACCATGCGTACTGACATGTCATCTAGCAAATCATTGGCTCACACGAAAAAATTCCACCATAGGTCTGTTTGCCCACAGGCAATCGAATATCAAGGGGCAATAAAAAGTTTTTAAACAGGTGAAATAGGCACATCCTTGTGCATGTGGGATATTAGATCCCAAATTTTATATTTTAGTGGTCTTCATCCGCTAGAAAAGCACGAAGCTCCCTTTCCATTCACACCGACGATGGTAGTCGGGGTGGCTGGGAGTCAGGAGCTAGAATGCTCCCTCCTACGGGGTCACAGGTTCAAGCCCCCACGGATACAAAAACTTTTTTTTTTGTATAAAAACAACAAAGGGCGCTACAAGGTAAGATTCTTTTTTTTATTTGCATTTTTTATTTTTAAGTTATTTTTCAAAAAATATTTTTTTAAAATAATTTCAAATATAAGCTTTGTTTTTTAAATCATTTTTTTTACAAAATTAAATTGATTTAAAAAAAAAAACACAAACTTATATATAATTATTAAAATTAAAGTAATTTTTTATTAACCTTTAAATTAAAAATTTTGCAAATTAAAATTAAAGAGAAAGGGCAATCCTATTTTTTTTGCAATTTCAATCCAATAAAAAAGCTTTTTTTTTCTCCACAAAGGGGGATGTAAGACAAAGAAGAGCAATTTTTATTTTGCAAAATTAGGGAGCCTCAAATATTCTCAAAAACTTGTTCATTTTGCAAAACAGTAAAGGATCAAATTTGAATTCTTTTTTGCCAAAACTATAACACAAGGACACACCAAATTTACAAAATCTAAAATTTCAAATTTGTGCATTTGTTTTCTCCAAGGAGGAATGTAACAAAAGAAATTGCACATTTTATTTTTTTGCAAACATGAGAAGAGATTGAAGACCTTGGGTCCATAAAAACCAAGTCATGTGTCGACTAGTTCAGGAAAGCCTTTCAAACGTGGGTCATGTGTCGACTTGACTTGAAAGGCGTGCTACTTTGTTAATTTTGTAAAACAAAGGGGGGAAGACAATAAATTGTATTTCTTTACAAAATTTTAACACAAAGTGAGGAGAACTTAAAAATTAAACCTTGTTAAATTTGCAACACAAAAAGGAAAGGTAATTGTTTTATGCCACATTCTTTGCAAATTTGAAAAACAAGAGACATAAAATATCAAATTTTTGCCCAACACAAATGAAAACTTTGTTGCAAAAATAAGTAAATAAGGTGCATTTTCGATATTACTCGACACCTTTATTTTAAATTGGTAAATTAGGTGCATTTTCGATTGCATCCGACGTCTAAGGGATAATAATTTGTGGGCACTCTCTGGTTTATTATTTCATTAAATGTTTTGTTTTCTACAATTATAAGTCATAAAAATCAAGAGCACTCAAAAACCCCAAATTTCACACTCATTTGTGTAATTCATTGCACAAATATAAAGCTATTTTTTTAAATTGATATTCTCTCCATACAACCCTAAAATGCACTCTTATTTTTTTGGCTCAATGTCCTCAACCTAATTATTCCTTTTTGGGAGGATTTTTAGGCAGGTGTCATTAAATATCTTTTTGAGTGAATTCTCTTTCACTTCTTATTTGTTTGGTTTAAATATCCTCAAACTGATCATCTTTCTTCAAAGAAATTTTTTAGGCAGGTGCCATTAAATACCACTTAAGAGTGAAAGAAAGATCGTCTTGGTGCAAATTTTAGAACCTTTATCATGGCAACTATAAAAAAATACCTAAATGATACACAATTGCTTAAAGGTCCTAACTATTAAGTATGGAAAACCAATATGAAAGCCATCCTTATTGTAGAGGAAATATGGGATTTAGTAGATGGCACTGAAACAAGACCCACATCAACAGGAGTAGATCATAAAGCATGGGATAAAAAGAACAATCGTCTTCTCATGTTGATTCTCCTAGCTACTACTAATGAGATCCAACCTCACATAAGTGAAGCTAAAAATGATAAATATGCATGGGATGCACTTTGTACAATTTTTGAAGGTAAGAATCAAATGACTATTCTAAACCTTCAAACACAACTTCATACACTCCATATGAAGTCAGGAGAATCAATAGAACTATTCCTTTGCAGAGTGGCAAAACTAAAGTCAAAGATGAATGCTTTAGGAGAAAAAGTAGAAGATACTATCCCGACTTCAGTAATATTGAGGGCTCTTCCTAAATCCTATAATATGTTAATAACATCCCTTAATGTATCCCAAAGAATAGTCACCTTTGTGGAGTTAGTCAATTTGCTTCAAACAGAGAAAGCAAATCAACTCCAAAGTGATGAAGTGTCAAATAATGCACTTTAATCACACAAACAGGGTGGAAAGAAGAAAGGAAACTTTTAGAAGAGAGGCTCATCTTCGGGATCATCTTCAAAAGATAAGGGAAAGCAACCTCAAAAGAAATTTTTCTCAAATTGTAAAAATAACAACCATGACACCAATCAATATTGGTTTAAAAATAAGCAAAACAAAAACGGCAAAGGCATGTCACAAAGAGGTAATTTTTCTAGTGAAGTGTCTGATTATGATTTTAATTTTGGTTCATAAAGAGCACACAAAGTGCTCATGGCTAAAATAGCATTGTAAAGGAAAACAAATTTGTCACCCTAGGCAAGCACCATCTACACTATCATTTTAGGCTTCATAAATAGCATATGTTTTTTTTTTTTAAGTACATGTAATAAAGGGGTGATTATACCTCTTTTAGGCTTCATAAATAGCAAACTCTTTTTGTTTTAAGAACTTGTAATAAAAGGGGGGGATTTTCTGGTGCAAAATTTTCCTAGGAGGCAATCTTTGTAAAAACCTTCACAAGCTTCATGAGTTGCATATCTTTTGCAATTAATGGGGGATAAATATTTCTTTTCTACTTCACACAATTTTGTAAAAAATGGAGACTTATAAGGGTGTATTTTCGATAGCGATCGACACCTTAGTCACACTTCTTGCAGAAATTCCATTACAACATGTTTTGCAACAAGGGGGAAACTTATAAGGGTGCATTTTTTGCAGCAACCAACACCTTAGCTACCTTATCAAAACTTTTGCAAAATCATATTGTAACCGAATGAACCTCGTATGTAGTGATCTCCTATAGTACACCTAGCAGTTGCAGTGGTTGGTTACCCATGCAATCCGGTTGGATGACAAGATTACAATAACGACATTTGTTGATGTGAAGACAAAGTGAGAAATGGCCCACTTAATGTTATGCATAAGGGGTCAGCCCCAAAATGTATTTATAAAAAATTGGAGAATTAGTTTCAAAATCCAAGTGAATAGTATCAAAATAAATGTAGAAGGTTAACTATTATTAGGGGTAATGTTGAAAATTTAAACTTAAAATGGTCAAATTATTATACAATTGGGACGAATCGACCCCCAAAAAGAAATTGCACCCAAATTTTTTGGCTAATGGGCCTTGGTCAAGGGTACCAAATATTAGCCAATTCCAAATTTTGAAAATCCAAATTTTAGCCAATTGGCTATAAATAACCGCTATGCATAACCTTGGACCCATTTTTTGCTTAGAGCATCCAGAGCACTATGACGAAGCAAGAGCCAGCAAATCAACATCTTTTTCACTTTATTGGGGCAGTTATATACATTACCCAAATAATGTAATAAGGGGGGATGTTATATTAATATTCCATTATTCGAGATACTACCCATATTTCTACATTAGGTTAGATTTCATTTACCACATGGTAAAAAGTAGTTTGTTACTTTTATCATTAGGTTATTACATTATTACCTAGCAAGTTAGATTGATTTAATGATATCTCTACAATTACCATTATGATATTCATGTCAAATATCTTATGGTTGTCACACGCTATTATTTAGATGTGATATATTTCATATTGTTAGTGATTCATAAGTTTTAGTTGTTAGCATAGAATCCTAGTGGATAGCTAACTTTTAGGGGGGCAACCTATTAGGCTATTCATATCCTAACCTATTATTATATAAAATGACACATATCAAATATATTTTTTATTGTTCATGCTTAATTATTTTCTATGTGCATTCTCTAACTACCTCTTATAAATAGAGGGTTGGATTCCCCTTTTCACCCATCTAAACACCCATCTAGATCTTGAATAAAGGTCTACCCAAGTGATCATGATTCTTGCTAACAAGTGCTCTTCTATTGTGGGATTTGCTAGTTAGTTTTTTTATGCTTTGGTGTTAGTTGCCCTTGGGGAACAAGTGGAGGAGTCTTGAAAATTGGAGGGATTTACCATCTTGAGGTTCTTCTTCCACCTTCTCATTACTCCTTGCTTCCTCCATCAATTGACTAGGTTATTTACTTGCATTTGGTAGTCCTTAGGTTTATTTTTTATTGTTTTACATCATGCTTTTCAATGTTTTAAGATCCAAAAAGAGCATCTGAAAAATATTTGTGCCCCACCCATATAAGGTGTAAATTTGGTAAGCCAAATTCACACCCCTCATTATAGGGTATGAAATTGGTCAATTAGGACTTAGGGGAAAATTTTGGCTTCCCAAAACCCTAATTTATTGCTTGTATTTGTTCTTTCTATCATCTACATTTTGTTCCATTTTATTTTGTTGTTGCATGTTCATGTCATCTTGCTTTTTCTTGTTCCAAAGGTCAAATATTATTTCATTTACAAATGGTCAACTTAAAGGACCAAGGGGTATTGACTGTTGTGCCTCCAAGCTCAGTCTTATAGTGGCCTAAGTAGGCCCCCAAACGCTAATCAATGTTTCTAGGGTTTTGAAAGTTGGCATAGGTTTTGAAGCTATTTTAATATTCTAGACACAAATCAAAGCTGGGATCAACTGTTGGATCAGGTAAATGCCCTAGTAGATCTTTATATTTTTTTGTTTGCTTTATGTTTCTATTTCAAATCTAAAAGATAAAATAAAAATAAAATATTTGACCTTTTATTTCTAGGCATTTGAAAGAATAAAAGCATATAGTTTGCATTATAGGGTTAGTATTGTTTGTGCACTCTCTTAATACCTTGCTAAAAAAATATTTATCTATTTCAAGTTAGGGTTTAGTCATCATTGAAGATCAAGAATTATTCAAGGGTTAGTCCTTGTGTGCTTGCATTTTTGTTTTTCCTGCATTGTTATTTCATTTTCCATAGCTTAGATTTTTAGAAATGCCAAATATAGGTGTTTGCTCAATATACACATTAAACATTTCATCCCCAAACTTGGAGCAAGTCCTTAAATCATTCCAGGTGAACCCTTCGATCCCCAAATCCCTGAGTGTAAATAATATAGTACACCCCCACAGTCGCCTCGACTCCCAATAAATCCAACCAAGAATCGTTTGTGGTAGGGCAATTTTCCCCCTCTACACTTTGGTTGTGCTCTTTCCTCTTATTTGTTTTTGGAACTCTCTTTGTCTTGTAGCTTTTAGATTTTATATTTTTTCATGTTTAACTAATATTGCACCTTGTATTTACATTTAATGAGGATCTTAATTTATCATTTAATCCTTATTTCAATCGAGAAAATATTTATTTTGTTGCTATTGGATAAGATCTTTGTACTTCCAAGTTATAGACCATCATTACAATCCTAAAATTAGCTTATATTGCATCTAGTCTTGTTTTATTATTGTTAGAATTGAAAGCACCACCATACTGTAGGTTTGGTGGTGTTATTTCTCTCTAGTTTACATAAATAAAATGTTAGGCTCCCATCCTAACATTATTTTGTAATTCTTGTTATTATGTAATGACCCACTTCCAACATGGGGGATCCCATATATAATGTTATTTTGCAATATTTTGGAATGTATGTGGCAAGTTAGACTCCTAGCCAAGTGGGGCAATTTGATGTAACCGTTATCAAGATTGTAATTGATGTTTGGTAGAAGATTCTATCTCGAGTGGCATTTTGCATGTAAGCCAACTCTTGATCTTAGGGTTAGGGTTGCATGAAGTCTTTCTTTAAAAGCTATGAGACCATGTACGAATGTATTTTTTTGGAAACTAATGAAACATTGAAGGAGGTTGCCCCTTCGAAGAGGCTTGCGATTCTAAGTTATTTTTTAGATTGTTTCAATTCTACAAATACTTTCTGCATAGTGTTATTCTATTATTGCATGTATTTCAGTTATATTTTAGTATTGTGTGTGTGAACTTCATTTCAATAGTAGGCTCCTTACAAGTGGTATCAAAGAACTTTCCAAGGCCAAGTTCTACTACAACTATAATAATTCTTGCTCAACCATTTTCACTTGTTAGGTAAAATTTTCCTATGTTTATTTTTCCTTTATTCAAAAAGCCAAAAAAATCTCCAAAACCCCAAAAAAATAGTTTGTTTTTTCGTAGTTGAGTAGGCTAGAAACCTTGTGCTGGGGATTTTAAAATATCATGAAGGAGATATCGCTATTGGCTAAGCTAGATAGCCCATAAAGCATCTAGTGAAGTGAGGGGCGATCAGGATCCAATACCCAGGCCTCAGATGACACTTGCGCATGAAATCAAGATCCCACACATCTTCGGGTGTATCGAAAGACCATTCTAGGTTGAACAAAATTTTATCTAGTAGAAAGTGTTTTGTCCTTGTATCATCCATAGTCCACAAGACACAACATCCTGAACAATTACCCTCTCGTACTATCATACAAGCATATAGTGTGCTCAAGGGTATGTTTGGAATCCTTCTTGGGTAGTAGCCTAAAATATTGGTCCAATAATTATTGTTCATCGCTGCGGTATAATAGAGGGCCTATGGGTGTTACATACTCCTCTACCTAGCATACCCTAGTTCTGTTAAAAACTTCAACCTACAAAAAACTCACATCTCCCTATTCTGCTGAACCTGCATTCATGATCCCAAAAAGTTAGCATATGAATAAAGACTTCCCTATTTTAAAATAACACACTTTGCATACACCAATAGTTAGGACAAAGTCTGCAAGTGTCTATAGTAGTCTAAAATATTTTAATACCATCCATATCAATGGTAGTAACATTCGGTTCAGTGACGGTACCAGTAACAATTGGATTAGTGATAGTACCAATTGAGTCAATGATAGTAACAATTGGGTTAGCAATAGTAACAGTAACAGTCAATTGTAACAGTCAAAAAATATAGGTGGTTAGGGTCAGAAACAGAATTGTTAGTGTTAGTAATTGCAGTACAGGTGACAGGACAGTGACAAGGTGGTCAGTTGACAAAACGCATAGATCAAAGATAGTTGATCCAGTTTCCAACTTTGAATTGTAGCTCCAAATAAAAAAATGATTGCACCAGTAGACTTGTAAAAAAAAGAGTATTCTAGTACTTTTTGATTTTGCACTCAAAAAATCAAAAATCATGTAAATCAGAGCTATAATGAAGAAGTTGTAATGGTTTTATCTTTACTCTATTTTGAGTAATTTTAAACCAAAATTTGGGGAAAATAGCACTAAAAAGTCATAAAAATCCCTAGAAACCCCCAAAAATCCTCAAATTTATTTGTTATCTTAGTTAGCCCCATCTACACCTCTTACAGAATTTTTGAGTCTTAACTCCCTTTTTTCAAAATTCCTCAAATTTATCATTTTCCACTAGCCCTTTTTGGCCAAATATTATGCAAATACAAAATCTGAGTCTAGGGTGCCCAAAAATCTATGTTGTGGGATATATCTCATTGTGACCATCTTTTCGAGTTAATCATCTTGATATATAACACCCAAGCAATTTTTTGGACTCCTTACTAAAAATAGTAACTCCTACAACCACACTTCTATTTTTAGTAATTCAATAAAAAGGGTTCAAGGCTATCCCAAATGGCAAGTGGTACTTGTGGACATCAAAAATAGGTAGAGCACAACACCACTATAGCATTGGATAACCTAATGAGTGTTGTTACTAACTTGCAAAACACAACTCAAAACTTGATGACAAAATTTCAAACTTTTAGAACTAAACAAGATATCTCTAGAGTTCACCTAGAAGATCAGCTTGCAGAAGTTCAGTGCAAATTGCAAGGTGTTCCAAGAAAGTTCGATTATCATACTAAACACTCTCATTTCGATAAAGTTCAAGGAAAAGGAACAGATGACTCTCACCTTTGCTTTGATCGTGATACTACCTTCAAGGTGTCGAAACTAGACTTTCCTATGTTCAATGGGAAGGATATGGATGGGTGGTTATGTCATGTTGCTCAATTTTTTGGACTCCATGATGTCCCCATGTATCACCGAGTTCAAATGGCTTCTTTCAACTTGGAATCTAAAGCCTTACAATGGTACCAATGGTTGCAAAAAAATATTTTTGATCCTTCTTGGGTAAACTTTGAGTCTCAATTACTCACTTGCTTTGGCCCTAGTGAGTATGATGATTTTATAGGACAACTGAAAAAGTTTAGATAAACCTTGATAGTTTGAGATTACCAAATACAATTTGAGGGATTGGCCAAAAAACTACAGGAATGAATGAAGGGTTCTTTTGGGTTGTTTTTTTAGCGGGTTGAGAGTGGATCTCCAATTTGAGGTCACGATTTTTAAACCACAATCCATGATGCAGGCTATCAAGTTGGCTCGCTTGGTCGAGTCCAAATTTTTAGCTCAAAGGCGAATATCTAAATTTCCACAAGCTAAACCCTCTTTTCCTCCTATATTCCAAAATCATAATGAACAAAAACCTGTTGCACCTATTGTTGCATCCAAACGCCTAACCACTGTCAAAATGGATGTGTGACACACCCAAGGGTTGTGCTACAATTGTGATGAAAAGTTTTATCGTGGGCATAGGTGCACCAAAAAGAAGTTGTTCTTCATTTATGCTGATGAGCCTAACACCAGCGACCATAGTGATGATGATACCGAATTAGTAGAGGAACCACCCAAACTGGAGGAATAAAACCAGGATGAACCACAACCTAAAAAAAATTTCATGCTCTTGCTGGCATTACTACTCCCCAAACCATAAAAGTTGTGGGTTATTTTAAGGGCCTACGTCTTACCATATTGATTTATTCTGGAAGTACACATAATTTGATTGACCATTGCATTGCTCGATAGGAAAATTTTTATGTACATTCATGTAATTCCTTTGAGGTTAAGGAAGCAAATGGTGGGACCTTACCTTGCAAAGTTAAATGTTGTAATGTTAAGGTCAAGATTAGGGACTATAAGCTCATATAGGATATATTTGCACTTCAACTAGGGTTATGTGGTATTATGTTGGGACCTCAATGGTTGGGCACATTGGGAGTCATCTCATGGCACTATGTCAAGCTTTAGATGTGATTTTCATAAAATGAACAGTTCTACACTCTCCATGGCTTAAAAGTAGGGTCTTCATAGATTATCAGTTCCAACCGAATGGAGAAGTTGTTAAAAAAATCATCTTGAGGTGTCATAGCTCAGATTGTTTTGCTCCAACCTCATCCTTCAAAGGAGGATGTTGTTCCTAAATATTTGCAACTCATTTTGACCTAGCATAACTCTATTTTTACTGAGCCAACAGAATTATCGCCTCGTCGCTCTCATGACCATGGTATTCCCTTGTTACCTGGTTATGCACTGCCCAAAATTCGACCATACTAGTATCCTCATGCTCTTAAGTCAAAAATTGAGAAATTAATACAGGAATTGTTAAAATTCGGTATCATTCAACCAAGCAACAGTCCTTACTCTTCTCTAGTTTTACTGGTGCATAAGAAATATGGATCCTAGTGGTTGTGTATCGATTATCGAGAGCTCAATAAACTCACCATCAAGGATAAGTTTCCTATTTTGATGGTGGATGAATTACTGTATGAACTTCATGGGACTATGTATTTTTCTAAACTTGAACTTCGCTCAAGGTATCATCAAATTTATCTCAAGGATGAGGATATTCCCAAGATATGCATTTTTTGTAATGTCATTCAGCTTGATTAATGCCCCTTCCACTTTTCAAAGCCTCATGAACAAAATTTCTGTCCATTCCTTCAAAATTTCATCCTAGTCTTCTTTGATGAAATTCTGGTGTATAGTCATTCATGGGAAGAGCACCTTATTCATGTGAATTAGACTCTCCAGTTGTTGGTACAAAATCGACTCTATGCTAAGCATTCCAAGTGTTATTTTTTGTTGACAGAAGTGGAATATTTGGGACACATTATCACTAAGGAGTGTGTCAAAGTTGATCCCAAGAAGATCCAAGCAATTTAGGAATGGTTGAAACCTCACACTCTCAAAGGTCTTAGGGGATTTTTAGGGCTTACAGGTTATGACCGTAAATTTATTCGTAATTATGATAAAATTGTAGCTCCTTTCACCTCCATATTAAAGGAATATTTTACATGGATAGGACCTGCTGAATAGGCTTTCCTAGACTTGAAGTATGTTATGACCACTACACCTATTTTGGCCAAGCCAAATTTCTCAAAATTGTTTGTCATTGAAAGCAACACTTCAGGTCATGGTATTGGTGTAGTGTTGATGCAAGAAGGGAGACCCTTGGCCTTCACTAGTAAATCTCTCTCCAGTTGTAATTTGGTAAAATATACTTATGCTAAGGAGATGATGGTAATTTTGCATGCAATAACCCATTGGTGACCTTATCTCATCGAGCATCATTTATCCATTAAAACAAACCATCAGAGTCTCAAATACTTTTTGGAGCAACTGGTTCCCACCCCTGAACAACAAAAATGGGTCTCTAAACTCATGGGATTTGATTATGATATCACCTATAAGAAGAAAAAGGATAATTTTATGGTCAATGCTCTCTCTCTCACCAATTTGAGGCTCGTAGTATGTTGTATGTCATTTCGCTGTTGATTCCCTAATGGATCGATTCCTTACGCCATGAGGTACTTTAGGATTCTAAATTTTAGACTTTGGTTGCTTTCCTACACACTGATCCTACTTCATTTCTAGGCTACACTTGGGATGGCCAAGATTTGTGTTACCACCAATGCATTGTTCCCTACAATTCCCCACTACGAGAACTTCTCATGAAAGAACTACATGTTGCATCATCTGCTGGCCATTCATGATTTCTCAAAACATATGAACGGCTTAAGTGCACATTTTTTGGAAGGGTATGAAAAATGACATTTAGGATTTTGTGGTAGCTTGGAATACCTGCCAATGGATGAAAGGTGAAATGGTGCATTCTCCGGGCACTCTTCAACCCTTGCCCATTCTTGACCAGGTTTGGACAAATATTTCTATGGATTTTATTGAAGGATTATCTAAGTTTGGAGGTAAATTTGTTATCTTTGTGGTAGTGGATCGTCTTTCAAAATATGCTCACTTTTGTTCCCTATCCCATCCTTACACAACATCCATCGTTACCCAAGTTTTCCTTGATTCTATATTTTGCCTTCATGGTCTGCCCTCCTCCATCGTTTCTTATCGTGACCCAACCTTTACTAGTCACTTTTGAAAAGAATTATATAATTTGCAGGGAACTCAGCTCAAAATGAGTTCAGTTTATCATTTGCAAATGGATGGCCAGGTGAATATTTTCAATAAATGTTTGGAAATATACCTTTTTTGCTTTACCTCGAATCATCCTACGCACTAGGTGAAATGGCTTCCTTTGGTCGAGTGGTGGTACAACACTTCCTATCACATAAAAACCAAGGTTACCCCTTTTGAGGCATTTTATGGGTGCCCTCCACCCACGCCTTCCTCCTACATTCCAGGTAGCTCCAAAGTCCATGCAGTCAAAACTATTCTCAATCAACATGATGATGTCCTCCATCAACTGAAGATGAATTTAGATGTGATCCATAATTGGTTGCACCAATAGGCTGACCAACATCATTTTGAGCGTACTTTTGATGTGGATGTTATCCCTCCACCTTTGCAGATACCAAAAACTTGCCACAAAATATTATGGGCCCTAACAAGTGTTACAACTGATTGGTGCCATAGCCTACAAATTGGCCCTTCCACCTACATCCAAGATCTATATTTTTTTCATGTTTCCTCTCTCAAAAATGTGGTGGGAAATCAGGTACAGATTCAATCTACACTTTCGAAGTTATATGAAGAAGGTTCTATCTTGCTTGAACCTGAATATTTGTTGTATTTTCAGACTCGCACTCTCTGCAACCATACCATTACTAGAGTCTTTGTTTAGTGGTGTGGACTCTAGCTAGAAAATGCTACATGGGAGTCTCTCCATAAGCTCCAGCACTATTTTCCTCACCTTCAACTTTGAGGACAAATATTTTTGAAGGGGAAGGACATGTTAGGATCCCATCCTAACATTATTTTGTAATTCTCATTATTATGTAATGACCCACTTCAAATGTTGGGGATCCCATCTATAATGTTATTTTGCAATATTTTTTGATGTATGTGGCAAGTTAGGCTCCTATCCAAGTGGGGCCATTTGATGTAATTGTTATCAAGACTGTAAACAAAATTTGGTAGAATATTCTAGCTCGAGTGGCATTTTAAATGTAAGCCAACTCTTGAACTTAGGGTTAGGGTTGCATGAAGTATTTCTTTAAAAGCTATGAAGCCATGTATGAATGTCTCTTTTTTAAGCTAATGAAATATTGAAGGAGGTTTCTCCCTCAAAGAGGCCTATGATTCTGAGTTATTTGTGAGATTGTTTCATTCTGCAATTACTTTTTGCATAGTGTTATTTTGTTATTGCATGTATTTCATTTATCTTTTAGTATTTTGTGTGTGTGTTTTATTATAATAGTAGTTTCCTTTTAGCAAAAACATCAACACTTAGCAAATGTGTCGACGACACTATCACAACCCCATGGCACTTGCCACCAAGCATTTATTTTATGTAATTTGTATTTCTATCATTTTTATCTATCTAAATAGGGGCCTGATTATTGTCTAAGGGAGTTCAACATCCTCTTCCAACTCATATAGGCCCCTTTGCTACTAATCCCATATTTTCTATCTATTTTATAGGAAAATAAAAGTGTCATTGACAGGAAAAAGAGCCAATGATGCTTTTGTAGACTAGTGATGCTTCTGCCTCAATGGCAAAAATAGTTTTTTATCCTCAATATTTATCATTTAAGCACTTTAAGACTAAAATATTTCTTTAGACTAATTGAAGTAGTTATGATTTTGTTTATATAGCAAAAAAAACAAAAAAACAAAATTAACTAGCTTTGTCTTAATTACATAGGGAACCAACTACATCTTTAAGCTTTAACAATGAATCAAAATTGCATATAGTTGCATTAAAACTTGTCTGTTACATCTTTATTATACCCTTACTTCTTAAAAGGAAAACATCACTTACTTCCTCATCAAAAGAAAAATCATTTTAGCTTTAGAATTTAATTGTGCTATTTGTAAGTTACATTAGGTCTTATATTAGGGTTAAGCTTAGACAAAGAAGTATCTTAGGAGAAATGTATGTGTTCTTTAACTAATTCATAAAACACAAAGCTCTAAGCTCACAAATTGCCCCTAATATCAATAAGATAAGAGAAAGAATCATTAATAATTCTCCAAGAGACCCCTTAGGATGTTCTTCCCTGTCCTTCTCATAAATATTTTTTATTTTCTTAGATTGTCTAATGGTTTGACCTACAATAAGCATAATAACCTTAAGCAATGTTCCCATAGGCATGTTATCATTGTAAATCTATTATACCATCATACCCTTAATAGCTTTCTCCTTAGATATCTAACCTCATTCAAAGCCCAAGTAGTCATCAAAGAGGCTCATGATGGATCATGCAATGACCACTTTAGCGATATCACCATTGCCAAGAAAATCATATGTACACATAATTATTGGCCTTCCATGGAAAATGACTCAGGACTATATCAAGAGGTGTGATAAGTGTTAGACACATGACAATATTATCCACACTCCATCCCAAGATCTCCAACCCTCTACTTCTTGACCTTTTTTTAATTGGACCTTAGACATCAGTAGGAATATCAACCTGGTATCGTTTAATGAACATAATTTCATCATCACAAATACTAAGTACTTCAATAAATAAATCAAATCCATACCTTTAGTATCAACCATTGGATAAGTCTCTAGGTTTATCTCGTCCATGCTAATCTTAAGTGATGGAACACCCTTCAAGAACAAGGATATCCCAAAATATTGTGTTGAATACAAGATTTAGCACAAATGGTCGATGCCTTACTATCATTAAGAGAATCAAAATAACACTAGTGTCAAAATCAAGCTCAAAGATAAATTGATCCCAATTGTCTAGGTCCATACATCAAAGCCCCTAAATATTGTTCAAGTGTTGATTGTCTCACCACACTTTATAGAAAATAACTTAAATAACTAATGAACATAATACATCTTCAAAAATTTTACATTTGAATCTAAATTGGTTGCTTATTTCTTTTAGTTGTTTGTCACTACTTGCATCTGCCTAATTTTATATTTGTCTACATGCATGTTCTTGTCTTTATTTGGACTACCTATTGCATCTTGAGTCAAGGATACACATTGACATGCAAATGATTATCTTAATTAGGATAGTTTATTTTCATTATATTAGGTAATTGATGCAGATCCTCTTCGTCCCATCTTATGCAATCATCTATCTCAATCCAGTTTTTATTAAACTTATATCTATCAACTAATATCTTATCACATGATGAATACTATGAGGTTCATAGGTGTTGATGGTAAAATCAATCAAATCAAATTCTTCTACTTTATTAATTGCTATATTATCAATACTACAAGGTTCATAGCTGTTGATAACAAGATCAATCTCATCATTTTTACCTTCCACATACCACAATGCATGGGGTAAACTAATCAAAAATGGATTTATTCTTCCATCTAGAGGCATCATCTGTTGTCACACCAATCAATCACCAAGTCTTCCATGACACTTCTATATGAATAAAATCAATCTAAGTAGAAGTCCTTCAAACATTTGTTTAAAGGTAAAGTAGAAGTCTTTTGAGTTTCTACTTAAAGGAAAAATTCAAGTCAAAGTTCCTATGGGTGAGGCTATATAAAAACTCCTAGGGGTAAAGTAGAAGTCCTTTAAGCATTTGTTTAAAATCAAATCAAAAGTTCTACAAGTGAAGCTAAATCAGAAGTTGTATGGGCAAAGCTAAATCAAAAGTCCTATGGGTAAATTAGAAGTCATAAAATGTTTAAATATAATTCAAAAGTCCCATAGAAGAAGCTAAATTAAAATTCCTATGGTCAAAGTAGAATTCCTTTAAGATTTGTCCAAATACAAATCAAAAGTCCTAAAAGTGAAGCTAAATCAAAATTCCTATGGGCAATGTAAAATTCCTTTTAGAATTTTTTTTAAAGGTAAATCATTTACTTTTCATGTTTGTATATATATTTGTGTAGACACCAAAACAGCACCAATCCGATTATGTGACTACAAGCACTGACCGAATTGGCATACATACCCCCTAGGGCAGCCTCCAGAGGTTAAACAGTGGTCCTAACCACTCCCAAATCAGTTTTGGAAGGTCAGAGGTCAGTTTTGCATATTTTAATCACTATGCTCCCTATTCATCCCACCCTGGGATGTTTAGAATCCTATTCGTCCCACCCTAGGATGATTAGCAGCAATCACTCCAGGGTGGGACGATTAGCAGGTTTGACTGGCAAAAAGCCAAACCTTGACAAATGGTAGCCCAAATACGCCACCTAACTCTGCATTCAAGGCATGAGAATTATGAGGGAAGGTTTCAAATTAGGAGGCTTTAATCAAGCCTACCCTGATCATGGAGGCCTCAATCAAGGAGGCCCTAATCAGGGAGGAATCTAATCTCCCCCAAAAAGGCATAATGAGCCAAGTGGCGCCCTCGCATGCGCATTCAAAGGAGACTCTTAGTTCTATAAAAATGTGAGCCTCCTCACCCCAAAAAATAAGATAAATGGAGCATTTGGAGCAATGAAGTGCTGCCAAACTATACCCCAACTCCTCTTTGTTCTTCCTACATCCCTAATCTCTCTTATAGAAGAGAGGTTATCGGGTGAACACTAGGAACACAATCCAGATCCAAAAACCCAATAAATCAGCCACAATCCCACCCCAAACTTATTAACACAACCCCCTAGGAATTTTTGGACCCATCCCACTTGGATTGGTGTCAAAACTAGGCCCTAAACGATGGGCGTCCCACCCCCGGGCGCCCCCCAAACTGCTGCAGTCATAATCGCCCCACCCCAGAGTGATTAGAAATTTGTGTATGGTTTTGTTATTGTTCCTTTTGTAATATATCCTAGATGATATCCTAATGCCTCTGTTAAATTTTGAACTCATTCTGACATGATTTGACGATCATTTTATTATTTTATGTATTAACTAGCTCGTAGGGCGCCCCTGTCACATACAGTAGAATCTGGGTAGGATATGCAAATTTCAAGCATTTTGGTAGTCTTATAATTACATATAATGCCTAACCCATGATTTTTAGGTGATTTTGATAAGCATAGGTGGGACATTGGAGCGCTCGCTTTGGAGAGGCCCCCGACGGGCAAAGAAGCATAACGGGGTCGTCGACACCGCTTCGACGTAAAATCAGGTAATGCCAATTCTAGACATTGTCATTTAAATTTCCATATCATTTTGTAATATACTTATCAATCTTATCACTAATATATTCTAAGCGCCCGCTGGAGGCCTTGGGGATTGCATATTTTTCTAGATATGCATATGCTATTAACGCTTTGTTGTATTTTTGTGCATAGGATCTCACCGCTAGGAATACTAGAGGGGCAGCAAGGAATGATGAACACACAGACCCAAGTGGTAGCAACATTTAGCCTGCCCACTTCGAGTGTGGGCACGTGGAAGACACTGGAAGAGTACCGTTTGATCTTGGAAACACGGCTTCTTTCGGGAATCCATTAATGTAACAAATTGTATCAAATGTTCTGAGATCTAGAGGGGGGATGTATTGTAATTATATTAAAAACAATATCAATAAAGGAGGCCCCACTTTGTTTTCTCACATCTCGTTTCTGCATCATTTCCTTCATGCATTGCTCATCGCATTTGTAGGACTTAGCATCTATATCTATTTTTGTTTGCATCATATCGATACGCCATATTTTTTCTGCTTTCAGTGGCGATCATGATGGGACCCTATCCCCTATTATTAGGATCAAGTTTTTGATCCAAATTTTGTGGTTTTTCTTTGTAGTTGTTACTCATTTAGGCACTGGACTGCTACTCGTGCCACCTCGGGACAAATATGTATTCGTCCCACCCTGTGACGAATGCAAACCTGCTATTCGTCCCACACCGAGATGATTAGAGCTCTATGCATTTTTTGAGCAGAAACTCAGAGGCATCTGGTTTAGACAGAGAAGAGGTAGGCCTTCTGAACATCCTCTATGTTTTTCTACTTTTTGTTTCTGCAATTTTTTGTTTTCTTTGTTTTATTTTGAGACACTTGCATAGAAATGTTAAGTAGTTTGTTTTCCTTTCTTGCAATAAAGAAAATAAAAATAAAAACATAGAGTAAATTAAATGGAAGGAACTTGATTAGAAATGCATTTTTCCCTGGTTTTCTTGCATGATACTTGCACAAATGGCAAGTCCTCATTATAGGTTTCAGTTCTAGTTAGGTTTTGTGATTTCCTTTTTGCTACTAATTGTATCTGAAAGATAAAACATACTTTAAAGCATTGCATTAGTGAAAATCATATTTTGTTGTATGTTTTCTTTCTTTACACAGTTAAAAGGAACCACACACACCACCTAATAAAATTAACATCAAGGAGTTGGTCTTAATACCTCAACACTTTACCAAGACCAACAGTGGGTTTCATCACCACCTTGGCTTGGATTTTGCATACATATACCCTGATCACGACTGTTGCTAGACGTAAATCCTGACGAAAGCTGACCAAATGTAGTGGGGGTGATTCCCTGTGCATGAGGATAAGTCTTCTAAGGTAGGTGTCAAAAATAGAGTGATCCCCCTTTTGTCCCGCCTATGTTCTACTTACTGTTCTGCTCTTGTGTACCAATAGTTTCCCTCATGTAAGGGCGGGTATATTGAGAGGTTTGATATAATTGCCTAGCAATGGTATATTGAAGGGGTGACCATTTTGGAGATACAATAGCCCTCATTATGCATGTAACAAAGTTTTCTTTACAAGATTTACATAAAAAAAATCAAACAAACTGAACTAGATCTAGGACACACATTTAATATTTAAATAAGATAATCATTTATTTGTTTGCGTGGTCCCCTTTTGTTTGGTATAGCATAAAAATTTTAAAGGAGATAAAAATATACATATATTTTTAGAAAAACCACCACCATGGTGTATACCCGTAGCCAAGCCCAATCACGGGCAGAAGCTACGAAAAGTATGCAAGAAGGCACAAGTCACCTTCGTTATAGCCCCAAGGACTTGGTTATACCACCTTGGCATCCTAACCCACAACATAGTCCACACTATACCACTACAGAATAGGACTATAGAGGCAACCCTTTGAGGGGCACTCCCATTCAACACAGACCCTCTCAAGAGGAGTACACACATGGGAAGGCCCCCTTAGACACTCATTATGAGTGGCCACTGTGTGATGAAGCGCTAGAGTAGCATAGGATTCATAAGGAGGGCCCACATGATTATATCATTCCCCCTCCACCCCTCATTACTGTTAGAACTAATAGGCCAAATCTAGAGCGCAAAGCTATTCAGATAGGGCGAGCCAACTCTGCCCATCCCTTTCACATGTACGAAAGGGAGCACGAGGAAAACTAGTATATTCCTCAAGAGCAATACACCATGTGGGGGCAATGCGCCTCTGCACCTACTAGTTATCAAGATCACCTATTGATGCTAGAGCCTCGGGTGAATTCTACTAACCTCGATAGATAAAAGTGACCCATAGAGATCTCGGATCACCATGACCGAGATAGATATGTATGGGAGGCATATAGGCCTCCTAGACCTAGGACGACAAAACAAATTGACTTGGCATTTGCCAAACATGCCACCCGCCAAGCATAAATTATGTAGCTTAGGCAAGCTAAGCAGCAATTAGAACAACTATATCATCTTAACAAAGAGCACATTCAGCACCAGACAGATGAGTTGTTCCATAACACTATGCATGAGAGGGTTCCAACCCCTCACACACGTAGGACAAAAATTTATGAGAGGAACAACCCCTTAGTACGAGATAGGTCTCCACGACCTTATCAAGCATTGGCTCCAAGACCTCTTAGACCTGAGCGGGAGGCCACTCCTAGAACCAATGATGGGTGCCTTCCTCGGGCACATGTCCATGTTTATAGGTCACGCCTAGAAACTCCTTAAGAGGCCTATGAGGAATTTGAGCGAGAAGAAGAGCGGGATAAAACGCCCTACCAAGGTAGGGGGCACTATCCTGTTATCCCTCCATAGGCCTTAAGTTCCTCGTAATTCACAATGGGAACAAACCAAAGAAGAGGAAATCAAATCCTCTGATGCATACAAATCACTGCTAGAGCGCTTAGATTCTATGGAGACTAAGACTTCAGGGCTCCAAAATCCCACCTTACGCCAACTCCGCAGTCACCCTGTGCATCCTTCAGTTTCGGCACCCCCATACCCCGACCACTTCAAAGTGCCTGAATTGGAAATTTTTAGAGGGGATGAGGATGCCCAAGAGCACATAACAAGGTTCCTGAGTCAATGCTTTGGCATTCAGGACAACGATGCATTTCTTTTGAGAACATTTATAACCATGTTCATAGGCACTGCCTCAGATTGGTTTACCCAGTTGCCAAAGCATAACATCAATAATCTAGACCAGCTAGTGGATGCGTTCCTTGAATGTTTTTCCTTCAACACCATGAAGAAGTCATCCTTAAGCGACCTAGCTAGCCTTAAGCAGTATGATGATGAGACAATGGCTACTTATGGGAATCGGTGGATGACATTGCTTTCAAAGCTACCTTATCTCCCTTCCATGGCCGACATGACTCAAATGTTTTCAAAGAGTTGCTTAAGGTCAATCTCTGTGCTATTGCATCTGCAGAAATATACCACCCTCGAAGAAGCCTTAGCGCAAGCCAGGATAATTAAGGAGATCAAAATACAAGACGACGAGATTGCCAAGCCATGCAAGAAAGAGTGGCCCAAAAATGCTAAAACTGGGCCCATGCAACCGAAACCCGTCACGGTCAATCAGGTTGCCATAACTATACCAAAGCCTACATAAAAGACATAGCCCCCAAAGGCTAATTATTAGGCAGTTCCTCTTGATAACTATGAAAATGAAAATCATAAACAAGAGCAAAATTAGCAGCGTCGCCCTAGGCAAAAATTCACACAATTCACGGAGTCTAGAGACTCCTTGTTTGACCGCTTATTCACGGTAAACCTGATAAACTTACCAGAAAGTTGACCCATAGACCCCAACATGCCAAAACCCAAGGGATATAGGGAAGACTTATATTGTAGATTTCATCGACATAATGGACATGAAATCTCCACTTGTTGGAAATTCAAACACTTAGTGCAGGACTGAATAGACAACAAAATGCTCACGGTAGATAGTCCTGTAGCGCTAAGCAACCAATAGATGGAGGTCTTCAAAGACCCCTTGCCTACCCATGATGCGCAAGCAAAGACTTTACAAGTGAATGAGGTAACACAAAATTGTCCCATGCAAGGATACGTAGGGATGATAAGCATCGTGACACGGAAAAAAAGATACCCAAACATGGCTACACCTGTTGCAGCTACAGGAGATGTTTTGTCAACATCACAACCTCCACAACACCCTATGCAACCTCCCCTGCCTAGACCAGTGGCCACGATTTAGACTAAACTTACTCAAATTTTAAGGACCACGTCGGCTAGGCTCTCCATTTATGATCTCATCCAAAAATCACCACCCCATCGGGAGGCTCTGATGGAGATACTCAAAGCCATTGAGCTACAACCCCACGAAGCCAATTCTTTCAATAATTTTGTAGGACATGTGAGACTACACAGAACCAGTCATAACCTTCAGGGAAGATGAACTGAAACTAGTGACTGGTGATATGGTGGATCCACCTTTGTATGTCATTGCACGGATCAATGGGATTTCATTCAAGAGGGTGTTGTTGGAAACTGGCTCATCTAGCAAAATAATCATGACAGTGACATTAAAACACCTTACGCTGCCAGAATCCCACGTTGTGGCATCCACTTAGACTCTTTGAGCATTCAACGATGCGTTATGCTCGACGGTTGGCACAATTGTCCTGCCCATCCAAGTAGGACAAAAGACCATTCCTACATTGTGTCACATCCTTGAGGGTGAGATGGCCTACAATATCTCGCTAGGTCAGCCTTGGATCAGGGACATGAAGTGTGTCCCTTTGATAGCCCATCAATGCCTCAAATACACATACGAAGGGCAAGTACTTGTAGTCCCAGCAGACTTAGAGCCCTTTAATTTTTGCAATGTGGTGCAGCTGATGCCACAATCGACCCTCCCATCGACATATTTGGACTTTCAATTGAATCCATCCACACAGGGTCCGATTCTTCCTACATCCTCGCTGTTGAGTCCCTCAACTCACTGACCTAGCCCATCTCCATCATCTGTTCCTTCACCAACGATGCTACCTATGGTGGCTACACTAAAGGACAATGATAATAAGCCCCTAGAGGAGGTACCACCATTAGTCTCAACCATCTCTACCGAAGATGTGCCTAGCCGAATGGAAGTCGAGACACTTGGTTCACCCAACATGGAGTGGACTCAAGAACTCCCATTCCCTCCCCCTCAACCATCGACGATTACCGTTGAGATGGCCAATACGAGCCTGGGGAAGTACCAAGTGTGGAACATTATGGAAACACCCACGTTTGAATCCATGCAATACATGGGGATACCTCACCTCCCCATCGGCACTATCATCCCTTTAGGCTACCCATAAAATCAGACCAATTTTGTATATGGGGGCCTCGAGAACGACATTGAACCCTACCTACAAGAGGAAGAGGATGAAAGCCATTTGCTGAGAATGTTGATTATCTGTCCAACCTAGACTTCACCTTGAAATACCTAGACCAATTTAATTGGCATGGATATGGATTGGGCAGATACGAACAAGGAATGTGCATTCTTTTTCAACCAAGATACCATATGCAATATGATAAATCAGGAGTAGGGTTCAACCACCATTTGCCCCTCAACATCTTGGTAGAAACCATGCAAGGCCTAGGTCTAGGCAATAGGGATGGGTTGGCACAAGATCCATATGCCAATCCCAACACAACATACACATTGGGGGATTATCTCCCATTGTTAACAACAAACCTTGTTGACCTCAACAACCCCTCCCCTTTGATCGACGAAGGGGAAAGTTCAAGAAGTAACCTCCAAGAGGGATATGAACAAGATCAAGGGAGGTATTCTAAAGATGAGTTAGATTATGAGGTAGCACCTTGGGACCCTTTTGAGTCCGATAGCAATCACTCGCAGGTGACACCCATTGATGACTATCAGGAGAACTTCATGGTAATGTTCCCCTTTAATGTTTTGATCGGGCAATTGCTACCTCCAGAGAATCCAGCCCTCCTATAAAGAGCAGAACAACTGAGAAGGGACCAAATCAACTTGCTTGAACAAAAAGAGCCTCCCATGCTGGCCATAAGGCCAAGTGATCCACCAGAGGAAGAAGATCCCAACATCGACTACCTGCATGCCGGATTTTTGGTTTTCATAGAGAGTGAGGATAGTGATCAAGAAACGCCTAGTGGGAGGCTATACCAGCCAGAGGGGCACATAGTTTTTGGAGCCAATGAAGGCCTATGGATCTCCGATAGTGACTATGAGGATGAGACTAAGATGGCATATCTCAACCATATGAGGCAACAGGAATACCCCATAGACATCGATGATATGTTTGAACATCTAAATATGGGACCAAGGCATAGGTGGCATTTAAACCAAGTACAGTTAAACCAAGTGCTTCATCCACCACTTCGGGCATATAGGGAGCACCTCCCACCTAGAGACCCTATAGGTCCATCAGTACCAAGGGCAGACCCTATCCTTCTATTCGCACATAGGGCCGGTCCTTTTGTGTCAGTACCAACAGATCCAGATTTGGGGTACAAGGATCACCAAGGATGTCTAAATCAAAACCCACGTGGCAATGGAGACCAAATTCATTCCATCAACAAGATCTCCATTGATTTAACCACCCCCATCTGCAATCCAGTCGATCCAACATGACCATTGTATCTAGACCTAGATGCCATAAATTGGGATTATGCTGACTCACCACCATCCCCATCAGAGTACTGGTCTTGCGGTGAGATGTTTCATTTCACCCCAAGACAGACTCAGGATATCTTCCATGCTAAAGAGGAACCCGACATTCCCAACGTAGATCTAAATTCAGCAAATGATATCCACCTGATCCCAACTCCACACCAATTGGAGGATGAATCCCACATGTCAGTCAAAGAGACGATTGACGTAGACATCGATTCTGATCCAATGAATCCATAAATCATCAAGCTGGGGGTAAGTTTATCCTCAAAGAGCAAGCCGATTACATTGCCCTTCTCAAATAGGAGGAGGTTTTTGCATGATCCTACAAAGACATGTTGAGGCTAGACCCACAACTAGTCACGCATAATCTAACACTTGATCCGACAATCAAGTCAGTCAAGAAAAAGCTACGTAATATGCACCCAAAAGTGGCCTTAATGGTCAAATACAAGCTACAAAAGTTGTTGGATGCACAGTTTTTCATCTGCATAGATTACCCACCATGGTTGTCCAACATGGTACCCGTCAAAAATTTTGACGGGAGGATTTGCATATGCACCGATTTTTGAGATTTAAACAAAGCAAGTCCCAAGGATGATTTCCCCTTGCCTAGCATCGACGCATTGGTAGATGCTACAGTAGGTCACGAAATGCTTTCCCTCATGGATGGTTTCTCGGGATACAACCGGATTCGTATCAATCCCGATGATCAACTGAAAACAATGTTCATGACGCCTTTGGGGACATTTTGTTATAAGGTCATGCCCTTTGGCCTTAAAAACATTAGTGCCACTTACCAACATGCTATGACATACATCTTCCACGATCACATGCATAAAACTTTGGAATATTATATGGATGATTTGTTGGCCAAATCTCTTTTGTGCCAAAATCATCTCGATGACTTACGCAAGATCCTTGATCGCCTCATCGAACACAAGGTTATGTTAAACCCTAAGAAGTGTGTATTTGTCGTCACATCTGGAAAACTCTTGGGTTTCATAGTCTCAAAATAAGGCATCAAGGTAGATCCAAATAAAGTCAAGGCAATCCTTGAAATGCTTCCCCCAACCACCATCAAGCAGCTCAGAAGCTTGCAAGGTAAGGTCGCGTCAATCAAGCGCTTCATAGCGCAGTTATCTAACAAGTGTCGACCCATGAATAAATTATTACACAAGGGGGTAGCATTTCATTGGGATGACAAGTGTCATTCAGCCTTCAATGACATCAAACAATACTTGGCTTCACCGCCAGTATTGGCACCACCTAGACCAAGAGTGTCATTCTATTTATACATCTTAGCTACTGAGGTGGCACTGGACGCCATGCTAGCCCAAAAAAATGAATTACATAAATAGCAGGCTAATTATTATCTTAGCCACACCTTGGTTAGTTATGAACTTAACTATGCATACATTGAGAAGCTATGCTTGGCGATGGTATTTACCACCAAAAAGCTATGCCATTACATGCTGAGCAATATGATGTATGTTGTGTCTAAGGAGAATCCATTGTGGTACATGATGAGTCGTACTTATCATAGTAGTCGCACGACAAAATGGATCATGTTGTTGATGGAGTTTGACATCGAATTCATTGGACAAAAGTCCATCAAATGTCAATTCATCGTCGATCAACTAGCAGAGGCTCCTCTCGAAGATGATCAGCCTCTGACCATAGAGCTACCCGATGATGGGGTCTTCCATGTCTCAGAATTGCCAGATTTTGATGAGCCTGAGTCACAGGCCGACATAGCCTTATTTTTTTATGGTTCTAAATGTGAGCAAGGGGGTGGGGCGAGAATCATGTTTTTCACACCGTAAGGGGCTCCAATGCCTTTATAATTTAAACTTGATTTCCCATGCACCAATAACAATGTTGAATACGAAGCCTTGCTCATAGGTATTTAGACAGCCACCACCATGAACATCAAACACTTGAATATCTTTGGTGATTCGCTTTTAATTTTCAACCAAGTGAAATGGGTATTCCAATTCAAATGCCCAGTTCTGCAGGCCTAAAAATCCCTTATGGATAAATTCTTGGCAAAACTTGAATGGTACGACATCGAGGCACTCCCTCGATCATCGAATCATTTTGTGAACACTATGGCCTCCTTGGGGTCACTAATCTTGTAAGACATTTCTGGTGAGATGACAACCATTCAAGTCAAAATGTTATTGTAATCTACGATGGAGTGTGCAAGCTCTGACATAACACCAAGAATCCACCTGATCCAGATTGAACCATCTCAAGATAGGTTCTCTCGAATCCATGATAGTCTAAATCATGTCAACTGGGGGTCTTTGTTCTCTCCAACCCCTCTTAATAGCAACACAATGCTATTTTTACAAGTTCTTTCCCGCTCAGCTTTTGCTAGGGACAAACTTCAATAGGGATCAACCGTTCATAACATTGAGGTTTTTGATTAGCAATATTGGTACACACCCATAAGAGACTATCTCAAGTTAGGTAGCCTCCCACTTGGATTGTCGCACGCCATGAAAAGATCATTCAAACAAAAAGCAACAAAACATGTCTTGCTATGCGACATTTTATACTATCAAAGCTACGAAGGAGTCCTCCTCCATTGCTTGGACCAGCAGCAGTCCACTTGGGCGATCACCCAAGCGCATGATGGTACATGCAGTGGACACTTCAATGGTATGGCCATCGTGAAGCACATTCTTTGCATGGGCTATTATTGGCCATCTTTAGAGTGATATTATTGCGCATATGTGCAGAAGTGTGTGAAGTTTCAACACCATGCTAACTTGACACACGTACCTTCTTTGGCCTGGCAGCCGATCCAATTGGCTTGGCCATTTTTGCAATGGGGCTTAGATCTCATCAAAAAGATCTCCCTTGCATCGTCAGGTTGTCACACGTTTATCATAACAGCCATAGAGTACTTTACTAAGTGGGTGGAAGAAATTTTGCTTACCTCTATGACTGGGCCCTGCATTGCAAATTTCATTTTACATAACATCATATATCATTTTGGTATTCCATCCAAGATCATCTCGGATAATGGGACGTCATTTAAGAACAAATATGTGCGTGCTTTGACAACAAAGTACAAAATTTAGCAGAATTTTTTGACACCTTATTATCCGCAGGCAAATGGGCAAGCAGAGGTGTCAAACAAAATGCTAGTTGCCATCATTAAAAATACGGTTGCAGATAGTCATAAGGATTGGCATATACAAATACCACTTGCCCTATGGGCTTATTACACTAGCATTCATATGCCCACTGGGGCAACTCCATTTTTGCTAGTGTATGGCTCCAAGGTAGTCATACCTCTCGAGTTGGAAATACCCTCCCTGCACATATCAATGCAAGATTTCATCGATGATGACACTACATGGTAGGCCTGGTTAGACCAGCTTACATTACTCGATGAACGACATGTCAATGCTCTCAAGCATTTATGTATCTATCAAGAGCAACTTAAGAAAGCATACAACATGAAAGTTCACCTGAGGGACTTTTAGGTCGGTGACTTGGTCTTAAAATAGAACCAATAAAATTCTAACTTGCCACCCCATTTAAGGGACAATTTCATAGCAAATTGGTTAGGTCCTTATATAATCGACAGTAAAATAGGACTTGGAACATACTAGCTTGCCTCTCTTGAATGAATCAAGGAACTATAACCCTTGAACATCATTCATTTGAGGCCATTCAACATTTAGAGAGTCATGACCCACTCCAAAAGCCCCAAGGGTTCTCACCATTGCTTGGTCACCCAAAATGCCCCAAAGGTATCCATAATCCCTTTGGTCAAACCAAAAGCTCCAAGGGTTCCCATAATCGCTTGGTCAACCAAAAATACCCCAAAGGTATCTATAATTCCTTTGGTCAAACCAAAAGCCCCAAGGGTTCTTGCCACCGCTTGGTCACCCAAAATTCCCCAAAGGTATCCATAATCCCTTTGGTCAAACCAAAAGCTCCAAGGATTCTCGCAATCTCTTGGTCAACCTAAAATGCCCCAAAGGTATCTATAATCCCTTTGGTCAAACCAAAATCTCCAAGGGTTCCCGCAATCGCTTGGTCAACCAAACACCCCAAAGGTATCTATAATCCCTTTGGTCAAACCAAAAGCTCCAAGGGTTCCCACAATCGCTTGGTCAACCAAAAATACCCCAAAGGTATCTATAATTCCTTTGGTCAAACCAAAAGCCCCAAGGGTTCTCACCACCGCTTGGTCACCCAAAATGCCCCAAAGGTATCCATAATCTCTTTGGTCAAACCAAAAGCTCCAAGGGTTCCCACAATCACTTGGTCAGCCAAACGCCCCAAAGGTATCAATAATCCCTTTGGTCAAACCAAAATCTCCAAGGATTCCCATAATCGCTTGGTCAACCAAAAACACCCCAAAGGTATCTATAATTCCTTTGGTCAAACCAAAAGCTCCAAGGGTTCCCACAATCGCTTGGTCAACCAAAAATACCCCAAAGGTATCTATAATCTCTTTGGTCAAACCAAAAGCTCCAAGGGTTCCCACAATCGCTTGGTCAACCAAAAACATCCCAAAGGTATCTATAATCCCTTTGGTCAAACCAAAATCTCCAAGGGTTCTCGCCACTGCTTGGTCACCCAAAACGCCTTAAACGTATCCATAATCCCTTTGGTCAAACCAAAAGCTTCAAGGGTTCCCATAATTGCTTGGTCAACCAAACGCCCCAAAGGTATCAATAATCCCTTTGGTCAAACCAAAATCTCCAAGGATTCTCGTAATCGCTTGGTCAACCTAAAATGCCCGAAAGGTATATATAATCTCTTTGGTCAAACCAAAAGCCCCAAGGGTTCTCGCCATTGCTTGGTCATCCAAAATGCCCCAAAGGTATCCATAATCCCTTTGGTCAAACCAAAAGCTCCAAGGGTTCCCACAATCGCTTGGTCAATAAAAAACACCCCAAAGGTATTTATCCGTGGGTGTCTCCGGAGCTTCCTGCTCATCCTTCGTGAGGTGCGTATGAAAGTCGGACCAACATCTAATTGGCGCTAGAAGGAGGGCCTGTTGAACTCAGTTCAAGTTCAGTAGTCTGTTAAGAACTGTAAAGTTGTATGTGCTGAGTCTGGTATTTTATCTTTTGAATCCTTTTCCCTCCTCCTCAGCTCTTTTAAATTTTGTTGTTAGAGTTTTTGCCTGAACAACGTGACTTAACACCAACATCTAATTGGCGCTAGAAGGAGGGCCTGTTGAACTCAGTTCAAGTATTGTAAGTTTGTGAGTGCTGATTTAAAATTCTGTGGTTAGAGTTTTTGCCTGAACAGTGGGACTTAACACCAACATTTTAAAACTGGCCCAGTGAAATTTGGGCAGTATTGTAAGTTGTCAGTACAGTTTTTAAAATTGCCAAAGAAGACCTCAAGTTAAGAACAGTTTTATCTCCACTGGCAGTTATCCAATTATAACTCAGAATATCATTGTCAGCCAAATAATAATGGCAAATTGGTTGGGCCCCACTGCTTTGAATATCTCGGGTATAGCCCATGACCTGCCCAAAAGCCCGAAAAGGTATCTCCCCAGATATAAACATGATGGGACAAGAACTGCAGAAGAACACCTGCTAGCTTTCAAAAATGCTTTAAAATTGTTAAATATACAGCATGAAGATGTTGCCTGCAGATTGTTCCCGTTCACTCTCCAGGAGGGAGCTTATGACTGGTTTTTAAACCTCACCAGCAATTCCATTACTAGCTGGGATGACCTAGAGAAAGCTTTTATATCATAATTTGGAGAAGTGATAGACCCCAGTGTGTTATATCAACAATTTTTCAGCATCAAGAGAGAGTTGGGAGAAACTGTCAGGTCTTTCAATATGAGGTTCCAAAGAGCTTACGGTAGAATGACTGGCCATTACATCCCAAATGCAAATATGGCCTTAGAAATCTATAAGAATGCATTGGATTCAATGACCTCTATTTTCCTCAAGAGAGACATCAATATCACAACCCTGGCAGGGGCTTATAAAGAAGCCTTAATTCTTGAGAGACAGTTAGGGCCTCAAATTTTGAGCAGTCCTTTGATATCCTATGTTACACAGAACATGTCTATTTTGAATCCCATTCCACATCATGAGTTAGTGCCAACATGTCATGCTCTACCCAAGGAGACTCCGTTAACTGTGACATCCACTCAGCATGTGCAAAATATAGAGAAAAGTTCTGACAAGTTCAAAGTGGAAGTGCTTGAAGTAAACAGTTGTGATCTGGCATTACCCAAATCTGAAGTTTTTCCTGGTGAGTTAAATTTTCCTAGAGATCAAAGAAATATTGATATTTCTGGTTTATCCAAAAATAGTACAACCAGGGTTTCAGATTCTGTCACTTTTCTCGAAGAGTCAGAAAGTCTTGTAGAGACTCCTATGGATGTAATGCAAGATTTTCAACAGTTCAAAATGGACAGTTATAATTTGAGATGTGAGAGTCCAGAACTTAATAATGATCCTTCCTCATTAGAGGATGATGAAAGTGAGATTCAATATCACTATGCAGAAGTAACTGAGGAGGATAACATCATTGAGGATATGAGGGAACATAAAGCTGACATCACCCTCCATGAACTGCCCCAGATTGTTGAATAAAAGATTAACTTTATTGAGGCTTACTTTGGACCACCTGTTGGATTTCAAGAAAAGGAGGAAAAAATAGTAAATATGAATGTGGTCAGCCAACTTGGAATTGATGAACTGTCTCAACATAAGCCTGCAACTTCTGAACATAATGTCAAAGAAAAGGTTGTAAATCATGTTGATGTAAATATTGGAGTTTATAAGTTGGCAACTGAAAAGGTGGGAACGGTTACAGCTCTAATCAATCACAACAATGATGTTTGGACATTGCACATTGATGAGGTTAAATCTAAGCAAGGCTCAGGTGAAAAAGAAAATTGTAAACATTCTGCTAGAGGGATAAAAATTGAAGTCCTGGATATTGAAGCAGTACAACAACCACAAAATGTTCAAGTTGTTAAGAACCAGGGGATACAGATAAAACATGATTTCTTTCAGTTGTCACATAATTTTGAAGATGTGGTGGTCTAGGTCTGTCAAGATTTTAAGGTATTTGATCCTGGGGGTTTTTATATTCAGTCCTTTTGAAAGAATTCTGCAAACCCTTCAAGTAGAAGCATAAACATGTTATCATATGATTTGTTATTATATGATTTTTTTAATTTGAAGGAGTTGCAGATTTTTTTTTCAAATGGGACAGGGAAGACAGTAAACACAAGTCTTTCCCAGATAGCAAATTTTTGAAGCATAGTCTGGAGTGCATTTCGTCAACAGGACCTAAAAGGTAATTTTTCTAAATTACTTGCACATGGTCAAAATTTTTTTTAAGGCACCATTTCTCTGCTTTCCCAACTGCTGCATTTTTTGAGTATGAAGGGAAGTTGTAACATATGTATACATTGTAAGTAAGCTTTGAAGTTTTTCAGTTTTATTTCTTTGTCAGTGCAATTTTATTTTTAAATGTCTGTACAGTTTTAATCTGTTTCAGTTTAATTTTAATGCTCTGCAGTTCTTTTAGTTGCTTCATCTTATTTTTTAATCTTTCTTTGTCTGTATAGTTTTAGCTTGTGCAGTTTATTTCTTTTGTCAGTGCTTTTTATTTCCTTTCTTTGTCTTTTTATGTCAGCTTGCTGATAATGCCTGTCCAGTCTTTTGTTTTAGTTTTATTTTGCTGCCTGTACAGTTTTAATTTATTTGCTTCAGTTTTAATTTTAAAAGTCTGTGCAGTTTTATTTTTGTTTTGCTTTAGAGGCCTGTGTCTGTCTTTGGAAGTCTGTGCAAAGTCCTTTGGCTTCTGAAATATTCTGTCCTTTAACCTCTGCCTGAGCAATCAATGAAAAGTCAGCCTGCTGAAAATTGTTTTATTCCTAGCTGATCAATCCAGTCTCCACCCATTGCTCATTATTCTAATTCAGATAGTCTGCTTAAACTGAACTGTAGAACTATTTTGTTATTCAGAACAAAGGTAGAGAGATGATTGGATTTTGTGTCTTGCTTGCCACAGTTGTTTTAATTATAGAAAAACTGCTATGCTGTTTAGTTGGAGGAACTCCCGAGGAATCCAAGAAAAGTTGGTTATAAGAGGGGACTATGGTTCATGCAATTATTTGGGTATCCACAGAGGCTATCAGTGCCTAGACTGAAACAGTTCCAGATTGATCAAATGATAAAAGAAAATTGTAATTTCTCTAATGCCTTTCAGGTGTTGATATATAAAAAAAAAGAGAAAAAAAAAAAAAAAAAGAAAAAAGAAAAAGAAAAAGAGTTATATGAGAGAGAGGCAGCCAGATTCCAAAAGCTATTTTTCTTTTACCCAGTTGCAGATTATACCTTACAGTTGTAAATTTGGGTCATGTAAATCTAAAGGGTAACTCTGTCTAGGCTGTAAAAGGATAAACTAGTAAACAGAGCTCTACTCGGTTTCCCATTTTTATGATCTACAGAAGTTGATCAGTCCAGAGTTCAAAATTCGATTCAGTCATCCTTGAAGAAATTTTATACCCTTTGAAATTGCACATCAGAAATCTTCCTTGAGGTAATCCAGCCTAGTATGTCCTTGGAAAATTTTAATGACTAGCGAGTTAACAGTCAATTTATTGTGAAGAATGTCTGTGGCAAGGCATGATGCATGGTCTTTTTGTTTTGAAGCCAGAGTCCTGGGTTCTAAAATAGTGCTACTATTTTACCCGTAGATATCGCCATTTTTTGAGAAGCAACACACCCCCACTGAAAAATGCATTCCAATCCTCTTGAAAACTTTGAAATTCCATTTTGCAGCAGGGACCCTCTTGATCCTTTCCAGTCTTAATCCAGTTTTGCTTGTTTCCTTTTTAAGTTGTGCTTTTCCTGTCTTTCTAGCCTGTGTTTTCTTGGACTTAACTTTTACATGCTAGAAATCATTCATGCTTAAGCCAAATCCTGCACCGGCACCAAGAAAACCCAGAAAACAGTCAGATAAATACATGAAAATCAAAGTTTTCCTTTTTTAGTAATGTCACGAAATCGTGACACTTCCATTTATGGAAATGTCACGAAATCGTGACAGGTTTTCAAAAAATTGGCTAAGTCGCAAATGTGTAGCGAAATCGCGACACTTTCCATTTTTGGAAGTGTCGTGATATCGCGACATTTCCATTTTTGGAAACTGTTGCGAAATCGCTGTCGGCCGGAGGAGAGAGAAGAAGGTTGTACGGAGGGGCGCGATTTGGCGACATGTCGCGATCGCGACATGTCGCATTTTCGCTAAGTGCAAGAGAAAATCAGCTAAGGGAGTTTTATGTCGCGAAATCGTGACGAGTTCGGAAGAAAGTGCCGAAGGAAGAAACATGTCGCAAAATCACGGTCAACGCGGTCAACGCATGCAGCTGCGGGGAGGTGCAGCGATTCGCTGACGTCTCAAAATCACGGAGTATTGTTTCAAAAGAGCTTAAGTTACAAAACTTGCAGCGATTCGCTGCATGTTGGTTGAGAAGGGAGTTCAAGTAGAAACTTGCAGCGACGCGCTGACATGTTCCAAAATCGTGGGGCATTTGTCGAAGAAGGCTCTAAACCAAGAATGGTAGTGATGCACTGCATTTTTCGAAATCAGGGGTGAGAATGGTAGCGATGCACTGCACATTTTGAAGGATGTCTTGCAAAGCAAAAGGATGCCACGTTTTCGTGATAAAAACTACCGATTCGTACGGAAAGGGATATGCATAGCGATATCGCTACATGTAGAAAAATCGTGGAGTTTTGGCCCGAGAATCAAAAGGCACGGTAGTTGTAGCGATTCGCTACAGTTTGACGAGAAATCCAAGATGATGATGTCACGAAATCGCGACAGTAAAGAGGCAGAGCTGCAAAGGGAGCCACCATGTCGCGATTTCGCGACATGGTGAGGAAAAGTTGCCAAATTGAAAGACAATGAAAAATCAGTCAACAGCCAGAAGAAAAACGCATGGGAGAAGAAGAATTGATAAATTGGCTAAGGCAAAGAAGTGTCGCGATTTTGCGACATGTCGCGAAATTGTGACATGTTGCAGAATCACGGCTGAAAATTAAGAAGTTGTACGGAGGCCAAGGAAGGTCACGATTTCGCGACATGTCGCGAAGTCGCGACAGGTCACGTTTTCACGGCCGATAGGGAAAGAAGCAGCGCAGCGCTGGGGACGTCGCGATTTCGTGACATGTCGCGAAATTGCGACATGTCGTAGAATCGCGATAGGAGAGAGAAAGTCCTCAAAGGACCTGAAAGTGCATTCCAGCTATAACGGAAGGCATCCTGGAGTAGCGACACGTGTAAAGACGCGTGTGTGATGTTCAGGGCCGGCATGCAAGCTTATTTTGTGGTTTTTAGTCTGATTTTAATGTTTTAAGCTTGGATTTGATAATTTTATTAAAGTGCTAATTAATCTTTTGTCTTTCATCTAGGATTCCACCTGTCACCTGCGGGACAACTAAAAAGGGCCATAAAGACAAAGTTAAAGTGCATATTTCATCAAGGACCGCCATGCTAGAGAAGAAGATGCCAGTAAATGCATTCAATGGCAAATTTATGGCAGAATTAATAGCATGAAGACAATTTCAACTTAGGGATGGCCTTACGAGGATGAATTGATGGAGAAGTGGTGACTCACCCTGCTCACCAACAGAATTAATGAAGGCATTTACTTTCAGCTGCGAATGAATACAAGTTGCATTTGATTCTGTCTTCTCCATTTATAACAGCGGACTGCACTAATTTGCAGAAGGGTTAAGTTCTATCCAGAACTTGATTTTAAAGGACTTTATATTGTAAAACCCGGGTCCTAGGGTTTAGAAAGATAAGATTTGCAGTTAAGGAAGAAGATATTTTTGAAAAGATCAGGGCCTGTCCTGAGTCTATAAATACTTCTTCTCAATGTAATTGCGGGAGGCGGAGACTTAGAAAAAAAAGGCTTATAAGCAATTTCTTGCAAATTTTGTGAAATCCTTTATTTTCTGGACTGGGAGTTGATGTGCTTTTGCTGTTTTCTGTGGTAGCATGGCCGGGGAGCCTAATATTTTACAGATATGTGATAAGTGTATCTTCTTCTGTTATCCGTTCCATTAAAGTTTGTTAGATATATGCTGTAAATCTACCATTATCAAGTTTAAATATGTTGTTAGGCTTCAGTTGTTCCATTGTCTGGTAGGAGAAATTATAGATTTGAGGTTAAGTTTGTTCTAATTGCTCTGTATTCACTGTGTGAGCTAGGCTGCCGGTGAAAGATACCAGTTTTAACCAGTTGCCCTTGGATTTATAATTTTCTACTAGATCTGTTCCACTCTGCCTTGTGCTCTTAGTTGAAAGTGATCTTAGACTGACTGGACACTTTCTTCTTTGATTTGTTCTGTTGTGAAGCTGATAGCATAGATAAAATTGATAGTTTAAGTTTTACAGTTTAAAGTTTGATAAACTTCCCTTTCTGCCTTACCCTACCCTCTCTTTGCTTACCGTGAATGATCCATTTTTATTTTCTTTATTTGCCTTTTATTTGAATCTGCTGACCCATGAGAGCTAGATCAAAGAATCAAGTTAAATCTGATTGTCAACAACTTCTGCAACTACTGAACAAGTTCAAGAACCCCCTGTAAGGTAACAGACAGTCCATATTGAAATCTATTCCAGAAGCGGAAAAGAGTGAATAGCCATTCGACCCAACTCTGTAACTCGCACCTTGGATAACCGGCTAGATCCTAAAGTGAGTGGGATTCATCCCGTGGGTGTCTCTGGAGCTTCCTGCTCATCCTTCGTGAGGTGCGTATGAAAGCCGGACCAACAAGCTTTTCGGGAAAATTTTTAGTAATAGCAAATCATCATGTGATATGTCATGACATGCTATCCTAAACATACGAAGATGCTCTATGGGATATTCAGTTCCTTTATATATAGGTAGGATAGGCATAGGGAAGTGTTTGGGATATGGTTGTGCTACAACTATAGGATCTAGAGGTTGACTACACATCTCTTGATAATTGTATGAGGGACGGTAGGGATCTATCTGGTCCATGCGAGAGACTAACTATTTCACCATGGCTTCCAAATTACCAGTTTGTCCACCATATTGGTTTGGTGGTACATGAGTATGGGTTTTATGACCGTAGGAAGGCGGGATATAAGGATTAGATGCTATATTACTGTTATGCAAATGGTTGGTAGGAAGAGTATTATGAAGAATATTTGTTGTAGCATTATGTTGTATCCCATATTGTTGGAAATTGGTATTTGGTTTTGTTTTAGGCTTTTGTTGATTTGAGGTATATTGATCAATAGCTTGGCGAAATAGAGCAGTGAATGAAGGTTTCTTTTGTGCGGGAATAACCCTTGGCTTGGTAACAGGCACTCCAGGTGGTTGGGTAGTCTGTTGTTGTTGCATGTTTTGGATTATAGCAGCCATGTCCAAATTGTACGGTACAACTTGATCACTTTCTTGATCAAAAAAGGACAAAGGATTAATGCGTGTGTGATATATGTCTTCTAGAGTTGCTTGAGTGTCACTCATTTGATATTTATCCATATGAACTACTCTATTAAGGGTGCCAATATTATTATTGAGAAATTTCCAAAAATGGTCCATGTTCTCAAAAGTAACAGCTCCGTCTGGAGTTATTTTAGGAGATGAGGATCCTTCCTCTTTATCATTTTATTTTTGTTCATTTACATCCACAAGTTCTTCTTCTTGTGGGTTTAAGGTTCCTTCTTCCTAAATTGGGTCTTTAGGAAGAACATCTGGGTTATTTTTTGGTTTTCTTAACCAATCTTCTTCTACTTCAATTTGTTTTCCATTCCTGAGTCTAGTCATTGTGTCTAAATTTTAGGTTTTAGCAAATATATATATTAATATATTTGCAACAGATCTTGGGAGGTATATATATTAATTATATACCTACTATAATATTTAAAAGAAAATGTTTTGATTTTTTTGTTATGATTTTATTTTGTTTTTGTTTTTGTTTTTATAAAGACAATAAACAACACACTCAATACAAGAAATAACAATAATAAAATAATAACTTAGTTTTCTATAAATAATTTATAGATATCATTGATAGGATCAAGTTCATCAAGAGTCATAAAGTGCTCCTCTTCAAATTGGAAATTGTTTTTCAAGAAGTCAACAAAGTGTGCTATGGTGATGTTATCTGTTTTAGATTTTGTTTTGTAAAAATAAATCTCATGGCAATACTCTCGATATAACACAGCTCTGGGAACTCTATTCCATCTCTTTCTATCTGCAAGATCAGCTTCTTGGTCCTCTACATGAGACAAAAATTTATGCACTACAATTGCATTATCAAGGTATTCCTCAAAGGTATACAACTCAAAAGACACAAGGGCTCTTTTATCTGCTAACCACCTATGGCAAGCTCTCTGAAGTTCATGATACAAAATCACTTGATCGGGATCCAAGATTCTATCTAGGACAAACCTCTTGATTTGCCTAAGTTCGATTGCTCTAGATGAGATGAGATTCAATATCCTATTAAGCTCATCCCATAAAGGTGGGACTCTATATGTTGGAGCTACTCTAAGTAAAGAATTAATCTCTATGGCTGCTAATTGATTTTCAACATTAATAGTGACAGCTCGTCTTTTATTATAGTCTACCATCTAAATTTGACATGCAAATTTTCTTAAGTCTAAATGCACTTATGTTTTTGGTTTTTATTATTTTTTTATTTTTTTAGTTTTTAAGATGGTTTTGTTTTCAAAAGGTTTCTATTTCACATCGGGTTCACCAAAATGTATCGCTCCAAATTTTTTGCACCCTTACCTTCAGGCTATAGGATCCGCACCCGGAAGGGGGATGTGAAAAGGATGGGACAATACCTCGGACTGAGAGGCCTTTGGAAGGTCCCGCATCTCGGGGGAGGTGTATAAGGGTGAATTTTTGACGGATTGTGGGTTCACCAGGAAACTTTTGAATGGCAGTTTCCACACCTATGTTGAGAGAGTGTTTGATGTGTTCATTTTTATGTTTGATCATTCAACTCCTAGGTTTGGCCGATATGAATCTAATCTATTCTATATGCCAATGCGGATTAAATGAATACATAAAACAGAAATGGATGCAAATAATAGAGAATATGCTAACTAAAAGAAATCATACCTGATTTTGGATGTCTAATGGATATTTTGAGTCTTGTAGCAGTTCGAATCATCTCGGTTTGTACATAATCGTCTGATATTGTGCGGGATCGTCTCAAATCACAGAAGGTCATCTAAAATTAGATAGAATCATCTGTAATCTGACGAATTCGTCAGAAACCTACAATCACAAAAATAGACATGAAATACCAAATATGCAAATGCAGAAGCAAGGGGTAATGGTAGAAATAACAGCAAAAATGCCTAAATAACAGATTATAATAACAGATAAGGAAATGCAGTAAATTTAATGGTTGATTTTATCTTTATCATGCAATTATACTAAATGAGGTGAACTCCAAGATGCAAAATAGTAATAAGTCTAACTAATGCAAAGCAAAACAGTAGATAGTGGAGAAAGAATGCAAACTCAGGACACTGATTGCCCCCAATGTTGGCTACAGTAGAAATCGCCTGCAAAATACAAAATCATCTTGAATTGCGGCGTGATCGTCCGAGATCGTACAGGATCGTCTGCAATGATTTAAGCTTACTCCGGCTAAAAGATAATGAGGTTCCTGCAAGAAAACTTAGAAAGGCACAAATGTAAATGATAATTCAGGGTATTCTAACGCACACAAATATCAAATTATAGGGGAATTCAGCCAAGGGTAGGTCAAGGGGAAGGCCTAAGATTAAATAGACATAGGAAGGAGGTTGGGAGGTTAGAGATCATCCCAATCTGGGAGATATCCAATGGGGAAGGTCTCTAACGGCATAGACACGCTTTTGCCCCAGTTAGAGATGCCGTTAAAACAAAAGCTAATTATGAAAAAATTAGTTTGGGATGAAATTGTCTGGATGTTCTGCTCCAGACGAATTCGTCCGATCTGAGGCGATATCGTCTGATCGACGACGATATCGTCCGATCAACGACGATATCGTCCAACGGTCACAAAAAATCCTAAAAATGGCATGAAAAATGGGGAAAGTGGGTAAAAGGTGATTTAACGGGCAGTTTGGGGTTGAAATTCAAATTTTAACATTTTATCTTTTTACTAGTGTTTTAATCGTGCCAATTTTAGGGTGCTACACCATGAAGTCAATCACCACTTCTTGATCTAATTTATTTATGGGAATGGTTCTACCCATATGGTAAGGTAATCTATGGCAGTCATAATGTATTTGTTCCCTATCGAGGAATTTGGATTAATTGTTCCAATGAAATCCATGCCCCATCGTTGAAATGACTCTTCCACATGGACAGACTTGAGGGGGAATGATGCAATTTTTGTTCTTCCCACATAATTATGACATTCATCACAAGCGCTCATTACTTTGAAGGTGTCAGCAAAGATGGTAGGCCAATAATAGCTTGCTCTAATGATTTTTAAAGTTGTGACTCTTCCTGAGAAATGTTCTCAAGATAATCCTCCATGAAAATATTTAATAAACTTTTTCTTTTGATCATCCTTCAAGCACCTTAAGAAAAATCCATCCAGATTTCTCCTATATAGCCCTTCTGACAGTAAGATATACTTTAAGTCTTGAAGTCTATATCTCCTCCTCTGTGATGGGTTAAGGTCTTGAGAAAAAATTACATTCTAGAAATATCTAGTCATATGATCAACCCAATCTAAATGTCCTGATCGAGGCTCTCTAGCCTGATCTTATGCTATTGATTGGAAAGCTATCATTTGTTTTATAGATATCTTCTCTGTTAACCCTTGGTACAATGCTTTACCTCTGAACAGTTTGGTAGGATGGATTTCCACATCATACTCCTATATCTTAGTAATCCAACTTGCTCTTTTGTCTCCTAGTTCACCTTGTAAAATGAAACTTCTTACATCAAGATGAACTACATACACCAAGGTTTTACTTTGAGCCAAGTATTGCCTAAATTTCTTCAATGAATTCATCACTGCAAAGACTTGTATTTCATTGAAGTTGTATTTGATTTGATACTCATGGATATTTTGGTTCTAGAAAAATATGGGGTGTTCTTCCCAATCATAATTTTTTGAGTAAGCACAGATGCATAGCTCTCTTTAGCTCCATAAGACATACAAAATGAAATATTTGTTGAAGTCGGTATTCACTAGAATTGGAGTAGTGGAAATGGATTATTTGATGATATCAAAAGCTTGTTTTATCACTTTAGTCCATTTGAAATCCATATTTTTCTTCAGTAATTTTGAGATAGGTTTCACCTTTTGAGAAAAATTAGAGATGAATTTTCTAACAAAATTGATCTACCAAAAGAAATACTACAAATATTTTATTGTTCATAGGCAAGGGGAGAGCAAGAATTGACTTAATTAGATTTGGATAAATAGACATCCATTCTTTAGAGACCACATGGATAAAAAGCTTCCCTTTGTGAAATGCAAAGAATGATTTATTTGGATTGGGGAAGATACCAAATTCTCTACATTTCTCAAATACTTGCTCCAAGTGCATCAGGTGATATTTTTTCTCATGAGATAACATAGTCATATAATCCAAGCATATTAGAATAACCTTATTAATCAGTTCTCCAAATGCATAATCCATAGCTCTCTGAAATATAGCCCCTACATTAGACAGACCAAAAGGCATCCTATGATAAGTGAAAGTGCCCTATTTGTTAGTGAATGCTATCTTGAATTGATCTTCGTATTTCTTCTAGATATGGTTATAAATGGAGAAGCCATCTAATAGTGAGAAACTCTCTAATCCTACCATAATCTACAAAATTTGGTCGATCTAAGGAAAAATATAGTGATCCTTCAGAGAAGCTTGGTTGAGATTCCTAAAATCTACACATAGGTGGATGTCTCAATTCTTCTTCCTCACAGGAACCAAGTTAGCTACCCATGTAGAGTGATTAATTGGATATATAATTTTAGCCTTTAGCAGTTTGAGTATCTCTTCTCTCATTATAGACTCAATCTTGGGATTCACAAGCCTTTGTTTCTATCTGAAAGGCTTTGCATCTGGTTTTAGATCAATTATATCACCATTTTGTCATATACCTTAAGATCTTTGTATGACCATTTTATCATATACCTTAAGATCTACCTCTTTTGGAGAACAGTGGATACCAACTTTAAGTTTCTTTTCCTTCTCAATTTCGATCTCCTTATAGATCTTCTCATTGATCTCCATAGTTTGGATTTTTTCTATCTTTATTATCGAAGAGGCTTTCAAGTGTGACCAACCCTCTTGGGATATGATTGTTCTTTAATTGAATAACATATTATTGGTAAAATTCATCTGGAACTTCTTCCTAGAAAGTTGATAAACAAGCCTCTCTTACCAGGAAGTTGATGATCTATTCATCGCTCTCAAAAAGCTTCTAGAAAATCTATCTGTCTAGGACTGCAGGTCTAAAAACCATTTTGATTATTTTGTCCTTAGAAAATCTATATCTATAAAAGTATTAAAATTAGATCCCCTCATTGCCAATGAATCAGACAACATATTCTGCCTTCTAGGAAATAAATTAATGTTAAGGGTATCAAAGAATTCCATCAAATCCCACACCCTGTTTTGGCATGCTTTCAAGTAATGGTGCTTATTGCTGCACCTTTCTCTTACCTGATTTACTATTAGCTTAGAATAACCATATATATTCAATATCTTGATACCCATGCTCTCAAATTACATCAACCCTATGCATAAAGTCTCATATTCTGCAATATTATTGGTATAGGACCATGTCAGCCTATATGAAAAGCTCTTTATACCTTCTGATGGAGATTGCAAAACTACACCAACACCAACCCCATTTCTGCATCTTGCACCATCAAAGTGCATGGTCCAAGCCTCTGTTTCTCTCAAAGATTGATTGGATATGGTAGGGATATTTTTCTCTACTTCTAGGGAGATGTTGTATGTGGCCATTCCTATTCCAAACTAGCTATAATCCTCTTTGAACGATAGCTCATCCTCAACCTCTAGTTCTTTAAAACTTTCCACTATTTCAAAATAATCCAGAGGTGTGAGGTTAAACATGTCTTCTTCAAAATTTTCAATGTGATATGATACAGACTTCTCAAGTGTGGTCCTTATTCTCTTTTATTTTAAGGGAATAACCATACTAGAATAATCCAAATACATACATCCTCTCAATTTAGCAATGAAATCTCTAGAAAGGCATAAAATAAAATAGATCTCTAGGTCTACAACCACAATCCCTTGTACTACGGTCATATTTGGGTCTCTATGCAATCACATAAATACATATTTTATCACCCCACCTATTTTTACTGGTGTCCCATCCAATTGTAAAACTTCAAGACAGAATCTGGTATACTCCATACCCATCTCCTCGCAGACTACCTTGGGCATAACTGTGGTAGAGGCTTTTGAATCAATCATACAATTGCGAACTATCCAACCCTTCATCTGCAAAGAAATATAGAATATGGGGCTTATTATTTAAAATACCAAGAGACATCTTATATTTTCCAGAAGACACAGTGAGGATGGTTGATTGAATGTAGAAGCTTACATTTAATTTTATCAATCCGAGGAAAATCAAGGTTAGATTTAAAAAGTAGCAATCCCGTATAGATTATATCGTAGGAGTTAATACTAATTCTATCTCAAATTTTTTTCCATAATTTATGCGTACACGTGTACAAAAAGAAATATAAAAATTATGCAGGGATGAATTATGCAAGATATAGTAAATAAATGCAATCTAACTTTTACTAATGATGTAATTTACTGATGCATCTGATTATTTGCAATTAATTTATGATATGTTTTAATCTAAATGTAAAGAACTAATTTATGATATGAGGATCCTCGTGCAATTTATTTTATTTTATATAAATTAGAATGCAAATCTAACTAATCCTAATCTAATGCAAGGGCAAGAGATATCAGGGACTGTCTATTAGGAGTGGGCCCTGCCTCCTAAACCGGTAGTGTAAGTCTTTCTCCCCTAATTTACCTTATCAGTAACTAGGTTTTATGTTTCATACTAATATTTATGAATATTTTATGAATGTAGGTAATAAGTCTACAATTTACAAAACAAAGATTAAACAAACTACACAGTTGATACACAATACCATATTTAAAGAAAATGTTGTTTTATTGCTGGAGCTTCAACTGTACATGCTTCCTCAGAATTGTAACTTAACTTGGAACAAAATGTAAACTATAATGCAAAATTATTCTAATGCAGTTAACCCATACCTCTTTCAAGGTCCTCTATGTAATTTTATACTAAAACTAATACAATGTTGAACAATTTCTTCCACGTATTTATCATGCGTAACTTGTGGACTGATGATTGTACATGAATCAACAATAATCTAAAACCTAATATAATTATTATTTTGACTTGGACTTATAAATGTTCTTATTGGTCCAAGTGGCATCTACACATAATCCTATCAAGATACTATCTATTCTAACTAACTCGCAAGATAGATGTTAAGACTTTATTTCCTTTATTATAGGAAGTCTTAATAATATTTTGCGATTACATTTCAAATGTCCCAAAATAAACTCATTACAATAAATAAGAACTTTGTCAACTTAAGATATTCTCATAGATAATATGCGAGAAACAAGGTATGTTGAAAAGTGAAGATATCTATTGCCATCCATTGTAATGTGTCGTCCACTTGATTGTGCCATCCACGATCAACAGTAATTGTTGGTAACATTCTCCAGTAATTACCTTTAGTAATTACTGTTAGTAGTTACCTTCAGTAGTTACCTTCAGTAACTACCTTCAGTAATTACCTTCAGTAATATACTTTAGTAATATACTTCAATAATATGCTTCAGTAATATGCTTTAGTAAGATCAATTACTATTGTTTTTCGAACTGCTATGGTTCTTCTTGTCCAAGGTGCATTCCACAGGTTCTGTGATTTCTTTATCAATCATCCATGCTTTTTCCTATATTTTTCTTAGAACTCAAAAAAATTTGATACAAATCAAACATAACTATTAGATTACCATAATTAATCATTTTTACTAATAAATTGTATTTTATTAAAAATAACTTACATAAATATATCAATTAATCAGGTAAATGAAGTAATTTTGATACAAAAATTTGTGGTGAATGACCACTCATCATTCCCCAAAATTGAAGTTTATACATGTCCCCATGCATACAAAAAAATTAAAATGAAAGGAAAATAATAGTTCTATGCATGCATTACATATTAAAAAAAATGACATTATAATCAAAATTCTAAATGAGTATTAGAATTTATAACACATACATTTTTGTGTCAGAATTTTCAAAATAGTTCACACACAGATAGATATATTTTATCAAAACTATAATAGTCTGAATATAAACATATATTTCAAATAAAACTATAGCAATCTAACAAAAATCAGAACTGTAACAATCTAGCAAATATATTTTAATCAGAACTGTAACAATATAACAAACATATATTTTAATCATAACTGTAACAGTCTGCATAGATAAAAAAAAAATTCTTTATGAAAAAACATAATTACAAAGAACAAAAATAATCAGAAATGATAAAGTAAAAACGAAATGATATTCTTATAGATCATATACTAAATATAATGCAATCTATAAATATTTTAATAGCAAAGAAAATATTTTTATCTTTTTCAATACTAACTGTCCATCCACTTATATACAAATATACAAATAAAAACTATCTTCAATACCATATAAAATAAAATATAAGTCTGAATAAAAGTTCCTTGTCACTATTTTACTATTTTTGAGACTGTTATGATAAGATTCTAGAAGAAATTCTAGAAGATCGGGGTCTTGCTCCTCGTGGTTTTCATTCCTTTTTAACCTGTTGTACCTGTCCATTAGCTGCTGCAGTGGCTGTAACTATTGTCTCCACCATAATCATCTTAATATGTTTGACCTCCTGAGCAATTCCATTTTGCTCTGCATCCTTTGTTGGTGAAGAATGGAGTTCTTCATTATGTACCATCAGATCAACTTCCAAAGGCATCCCTACATTCAGGGCAAGGCCTTTTAATGCATTCCTTGTATTAGCTGGAAAATTCAAATTTTTAGGTTGATTTAGTTGAGCAAAATTACGGATATGCTGGGAGCTATCTTCTTCAAGAACCTTAGAAAAGTCAATTATTTTATTAGTAGACATTTGCTTACTAAAATTGACTGATTTCTTAGGCTTTTTCTTGGAGTTAGAACTTTTAGGTGGGAAAGTTTCAACAACTGGCGGCCAGTTAATGGAGTCCACAGGTCTCACAGTATTATCCACAAAAAGTTGTTTAATTAATTCAAATTGAAAAGAAAGAGCTCAATGAACAATTTTAGACCGTTCTATAAAGTCTTCTTTTAACCTGTCAATTTTTATTTGAAGTACTGTATTTTGTGCTTTAAGATAGGACAGGGTATCTATAGAAGACTCGCTTATAGGTAGTTCTTACCCTTATTGTAAATAAAGGGGTACAAATTTATTAATAAAAATTCTAGATTATAGAGTACAACTGAGCTTCCAACCAAGACTCAAATAAATAGCCAAACAGGCTAAAACCACTAGACTAGAATGACACCCGAAAAAGACAACAAGAATAAACCACATTAAGTCTGTACATCCTTGTGGATCAACTCCCATAGGCATTGAGAGTCCTCAGACGAGAGAATATCCCAATTATTGATACTCCAAGGATACATTGGCTCAGAAGCCCTTTTAGCCAGGTAATCAACAACCACATTCCATTCCCTTGGAATGTGCACAAAGGATATAAATCCAAAATCTTCACTCATTCTAAGAATCTGAACGACTAGAGAGGCCAACTACCATTTGACTTCCTCCACCCTTTTACTGTTTAAAATATTAACCACAATTTGAGAGTTATACTCACAGATAATCCTATGCTAGCCAAGAGAAAACCCCCTATGCAAGGCATCAAGAATTGCAAGAGCTTCCATAAAATTGTTGAACACATTTATAAATGGAAAAGAAAAAACTGACACCACCAGTAGAATCTCTCCCAACACCGCCAATGTCAACATGTATAGGATTACCTCTAGACGATCCATTAGTATTAATTTTTAAAACTCCTCTAGGGGGTAGCCTCCACCTACCATCTCTCCTAACCTTATTTCTAAGCTGAGGAACCCTACTAGGGATAGAAGAGTTCACACCATCCCCAAAGAGACCAAGGGCTTGTTGTACCTTCTCCTCCCTAGAATCCAAAATAGGGTCCACATAACATTTGCTATGGATGGTTTCCTGAACCATATACAGGATCCTTTACCAGATCTGTTGAACAACAAAATAACTGCCCTAAAATATGTGTCACTTCTATTCGAGCCAAATTTTCCAGATGATGCAAGAAGGGCCCAAATTCCAAGCCACCCGAAGGAAGAGGGCATTGGTCGGAGGTCTGCCCAGACTACTCCAAAACTCCACTAGGGACAACACATGAAAACATGGATGGTTCTAGGCACTCCACCAATGGTGCCAAATGTCTCTGGAAAAGGAGCATTTGAAAAATAAATGAGAAGAGTCATCCTCATTCTTACTGTGAAGGACACAAAAAGAGGGACCTTGAAATCCCATCTTCCTCACATTATCCCAAGTGAGGTATTTATTACGAGCTACCAACTAGAGAAAGAAGTTGCATTTTGGCCAGGAAAATTTGTTCCACACATTTTTCCACCAAGTGATAGGAAGACTCCCATACTTTTGCTTATCAAGAACCTGATAACCATAGGCTACCAAGTAGGTTCCCTTAGGATCAGGGTTCCAAGCCAAAATATATTTACCCCTGAATGAAGAACAAGGCATCCTCATAATAATAAGAGCAAGCACCTCTTTGTCCTTGGCCAGTCCCCCCCGGGACCATTCTTGCAGATATTTCCACCTGTACATCTCCATATTTCCAAAAGACTAGATTTTTTTAAAGTCCTCTACACGAGACCAACCTGCTTCCAAGAAAAAAATGCTTAGGGAACGTAACCTACGATATTAATTCAAGATAGGAGGGTGGCCATCCCAAAAATCCTCCCAAAAAAGAGTATTTGATCCCTGATTGCAAATCTAGAACAAATCGTGCTTGATTAAATTAGCTCCTCTTTTCAGAGTGTCCCAGATAACTGAACCTTTTCCAACCAAGATGATACTAGGGATTTCAGCCTCAGAAATACCTCTCAAGTATTTAAAAGATAATATTTTAGCCCAAATTTGATCTTAAGAGGTACACCATATCCAATAAAGTTTTGCAGCCAAAGCCTGCCCAAAAAGAGTTGTCTGTCACAACCTAAGGCCTCCCTCTTGCACCGACCTACATATAGAATCCCACCTAACCAAATTTTTTTTAGATTGATCAATTTTTCCAGACCATAAAAACTGTCTTGACAAAGCATCCATGTCCTTGATGAAGCGAGAGGGAGCTATTTGTACAAAACATCTATAAATGGGTAAAGCTTGAACAACAAATTTTAAAAGCAACACTCTACCTACAGTGGATAGCCATATGAAAGTCCAGTGATTCACCTTACTTATAAACTTATCAAGCATAGACTTACAAGAAGATCTAGGTAGAGGGTGAGATGAAATTGGAATACCAAGATAAATGAAGGGGAGAGTCCCAACCTAGAATCTTAGAATGCGAGCAATCCTATCTTGAATAAGAGGAGGGGTATTGAAGAAGAAAATAGAAGACTTGTCCTCATTAATCAACTATCCATAAGCACCAAGATATATGTCAAGAGACTATCTAATATTGCTAGCTTCCCTGATAGTGACAACTCCCAACAAAGTACTATCATAAACAAATTGAAGGTGGGAAAAAGGTGGCAAACTACTATCCCACTTCCACCCCTGAATGAGACCCTACATGACTTGAGACTTGAGAAATCTTCCCAACCCTTCCGCCATAATGATAAACAAATAAGAAGATAAAGGATCTCATTTCCTCAATCCCTTGAGGCCTCAAACAACTCTAGTGGCTCATTATTAACAAGAACAGAGAATGAGGAAGAAGAAACATAACTCATCACCCATCTTATCCATTCCTCCTGAAATACAAAAGCAACAAGAACTTTCTAAAGAAAGGACCATCTGACCCGATCATAGGCTTTGGCCATGTCTAACTTAATGAACATAGTTTTCTCCTTAGAAGTTTCCATTGAGTGAATAGATTATTTAGCAATAACAACCCCATCCAAGATTTTTTGACCAACAACAAACCCTCCTTGCTCCTCAGAGATGATTTTACTCAACCATATCTTCAGCCTCAACAATAATTTTTGTGATGATCTTATACACAACATTGCAGAGAGCAATAGGCCTGAACATATCCAAGGAATTTGCTCCATATTTTTTGGGTATAAGAACCACAAAGGTAGCATTTAGGGCCCTTAGCATCTGTTTGTTCTTTTGGGACTCATGGAACACCTCCAAAAGATCAAATTTAATTAAATCCCAAAAATCATGATAAAACTCAATCGAGAATCCATCTGGGTCTAGGGATTTTCCTTTTTTCATCTTGAATACAACATTTTCCAACTCCTCTAGGGAAATTGGACCCATCAAGTCCTCATTCATCTCTCTAGAAACAATTTCTAGAACATAGTTTAAAATAATCTTTTCATTCTCATCATCTGATAGGGAGTCCTCCTTGAAGAGAGAGGAAAACTACCTCTTAGTCTCTTCTGAAATATCCTTGAAAGAAGAGAGCAGGGCACCCTGAGAATTCACAAGAGAGGTAATCAGGTTACCATTATGGTGAGCCTTAAATGAGTTATAAAAGAAGGTTGTGTTCCTATCCCCTTCCTAAAGCCAATCTACTCGAGCTTTTTATTTCCAAAAAAATTCTTCCCTCAGTTCCCATTCAACAAGGTCTTTCACAACCTCAGATTCCTCAACAAGAAGCTCCTTCATGAATCCCTGATCTCTAATCTTTCTTGAAGCTTATTCCATCCTCCTAAAAGTTGCCAGCTTAGCCAAGGAAAGGTTCCCAAAATTCAGTCTATTCCATCTCTTCAATTTATGTTTTATAAATTGTAGTCACTTCATAAAGGAATACATAGTCGTCCCATGAGGAGGTTTGCCAGTGGTCCACCATCCTCACATGAAATCATGAAGCTTAGGATCACGAAGCCACATAAGTTGAAACTTAATGGAGGGATTCTTTTTTAGCCCTAAATCCAAAGTAGAGATTTTGATAGGCCAATGATCAGATCCCCTACCCTCAAAAATCACAGAACTAACACCTCTGTTATTACCCATCCAATAACTGGATATCAAAAACCTATCCAGTATCTCTGATATGGAAGCTTCCCCACACCTTCTATTGTGCCAAGTAAATATCCCATTATCTGGCTTGATGTCAACCAAGTTTAGGGCCTGGATATGAGCACTGAAGATAGAAGAAAAAGGCTCAAGACGGTCCACCCCACCACGTTTCTCCTCTAGACAAGTGATAGAGTTGAATTCTCCAACCAAAATACATGGGTACAGGGGAACCAAACTTCTCACAAAGCAAATGTGCTTCCATAAATTCACTTTACCATTGTAATCAATAGGAGCATACACATTTGTAAGTAGGATGATTTCACGAGATACATTATCATGCCCGACCATTGAAATAGACCATCTTCTAGAAATCCAAGTAAGAGGGGATATCTTAACCGGATCCCATAAACAAGCGACACCACTAGCATATCCACATGCACCAATACATTGGAATTGCCCCCTTCTCCACAAATTGGGAGCAATATTGAACATACTATCAATAGCCAATTTAGTCTCCTAAATAAACACCACATCCGGAGAATGCACATGAACCAAATCACGAACAAATTTTTATCTGGGGATGCTATTCAACCCCCTTACATTCCATGAAAGGATAATTATTTTTGGGGGTTATAAAAATGGGATTCCAATGTTCTCACCAAGCCTGACTCCACCAAAGTATCCCCCATTAACTTAATTTTATCCTGGTCCTTCTTCCTACCCACCTTCATATTCTTATCCGATTTTTTTTTAATTATTTTTTGCTGCAATCCCAACACCGTAGGAGTTTTGCAGTCCAAGGATGACTACATCAGTGCCTTAGTAGGAGAGGGCATAACTAAATCTGTACCACTTTCCAAAATAGTTTCCCTTATAGGGCTAGACCCAACCATGTCCCCTATACTTAGATCCAAAGCCCTTTGTTATTCATTTAAACCCCCTAGATATGATTCCTTAAGTTCCCCCTCAAGAAGAGACATCTGATTCGGCCTTGTTATATTTGCATCAGGTAGCGACATTTCAGGTATCTCCATGCACTGATCAAGATCATCTAATATTTCAAAATGGTTGAGTAGAGAATCTGGTTGGCTATCCTTAAGGTCTTTGTTTGCCCTTCGTCCTCTATTTCAAGATTTTATCGAAACAAAACCTTCCTTATCCCATTCCCATTCCTTTATTGAGGCTTTTACTTTATCTAAAATTTGTCTAGACCGAGAGGGCCCAAGATTTGAAGCCACAGGAGAGACAAAATTAGGGTATTTTCTTTGCAGGTGGCCATATTCACGATAAATCCGACAACGAAATGGAAGATCTTCATAGTCAAGTTTTTGAATCCTTGTAGTTGATCCAAATTGTATTTCAATAGAATCTAGAATAGGATTATTTAAGTCAATTTCAACATAAATACGAGCAATAGAGATTACCTTTTTATCCATGGTCTGTTGTGACGGTCCAAATGGATTCCCAAGCAGAAGGGAAATCTTATGCAAGATATTAGTTCTCTAGAATTCCAATGGGAGCCATGGAAGTAGCACCCATACTGGAACCCACGACGACCGCTCCTCTGATGGGTTGAAACCCACATACTAGGGTTTAAGAAAGAGTCCCACCTAGTTATAGAAATAAGGACCCCCTTCAAATGCTTTGTTACGATCTGCAATACAAGAGAAAACAATCATAAAATAGTTGTTTGCACTCAACATCAACTCCACATCGCCTTCAGGATTCCAAGTCTTCCTGACCCAAGCCTCCACAAAGGGAAGAGAAATTCAAATGCCCAAAATTTTTCCAATAAGGGTATGTTTGGTTAGATAATCCACATATTCCACCACCGAGTCTAGTTGAACCACTAGAATTGGCTTGGCTTCATATCATTCCAAACATCCATTGTTCTTTAACAAGCGGTTCCCGACATGCACTGGAAAATCTTGTTCCTTCCAATAATTTTCATATGAAAAAATATCACGAACATGCACTCTCTGTGCCGAACCCGATGCCATCACGACATTCCTCTAATTTTTTAGACCTCCTTCAAAAGTTGCTTCCATCCTCGCAGAGCATTTTTTCTTCATAAAAACCTACCAGAGTAGTTTTTCCTCATCTTTCTTGCCCTTGTTCATCCTCATAGTTTTCTACTATTTTCTTTTGCTTTATGGGTTGGATTTTGACTTTCATATTTTTACATTTTTTCTTCGATTTTTAGGTTCCTCATCCTGGCTATCAGAGTCATGTTCTTCCTCTGTAGGTTGTTCTTCTTCAGATTCAGAGGATTCTGAGTGTTCAAGTACATTGGATTCTTCCACAATTCGGCTCCAAGATTCATTTACTTCATGAGCCTTTTTCAATATAATTAATTTAATTAGACCATGGTGAGAAATCAAGTGCAACTTAGGTTTTTCCTTAGGATATTTTGGTTAAACCCTTAGAACTGTTTATTTAAGCGACTAAAATAGGAAATAGGGAAGATTAATAACACAATCATCTTTGTCAGGATATTTCAAATTAAGCAACATTCGAATATGATAGGCTAACAGAATGGACATTCGTCCTTTGACAGTGAAAAATTTGATGATGAGGACAACTGCCTCCTACCAAAGAAGAGGGAGTGTAGAGGTTGCAACTCCCTTGATTGACCTTCTTTATCCCTTAAAATAATGCATTTCTCATCAAATTTATTTACCAACTGACTGACACTTTTTGAGTTTTTATATAAGAGTGCACCAACCTCAGGTAAATTTAGAATTTTAGAAATCAGACTTGGGTTTGATGTTAATTGCAAACCTCCAACATGGGTGATCATCGTATCAGAATTACAATTTAAAATAAATTGTCTTGATACCCCTATATCATGCCATTTGAACTTAGTAAGTGCCTCCCACCAGTGAGCATTTTCAAATAATTCAATTACGAAATCACTCAGACTTTGTGTATCAACAGAAGATGACTCACTACGCTTTGGAACACAGGTTTAAGCATCGTGGTATCTGGGGACTGAGAAATTTTTAATCACCCAAAAATCCTACAAAATTTGAGTACACAGAGTTTGTTTTAGAGGCCAGCAAGAATCCTTATTATTTTCTATATATATAACCCTTTTTTTATTATTATTTTATACTAATACCAAAAATGTACAGAATACAACACAAGTGAAAATACAAGGTATATTAAAAAAAAACGTAAGATGTACAAAAAGCAAAACAAAAATGTAAAATATACATAATACATTATGTAGAGTGTGCATCACATAATCTAAAATATTATAGATTAAATTTCCTAAAATTATAATCGAATTTTTCCCAGAATAAAGAAAGTTCATTTCCCCTAAATTATTTGAAAACCCTGAAATTTCTTGAAAACCCTGAAATTATTTGGGAAAAAATGAAAATCAGGGTTTTTAAATAATTTTAGGATTTTCAAACAATTTTAGGGCTTTTAAATAATTTTAGGGTTTTCAAACAATTACAGTCCTAAAACAGAGATTCTGCCCCTAAAAAAAAAAAAAAAACTCTTTTTTTAATTATGGCTTTTCCAGAAGCCCTAATGGCAAATTCCAATTTTGCTCAGAAAAATCAAATTATAAATATTGTTTTGCCTAATCCTCAAAAAAACCTAATTATAAATAGGAAATCTCTTTTTAATAATAAAGAACATAAAAGTAATAAGGAAAAGGAAATTATTTTACCTGCCTGTCGCAATCGTAGAGAAAAAAGGGGTTTGGCCACCTTTACGTAATTAAATTTTAGTCACCTTTTGTTACCAGCCTCCATAGTTTATCCGAATATAGAGAATTGCAGGGTGTTAAACTAAAACACATCAATCGAATTGCAAGAAACCCTAAGAATTCTAACCAGAATTTGGTGAAAATTTTAGTGATTTTCATCTGCATGGCCGCATGCAACATCAAAAAATAGAAACAAGTGTTCGACGATGAGAACTCTGGCCACCTTTTACCCTAAAGTTTCTTCGACGTTTACCTTGAGCTATGATCGACGGTGGAGGTTTATTCTACTTTCAATAGTCGACGGAGGATTTACCCTAATTACGAATTGAAAACAAAGGTGGTTTAAGCACGACTTGATCAACGGTGCAGGTTGTTCGTCAACCCGCCTAACCCTACAATAAACGGTGATGCAATTATAATCAAATATACCTTGTGTTTGTTTGGGTTAAATTGTGACCATCGATTTTTATGCAATCAACGGTGGAGAGATCGTATCCATATCGTCACATTCTATTGGTTGAAGAAAAACAAAATCTCCAACATGGTCCGTTGATTAGGTTACAGGATCGACGGTTCATGTTGTGTTTCGCATGTGTATACGCAATTGGAGTATTTTAAAACCTGATACATGGCACATCTGATTTTTGCCACCTTTCTTCATTTGCGACAACTATAAAAGTTATTTCTTGTTAATTGTGTCGTATATATTATATTATAATATATGATAATATATAGTATATATGTTATAATAGTTTATTATTAGAGGTATATAGTATATATGTTATATAGTTTATTATATATATTTTATAACATATGATATATAAGATATATTTTATGTGTTATATTATTTCGGATATTATAGTATATGTTAAATATAATTATATTTATATTATATATCGTGGATATTATATCATTTATATTATATATCCATGATTGGTAATGTATCGTGGATATTATTAAATATAATTATATTTATAATATAATATTAATATATATTTATTATATATAAAGTAATATAGTTATATAAAATATATTAAGTTATATATATTAATATTTGTTATATAATTTTTATTTTATTTTTATGATTATTTATTATAATTTAAATAATATTTATATATATTAGATTTTTACAAATGATAATTACAAATATTACGGAATAATATTACTGATAATGGTATTTTATAGAAACCTATATGAAAACAATTATTATTTTTCAGAGGGTATTTACGAAAAATACTTACAGAAACTATTTACATAAGATACTTATGGAAGATACTTACAGAAACTGTTTACATAAGATGATTACGAAAGATACTTACGAAAGGCACTTACGAAAGACACGAAAGATACTTACGAAAGGCATCTACGGAAGACACTTACGGAAGATACTTACGAAAGGCATCTACCAAAACCACTATTAGGATTAGAGGAATACTTTACCTATTTTTTTCTTCTTCCCCCAAACTATATTATAAGCTATGTATATCTTTATTTATCCTCCCCCAAAACTTTAATTTTGGCTATATGAACAAGGTTGTCATGGCATTGACACTTATCACAATGAACATGGTCACATGCATCTTTCTCCATGGAAAGACAATAATACCCCATCTAAAGGAGATTCTTGGCAATGGTATTATCACTAAAATGGCCTCCACATGAACCTTCATCAACCTCACTAAGATCCAACTAGGCTTCATAAGATTTAAGGTATCATAAGATGATACCTTCAAAATAATGTTGATATAATGCATTGCCAATTATAACGAATCAACATGCTCTTTTGCAAAAAATATTATGTTGATTGTGATCTAAACCATTAGAAATTGAACCATCCTTAAGGAAATTAAAGATGTTGTTATACCATGGCTTAGATGGGGAAGCTTCGATGGTTAAAACATTTAACAAAACAAGACAAGAACAAAGCAATATGGGTTCCCAAAGTTGTCTAATGATAATCAATGCTTGATCATCATCCAACTCCAAGGGAAAAAAATATGCAACAAAAACCATGGCATTTGTATGGTGGTTGGAGGATCTAGGGATAAACTCTACAGTTACATGATCAAACATAGAAAAAATCTTGGTGACAATATCCTTGTAAGGTTTTAGCTTATCATCCTGAGTTTGATAAACATCGTTAATTTGATTGACCATAAGTTGAGAGTTGTCAAATATTGAAAGAACTCTAACCTATAAGGCTAAGGCTGCTCTAAGGCCAAGGATAAAGGATTTTTACTTAGCTTGTTCATGTAAGAGAAATAAATTTTAAAGGAAAGGAGGATGAGCTATTTTTGTGGGGTAACTAGAATGATTCTAAAACCATTGCTTTTTAAGCATCAGGATCCATAAACAAACAAAGTCCAAGACTTTGGTTTTTTAGTTTCTATGCTAAAGCACTCATAAGGAAACTCAATGACTAAAGGATGGGTAGCTTCTAGAGGAGTGGAGACTAGCTTATCAATGATCACCTGTATTTGATAACCTTATGACCTATGAAGGTTAGGTCAAATTCACTAAGGGTTAAAACCTATTTAGTGGCTCAACCTAAAAGGTGGGGTTAGACATCAGGAAACACAAAGGATCAAACTTTACAATCATCAATATCTTATGGTTGAGCATGTAGTATCTTAATTTTTTAGAAGAAAAAATTACAGTAAGGCAAAGCTTCTCTAAGGGAGTGTACTAGGCTTCATAACTAACCAAGGTTCTATTGATGTAGTAGATTTATCGCTCTTTATTTTGATCATCATGTTGAACCAACATGGCTCCCAAAGCATGAGCCATGGCTGCTATGTAAAGCGTAAGATGCTTATCTAGTTTGGGAGGAATTAAGATAGGTAGGGAAGTGAGATATTGTTTGATCTCATAAAAATCTTGCTGACACTCAGAATTCCACTAGAACACATATTTATTAAGAAGATTAAAAAAATGATGACACTAATTAGCTAACTAAATTATGAACCAATGAATAGCTTGAAGCCTACCTTGCAAGCTATGTAACTCAGTTAGGGTGCACAGTGGAGATATGTTAGTGATAGCCACTATCTTAGTGATATCCACTTCAATACCTCACCTAGACACAATAAAACCTAAAATATTGCCATATGTGACTCCAAACACACATTTGGAAGGCTTAAGGCGAACCCTCAACTTTTGAAGTTGTTTAAATATTTATCTTAAATTGTGAACATGATCCTTTCAATGTATGGAATAATCCAAAATATTCTCCACATAGTCCTATAGAATATCATGCATCATGTCATGAAAAATATAAGTCATAACCCTCTAATATGTGGCACCAGTGTTCTTTAAGCCAAAAGGCATAAATTTATAATAGAAGGTACCCCATGGTGTCATGAAAGTGTGTTGGCTTGATTCTTAGGGGTAACCATGATCTGTTTGTAGCTTGAGAAACCATCCATAAGCCAAAGCATGCCACATTTGGTAGTGAAATCTATGATCAAATCTATATTTGGGAGAGGAAAATCATCCTTGGGATATGCTAAGTTAATGTCCCTATTGTTGGTACATATTTTAATTGTTCCTATGATTTTTTCTACCTTATTAGCCACATGAACAATATTGGATATCCAATAAAAATAATTGATAGCTTTGATAAAACTGACATCAAGAAGTTTGTGAAGCTCCTCCTTGATCAAAAGAGTGACCTTAGGATTCATATTCCTATGTTACAAATTAACAAGCTTAGCACTAGGGTGAACTACCAAATGATGCATAATAAGGAAGGGATCAAGCCCTAGCATGCCAACATATGACCAAGCAAAATTATCAAGAAATTCCTTCATTAAATTGGTCAATTTATCCTACTTGTCCATGGACAAGGATTTACCTAGCTTAGGGATTCTAGGGATCTCCTTAGAACCTAGGTCAACATCTATGGTATCCTCAAGGAGAATGTTGGACTCATATTCAAAAGGAGGTATGGTAGGGATCACTCCTAGTTTCTCAAGGTCCTTGAGAGATATAGAACCAAAGTCCTCTTAAGAACTAAAATATTTAACCTATACAACATAAGGGACTGACCCATAAAATAAGAAGCTATTCTAGAGGATATTCTCATGATCCATATCATAAAGAGTATCATCCTCAACATATTCTCCTAGGGTTGCAACTAACTCATGATGCATCAAAGTTACTTCATTATAAAACAAAATATTAGAGGGATAACATGGGACCTCATCCTCATAACTCTGCTCCAAGCCTTGATGATGTAAATATTCAACATAAGTAATAAGGTGATGATAATCATCAAATGGTAAAGGTTGGTTTTTATTAGGTATGTAACCAATGCCACATCTTTGAGGCCAAAGCTTAACTTTGAAAGGCTCTTGAATACCTTTCTATTGTGGTCCTAAACATTTATCTATATATACCATACTAGATAGGATTTGATTGGAAAGCAAGTAATCATTGGATAGGTAAAAATAGGTAAAAGAATGCTCTACGATAAGAGGATTGCTACCATAGATATTTTTCTTGAGGGAAACTCCCATGAAGATAAAGGTACACATGCCAATGTGTACGACTTCACCCTTCTTATAGGGTAAAACCATAGTCCTTAGTAAAGGCGGTAGCTTGGCAAGATCAAGAAGAGGTTCTTGAAGAAAATTATTGAATTGATCTTGTGATGAAACATTGGTTAGTGATTCCTCACTCACCCTAAAATTTTCAAGTTATTTCATGATATGAGATGTAGATACTGATGGACATAGATTAAGGTCTGATTGAGCTTGTTTAACCACTAAAGAATATTCAAATGGATGAGGGTCACCTAGAATGGTGACAAGTTAACCTTTGAATTTGAACTTTAAACATTGGTGAAGAGTAGAAGGGATGACCCTCATTGCATGAATCCAAGGGCGTCCAAGAATAAGATTAAAATATGCACGATAAGGTACCACATAGAACAAGGTATCTAAGATCTTAGGTCTTACTCTAAGGGGGAGAGATACAACATTGTAGACCTCTTGGGACTCGTTGTTGAAAGCTTTGATGATAATGTTAGATTTAGATAGATATTCCTTTTTTAATAAAAAATTGTGAAAATTTTGATAAGTGCATAGATTGAAGGAGGAACCATTACCAATCAAGATTTTCTTGATAAAAGTTTCCCCAATGAATATAATGATGTAGAGGTAAGAATACCCTCACAATTTTGAGGAAGGCATATCATCATCCAATTATGTGATATGATGTATCCTAAGAGAGCCTACAACATTAGTTATAATGCTAGGGAAATATATGGAGAAATAGATTGTTGACTTAGAAGCTTCAACAAGTCTTCCCTATGAATAGAGAAAGTTTGTAAAAGCTCTAAGAGGGGGATCTTAGCTGGGGTACTTGTAACACCCTAAATTTGACCTACAGTAATTTGCATTAGAGACAAAAATATTCAAAAATTATTCCAAAACAACTTTTTAAACTTGTTGCCTTGATTTTTGTGCTTCCCTGGCAAGATCGGGTGAAGTTGACGAGATTGTACGTACGATATTTGAGATCATATGTATGATATCTTCAATTGTGCGTACGATCTTGTCCAAAATAGAAAAAACTCAAATTGGCAAAATGACAAACCGGTTACAATGTTTTTTATCTTTACCTGTGTAACTGTGCGACAGTTATGGGATTAGATCCGTCGATCAGTCACAACTTGGAAGGAGTTGCAACCTATTATGTTTTCAACCTATTTTTCCCTACTGGTTCATCCTATTTAATTAGGCATCCTTCCCCTCGAATTCCTCCTGACTTCACAAAATAATTTTTGCATTCGAATCATTGAAATTTTTACATTAGTCCTAGTTGTTTTTCTATTTTCTGTAGGATCAGATGATATGATCAGGGATCAAATGATACAATAAATGATTAGAGCATACAATCTTGCCTTTTTATAAATACGATCTTGTTTTCTGGTTACAATATTGCTTATAGATCACTTGGGGGTAATTCCAAGTGTTGGTTTGCATTTCTTAACCTCTCATTTGCATATTTATCATTTGATTTATCATTTCCCATTGCATATAATATTAGATTTAATAATTTTCATCCCTGGAATTCACCAAATTGCATTCACTTGCATATTTCATATAGCTTAAGACATATACATGTTAGATCTTTGCATTAATGCATTCAATAGATCATTCATAATCTAATTTTTATCTAGTGAAGTCTGTAGTATATCCTAGTTCTCTATTTTTGCACTCTATTCATGAAACTGTAGGTTTCTACTATGATCGAATCTACTAATAATTGATCAGATGGTACGATCACATATCGTACGTATGATATTGACTAGAAGTGTATGATCTTGCCCTACTACATACGATCTTGTCTGTAACAAAAATAAAAGTCTTCATAAACCTTTCGGATACAGGTTAGAGTTTCAAATCACTTTATAAATCATTGCATTGTTCATTAAAGCTATGTTTTCTACTATTTGTTGTTTGCATATGAATAAAAATTGCATATAGGTTAGCATAGTTGCATATTGGCCAAAAACTAGGTGATTGTGAGATTTTCTAAAAGGAACACATCAAACAAAATCCAAAACCTAGGTGTGGAAACTACCAAGAAATGTTTCTTGGTGAACCCTAAACAATTCATTGAAAAATCACCAAAGAAGACATGAACTCAAGTGTCTCTCTTTGAGGTGTAGACCTATCATTCTCCCATTCCCCTTCGAGGCACGTATCCATTAGCTTGAAGGAAAGGAGTGTGAGAATTTTAGAGCTACATTCTTTGGTGAACCCGACATGAAAAATATAGGCATATTTATGATTTATAAAACATAAAATTTATAAAAAAACAAAACAAAACAAAAAATAAAACAAGGTCATTAGTCAAATTTGCACATTTTAGTGAATTTCATAAATGTTAGATCACAACATTAGAAGAGTTGTACTCATAAACATTAGGGCATTGTTATCCACACAAGAAATTTCTCAAATAGTTGAAAACTCAAGTCTCCCATCCGAATAACAGTGGACTGAACTCTGGAGAAGATTAGAAATCATAAAAACCAAAGAGCCTATGCTTAGAAAAATCATAATATTTGACTTATCTAAAATCCTAGATCTCGATAGCACCTCTCACTACTTTGACATTCAAAGGGCATGTGATAGGTGGCTAGCAGATAAGAGAGCTAGTATCTCCTCAAGTATTTACACCTTTGATGATTACCTTGAAAATGTTGTAACAATACATAAGTTTCTAGCACACGTAGAAGATCAAGAAATTGTTCTAGAAAATAGGAGAAGATTTCATAAAGCTCCTAGGGCTGTTCATTATCATGAATATTTTCATGAGTTATACTTTTGTATGCCGGATTATGAAGTTGATTGCATCACTATAGCCCATTTCATCAAATTCTTAAAAGCCAAATTTCAATTTGAGGAAGAACACTATATGTCACCAGAGGAACTTGAACCCATTAATGATATCTATAGACTCTTTTAGGAAGACTAAGATATAATATTTAGGATAATATAATTTTTGTTTTCTGCTTTGCTTCAAAAACATAAAAAACCAAAAACATAATATATATTTACATATTTATTTAGGTATATATATATATAACATATATACCCCAAAAATTTAAGCATATATATATATATATATATATATATTTTTTTTTTTTGCAAGATAAAAATCCTAAAACCAAAATGCCTAAAGTTTTGAGAAATGGTAAACAAATAGAGACTGATGAACAAGACCAAGAAAACATTGATGATAGGGTACTCATTGAAGATTATGTACCTTCAAAAGATGAAGGTGATAATGGAGATGATGAAATAGAAGATCCTAATAAACCTACATTAGATGAAAAATGGAATGTTAAATTTGAGTCTCTTAGCAAATTTACCCAATTTATAAAAAACCACATAGAAGAGTTTAATCAAGCAATACAAATTGATAATTCAAGAGAAGGTGATATGGAATCAGCCTTAGCAGTTGCTTTTTGGATACATACAAATCCATTATCATACATGAATTCAACAGACCAAGATAATGATCAAGCAGGACCATCTAATAAAAACATGATACCTTTAAATCAAAATGTTCAAAAACCAATGGCACAAGCATCCAAAATTGTTGTTAGCAACACCAAAACAAATTCTAAACAACAAAAACAACCATTCATGTCCATCTTCTCTCAAGCTCTTAATCAACAAATGTCAAACCAAAAAAAATCTAAACAAGTGCAAAATACCAATCATCAACAGAAATTTCAACAAAATCAGCTTCATAATACTTTGCACAATAGTATTTCAATTGGAAATCCTTACACAACAACACCAACTTATCAAAGACACAACAACATGGTGCAACAAAATCAATTTGGTGGACAACCATAGGGCCTTGAAGACATAGTTAAACAATTAGCTTCAAGACTAGATCAAATGGATCCCTACCATCCCTCATATAGTTATAGAGATATGTGTATCCAACCCTTAGATCCTATTGTGGTCGCCCAACCATACCCAAAACATTTCCCTATGCCTATCCTCCCGATATATAAAGGAACTAAAGATCCTATTGAGCATCTTCGCATGTTTAGGATAACATGTCATGATATTTCTCATGATGACTTGTTGTTGCTAAAAATATTTCCTAAAAGTCTCAGAGGCATGGCTCTAGAATGGTATTATCAACTACCTACAAATTCTTTAAGGAACTTTGAAGAGACAACATAGATGTTTGTCCACCAATTTAGTGCCTATATAGAGAGGCATGTGACCATTAAGGATTTATACAATTTGAAACAAGGTAAAGATGAGAGTTTTTTTGAATTCTTGACTAAGTGGAGACAACTCTTAGGCAAACTACATTTTGCATTACCTCATCATGAAATGTTGGACATATTTATTGGTAATTTACAAGAACAACTATCTTATGAGCTTTCTACTACTACATTAACCTCCTTTGATCAAGCCATTGATCTAGCTAGGAGGGTAGAAGATGCCCTCATTAGAAGAGGATAATTTAAGAAGAAATATGAGGACAAAACTTCTAAAAACTAATATAAGAATAAGCAAGTAGTGGGTGATGGAGTTATTGATAGTAGAAACAACTCAAATGTTAACCTTGCTAAAACTGTAAAGAAATTTGTATTGAAAATCCCTGATAAGCCACCAAGAGAATTCACAAGATTAAATCAACCCTTAACTATGATTTTACCTCAATTATTGGAACAAGGCTTGATACGGTTACCTGAGGTAAGACAACCAGATACCACTACAGCTGGATATAGGGCTGATTTACATTGTAATTTTCACCAAGTAGATGGACATTCTACAAATTCTTGTAAAAGGTTAAAGCATATGATACAAGATTTTATTGATAAAGGTAAGATGGAAGTACAACAATTTCCTGCAAACAATAATACCCAAAATAATACCCAAAAATAAACAAATCAAAATGCAAATCAAAACCTAGATATTTTTCAACATCCTTTACCCAAGCATGGTAAAGAGGTAGTAAATCAAGTAGAACATCATAATGTTCCTCCTCCAACTTGGTATGTGGGAACCATTAGCAAATTTTTGCCACAACAAGATTTGCAAACCTCCTATGTACCTACTTTATCTGTAGTCACAACTAGACCAATACAATATTTTCAATCTTCATCTTTAGAAGATACTAAAAGTGACACAAAAAGTGAAACAGGAAGTGAACTAGATATTGCCTCAAACAGTTCTGATTATGAATCAGATCGAGTCACTCCCATTACATATTTATCAGTTCTAGAAGAACCATTCCCTAGGAGAATGACCATTCGACCATCATCTCAACAAATGCTTACAAATGAACTAACAAAAAATGCTAGACCTCAGTTTGGTTATTTATGAAATAATAATGTTGTGGGTACTATTGGAGCCATCACTAGAAAATAAATCCAAAATCAAAATTCTCAATCACAAACTCAAATAACTGATCAAGACATAGGGATATTACAAAATCCCTAACCCAATCATCAACAACAAGAAAATAATCAATTGTCATATCATAATATGCCTCATCACAACGATATTATTAGTTTAGCAGTAGAGACTACAACAAATTAAGTTATTGGCCAACTAAATTATCTTGATAAGCAGGAGACAAATTCTTCATCCAACCAACCTTCAAGACCTCTCTTAGTTTTGAAGAATAATCCAAAAGAAGATACAAGCATAGAAAACCCGTCTTTAGTGTTGAAGTCTCAACCTAAAGTCTCCCTCAATATTCAACAACAATGGGACAATCATCCACATAAGATATCTATTTTTGAACTTTTGTGAACCTCTCCTATTCATAGGGAATCTTTGTTCTTTATTCTCTCTTTCTTTATCATCACTACAACAAGTTCTCTATTCTTTTCCTCTTTATCATCATTGCCACCTTTTGTCCATCACCTTTTATCCTTCATTCTCTCTTTCATTATTGTTATCACATCAAGTTCTCTATTATTTTCCTCTTTATTATCATCATCGTCTTCTATCCATCACTTTTCTTCATCTACATCTACTTATCATTCTTCATCACAACAATCTCAACTATCAACCAATCAACTTTAATCACCTACACCACAACCAAGTTATCCTTCAAAACCTCCTTTGATTTTGAAGCCACCTTAGAAATGTTATATGCAAATAACTTTGTATAGTGTATATAGATCATCTTGTATATACCACCAATTCCAGTCATCAAAATTATCAAAATAACCAAAAAAATCGAAAAACATAAAAATTTTCCAAAAATATTTCAAATTGTTAAGCTCTCAATCTTTGCATTAGTGTGTGTTGTTTTTCCAAAATTCAAGTTATATTTTATTTTATTTTAGTTAAACTCAAAAGTTATCTTGAACCATGCACTTAATGTTACACTTTTAATAATTTTGATTTCGTCACTTTGATTATAAATCTCTCTTGTATTGAAAAGCACTATTACTTCACTAAATAAATTTTGAGTTTTGGGAATTGATCTTTCTACTTCTTGAACCAAGAACATATTCTCACATCTTAAAAATGATTTTTTACAAATTTGAAAAGGATACTACATAGTAGTATTAGTTCCTTACGCAAAATGTTTCCCTTGCTATCCTATTATGTGCATGGTCTAGAATACTAAGAATTGGCAAAAGGACAAGCTCCCCTCCTACCCGAATAAAATCCCTTGCTCTACGTCTAATCTGGGCAAGTATCTCTAAAAAGAAAAAGAAAAAGAAAAAAAGAAAAAGAAAAAGAAAAATCCAAGAAAAATAAAAAGAAAAGAAAATAAAAAGACAAAGCAAAGAAAATAAAAATTTATAAAATCCCCTTGTTCAAAAAATGGACAAGAATCCCTACTCCAAAAATTAGAAGAAAATAAGGGGGTAGTGAGCTTGAATCCATGGAATTCCTCAATTATTCGAAAACCATGAGGTAAGCCCCATAATAGGTGGTTTGTGCCCAACCTACTTGACCTTGGGTAATCCCTTTCGCGTGGTGACATGTATGTCATATTAGCGACCTTCTTTTGTACAAACCAATATCCGCTTGTGGATTAGCTACGTTATAGTAACTTGACTTACATAGTAGTTCGACATAATGGCATGCACAAAATCATGGTTAATGAACATCTCACTTGCACACACATTAGTTCATAAAAATTTTCTTGTATCACTACCTTACTCAAAATCGGTAAATTAATTTCACAAGCACACACATTTGATCCTTGAGAGATTTTGTATCATTGTGTCAAATCAAGATGGATAATGAACTCACTTATCACATATTGGTTCTTGATAAATTTGATTTTGTCTTAGAAATAATTTAAAATATTCCTTTGAAATTTGTTAGACAACATTAGTTTATCATTTATATTTCAAAAAATTTTCAAAATATCCAAAAAATAATTTATTTCAAAAAGAACTCATAGTACAAAATCATTTATCATGCATTGCATTCATGACTTCGCGATGATGGTATAATTCCTAGGAATTATTCTTCTCAATTTTCACACTAGGAATTCTATGCCTAGTGCAAGTCATCTTTCTCAATTTTTAGGTCTAACACATTTCATATTTGTGAAAACTTCTTAAATATGTGATATGATGATTTGCTTCATATCAATTTATATTTTAAAGAATAAAAAATTTCATATTATCATGCATTGCATTTTGACTTCGCAATGATGGTATAATTCTTAGTAACTATTGTCCTCAAAATTTTCACACTAAGAATTCTATGCCTAGCACAAGTCATCCTTCCCAATTTTTCATGCTTAAATCACATTTTTTTCATAAAAAATAATCCTTATCAAAATATTTCTTAAAAACCAAATTTTCTCAAAAAAAAAATCAAACATCTTCTTTTATCATTATAAGCCTCAAGATTATTCTTGAGCACCACAAAAACATTTCTATTATTAGCAATACAAAATTCTTCACAACAGGATTCGCTTCATGACCTAGTGAGCATCGATCTCCACCAACGGTCATATAACAACACAACATCCTTCGAGGTTCATTGCTAATCCATCAAATCTATCATCACACAAAAACATATTTTTCAAAACACACTTTACAAAATCATTTTTCTTTTATGTTAAGCATGATCAAAATGTTCAAAAATAAAAGCATGATTACAAGAAATTATGTAACACAACCATCATAAGAAAATATAATAAATACCCAATAAATCACACAAAGTCACATAAAATAAAGAAGATCAATATATATATATATATATATATATATATATATATATATATATATATATATTAAAAATTTTGAGTTTTCCACCAAATATAGAATTTGGTGCAAAAACTCGAAGGGGTATCACACCTAATGCAGTTCACAATAAAACTTCAAATTTTAAAAACTTTTTTGCAATAAAATTTTGCTTTCTCGTAAAGCATGCCATTCTTTTCTTTAACGCATTTTTTTCAAAAATGTGCTAAAGAGGGGTAAAATGTAACACCCTAAATTTGACCCATAGTAATTTACATTAAAGACAAAAGTATTCAAAAATTAATCCAAAATAACTTTTTAAAATTGTTGCCTCGATTTTTGTGCTTCCCTAGCGAGATCGGGTGAAACTGACAAGATCGTATGTACGATCTCTAAGATCTTACATACAATCTCTTCGATCATACATATTATCTTTTCCAAAATAGAAAAAACTCAAATTAAAAAAATGAAAAACCAGTTACAACATTTTTTATCTTTACCTGTGCAACCGTGCGACAGTTACGGGATTGGATCTGCTGATCAGTCACAGATTAGAAAGAGTTGCAACCTATTTTGTTTTCACCCTATTTTTCCCTGCTGGTTCATCCTATTTAATCAGGCATCCTTCCCATCAAATTCATCATGACTCTGCAACATAATTTTTGCATTTGAATAATTGAAATTTTTGCATTAGTCCTAGTTGTTTTTCTATTTTTTGTAGGATTGGATGATACGATCAACGATCGGAGCATACACTATTGCCCTATTCTGCATATGATCTTGCTATTTGGTTACGATCTTGTTGTATGGTTACGAACTTGCTTACATATCACTTGGAGGAAATTCCAAGTGTTGGTTTGCATTGCTTAACCTCTCATTTGCATATTTATCATCTGATTTATCATTTTCCATTGCATATCATATTAGATTTAATCATTTTCATTCCTAGAGTTCACCAAACTACATTCACTTGCATATTTCATATAGATTAAGGCATATACATGTTAGATCTTTACATTAGCGCATTAAATAGTTCATTCCTAATCTGATTTTTATCTAGTGAAGTCTGTAGTATATCCTAGTTCTCTATTTTTTCACTCTATTTATGAAACTATAGGTTTCTGCTATGATCGGATCTTCTAATCACTGATAGGACATCAGGATCACAAATTGTACGTACGATCTTGACCAAAGTTGTATGATTTTGCCGATTTTGCCTTGCTGCATACGATCTTGTCTGCAACAAAAATTAGAATCTTCATCAGCCTTATGGATACAGGTCAGAGTTTCAAATCACTTTATAAAGCATTACATTGTTTATTAAAGCTTTGTTTTCTGCTATTTATTGTTTGCATATGAATCAAAATTGGATATAGATTACCATAGTTGCATATTGGTCAAACTAGGTGATTGTGATATTTTAAAGAAGAAACACATCAAAACAAACTCCAAAACCTAGGCATGGAAACTTCCAAGAAATTTTTCCTGGTGAACCCTAAACAATTCATCGAAAAATTATCAAAGAAGACACAAACTCAAGTGTTTCTCTTTAACATGTAGATCTATCATTCTCCCATTCCCATTCAAGGTGCGGATCCATTAGCCTGAAGGAAAGGAGTGCAATAATTTTAGAGCTATAGTACCATCTAACTATTGTTGAATGTCAAAGGAGACTTTAGGTTATGGATTCAACACTAAAGATAGGGTTTCCACTCTTGTTCTCATTTTTTGGGAACTCTTTAGAACTAAGGGAGATTTTTAGGTTTGGTTGGATGTAGAACTCGTCTCTTTCTAAGATTTTTGAGTCAATTAAACTTGAGCTTGTTGCCTTCTAGTCATTGCTATCATTCCAACCATATTATTGTAGGGAGAGGGCACATTATGATATAACACTTGATTAACTTCCTGCTCCCCATGCTTAGGTAGGGGATCTTGAAAAATCCCCATGTCTTGATTAGTTGTGGGTGATTTTTGAGTAGGAGCTTGATTGGTTGTTCAAGGATTAGGTTGAGGACCTTCTATAACAAGGTGATATACATCAATTGGATCTTGAACCACATGTTTCAACCTCTTACATGAATTTATCATGTGCTCCTCCACTCTATGATATTCACAATGTTGACCAAAATTATACCAATTATCCATGGTATCAAGTTGCCTTATGGGAGGTAGCTCAATCATGTTAGCTTCCAAAAGTTTCTTTAAGACCACTATCATAGGCATGCTGAGTCTTGTAAAATTCCTTGGTGGGGGTTTTGGAGGTTGGCTAAGTACCATATTTTGTAGGGTGTTAACAATAATATTAAATGTCTACTATTCGTTATCCCATCACCAAATACATTCTTGTTCTTATACTGAGTTTTTGTGATCCTATATTCTTCCTTTCTTGGATTAATTTGACCTCTTAGAATAAGAGCTAGCTCTATCCTTATTGCCAAGTCAATTTATTGATCAAATATTTAATATTTTACATTTACAATGCATATGATATTTTCTCTTGTAAATTTCTAATAGAAATTTTCAACATGTCTCGAAGAGGTAAAGTATATCTCAAGCATCCAACTAAACTTCTCCAACAAGACAAGAACTCTAAAAATATTTCATCCTTATCTTGTTTCAACATATAAAGATATTTCATAGTGACATTTTTCTCAACATATGCTCCAAATTTTTGAACAAACAACTCTATAATCTCTTCAAAATTCCTCAAAGAATGATGGGGCAGTTGATAATACCATTCCAATGCCATACCACCAATGCTCTTAGGGAATTTATTTAGTAACAACATGTCACCATATATAATATCATTGCATGCTATCCTAAACATCCTTAAATGTTCAATCAATTCTCCTGTTCCCATATAAATAGGTAAAATCGACATTGGAAAATGCTTTGGATAGGGCTTAGAGGTGACAATAGGATCTAAGGTCTGATTGCACATTTCCTTATAATTTTAGGTGAAACTTGGAGGTTGAGTCATATCCACTCTTGAAACCAATTGTTTCACTATATTTGTCAAACTCTGCACATCAGGATTGTTGTTGTGCAATGCCCCTAGATTCCCTAGAGGAGGGGTATAGGTCGGCCGTTGGAAGGGAACTTGATGAATGTTGGAGGTATTGAAATTTTTATGATATGGGTTATGATATGTGGTATCCTTATATTAAGGATATGTACCATTTAGTGGAACAAAAATATGTATGTTGATATGAGTAGAATGATGAGGAAATTGAGCATAATTTTGATATGCACTACTAGTTGGAGGAATTTGTGGAATTCCCTCAATGTTGGTGGTCACAGTAGTAGCTATTATATTTTGATACCACATATAATGTGAGATACCAATCACAAGATGTAGAAAGAAATAAATTAAATATGTGAGATGACTAAAATATGGTATAAATAGAAATGATGAAAAAATTACAATAGTAGCTATGGAGGAAATGGACACTCCATAATATAAGCTACTTCTCCATAAATGAGCTTTGAGATTATAGCTCACACACACACATACTACCATACTACCAATCTACTACACAATGAATGTAATACTATGACTTTGATATCTATCTTCTACATCTATGGCCATTATATAGGAAGATAAGTTCCTTGGCCAACACTCTATCTAGTTGTACAAGTGGACGCCTTGCACACTAACGCTTGTGCATTTATTACATTGCATGAAGTAACTAGATAACTTCCCCCTAAAGTAACCTATTTTCCTAAGTATGTACCAAGGAAGGTACATTTACATGACCCAAATAATGTAATATATGCTATTTCTAACACCCCTTGTTTTACAATATTTAGGTATTGAAGACTTTAGTCTTCAATGTGGATCTTATTCCATCTGATGGCTTTGAATTGGATCTTCTTCTTCAACTGCTTCATGGATTTTGATATTTTCCAGTTCTTGGTTCCTTGATGTTAAGTATTTTTTATGAACAATTTTTCTCATGATTCTGCATGTCATGAGTTGATCTGAATATGTTCTTCTTCCTTTTGTACCTGTGTAACACCTGTTTCCATGCTCTTCATAAGTATCAACCTTGAGATCAAAGTTAGTAGACCCATATGAAATAAGTTCTTGGAGATAACAATTTATTTTTCGTAGTAATATTTTTTCATGACCTTTATAGTACCTGTGTTTGAAATAACAAGAAAAATATGAGTTATTTATGCCATAAAAATATTTACAAGGATGGAAACTCCAACAATTAGTCTTTTCATGACCATATTGATTGCAATAGGTTCACAACATATATGATTTGATGGTTTTGAAGTCTAACTTAGGGATATCTTGTTTGTCTATCTCTTCAATGAGATATTCTAACCAAATGTGCACAATTGAAGTTATTCCATATTTTCCTTTTTGTATAAAAACTTGTTGATCCTTTTTTTCCTATTTTGGGTCTCTCTCGATATTAGATTACTGGATGAATCTCCATTTATATGGCTAACAATTTTAAAAATTATTTTGCATTATATTGGTTCTTTCTTTTCTTTCCCCTTTTCATAATTGCAATCCATTAGGTTTTTAATCCATATTGGTATAGTTCTTATTGCACTTATAAGAGTGTTTCTTAGAATGCTAGTAGTCATTGGTATTGCCTGAACTCTTTTGGATAAAGAAGTTTATCTTATGGCTCCCTACTAGGATATTTGATCTTTGATATAAGTATATAAGCTTGATTTGATAAACCTATATTAATCCTTGATTCTTGTATGCTTCCTTATGTCTATTTAGTAATGAGAATGAGTACTCATAAGGATTTTTAGGTTTTGTAGATAGCTTATATATTGCTAATGGATTTTCAACTTGATGAAAAATTTATTTTGATATTACCAAGTTTTGTAGAATACCTTATGACTCTCTAGTATGATTTGGATAAAATATAAAGTGTTTTTGTAAGTTATAGTTTAATATTTGTTGATTTTGAAAAGTTTTGTAAATGCTAAAATCAATTTCTTTTGTCCTTATTGGTCCTATTGAACTAAGCACTTTTTCTAGATTTCAATAGGTTTTAATGCTAGATATTTTGTCTCTATTTGAGAATATTTGAGACAAGTAATATTATAATTTCCAACCTTTATATGTTTTTGATAAACCTCTTATAATGACCCTATGAGATATGATTTCAAGTTTTCTAATTTCCAATAAATCAATTTGTAGTAATAGACCTTATGACTCCCAAATTTGGAAAATTAGAAAAGATAATAATATTCACAAAGTATTAAATGATTCAACCTAAGTAGAAGGTCTTATATCTCCTAGGTTACTTTACAAATAGGATTTTTATTTTTGGTAAGTTATCTCCTATCTTTTGCTTTCTCAACCTTAAAATTAATCCTTAAAATTATAACCTTATATCTCCTATGTTTGAAAGCAATATTAATGAGATATTTTTCTTACCTTAGACCCTTGACTTCACACTTGAATGGCACTGGTTTTTATTGAGATAAAATAGTCCTTTATGTACCCTTTCTGCGGTGTTTGACTTGACGAGTTTGTATGACCAAGTGTGGTATGGATGTAGGGCTTCCTCTTCAATGCTTGGAGAGTAGATGCTGGCCTTATTAAATGGATTCTTAAATGCTCCTATGCTCTTATTCATCCATGCCGCACTTAGAAAAATATTGAATAGACTACACTTTACTCTTCACTTCACACTATGGACGTCAAATGTGAATGCTATCCTTCATTCTATCTACGCTGCATATAAGGGTAATCATTGACGTACAAGTGGCAGTTGTATTTCTTGGGAGTGCTGCCACTTCTTCTTGTAGCACTATTGCACCAATTTTTACTCCTTTTTAACATATTCACCTTGCTTTGATCACTCCCAAAATTTGTCTCTTGAGCGTTAGAGATATAATAGCCGTTAGGGAATAATATTCCAAGTGGAACTCAACCCTCTTGCATAGGATTTTATACATAACGCCTCCAAGAAGGAGATTATAACTCCTTTGATCATCGTCCTCCTTAGATTGCTTTGGTTTCTTGAATAACAAGAAACATATTTTATTTTGTAGGTAATTCATGAGATGTCATGGAGCTTTGGATGAGGATGAGGTAGCTCTCTTGCTACCATTTGTTGATGCTATTTCCAATGTAGCATCTAATTTCCTTCTTTGTGCTTATACCTTCGCTGTGCTCCATGTTCATGTTGATGGAGGTGAATCTTGATGCATTTGAACAATGGATGTGCTCTATTCCTTTTTATATGTAGATAAATCCTTCTCCTTGCTATGGTTTATGTAAATATTTATGATAGATTTCCTTTGACTTACGTAAATAACCCTGGTAGGCTTACTGCCATTTACGTAAAACCTTCCTTTATATGAAGGTTTGATCTTGGAGAGAATGCCCTTTCAGTGTTGGAGAACACTTGATCCTTTGGACCTTTCTTTGGCATTTCATTTGGCTATATTTTTATTTTTACTTGTTGTGCCTATTGTGGTACCTTTAAATCTGATCATTTACCTGCGTTTGATGTATTATAGAAGTGCAACACCATGTAACCTTTACATTTATATAGAAAATTTTTATTGCACATTTCCTTGCACTCTTTTATAGGTTTGAAATTCTTATTTTTTTGTAGCATATTAACAAGTGCAAAATGAGGGTTTTAAGGATGTCCCATTGGCTAGACTCCTTACCCTTTTTCTTGGATAATTGATGGTGAATCTATAATGAACCTATTTTCTCATTCCATAAATCATTCACCAATATATCAAAATATTCAACATGCATCCACAAATAAATTAATTGCACAATAAATTGCTCAAAAAAAAAAATATTGATTATACCCTTGAGGTAGAGCAAAACCATACAATGCTTCTTTTGGAAGGAAGCCACTCCAAAGATATTTAGCTCCATGAGCCAAGACTTCTCCAAGAATACATCATAGATTATAGATACATTTTACAATGGGGGTGCATATCTCTTTATACAAGAGTGTGATGGTTCACCTTTCATGAGTTACAAGATCACCCATGTGGAGGTTCACCTTCCATGAGTTACAAAGTGCATGACAATATTCCTTGTGGTTACATATAATAATATTCCCCCATTGGTTACAAATATGATTCTCTAACATACCTATATCTATTTTGACATGCGGCCTTCCTTAGTCAATAATTAATTTATGGTTCATACCATTATACAATACAATATTAAATTATTCAATATTAAATACCTATCTTGGTAGCTAACAAAATCCAAGCCTTGTAAATGTTGTAGAATAAAAGCTTTATTTTAGTTGCACTAACCCTAAGTGCTTTGGATTTGAGACTCACCAAGTCTCAATATTTGAAGCTTGTTTTTGGTTAGCTTTTATTTTCTTGTACTAACCAATTTTGGTGGCTTATATTGGCCACTATGAGTTGCAGGTTTTTGTGCTTTAAGAGTATCTTTAGACACTTGATCCAAACTAGATTTTTTAGCCTTTATTTCAAAGCACAAAATAATTTATTTTGAGAGTAATAATACTACAAATTAATCTAACAAATTCTAATTTTAATGCACTAACAGATTATGCCTTATCATTCCAATCTACTCTCAAGAAATGCACTTAATCAATTCACTACAACTAATCAAGAATAATCTGAAATGAACCTTCAAGATTTATTCTATAAATTTCTTATAAGCAAGATATTAGGAGATAGTCTTCTTTTGCTTTCCAAAGTAGATAATAGGCTAGTTTATAGATTATTAAAATTCTGAAATCTAATCAACTCCTAATGTGCAAATAAACCTTAAAAAGAATCTTTCTTCTTGCACACTTGAAGACTATAATACAAATCTCCTTTTTACAAATTTAATTACGATGAAGGTTATTAATAAATCTGATAAGTAATCCAACTAATGAATCTACTTGCACTGATAGTTGGTTACCATTTTTTGGAATGCTTTTGTAGCTCATTTTTTGCTTCTGTAGAGGATGTAGATCTTGTTTCCTAAGATCACCAAATTGATACCTTGAGTAGAATCTTGCAGCTCTTTGTAGATTATTTTGAATAGTTTCTTCTTCACAAAATTGATGATCTCGAACTTTATTTTATGAGCCTAGGGTTTGGTTACTTTGATCTCCTCTTGTAATCTCCTCCTGCTGTAGATTTGGAGAAGTTCGTATCTCTAAAGCAATGAACTCTTGCTGTAGGATGTAATATTCAAATCTCTTGGATTTGATAAGCTTCTTCTTCCTTCAAGTATTCTTGTCAAATTTTGACTTCAAGCAAGATCTTCTTCTCAAGATTCTTAATATCTTGAGGTCTTCACTGGATTTTTATCCTGCTTAGATTTGGCACTCCTTGCCAAATTATCCTCCTCTTGGGATTGTTATCGGATGGCAATAATTATCCCAAGTCCTTCATTATCAGGGTCTTCTCCTTAGTAGTGTATTTATTTAGTTAGTTCTCTTAGCCTTTTACTGGATGCTCATCAAGACCTTGTCAAGGTCTTTGATCTTGTAGCTTCTGCTGGTATTCCTAGAGACCTTATATTCAACCTTCTACTTCTAGAAGCATTGGCATTGAGATCTTCTCCTAGATCTCTAATTTGCTACTTTTGGATTTGAGCAAGAATCTCCTAGTCCTTCTTCTTCCTAGCATCTCCTAGTCCTTCTTCTTCCTAGCCTAGAATTTCTTCAATGAGATATCCTCTTGATCTCTTTTCCTTCAGGTACTGGATTTATTTTGAAGAGGATTTTCTTCCTACTTTCTTGTAGGAATATTTTTTGACTTACTGGATCTCCTTTACTTGCAATAAAAAATATTAGTACTGAAATCTGCTTCTAAATTAGATCCTCTCCTTTGGAATATTCTTTAGGATAAAAGTTAATTGTGGCATGTTTTAGTATCAAGGCTTTTGTGGTCTGTTCTTTAATATCAAGGCTTCTATTTACTATTATTCAATATCAAGGCTTCTATGGCATATTATTCAATATCACGACTTCTATGGCATGTTCTTCAATATCAAGGCTTCTATGTCATTTTTATCTAGATCAAGGCTTCTATGGCCTTTTCTTCTAGATCAAGGCTTTTATGACCTTTTATTCTAGATCAAGGCTTCTATGGCATTTTTTTCTATATCAAGGCTTCTATGAACTTTTCTTCTTGTGAATTTCTTCAATCTATCAATTGAGATATCCTATCTCCAGACTTCACCATGATTCTTTTCTAGGAGATTATTTTGAAGTATTCTCCTCTCTAATATCTACACTATGAAGGCACTTCGACATTTGGGCAATGAAGTTGAGTTATCCTAGATTTTTGTTGTAGGAGGTGTCACAATCATCTAAGCATTAATTCCATGTAATAAAAGAAAATTTTAGGTAAGTATTTTCAGATCTATGAGCTTCACTAGTTGATTCATCAACCTAGTGGATAAAATGCCTAGTCCTAGTCTTCATGAATTTTCCTTCAACTCTATGGAAATAATCTAGCCCTATGCAATCTCAATATTTCTAAAATTTATATTTTAGTCCTCACTTGTAACTCTCTCTAATTCTACCACCTAGACTCTTATGAGATATTTTTACAGTGACTAGTCCAATGGTGCGTCAGGTTCTCAAAAAATTTAGGATCAATAATAATGGTGGTTTCCCTATAGACCTACTATGGCTTGATCTACCATAGCTTTGATACCACTATTATATTTTGATACCACATACAATGGGATATACCAATCACAAGATGTAGAAATAAATAAAGTAAATCTGTGAGATGACTGAAATATGCTATAAATAGAAACGATGAAAAATATTACAATAGTAGCTATGAAGGAAATTGACACTCCATAATATAAGCTACTACTACATGAATGAGATATGAGCTTATAGCTCATACACACACTACCCTACTACCTATCTACCACACACTAATTGTGATACTATGACTTTGATATCTATCTTCTACATCTATGGCAATTATATAGGAAGATAAGTTCCTTGGCCAACACTCTATCTAGTTGTACAAGTGGACACCTTGCACATTACAACTTACACATTGAAACTTGTGCATTTATTACATTGCATGAAGTAACTAGATAACTTCCCCCTAAAGTAACCTAATGTTCTAAGTATCTACCAAGGAAGGTACATTTACATGACCCAAAAAATGTAATATACTCTAATTCTAACAATAGCATATGTTGGATTGGTAAAAGGATTAAAATGATGGGAAGATTCAAACAATGGATTGGTGTGAACATTCCTAGGAAAAATGGTTCGATGAGGAGGAAGAGTCCCACCTCTTTTGATTCGATCCTCTACTTCCATAGCCTTAATAAAAGGCTCTTTATGGAATTTCATAAAACCCCACATGTGATCAAATGATGAAAAGAGGAAACCTCCATTAGGCCCCTCATAAGGATCAAAGTCATTATCCTTTTCTACATGTTCTTCCTATTCATAATTGGAATTGTCTCTATCAATCAGATCATATTCTTGAGGAATTTGACCAAATTATAAAAGATTTTTCTTACTCCTAAGGATGTGATCCATTAGAAGAAAAGGGAAAGGATAGAGGAGAAAACAAGGAAAATACAAGCAAGAATATTTTTAAGATGTTTTTAATGTTCTCTAATTCTAAGTAAATAGATTTAGTGGTCTTGTTTATAATTTTCAAAGAAAAAAATAAACGGAAGAGGCTTCCTATTTTGCCCACTAAGATATGCCTTCATGTCAAGTTCACCAAATATGTAGAGGGGGAAAACTACCCTATTGCGTATGATTTTTAGCTGGATCAGTTGAGAGATGAGGTGATAGTGGGGGTGTGTTATATTATCTAAAGATCAAAGGGTTTACCAGGAATAATTTAAGGACTCGCTCCAAGTTTAGGGATGAAATATTTATTGAGAAAACACCTATGTTTGTCCTTTCTAAAAATCTAAGCTATGGAAAACACAAGAAAATGCAGGAAAAACAAAAACATATTTACATAAGGACTAACCCTAGAATGATTCTTGATCTTCAATGATGACTAAAAACTAATTTGCAATAGAATTAATATTTCCTTTTTAGCAAGGGATTAAGAGAGTGCATAAACAACACTAACCATAGAATGCAAATTATATGATTTTATTCTTTCAAATGCCTATAAATAAAAGGTCAAATATTTTCTTTTTCTTTCTATGTTTTAGATTTGAAATGGAAACATAAGGCAAACAAAAAACAACCTAAAGATCTACTAGGGAACTTACCTAATCTGATGATTGGTCCTAGCTTTGTATTGTATCTAAAATATCCAAATAGCTTCAAAACCTATGACAAATTCCAAGACCCTAGAAAAATTGATTAGCATTTGAGGGCTTGCTTAGGCTACTATAAGACTAAGCTTGGAGCCACAACTATCAAGCCCCCTTGGTCATTTTAGCTGATTGTTGATAAATGAAATTATATTTGACCTTTGGAATAAGCAAAAGAAATATGACATGAACATGCAACAACGAAATGAAATGAAACATAATGCAGGTGATAGAAAGCACAAATACAAGCAACAAATTAGGGTTTTGGGAAGCAAAAATTTACTCCCAAGTCCTAATTGACCAAATTCATACCTTATAATGAGGGTGTGAAATATGTCTTACAAAATTTGTAGATGGGGCATGAAAAATTATTCAGATGCACTTTTTGGATCCCAAAACATAAAAAAATGATGCAAAGTAGCGAAAAACGAACCTAAGGACTATTAAACATAAGTAAATAACCTAGTCAGCTAATGAAGGAAGCAAGGAGTAATAAGAAGGTGGAAGAAGCACCTCAATATGGTAGTGTAGCACCCTAAAATTGGCACGGTTAAAACATTAGTAAAAAGATAAAATATTAAAATTTGAATTTCAACCCCAAACTGCCCGTTAAACCGCCTTTTACCCGCTTTCCCCATTTTTCGTGCCATTTTTAGGATTTGTTTTGACCGTTGGATGAATCGACGAAATCGTCCCTCGATTTGACGAATTCATCCGGAACAGAACGTCCGGACGATTTCGTCCCAAAACCAAATTTTCATAATTAGCTTCTGTTTCAACAACCTCTCCAACTCGGGCGGAAGCGTGTCTACGCGATTGGATTTCCCTGTTGGAGATCTCCCGCATTGGGATGATCCCCAACCTCCCAAACCTCTTCCTAATCCTATATAAACTAGGATTTTTCTAGTTTATCCCCTTGTTGACTCCCACTGATTCTCCCTGAACCCCTAACCCCTTAGTTGATAGGATTTCATTGCAGAGTTAGCTCCTTATTCCCTCGCATTATTGCTTGCATTTGGTATTTTTGCATTTTTTTATTGCAGGAACTCTACTATTTTTCAGTCGAAGCTAGCTTGGATCATTGCGGACGATCTCGTACGATTGGAGGTGATCCTGACTGTAGTCCAGATTGAGGGCAGTCCGAGTTTAGAGTTTGCATTTTCTTAGCTTTTTTTGCATTTTTCATATCATATCTCTGCACTGTTTTAAGTTATTATGTTTTATGCATCTTGGAGTTCACCTCATTTAGCATAATCGCATGATAAAGTTAAAATCAATCATTAAATCTATTGCATTTCCTTATTTATCATTAGAATCTATTATTTAGGCATGTTTGTTGTTATTTCTACCATTACCCCTTGCTTCTGCATTTGCATATTTGGTATTTTGCGTCTGTTTTTGTGATTGCAGGTTTCTGACTAATTCGTCTAACGAATTCATCAGATTTTAGATGATTCTATTTGATTTCATATGACCTTCTATGATTTGGGATGATCCCATGAAATATCAGATGATTACGTACAAATTGAGATGATCTGAACTACTACAAGACTCAAAATCTCCATCAGACATCCGGAATCAGGTATGACACCTTCTAGTTAGCATATTCTCTGTTATTTGCATCCATTTCTATTTTTTGTATTCATTTAAATCAGCATTGGCATATAGAATAGTTTAGATTCATATCGGCCAAACCTAGGAGTTGAATGATCAAGCATAAAAATGAACACATCAAACACACTATCAACCTAGGCGTGGAAACTGCCATTCAAAAGTTTCTTGGTGAACCCACCATCCGTCAAAAATTCACCCTTATACACCTCCCCTGAGAGGCGGGACCTTCAAAGGGCCTCTCAGTCCGAGGTATTGTCCCATCCTTTTCACATCCCCCTTCCGGGCGTGGATCCTATAGCCTGAAGGTAAGGGTGCGAAAAATTTGGAGCGATACATTTTGGTGAACCCGACGTGAAACATAAACCTTTTGAAAACAAAAATTTTCTAAAAATAAAAAAATAATAAAAATCAAAACATAAATGCATTTAGACTTAAGAAAATTTGCATGTCATATTTAGATGGTAGACTATAATAAAAGACGAGCTGTCACCATTAATGTTGAAAATCAATTAGCAGCTATAGAGATTACTTCTGTGCTTAGAGTACCTCAAACAAATAGGGTTCAACCTTTGTGGGACGAACTTGATAGGAGATTAGATCTCATTTCATCTAGAGCAACCGAACTTAGGCAAATCAAGAGGTTTGTCCTAGATAGAATCCCGGATCCCGATCAAGTGATTTTGTATCATGAACTTCAGAGAGCTTGCCATAGGTGGTTAGCAGATAAAAGAGCCCTTGTGTCTTCTGAGTTGTATACCTTTGAGGAATACCTTGAGAATGCAGCCATAGTACATCAATTTCTAGCTCGTATAGAGGACCAAGAAGCTGATCTTACGGATAGAAAGATATGGAATAGAGTTCCCATAGCTGTGTTATATCGAGAGTATTGCCATGAGATTTATTTTTACAAAACAGAATCTAAAACAGATAATATCACCATAGCACACTTTGTTGACTTCTTGAAAAACAATTTCCAATTTGAAGAGGAGCACTTTATGACTCTTGATGAACTTGATCCTATCAATGATATCTATAAACTATTTATAGAAAACTAAGTTATTATTTTATTATTGTTATTTCTTGTATTTAGTGTGTTGTTTATTGTCTTTATAAGCATAAAAACAAAAACAAAAACAAAAAAATCATAAAAAAAAAAATCAAAACATTTTCTTTTAAGTATTATAGTAGGTATATAATTAAAATATATACCTCCCAAGATCTGTTGCAAATATATTAATATATATTTGCTAAAACCTAAATTTAGACACAATGACTAGACTCAGGAATGGAAAACAAATTGAAGTAGAAGAAGATTGGTTAGGAAAAACCACAAATAAACCAGATGCCCTTCTTGAAGACCCAATTCAAGAAGAAGTAACCTTAAACCAACAAGAAGAAGAATTTGTGGACGCAAATGAACAAAAAGAAAATGATAGAGAGGAAGGATCCTCATCTCCTAAAATAACTCCAGAAGGAGTTGTTACTTTTGAGAACATGGACCATTTTTGGAAATTTCTCAATAATAATATTGGCACCCTTAATAGAGCAGTTCATATGGATAAAGATCAAATTAGTGACACTCAAGCAACCCTAGAAGATATATATCACACACGCACTAATCCTTTGTCCTTTGTTGATCAAGAAAGTGATCAAGCTGGACCGTCCAATTTGGACATGGCTGCTATAATCCAAAACATGCAACAACAACAGGCTACCCAACCACCTAGAGTGCCTGTTACCAAGCCAAGGGTTATCCCCACACAAAAGAAACCTTCATTCACTACTCTATTTCGCCAAGCTATTGATCAATATACCTCAAATCAACAAAAGCCTAAAACAAAACCAAATACCAATTTCCAACAATCTGGGATACAACATAATGCTACAACAAATCTTCTTCATAATACTCTTCCTACCAACCATTTGCATAACAACAATATAGCATCTAATCCTTATGTCCCGCCTTCCTACGGTCACAAAACCCATACTCATGTACCATCAAACCAATATGGTGGACAAACTGGTAATTTGGAAGCCATGGTGAAACAGTTAGTCTCTCGCATGGACCAGATAGATCCCTACCGTCCCTCGTACAATTATCGAGAGATGTGTAGTCAACCTCTAGATCCTATAGTTGTAGCACAACCATATCCCAAACACTTTCCTATGCCTGTCCTACCTATATATAAAGGAACCGAAGATCCCATAGAGCATCTTCGTATGTTTAGGATAGCATGTCATGACATATCACATGATGATTTGCTATTACTAAAAATGTTCCCAAAAAGCTTAGGGGGGATGGCATTGGAATGGTATTATCAACTACCCACTCATTCCTTGAGAAATTTTGAAGAGACCGCCGAGTCTTTTGTGCATCAATTTAGTGCCTATATCGAAAGGCATGTAACCATTAAAGATTTGTACAACCTAAAACAAGACAAAGATGAGTGTTTTGCTGACTTCTTAGCTCGATGGAGACAGTTGATAGGAAAATTACACTTTGTGTTACCTTATCGGGAGATGTTGGATATTTTTATCAATAATTTACAAGAACAACTATCCTATGAATTATCAACCGCTACCTTGACCACCTTCGATCAAGCTATAGACTTAGCTCGAAGGGTGGAAGATGCTCTCATTAGAAGAGGTCAGCTCAAAAAGAAAGATGATGAGAAAACATCCAGAAATCAATATAAAAATAAACAAGTTGTGGGTGACGGAGTCATTGATAGCAGAAACATTGCTAATGTTAATACTGTGAAAACAACAGAGAAGTTTATATTGAAACCTCCTAATAAACCACCCCGAGAATTTACTAGGTTAAATCAACCTTTATCAACCATTCTCCCGCAATTACTAGCACGAGGCTTGATCCAATTACCAGCCTATCCGGGAACCTGATCCAACCATACCCGGATACAGAGCTGATTTACATTGTGATTTTCATAGAGGACCTGGACACGCTACCAACTCTTGTAAAATATTAAAACATAAAATACAAGATTTGATTGATAATAATGAGATGGAGGTGCAAGCCTTCCAACCTAAACAAAATGCTTCTAATAACGCTCAAAAGAACATTCCCCAAAATCAGAATCAGAATGCCAATCAATCATTGGACATATTTCAACATCCTTTACCAAAACATGGTAAAGAGGTGGCCAATCAAATTGAGCATCACAATGTTCCTCCTCCTACCCGATATGTAGGGACTATTAGTGGACAATTACCTGTTCATGATCCTCAAATATTTGACACAACTTTATCCATAGTTACGACTGGACCTCTACATAATATTCGGATACTTGATCTTAGTGACACCGAATATGAGACTGAAAGTGACATGGAAATCACCTCAAATCAATCGAATAGTTCTGAAGATGAATCAGATCCTATTCAACCTATCACCAGTTCTATGGTTCCAGAAGAACCATTTCCTCGAAGAGTCACTACTAGACCATCTTCTCACCAAATAGTTTCTAATGAACAAGCCATAAACGCTAGACCAAGACCTATTCATCACTTGCAAAATAATATTGTAGGAACCATCGGAGCCGTTACTAGACAACAGGCTCAAACCTCTCAACAGGATCAAACTCAGAACGATGGATCAGCCCCATTTGTTTTGAAAAATCCCAATAAAGGGAATTATGCGTCTAATGTTCAACCTAAACCTCCTTACAATATTAATGAACAATTATCCAATACTACAGCTAGAATTTCCCTTTTGGACCTGTTAAGATCTTCTCCTACCCATAGGGATGAATTAATGCTTACATTAAGCCAAATGATGGTACCACAAAATATTCAACCTGAAGCCATGTCCAATACTATCATCACTCGAGAAGTCGATTGTATTGACTTTCGAGATAAAGATATCCCACAACATAGTTTACATAAGGATAACCCCTTATATATTACTGCCCTAATTGGAGATGTAGTTGTTAAACGAGTCTTGATTGATAATGGTTCATCTTTAAACATCTGCACTTTTGACTTCTACCAACGATTTGGGTTTAGAAGTGACGAAATGAAAAGAACTGATATGATTATCAAAGCCTTCAATGACGAGACACAAGAAACATGTGGAGTCATTACTATACCCTTGCAAGTTGGTCCTAGAACCCTAGATACGACCGTGTTTATTGTACATTGCCCTGCATCGTACAATATACTTTTGGGTCGCCCTTGGATCAATGCGATGCGAGCGGTTCCCTCCACTTTACATCAGTGTGTTAAATTCAAATTTAAAAACCAGTTGGTTACCATTCATGGTGATCCTAGACCCTTTGATATGTGTGCTTTGGCAGAACCTGTTGGAGTTCAATTTTGCCCTTCCCTGTCATCCACACATCCTAATTCTTATCATCCATCCAAACGTGTGAAACACACACCCATAACATCATCTACTCTTTCAACTACACCTATACATATAGCTCAACCATCTTCTGAACAAACCACATTAGGACCTCGAAAAGATCCTAAAACTACAACCAATGCTTCTTGTTTTACTCCTATATCTTCCATACCTATAGACTCACCCATCAATATCCCTATGACATCTACATCCACTACTGGCATCCTTTCTACACCCGACGATGTAGGAAATGTTCCTTCTACCTCTTATGCTCTTACTGATGAGCTCTTACCCGATTTATCTACAATTCTTATATCTGAGGAAGCCAACACTGCCATGCAAACTTCCCTCCTTTTAAATAAACTCCCACCCTCTCCTCGTACCTTGGGTCTCCCACAACCTATGGGAAGTATCTACCAAGTCGGGAGTTGTGCTTTTATTTATAAAGGATATGATTGGGGAAGAATACCCAAAAACATTAAGACACATTGTGATGGATATGCTAGATGCTATTTTGCTAATGATTATCTTAAAGCTAAGCCCATAATGCTTAAATTGGGATATAAAGGGAAAGGTTTGGGACCTTTCCAAAATGGTATGAAAGAACCTTTTGAGGTAGAACCGTGGCCTTGCCCACTGTGGTGTGGGCCTATTTTCTAGTAAAGGTCAGCCCTTTCCATTTGAGGATGATGACCATCTCGTATGTTATCAAGATTATCTAGATAAACAAGATTCTTTGTGTCTAAAGAATAATTCTTTTACCTGCAATATGCTATCCATAGCCTACCCTGAAATGATTGCCGAATCCGACGAAGAGTTGGAGGGAGATATCTTTCATGATGTTTCCATTGAGGAATTGTTATATAATGAATTTTATTTTGATGGCTCTATCCCGAATATAGCCCAGCTTGAAGCTACGACTTCTCAAGATGAATTATCCAAGTTAACCTTGGAAGAATTACAAGAATTAGGTGTTTCATCCACCCCACCTAATTTTGAGAGAGATTTACATATGGAAGTTGAAAACGTTATAAAAATTAACATTGGAACCGAACATAACCCTCACATAATCAATATTGGATCAGAATTGAGTCAAGAAAAACAAGATAAATACATTTCATTTCTTAAAGACTATGAAGATGTCTTTGCTTGGACATATGAAGACATGCCAGGTTTGGACCCTTCCGTAGTTATGCATCATCTAGTAGTCCATCCAGATGCTAAACCCGTTAAACAGAAACTTCGAAAAATGCATCCTAAAGTGGCCTTACTAGTCAAAGGAGAACTAGAAAAATTGTTGAAAGTCATTTTTATACAAGCCATTGATTATGCCGAATGGATCTCAAATGTAGTTCCAATAACTAAGAAAGAAGCCACTAAAGTTAGGGTTTGCACCGATTTCAGAGACATTAATGTTGCATGCCCTAAAGATGATTTTCCTCTTCCCAACATGGATCAGATCATTGACTTTACTGCTGGAAGTGGAATGATATCCTTAATGGATGGATTTTCTGGTTATAATCAGATCAGGATAGCTCCTGAAGATCAGGCCAAAATAACCTTTATTACCCCTTGGGGAACCTTTTGTTGGAAAGTGATGCCATTTGGCTTAAAGAATGCAGGTGCAACCTATCAACGAGCTATGACTTATATTTTTCACGATATGATGCATGATATCCTACATGATTATGTAGATGATATCATAGCTCGTTCCATCAAAGAAGATGATCATTTAAATGACTTAAGGAAAGTATTTGATCGGTTAAGGGAATATCTTATCCGACTAAATCCAGCTAAATGCATATTCGTAGTTAAGTCCGATAAATTATTAGGGGTTATAGTTTCTTTACGTGGCATTGAAATTGACCCTCTCAAGATCGCGGCTATCACAGATATGCCCGCACCCACCAATATATCAGAATTACGAAGTTTACAAGGTAAGCTTCAAGCTATTCGCCGCTTCATCGACAAGTTGGCAGACAAAACTGGACCCTTTCTTAAGCTTCTTAAGAAAGATGTCTCTTTTCATTGGGACGAAGAATGCCAAGAAGCATTTGAACTCCTTAAGCAATATCTCCTCAAACCACAAGTGCTTTCCCCACCTAGATCTGATCGTCCTTTTATCTTGTACATTTCTGCTTCTGATTCTGCCTTAGGAGCTATGTTAGCTCAGCTTGACGATGAGAAGAAAGAACGTGCTAATTATTACATTAGCAGAACCTTAATCAGTTATGAAACTCGTTATACCATATTAGAGAAATTATGCCTAGCAGTCGTATTTTCTACACAAAAACTACGACATTATATGCTCAGTCAGAAAACGTATGTTATTGCCAAATTCGACCCTTTGCGATATCTCATGAGTCGACCGTATTTATCTGGTCGCACAACCAAGTGGGTTCTTGCGTTAAGCGAATTTGAACTCACCTTCATAGGACAGAAGTCTCGTTAAGGGTCAAATCATAGCAGATCAATTAGTTGCTGCACCCTTAGAATCTACTCATCCCCTCATCATTGAGTTTCCTGATGAATGCCTTAAACTAGAGGCAGACCATTCAGAGCAATGGTCCCTATACTTTGATGGAGCCCGATGCATGAGTGGGGCTGGAGCGGGTATTATTTTAATATCTCTGCAAAAACATCTTATACCTCTGTCCTTCAAATTAACATTTGCTTGCACCAATAACACTGCTGAATATGAAGCTCTTATCCTTGGATTACGAGCTGCCTTGGCATTGAAAATTAAAAGTTTATTGGTTTTCGGTGACTCCCAACTTGTCATAAATCAAATCAATGATGTTTATCAGACCAGAGATGATAAATTACGCCCATATAAAGCATATGTTTTGCAGTTATTATCCTTGTTTGATCAAGTTACTTTGGAAGCTATTCCTCGAACTAGCAATCGTGCGGTTGATGCTATGGCTGCAACTGCATCTCTTTTACCCTTGGAGTTAGACGATGAATATGCTACCATCATTATTCATCGACTCCAGGAACCCGCTTCAAGCAAATCATGCTTAGAACCTTTGGATGTGTTTCTCATCAACGAAACAACTCCTGAACCATGGTATACTGGATATATTTAATTTTTTGCAGAAAGGAACCTTCCCTGATGGTTGTACTAGCAACCAACGTAGGTTATTACGTAGACAAGCAAGTCGCTTTGTGATTATTGGTAATACCTTGTACAGAAGATCTTTTGAAGGCATCTTATTGAGATGTTTGAATCTAGAAGAATCTAGATCAGCTTTGAATGAAGCCCACAATGGATCTTGTGGGGGACATTTTAGTGGTAGCGCCATTGCTAAGAAACTCCTTCGGATAGGATATTTTTGGCCTACCATGGAAAATGATGCACATAATTATGTACGACATTGCGACAAGTGCCAGAAACACGCTGACCTTGTCCATGCGCCCGCATAAGAACCGCAGGCTATTTCATCTCCTTGGCCCTTTTCAAAATGGGGCCTAGACATCATTGGAAAAATCAACCCCGTGTCATCCGATGGACACAAATTCATCATAACCGCCATCGAGTATTTCACGAAGTGGGTTGAAGCTATGCCATTAGCTTCTTGCACTGGAACACAAGTTTCCAAGTTTATTTTTAATCAAATTATTTGTAGGTTTGGAATTCCTGCCAATCTCATTTCCGATAATGGAACTTGTTTCAAAAATAAAGATGTCAAGAAATTATGTCAAAAATATAAAATTCAACATCGCTGGTCCACTCCCTATTATCCTCAGGGTAATGGTCAAGCAAAAGCATCTAATAAAACCTTAATCAAAATTCTCAAAAAATTGGTCAATAAATCCGGTCGAGATTGGCACATTCGGTTATATCTTGCTTTGTGGGCCTATCGAACTAGTGTTCGAACCCCCACTGGAACTTCACCTTTTGTCTTGGTTTATGGTGTTGAAGCCATTTTTCCCTTTGAATTAGAAGTTCCTTCTTTAGCTCTACTACTTCAAGATACTGAAGTAGGGGATGAATATCGTGCTGGCAGATTTAGTCGACTAGAACTTCTAGATGAAAAGCGCATCAATGCTTTGGAGCATCTTCGCGCCTACCAAAACAAGCTTAAGAGAGCATATCTTAAGAAAATTCATCCTCGATCCTTTGAGATCGGTGACCTTGTCTTAAAAGAAAATAAAAAAAATACTAATGCAACTAAAAACCTTAAAGGTAAATTTGAGCCCAACTGGCTTGGACCATATGTCATCACCGCTAAATTTGGATCAGGAGCATACAAATTATCTACCTTGGATGGTAAAGAACTTAAAGAACCTATGAACATTATGCATCTTAAACGTTACTATGCATAAAAATTGGTCATTTCATCATTGTATATATTTGTTTTGCATATTATTTCCTTTTAGTCACTTATTTAAAACATTTCAAAAAACAATTATCTTGTATTTCTTTCAATTCATAAACTTAAAATATAAAAACATCAAAAACATTCAAATCATCAAAATCTTCAAAAACATCTTTTATTTTTGTACCTCTCAAATTGTGAAGTATTGCAGTTATATTTTCAGTTATTTTGGATAAATTAGCATTTATTTGGAATCCCGCACTTTCACATTCACATGTATAAATATCTTGATTTTATTTGGTATGATTATTCATCTCTCTTATATCAAAGTCCACAGCTTGAATTAAATAAAGTTTTGAGCATAGAGAACTGATCTTGTTATTTACTTGAACTAAGTATATCTTTTCACATTAAAATGATTTCATTGCAAATTCGATATGATGCTACATAGTAGAAACGGTTTCTTGAGCGAAAAGTTTCCCCTGCTATCCTATCATGCACATGGTCTAGAATCTTTGAGAATTGACAAAAGGACAAGCTCACCCCTACCCAGAATAAAAATCCCTTGCTCTACAGCTAATCCGAGCAAGTATCCCTAGCATAGGAAGAAAAGAAAAGTTCAAGAAAAAGAGAAAAAGAAAAAGGTTATTTTGTATCATCACCACAATATTTCAGTATTTTCTCAAATATCAAGCAAAAATACAAAAGTACAAAAAAAAAAGAAAAAAAGAAAAAGAAAGAGAAGCAAAAGAGAAAAGCAAAATGCAATAAAATCCTTTCCCTACCCCTTGAAAAGAAAAGAAGGGTGAATGAGCTTGAATCCCTGGAATTCTCAATTATTCGAAAACTGTGAGGTAAGCCCCATAACAGGTGGTTTGTGCCCAACCCGCTTGGCCTTGGGTAATCCCTAGCATGGCGATATGTCTGTCACATTAGCGACCTTCTTTTGTACAGACCTCTGTCAGCTTATGGATTAGCTAGCTCTTGATAACCTAACTTACATAGTAGTCTGGTACGGTTACATGCATATAAATCATGGTCAACGAACATTCATTTGGTCAAGGCAAATTACTTGTATCAAATTATCTTGCTCAAAATTGGTGAATGAACAATACAATCGCACACACATTTGTATTTGAGAGATTTTGTATCATTATGATAAATCAAGATCGGTAATGAATTCACATTTGCACATGAGGATTCCTTATAAATCTACATTTCTCTTTGAGATAATTTAAAATATTTCGTAACTCTTTTCGGAATAATTTTATCCTTTTATTTCAGAATTCTTGTTTTCTATAAGAGCAATTACATACATCTTCTCACAAAATCTTAAAAATAATTTCAAACAAAATTTTCATATTATTATTTTTCTATTTATCAAAGGTCAAAAAAATTCATCTTGCAATAAAACCAACAATCTATTTTCTTCTTTGGATTTCGCGATGATGGTATAAGTCTATACCTATAATTCTATGCCTAGCGCAAACCATTGTTCTAATTTTATTTTCCATTTATTTTAAAACAAATTCATCAAAACATATGACTTGCATCATTATGTTACACAATTATGCTTTACAAACAAACGAACACCTATTCTATTTCATGTCATTATGTTCAAAATTCAATTTTGCAACCATGGTATAAATTCTAAGGAATTGTTCAAAATTTTATCACACTTAGGAATTTATGCCTAGCAAAATCATATTTTTGTATCTCATGCATACTATTTTTATGAAAATCTGAAAACAAATCATCAAACCATCATTATCTCCATCATTACAACACAAAGTCTTAAGACAGTCTCTTAAGCACTCTTTTACTTTTAACAATATTTCTATACTGGGATTAGCTTGACGACCGAGTGAGCGGCGACTCCATGAAATGGTCTATAACAACGACAATGTCCTTTGAAATTATTGTTAGAAGTCCCTTTTTATTTTTTATCAAATCACACCACAACAACCAATTGTTTACATCAGATTATTTCATTTAAAATCTTACAAGATGACATCAAATTATAATATTTCAAACACGACATAATTACATGAATCCTCAATCAAATAGGCAAACAATTCAAACATTAAAGCATCATAAAAACATATGAACAAGTCATATCATCGAAACAAGATCATATATATATTCATATATTTCAAAAATTATATACATCATATCAAAACTGGATTGGTATGCCACAATCTATACCCCGGCATACTCAATCCTCTCAACAATCTCTACAAAATCTATAGTCCATAGACACCTAGCCTCGAGAAGCCCTCGAGCTCTCAGCCTCATCTCCTCCCCCACCCTGACGTGGAGGAGGTGGTCCCATAGAGGTTCGGGCTGTATCTCGGGTCCTCGTCATCGATCGTGAGGATGTCCTCGACGATCCCATCATGATCGGCTCTGCAATAGGGGCTGGCAGTGGTACCCTCTGGTTCTCTGGAACCATGTGATAGTATAGCCCCTGGTAGAATGCGGTCTGAGCAATAGACCACGATAGATCATCCCTGCTCACCCCTCCGCCCCGAGCTCTGAGCCGTGTAGCCTCATCCTGCAATGTCTGCACCTGAGCCCGGAGGCGGGCAACCTCAGCCCGGAGAGCCGTTGTCTCGCTGCTCTCCCCTGTGTCAACACCCTTGCCCTTATCAGGCGATGGTGGTCTCTCCCCCTACTATGAAGGGAGCCTCTCCTCCCTCCGCTCTGTCTCCCATGGCCTCTGTGGAGCCCGTGCCATCCTCTGGCGTCTCTCCTATGGGATCCGTCGCTGCTCTCTCCCTCGTGACCCTCGCACTGCCTCAATAGCAGCCTATCATTGCCTCCCCATCTGGTGCACCATAACGTGTACTGGACCCTGTGCCCTCGTCATCCGAGGAGGGCGGATGCCTATGTACCAGGCATCGTAGCCATCTGTAACCCCGACGTCGTCACCATCCACTGGCTGGATGGGGGCATCGTCCGCATCTTGACTCTAGAATCTTTGCATATCTGGAGCCCCGCTCAGTGTAGTACTATCCCAAATAGTCCGGGAGTATAAAGTGAATAGTACAAATGAATTAGGGTTTTCCCTATTTTCTTTAATTTATTTAAAAATCAACATTTTAAATTTTTGCTTTTTCGCGTTTTTACCTCAAACGTTCGATTTGGGTAAAAACACGGAGGGGGCACCATAGTCAGCATTCGTACGATTCGACCAAGAATCGTCGTCTAAAAAATTGAGTATATTTTTGCTTTCTCGTAAAATGGGAAAAACTCGTCTTTAACGCATTTTCTTCGAAAAATTCGCTAAAGAGGGGGCAAAATGTAGCACCCTAAAATTGGCACGGTTAAAACCTTAGTAAAAAGATAAAATATTAAAATTTGAATTTCAACCCCAAACTGCCCGTTAAACCGCCTTTTACCCGCTTTCCCCATTTTTCATGCCATTTTTAGGATTTGTTTTGACCGTTGGACGATATCGTCTCAGATTAGATGAAATCATCCCCGATCTGATGAATTCGTCTGGAACAGAACGTCCAGACGATTTCATCCCAAAACCAAATTTTCATAATTAGCTTCTATTTCAACAGCCTCTCCAACTCGGGCAAAAGCGTGTCTACGCAGTTGGAGATTTCCCTGTTGGAGATCTCCCAGATTGGGATGATCCCCAACCTCCCAAACCTCTTCCTAATCCTATATAAACTAGGATTTTTCTAGTTTATCCCCCTGGCTAACTCCCTTGATTCTCCCTGAACCCCTAACCCTTTAGTTGACAGGATTTCATTGCAGAGTTAGCTCCTTATTCCCTCGCATTATTGCTTGCATTTGGTATTTTTGCATTTTTTTTATTGCAGGAACTCTACTATTTTTCAGTCGAAGCTAGCTTGGATCGTCACAGACGATCTCGGACGATTGCGGACGATCTCGTACGATTGGAGGCGATCCTGACTGTAGTCCAGATTGAGGGCAGTCCGAGTTTAGAGTTTGCATTTTCTTAGCTTTTTTGCATTTTTCATATCATATCTCTGCACTGTTTTAAGTTATTATGTTTTATGCATCTTGGAGTTCACCTCATTTAACATAATTGCATGATAAAGTTAAAATCAATCATTAAATCTATTGCATTTCCTTATTTGTTATTAGAATCTATTATTTAGGCATGTTTGTTGTTATTTCTACCATTACCCCTTGCTTCTGCATTTGCATATTTGGTATTTTGCGTCTGTTTTTGTGATTGCAGGTTTCTGACGAATTCGTCAGATTTTAGACGATTCTATCTGATTTCAGATGACCTTCTGTGATTTGGGACGATCCCAAGAAATATCAGACGATAACGTACAAATTGAGATGATCTGAACTGCTACAAGACTCAGAATCTCCATCGGACATCCGGAATCAGGTATGACACCTTCTAGTTAGCATATTCTCTGTTATTTGCATCCATTTCTATTTTTTGTATTCATTTAAATCAGCATTGGCATATAGAATAGTTTAGATTCATATCGGCCAAACCTAGGAGTTGAATGATCAAGCATAAAAATGAACACATCAAACACACTATCAACCTAGGCATGGAAACTGCCATTCAAAAGTTTCCTGGTGAACCCACCATCCATCGAAAATTCACCCTTATACACCTCCCCCGAGAGGCGGGACCTTCAAAGGGCCTCTCAGTCCGAGGTATTGTCCCATCCTTTTCACATCCCCCTTCCGGGCACGGATCCTATAGCCTGAAGGTAAGGGTGCAAAAATTTTGGAGCGATACAGGTAGATACCTCCAATCATCAAGACTCCTCCACTTGTTACCCAAAGGTAGCTAACACAAAGCACAAAACAATTAAATAGCTAATCCCACAACAAAAGAGCACTTGTTAGCAAGAAATCATGATCACTTGGGTAGATCTCTAATGATCCCTATTCATCTAAATTGACTTTGAAAAATAATACATTAGGATTGATTGGTCATTCATTTTTTTCATGCTTAAAGCTCTTGGTTTTAGGCCCTCCATCATTAGCTCTATGGAGATGTTGTTCACTAAGGCTTTGGTTGTTTTATCCATTAATAGGTATAAGTCCTCAACCATTGGGTGCTTTCATTCTATTTTATAGGGCTTCCCATTGGCACCATCCTTGTATGTCCTCATCCTTGAGGGATTTGGATAATTATTAGCTCACCATACCTCTTAAGGTTCTATCCAAGGAATTCATCTCCTTGAATTTGAGTCTTAGTTGACCAACAATAATTTTGCTAATGATTCGTCCTTCATGCTTATTGAGGATGAAGGTTTTATTCAATAGGTGCTTGCCTTCTTGGATACTTTTTCTATGGCTTTTGGTTCCTCCATTCAATGGAGAAAGACTCAATGTTATAGGTAATCTCTTGATCCAATGCCCCACTAGCTTAGTCAATATCAATGGAGGATCATCTAGGAGGGGGAAATATTTCACTTTTTAGGCATACCTTTTGCCTTTAAAAGTTCAATGATTGAGCTGTAAAAGTATGTCATTAATAGGGTGGAATAGAAACTTATCTATTGGTCCACTAAGAAGTTGTCCCTTGCTATTAAATTCCAAATTTACTCAAATGTCCTTGTGGCCACCTATGTTTATTATTCTTCCTGTTGGTCCCATCCAAAAATTGCTATAAGAATTTTGTTAAGCTTTTGTGAGACTTTATATAGTCCTCTTCTAGTAAAGGTTCCAGATTTGATAGTGTTTCCTAGGAGTATTGTTGTCTCCCCATAAGCCATGGTGGGTTTGGAATTATCAATACCCAACATCAAGGTTGGGCCCTCTATGTCAGTGGGTCATCAAAGCCATTATGGGTAATGAGACCTAGAATATTCTCATCCATCATTATATCTATGAAGGTTTCCCTTTAGGTCATACAAGTTAGAGGGGTATGGGTTTCCCTTCCCTCATTTTTGCTCCTATGTTTATCAAAGTGATAGGATCCTTCATCATCAGGAGCATTTGGAAATCTTGGAAGAGTGTTAAGCCTTGGCTAATATGGAATGATCATAGGTTTTGGCATGACCTCTCCATCAAATAGATTAATGTCTGTTGGTCACTTGTCATCACCTACCAGGGTTCTTTGCTTGCATAGGTTTCTTGGGTTCATGTGCTTAGATTTTTTGCAAAGGTGTATGGTGCATCACCCATTTATTTTCTTTTCCTACAAGATATTGGATCCCTTGGGATAAATTCAAAGTTAAATTTTGGCTCAAGAACTCTAATAAGGACACATTTGAGGTTGTTAAGGTTGCTCTCCCTAACTCCATCTTTCACAAAAAATTTTGTTTTTACAACGCCCTTAATGGAAGGACTAGAAGTGGTATCCAAAGAATTCTCTACAAAATTATAAGGTCTGTTTAGGGTATGTATGACTCTATCCTTGCCTCCCCATGATTTATAAGGTCAATCAATGGTGGAATGTCTCTTCCCTTCAACCTATTTAGATGCATAAGTTTTGGATCTCCTGGCCTCCTTTCTTGGATCCCAAGCTTTCCTATTTTTCTTGGAGTCTTCTTCACCAAGGGATTCTTGTCAGGGAATTTCTCCAATATTTAGGCACCCCCATCCCTTCTTTCCCTTTATGTCTTTAGTTTGAGGACTTTATCCATATTTTTTGGTTTTATTCTCGTGCTTATTCCCTTTGAGAATGGTTTTTTTTTCTTTTTTAGACCTTATTCCTATGCAATGCTTTAGTGGAAGCATATAAGTTGAGTAGACCCCCCACCCTTACCAGTTATTTTCTTTTAAGTGTGGCACTTATTTCATACAGTGGCCCTGTACAACATATGAAAATCTAGAAATGACTGTATCTTTGGTAAGTGTTCTTATTCTCTTCACATCTCTATTTTTGAAAAATCTAATATTATTTCATCTATGTATTTTCAAATTACGATTTAGGCTAGTAAGGTGACTATGGAGCTCTCTCATCTTCAAGAGCTTATTGATCATAGGAGGAACACTTCATGCATAATCAATTAGGTTTCTCTTGAGTAGAATTATCCTCGAAGTTAGTTTAGGTCTAGGCAACATCATTGCTTTGTCTTGAATCACACTCCTACCCTAGCTCAAGGTCACCCTCCTTAGAGAGCTTGTCTTGCTTCAGCTCAATGCCTGGGTCAAGTTGGGTGCTCTAGTGTTTGCTGCAAATGAGGATTCGTTTATCCACAACTAGGTAGATATTCCCAACACTTCTTCTGGGTATAGATAAGGTTCAACCAAGTCTCCTGATGATAATTTGGGATTCATTCCCAATGGTGGATCAAACCATGTAATGCTTCTTCATCATTATGAGGATTCCCTTATTTTTGCTTGTGCTCGTGTGGTGTGCACTCAACTGTCATTTTTAGTATGTAATCATTTTGTTAGCTAGTTGATAGTATCTACCTGCCCCAATTCTATAAGATGGTTTTGATTAATTGTTAGTTGGTTTTTTGGTTTCCCATGCTATTTTTATGGTGGTGGTTTTTTGGTTGATGGTGTTGGCCATGTGGTGTGTTTATCCACCTATTTGTTTTGTTTGTAAAAAATTATTCTATTACTTCTTTGATATAATGCATTTTTTTTATTTGGTTATTGTGAAAAACCTCTATAATCGATGCACAGGGCTGAGCAGTCTCCTACCAACCATGACCCCTTGTAAAGCCAAGAGCTATACTTATCAATAGAGAATTTAACACAAATCCACCACACACCCACCCCCTCACACACTCGCCCACACTGCAGTTTGAACCTTGGACATCCAAGGAAGAGCCAAAGCCAGGACCATTGCGCAATCCTCCCCAAGACTATCAATTTAATATTTTCAAAAACAAAATCTTTATTATTAATAATATTTTTTAATTATCTTAAAATTAATTTATATTAAATTTATAGAAAATAATTAAAAAACAAATACTATCACTAAGAACTCTCTTCCTATATCTTTTCAAAAACAATAAAATACAAGTTTTAAAATCCCACCTAAATTAAACAAAACCGAAAATAACTTAATTTAAATTTATAATATATTTTTCAATGAGAAATAATTAATTAATTTTTTTTTAATATATATGAAAATTAGCATCACCATGGGTACTGCCATTATAAACCTAACAATATAAAACCTAACATTATTGATTGCTATCATTATAAACCCTAACTCTAACACCATTGGGTGCTACTATTATAAACCCTAGCTCATTGGTTTAGACGAAATCAATGGGACCCAAACCCTTCATAGCATTGAACTAGAGTGGGTTGGCAAACAATTGGTCGCTACCATCTAGCCTATATGCTTTTAGATATGTATGCTACTATCAAACTCAACCCCTTTTGGGTATAAACCTTAAACCTCTCCAAAGAAACCAAAACCTATTTGTAGGTATGAACCTTAAACCTCTTCAAAGAAAAATCAAAGCCCTAACCATTAAACTGATCCTTCACAATATCCAACTGAGATTGAGAAACAATCACAATATCCAACTGAGATTGAGAAATAGTTAGCTTTGACCATTTAACCTCTTCTAATTATGTTTTGATTTAAACCTTAAACTTTATCAAAACAAATCGAAACTCTAACCTCAAAAAAGTTATTATATAAACATTTCCTTAAGAAAAGTGAAGAAAAAAATAAAATAAAACCGGGCTCCATAAAAGGATTCTTTAATTATAAAGAAGACTTTGCCTATAAGATAGATCTTCGGCCAGTCAAGAGAATTCGTTAAACATGAAATAAATAAAGTATACATTTTTTCAGCGGAAAATTAAAATTTTTATTACAACTAAATAGTAAACATTCTTTTAAATTTTTTCAGCGAAAAATTAAAAATTTTATTGCAACTAAATATTATTATTAACGTAAATTAAAATTAACATTTTTATGTTTATAATTAAAAAAATATAATTTTTGGTTGAAACCTGCTCTACAGGTACAATTTGTTGAAAAAAAAAATACACTACAGCTGTAACCCTATAAAGCGTTGAAAAACCAAAAGTTCTATAAATAGCAGTTTTGCTTTTGTAAGAAGCTGCTAGCTTTTCTGCGGAGGTGGTATCTCTGTGAACAAAAGAAACTTTGAAATTTTCGTCTTTTCACAATCTCAACTAACAAAGTGGAGTATTTTCGATTTCATGGGACCAGTTCACAGCAGGAACAGATCCTCATTCGCATCCGCTGACAATTCCAGCCGCCAAATTTCATACTTATTCAAAGCAAGTCGATGGCATACATCTTTCGAATATATTCAAAACAGCACCGCATGACATGCATCTTTCGAATATATCCACATTACAGAATTCTATGAAGTTGCACTTTAACAGAATGAGTGTTATCAAAATTCTCTACACTCATTAAAAGTGTATATACAGGCATCTCACGAGAAGCTGTATCGTAGTTACAATGCGATTCTATTCTAAAACCAAATAGCCTCTTCTACCAGATCCATCACTTGTTCGCTTTGATTTTATATTTTATAGTGACTGCACTGACATTACATTCTCCTCTTCTCTCCTCTTTCCTTTCCTCTTTACATGGTTGTAGTGACCTCTAGCTTTTGATCTTCCATCGTTGTACGCAGATGCTGCTTAGATAGTTTCTTCATTTATAGACGATACAAACTACCCAACACACTATATATATAAGATAAACACACTTCCATTCAAAACTCAAATACTTAAGAAACAAATCAAACAGGGCAGATTTTAGGACATGGATAAAGCCCTGCCTTCCACTCCGCAGTAAGTTTGATAACGTTAGGCTTGCCAAGTGCTTTCATTTTGTTCAGAGGTTACGATTTTTTTTTAAGGTATTATAACGTTCATTCTGTTGTCAGTTTTGAACGGCCTCTTAATAGGCATACTAAACGTAGTTAGCTTTCCGGCAACTTAGAGCTAAGTAGTAGAAAAATTGGAAGTTTTTTTTTGGTTGGCTGCTCAAGAATTCTTGGGCACTTTTCCTCCTGAAATTTTAGCCAATTTTGCCTCTGAAAGGAATTGATTGTGGCGATTCTAACTTGTAGAAGTTTTGGGTTGCAGATTCGTTGCTGGTGAGGAGATTGCAAGGTTTCTTACTTCGTGTGGAATCCTGTCCGAGGCCTGGGAAGAGATTCTCAATGCTTCCGTTAATAACATAGATAGTTTTGTTTGGAATAAGCATGACAAAGTTGTATATGTTACTTTCCCTTCCTTCTGTTTAGAAGATTTCATTGTGAAAGATAGCAGGTATGGAGAATGCAATATCCAGAACAAGAAAGGAGTCTTCTCTGGGTGCTTCAACGGTAGTGATGATCAACCGACCTTTGTTCACAAGGGAGCTCTCACCCGATTCCTGCATGTTCTGGACAATTCGGATTTCATAGACCAGGTAAATACACCCTTTACTCTCTATTGATTAATCACTCGAGTAATAAAAATTATAAAGTCTACACAAAGTTGCTCTGGAATCAAGGTCTTTGCTATTGCATTTCTAAATATCTAATTCTCATACCCGCCTGCGGTTGTGAATCTATACTGTTGTCTTTGCAGTATATGTCTTTTGTTAATGAGAGACCTGAATGATTAGGTTAACACCAGACGTTCTTAAAAAGAGGCATGAACATGCAAAGGCATAAGTATAAGCCAGGGGATTAAAGTGGTTGTGATTTGTATGAAGGAAATATCTAACAATGTTTTAAACTAATTTTCCCTTGTCATTAAAGAATCTGTTATTTTAATCTTCATTAACAGAGATCCAACTTCTTAAACTTTAAATAGCCCAGATTAATTGTTTGTACCATCAGGTGCAGAGATCCCACTTCTTAAGCTTTAAATAGCCCTGTTTGCTCGTTTCTGTCAACAGGTGGAAATTTTTACCAACCTTGAAGGGGAGCAAGCCATTATATTTGTGGGTCATTCCATAGGAGGTGCTGTTGCAACCTTGGCCACAATCTGGTTTCTGGAAAAGAGGCTGACACAAATCTCTCCTTTTTGCATTACATTTGGTTCTCCTTTGGTGGGAAATGTTAGACTTGTGGAAGCAATTGACCGTGAAGATTGGTCAGGCAAATTTTGCCATGTGGTCTCCAAGCATGATATTGTGCCTCGGATGCTCCTTGCACCATTTGAATCAATTATCAAGCCGTTGGGTGCAGTTTTGCCATATTGGTGGAGCACAATGGGCAATGCATCCACGGCCGCATTACTTCATTCTATTCAAAATGCCTGCAAGACTTTTTATCAGAATGTCCTGCTCTACACTTCTACCATAGCAAACGAGAGAAAAGAAGAATCTGGTCTAAGCCCATATAGACCATTTGGCACTTACATGTTTTGCTCAAGCTATGGCGCAGCTTGTATGGAGGACCCTGAAGCTGTCCTGAAGATGCTATACTTCACTCTGCAAAACACAGAAGGAAAATCTCTTGATGAAATTGCAAGTGTCTGTATTTCGGAGCACACAGGTTATGGCGATATGCTGGACGATATTACCAAATGCATACTTGATACAACGAAAATGGAAACCCCTTTGTCAGACTCCCTTAAGATGGGCATATCAATGCAACTTGAAGCAATGGATGTTGGTGCCATTCCTTAAGAATGTGCAAAACATTTATTAAAAAAAAAAGACCACTATTTGTACTTGAGATTCAGTAGGCCGGGATATCCTCCTAACCTCAAATGAAGTACATTTTATTAGTTATTTTCATTACCTTTTCTTCTGCTTCCTGTCATAGCTGTTTGGTTCTTTCCACCCCTTTGTTCCTATGTTTGGTTCCTTTGTTATTGTAATTGGTGATATTATTAGTGTTGTAATAAGTTAGTAAGATCCAAAGCTTATTTAGGGTTTGAGTTAAGGTTTGTAAAACACTCTATGATTTTTTATTATATACTAGATTCTAATTATTATATATTAAATGTAATAAAAGGGGAATTTTTTTTATATTTTTATATTAGAAGTTTTGAAGGAAATAGTTTTTTTGAAGTGGTTTATGATAATGTAATTTTTCAAGTAATTAATAAAATTTGTACTTCATTTCTCATTTTGATGCATATTTTTATGTTAATTTTATTGTTTTAGATAGATTTATTTCATTTGGTATCATACCAATTTTCTAGGGTCGTTTTTCATACTATCAAGCAATCAATTTATGCAGCAACAACAACCACACCAAAAAAAACTCATTAAGGTGCTTAAACAACACCTACAATAGGTTAATATTTTTTTACAGGATCAGGTGTAAGTCCTGACTACTCAACTAGAAGTACTTAGGCCAAAATTTGCTCAAACACTTATTTTCAGAAGTACCCCAAGAACTCCCAAGTAGTTGGATCTAAGTGTGTCACTAGTGAAAAGGGTCGACGACCTCATACCTTGTTTTTAGTTTTTCATTTTCTTTTTGAGTGGATACAACAAGTTATCATTTAGAGATAAATCCATAGTTGGATTATCAATAGAACTACCCAAATCAGGTAAGCTATTGGTACCCAAAGCATAACACTCACTTAGATAACATCTATGACTACATCTATGACTGTGATATTTTTTCCTTAACCCTAGGAAACTACACTTTAGGGTTTGTTACTCGGTTCTTAATATCTTCAACGCGAAGTAGTTATAGAAATCTCAAAGCATCCAATTCCTTAGGTTGCTTTTCTTCAGTCGTATATATCCAATCCCAAAATAATTTTTACATGCTAGAGTTTCAAGATTGCACATGGTGAATTTCTTCTAATATATGAAGATGTCAGTTAGAGTTTTAGACCTTGCTAAAAGATTAATTATGTTATTTTCATAATGACACATCCCACACCCCTTGAAAAAAATCATAAAAAAATAAAAAAATTGCAAATTCTACCTTATTCACTCATTTTACACTTTAGAAAAATATTGTCCTTCCCTCATTCCATAAATTCAAAAAATCCCAAAATCCTCAATTCCTTAAATTAATAAAAAACTCTTTTCTAAGGTATTTTAGAATATTTTTTAAAGTGATATTGGCACCTATCCCATTGCGATCCTCTCTTCAAGCTAATCATTTGATATATAACCTCGGTAACACTCTTTAGACTCATTTTTTGTGCTTAATATGATCCCAAATACCTAATCTCAAGAAATCTCATTGGAAAAGGAGATCTCAATAAAAGCAAGGACAAACTTCAGCAAACTCGATAAATTGGACTAAATTGAGGAAATTAAGTCTAAGATCCTTGGGCTTAACACTAAATACGACCAGTTATATGATGCATTCTCACAATTGTTGCTACTAGAAAAATCCTATTTAGGATAGGAAAAGCTCAAGGTTTAGGACAAGGACCAGCTTCAGGTCAGGATAGGGATACACTTTAAGGCTTGGCATGATTGTATTTAAGCCAACCCACCAATGACCAATTAAGTTGGACTTCCTTCAATTTGATGGAGATGAACCCACTAGTTGGATTTATAGGATTGAATAATATTTCTTCCTAAATCAATTGCAATTTGAAAAAAGGTATCCATTGTTTTCTTTAATTTAGAGCATAAAGCTATTAAATGGTATCAGTGTTTTGAGAAGACCTCTGACACACCTACTAGGTAGGAATTCTATAGGATTTTTCTTGTTTATTTTCAACCCAGTGCATATGAAGATTTCACAGGCACATTAACCAAATTTTGACAAATCAGGCTAGTCCATGACTATCAAACCTAATTTTAAATTTTGAAAAATGGGATAGAATGTCTAGATGATACCTTATTTTTTAGATGTTTTATTATTGGGTTGAAGGAGGACATCAAAGTAGAAGTGAAAATATTCAATCCTCAAGATATGATGTTTGTTATTTACTTAGCTAAATTGGTTGAAAATAAATTTACTTCTCAACGATGTACCTACAAATCATCACCACTTAGAAATCTACCACCTATTCATACAACCAATTAGAACATGTGCATGCCATCTATCAAGTGCTTGAACAAGGCTGAGATGAAGGCTTGTTGTGATAAGGGATTGTGTTATAACTGTAATGAAAAGTACTCTCCTAGGCATAAATATGTGGAACATAAATTATCTCTTATATGTGGGGTCAACTCTTCTTTTTGAATATTTTGATCCACCTAAAGACTAGCATCTAAAGGACATAGAGGAAGAGCAAGACATCAAAGAGGATCAAACACCAAAAAATGTTTTGCATGCCTTAGCATGGATTATTACACCTCAAAACATGAAGGTATGAGAGTACTTCAAGAAGCATCCCTCACTATTCTGATAGACAATGGAAGTACTCTTAACTTTTTGGATCCTCTAATATCAAAAAATATATCGTTATGTGTATCCAAGGTTCAACTTGTAAGGAAAATGTAGGAATTCTTGGCTCTCAATAGGGGACTAAAAATTGTAGTCATATATGTTTGTTCTACCCTTGTGTGTTTGTGATGTGGTTTTGGGTACCTAATGGTTACGCATCTTAGGACCTATCTTATTAGACTTTTCCAAAATATGGATGCAATTTATAAATAATGGTAATCAATATACTCTTTGAGACCTTAAAGAGAGGTCATCAAGCATCATAATCTTCGAACTCATGGATAAAATTTTAAAAAAGTTTCTCATGGCATTATGGCTCAACTTTGTACCATGAAGCTTACATAGTCTATCGAATCAAATATATTGAATTTATTTAACACTTAGAACTCCATGCCCTAGTCTTTAATGAGCCACATGGGCTTCCCCCTTACTATTCATATGACCATATCATTCAGTTGTTTCTAGGAAGTATACCCCCTAATATTTGATCCTACTGCTATCCTTATATGTAAAAAATAAAGATTGAAAATATGATGTGTGAATAATTCCAAGTAGATATTATTCAGCCAAGCATCAACCTCTATTCTTCACCAATCCTCTTAGTTAGAAAGAAAGATGACTCATGAGGTCTATGTGTGGATTTCAAAGAGTTAAACAAGATCACATTCAAGGATAAATTTCAAATTATAGTGATTTATGAAATTATTGATGAATTGCATGAGGTATGTTTCTTTTCAAAGTTGGACCTACAATCAAGATATCACTAGCGTTATATATAAGAAAAAAATATTTCAAAGGCTAATTTTTGCACCTTTGAAGGTCACTATGAATTTCTTGCCATGCCCTTTGATCTTACAAATACCCAATCCACATTCCAAATCTTGATGAACTAAGGAGTTTCACTACTGGTATAATTTGCTATCATAAAGATTCAAGTTATTCTACTTTCTTCTTTACAATGATGGTTAAGCTTTACTATGATTTAATTCTGCTATGTACTATTGCATTTGCTATTATGGTATAAAGTGGGTTAGTAAATGTACTATTATTAAGCATTGTGAAATTTTTAGCCACATTGACCATAATTTACAGATGTTTCAGCCACCAAGATGTTGGATGCCTATATATGTTCCACATTCTCAAAATATGAGTCAAATTGTGATCCACTTTATATAGAGCTTGATTTACTGTAAGAATAAATTTTTATAATTGTAATTGCCTTCATTACTAATTTTTTGAGTGTATTCTGTAAGTAGACATATAAATGGCTATTGATATCCATGAATTGAAAACCTAAGGGAGAGTGGAATATTTGATAGCATAGGCTAATAAGATTTAGTTTTTATCTTGAAAAATTAAATATATGTTTTCTTATTTATTTTTAAATGGTTATGGGATTGAAATGTTTCATCCATATTACTATCATCTCATTAATAAAACATTTCAATAAGTCACATAGTAGTATTACTATAAATTGTATTATAGGAATTGAACAAGGACTTTAAGTACCTGATTTCCATGTCTATTGGGCATTCATGTCACTTTGTATTCTTACTTTATCTTCTCTAGATATCAAATGAGATATGTGAGCTTATTTTTTGGTTATGGAAATTGGAAGATATTCCAACTACTAATCTCTACCCCCTTCCCTATAATTATGAACTGGATAATATCAACTAGACTAACAACTTCCTCGTTATCCTAAAAGCAACATGACTAAAACTATTGAAATGACATTATATGATCTTGGCACATGTGCTACCATAGGATTTTTAACTATTAGGTCTTCTCCCCTACTTGCTTAGATGATATTTCCTATCATTCTAGTTCTAAAATAAAATTTCCAACCTTTGTTGGATTGTGTTGATTATTTTATTCAAGGTTTCATACAATAGTATGTAACTTCAAATATCTATTTATTTGTTAGTTATATCATCATATAACTTGCAAGTGGAAACAAATTTTATTTCATTCTCTACTTAATAATTTCGTAAATTCTATTTTCCAAGGTTTTTATGGGTGGATCTGTCTAGGGGTTTCACCATGTAGTTCATGCAAGTTAGTTATTAGTTTTGCATATATTGTTTTCTTCTTGAGGGGTTTTGTCTTATGAAGGCAAGCACAATGCTATAGTTTAGGTTTGTTGATATTATTATAATACCAAATATTTGGTTATTATTATTATTATCCTTTCAATGACTACTATTGATTTTACTTTTGCTTTGATGATTCTTATAACATCAAATATTCTACTTGCTATAGAACACAAGCTTATATTGAGAGGGGGTGAATAGTATAAGACCACTTTTTACTTTTCTTTCCTAATTAATATTATGCAATATATCAATGGAAATATCAACAATAGTAATCAAAGCAATAGACAAATCACCACACACAATAGATACACCAATTTGATGTGGTTCACCCAATGTGGGCTACTTTATGGAGAAAATATTTCACTAAAATTTTCTCAAAAAATATATTGAGAATAATTTTCTTATTAAAATGTTTATGGATCTCTGTACAAAGGAGACACCAATATCCTAATAAGGTTTGTGGATCTCTATCCATAGGAGACACCAATATCCTCAGCTGATTCACGGATCTTTATCCTCTGCTCTAGCTAGTGATCTTCTAGAATAACTGCTACCTCCACTACATTGGCTTATGGATCTCTATCCATTGAAGACTACTAACCTCAATAAAAATACCTTTCTTCACTACCCTAGATAATGGACCTCTATCCATTAGATAATATTGTCCTCTATACTCTATCACCTCCAAAGATTACTTTTAACTTTGTCACAAATTTGTACTAAATACAGTCCTTTGGTCTAGCACAAATTTGCTCAATATCTGTATTTTGATCTACACAAAACATAGTCTTTCAATCTAGCACAAATATTCTCAATATTTGTCTTCTAATATGTACTAAATACATTACATTGGTATAGCACAAATCTTCTCAATATTTGTCCTCAAATCTGTCCTCAAGCCTTAACACAAAGCTTGATCCAATCTCAAATCAACTCTGCTGGATTTTTTTCAAGCCTTAACACAAAGCTTGAACAAATCAATAAATAAATTTTGATCACAAGTCTTCTCAAAGACTTGCCTCAAATATGTCCTCAAGTCCTCTCAAGAACTTGCTCAATCTGCTCAAGAAGTCTTCACGAAGACTTACCTCAAAAACAAGTCCTCACTAGAACTTGTCCAATATGCTCAACAAGTCTTCACCAAGACTTACCTTAAATTTGCATAGTAAGATTTCACAAAAGCTTACATAAATATGTCCTTAATATTTCATAAAATCTTCCTCAATTATGTCCTTAAGTCCACTCTAGGACTTACTCAAATCAGCTCTCAAGCTTTCACAAAAACTTGCTCAAACATATCTATCACAAAAAACCTCTTTAATCACACACATAAGTTTCACATAAAATATTGTTATAATATCACAGAAAAATATAGATAATGGTTATAAACTAAATATATTTCACACTCATCAAATCCTTAATCACTTCCAAATCCTCTTTCAAATCAACTCAGAAACCAGGAACAATTTGTTTCACAGAAATATTGAACTATCACTCCAATGCATTCACTCTACTATGCTCAATCAACTCCACTCAATCAATCACTCAATGCAATCTTAGTCAATAATGCTTATCAAACAAAGCTCACATCACAATGATGGTCATGATCTTTCACAAACCCTAGTTCAAGATAGTTCTCAACTTCACATAACAATGATACTCATGATATTTGTATAAGCCCTAGTTCAAGATAGTTCACAACTTCACATAAAAATGATACTAATGATATTTGCATAAGACCTAGTCATGCATATGAGGGATCATTCAATATTTTCAACAATGCTTATCAAAAAAGGTTTTTAGCATCAACTCTTATTCCATAAAACCCTCATCAATATACAATGGAGATTTCAAAACAAAACTCAACAATCATTTTCACTCCATATTATGTTTCACTACACTCAATCCAACAACACTTCAAACAAAGGATGATGTGCCCATACCTTTTTCTTTGATGTAAATATGTCTTCAAACCCTATTTTTCTCACAACCAATTTCTTTTTTCCACTTTCAAGGTTAGATATCAATAATATAACTTAAAATATCAATATGAATATTCCACAATATTCATAAAGTATTCCTTCCAAAATTATGCTCAATGAACTTAGAAATATATGCTCAAGAATATCTTAATCTCACAAGACTCTATTTTTCACAAAGTACAAGGTACAATAAAATTAAACCAATTTTACACCTTATAACTCATAGACTTGCAATTTAATCATCGCAATATAATCACACAAAACACAATTTAATTTCACTTGTACCCCTTTTAACTCCCTTCTTAACAACAAAAATTATAACTCAAAAAACCATTTACAAAAAAAATGCTCTTATTTCATTTCATGCATTCATTTTAATAAAAAATAAATTCCATCTTATAGCTCCCTAAAGAATATTTCAATGCATGCCTTAGTTTAGAACCTTTGCAACCTCTTTGGGAATCGAACCCCCGCCATCTCACTTGCCAATTCCCTAGTCGCGGTCAACCTATTGCATGAGCTAGGTGCTCATGTGGGACCTAAGTGTGCCCATGCACACTTATTCCCTACACTGCCACCAAAAGCTTTTTTTTTTTAAAATCCCTCCTTTTGTAGTCACAATGTCTCAAACCTGAGACCTCCTCTCTGCTGTAAATTAGTACCCAAGCCAAGTGCTATATGGACTAGTCGCTTGAATGGTTCTATGAACTTAGCGTCACTTCCATTTATTGCTTTCTCTTCCTCGATGTTAGCACTCTGCACACTTCTTCTTCCCTTCGCATTTGATCAACGAGCACAACCAATAATGCACAAATTCGAAGACACTTTAAGCCTTTGATTAAGTCTATATTAATATGCCTTTAAAGGCATTTGCTTTCACATCGACATATAGAGAAATTAGACTTTGCATTTCAAAAATAATATTTAATTATAATTATTTAAATTCAAAATAAATTTAAATATTATAAATTAAATATTTAAATGTCCTTTGGACCTTTTCAAATAAAATAAAATATAAAATTCATTAGGCTTTTATAGGAACCTTTTGCTATCATCACCTTAGCAAAATAACCTTATTATTTTCTTTCAATCACCATGGAACGAAGATATCTTTTCAACCCTTTTCTTTTACCCAAATAATATTGCTATCCTTCTTGCTTCTCTTTTGATGCTTCAAATTTTGGGGTCTCTAGGCACATAATATTTAAATTAAATATTATATCCTTACCTCTTAGGAAAACAACCATGAACCATTTGCTTAAAATTATTTTAACATTTTCTTAGCATTCCTTTGACATCAATGACAACAAATCCTGCTCATATTTCCAAAAATCTCCCCCTTTGTCATTGATGACAACCCATTTTTATTTTACCATTTTTTTTACCTCTTTTTGTTTTGCTCCCCTAAGAAACTACTCCTCTTGACTGAATGCTCTCATCCTAACTCAAATATCTCTCCCTTACTCAAATCTCTCTCCCTTTGTCATCAATGGCAAAGGGTCACCTTTGGGGCTTGGGTCTAAGAATGAGAATCTTAGCTTAGCCCCTCCTCCACCTCCTCTTGAGGTGGTTAATTCTAGGGTGGTAGTATTTCTACTCCCAGCATGCACTAATATTTACCTTTGTTGACTTTCTTATTTAATTGATCCTTCTGATTCCTCTAACTATTCCTATTCCTACTTGTCTCTAGAATTTTTGCTCTACACCACTTTGTTGTATTTCCATAATTATTGCATTTATAACACTTAATTTTGTTATTCCTTGGAGGTGCAAATGAATTTGGATTTATCCCGATGAATCCATATCTCTTCCTTTCATGAACCCTGCCATTCACTGACTTGTGACCAAACTGATTACAAGAGTAGCAATACCCTTGAAAAGGATGTCTATTTCTGAAGTTTTCATATTCCTATATTTCTTGTGTCCTACACTGTGTAGCTTTGTACCCAACCCTGTGACATGAGAAGCATCATCCATTGAAATTACCTTGCCTTAACCTCATTGGTCTCTTAGTCTCTTCCACCCTATGCTAGTTCCTGTTCCATATATTCCTCATTTGTGCATTATTCCTCTTCCTGTTGAACTTTATATTGTCCAACTCATCCTCATAAGTCTCACTCTCTCTTACACTCTCTTCATCTGAATCTTCCTCTTATTCAAAGCTTTATATTGACTCCTCATATTATCCTTTTCCAAAACCAAGTCCTATTTTATTAGATGAAGGTCTTTGTGCCTTGATAATCTTATCCACCATTTTTTAACTTTTTCCAAATCTATGTAGGTTGTCTTTAGACTCTTTCAATTCCTTCCTTAGTTAAGCTACCTCATGATCTAACTTCTCACATTCTAAAAACTTTGCTTCTAATTTCTCTTTGAATCTCCTCATCTTATCTATTAAGTTGGTTAGATCCTCTATAAGCTTTTCTTTCTCTTCATCACATTCTTGAAATTTAAGTTTAATTTTTGAGTTATGCTTTCTTACCTCTCTTAATGCATCAAGGGTAGAAATGAGATCTCCTTCAAGATCAACTTCCTTATTTTATGATTCTTCCTCCATTTGTTTACCTTTGGGATCATCCTCATTCCTTTATAATTTATCTTCATAGAGGCACTTTCTTCTTATCTTATTTCCATAATAAGACTTTCTTTTGTTGGACCTTCACTAGCATCTTCATACTCATATTCACTGAAACTGAATCCATTCCTTGTACAACTATCTTCAATATGACCAAAATTTCCACATCTAAAACACTTGAGGATTATTGGTGATCTTTTCTTAACCTCTTATTTTCCTTTTGCTAGAAATATTAATTCATAATTTTATGAGGAAATTTCATCACTATCATTTGAATACTTACTTCGTCTGCATAGAAACTCTTCTTCTGTCTTTGGAAGAACTTATTTTCTTGCTTTCCTTGTCCATCCTTACTTTTTTTTTGGTACCTATTTTTTTTTCCTATTCTTATGATCCTATTTTTCTTCATCATTGCTATTTTTATCTTCTTGACAATCATATGCATAGTGACTATACTTTCCACAATTGAAATATCTAATATATTTTGCACCTTTAAAATTTCTTGGATCCTTGTTCCTTCTACCATAATTTACTTCTTCATCACTGGATAACTCATTGCTTGAATATAAATTATTACCCTTTGTCTTCTTAGTAGATTTGAAGGCTACTTATTTTTGGGGATTAGGTTCCTCTTTTATTCTCATATCAAAAGTTGTAAGAATGCCATGTAATTCATCCCTTGTCAAAATATCACTATATTTTGATTCCTATATAGCTAAAATATTTTCACTAAACCTCTTTGGAAGTGACCTTAAAATCTTATCACAAACATCGTATTCTTGAAATTCAAGTCCAAGTTCTTGCATGGATTTAACAACCTCGTCTACATGAAGTAGATAAGCACTAATGTTTTCCTCATACTTCATTTTTAGATCTTTAAATTATCCCTTGATATTTCACAACTTTACCTTTTTGACCTTTTTATCTCCTTCATATGTGCCTTGCAACTTATCCCAAATTTCCTTTGCTGATTTGTAGTGCATAACCTTCACAAACTCTGTTCTATGCAAACCTCTCAAAATTGAATTCATTACTTTTAAATTGTAATGATGTAGAATCATACCATATTTATCTGTAGGTGGAGTAGCTGGTGGTGTGTATCCATTTTCAACTGCTTCCCATATTTCATTTCCAAGTGCCATTAAGTGAATCTTCATTCTCATACTCTAGAATACATAATCGCTTCCATAAAAAACTAGTGCTGAATTATCTGAGGATCCATTCTTAGAATCCATCTATGTTCTTGTGAGATTTTTCTTCAAGATTTTAAACTCTTTCAAAGGAACCAACTCTGATAGTAATTGAAGAACACAAGCTTATAATGAGAGGGGGGTGAACTATGTAAGACCAATTTTTAATTTTCTTTCCCAAAAAATATTACGCAATATATCAATGGTAATATCAACAACAGTAATCAAAGCAATGCATAAATCACCACACACAATAGAGACACTAATTTAACATGGTTCACCCAATGTGGGCTACTCCACGGAGAAAATATTTCACTAAATTTTTCTCAACAAATCTCTTGGGAATCCTTTCCCTATTACAGTGTTTGTGGACATCTATCCAAAGAAGACACCAATATCCTAACAAGGTTCATGGATATCTATCTATAGGAGACACCAATCTCCTCAGCTGGTTCATGGATCTTTATCCATAGGAGAACTCCTTCTCCTTTGTTATGGCTGATGATCTTCTATAAGAACTATTACCTCCATTGCACTATCTTATGGATATCTATCCACTGAAGACTCCTACCCTCACTCAAAAGACCTATATTCATTACCCTGGCTAATAGATATCTATCCACTAGAGACTATTGTCCTCTATACTCTGTCACCTTCAAATATTGCTCTCAACTTCGTAATAAATATGTACCAAACACAGTACTTTGATCTAGCACAAATATACTCAATCTCTATCTTTTGATCTACATTAAACATAGTCCTTCAATCTAGCACAAATATATTCAATCTACATCTTTTGATATGCACTAAACACAATCCTTCAGTCTAGCACAAATATTCTCAATATTTGTCCTCAAATCTATCTTTAAGCCTTAACATAAAGCTTTATTCAATCTCAAATCAACTCTGCTAGATTTACCCCAAGCCTTAACACAAATCTTGAACAAATAAATCAATCAAATTTGCTCATAAGTCCTGTCAAATACGTACGTCAAATATGTCCTCAAGTCCTCTCAATAACTTGCTCAATCTACTCAACAAGTCTTCACCAAGACTTACCTCAAATATGCTCAACAAGTCCTCACTAGAAATTGTCCAATATGCTCAACAAGTCTTCACCAAGACTTACTTTAAATCTACATAGTAAGCTTTCACAAAAGCTTACACAAATCTGTCCTTACGATTTCACAAAAGTTTCCTCAATTCTATCCTTAAGTCCACTCTAGGACTTACTCAAATCAGCTCTCAATAATTCACAAAATCTTGCTTAAATTAATCTATCACATAAAACCTCTTTAATCACACACAAGTTTCACACAAAATCTTGTTCTAATATCATAGAAACATATAGAGAATGGTTAGAAACTCAATATATTTCACATTCATCAAATCCTCAATCACTTCCAAATCCTCTTTCAAATCAACTCAAAAATTAGGAACAATTTATTTTACAAGAAATCTTGAACTATCACTCGAATGCATTCACTCTACTATGGTTAATCAAATCCACTCAATCAATCACTCAATGCAATCTTAGTCAATAATGCTTATCAAACAAAGCTCACATCACAGTGATGCTCATGATCTTTCACAAACCCTAGTTCAAGATAGTTCTCAACTTCACATAACAATGATACTCATGATATTTGCATAATACCTAGTTCAAGATAGTTCACAAATTCACATAACAATGATACTAATTATCTTTGCATAAGCCCTGGTTATGAAAATGAGGGCTCATTCAACATTTCTAACAATGCTTATCAAACAAGGTTTTTAGCATCAACTCTTATTCCATAAAACCCTCATCAATATACAATGAAGATTTCAAAAGAAAACTCAACAATCCTTTTCACTCCACCTTATGTTTCACTACACTCAAGCCAACAACACTTCAAACAAAGGATGATGTGCCCATACCTTTTTCTTTGATGGAGATATGTATTCAAAACTTGTTTTGCTCACAACCAATTTCTTTGTTCCACTTTCATGATTATATATCAATAATCTAACTCAAAATATCAATATGAATATTCCAAAATATTCATAAAGTATTCCTTCCAAAATTATGCTCAATTAACTCAGAAATATATGCTCAAGAATACCTTAATCTCACAAGACTCTCTTCTTCACAAAGTACAAGGTACAATAAAATTAAACCAATTTAACACCTTATAACTCATAGACTTGCAATTTAATCATCTCAATAAAATCACACAAAACACAATTTAATTTCACTTGTACCCCTTTTAACTCCCTTATTAACAACAAAAATTATAACTCAAAAAACCAATTACAAAATAATTATCCTTATTTCATTTCATGCATTCCTTTTAATAAAAAATAAATTCCATCTTATAGCTCCCTAAAGAATATTTCAATGCATATCTTAGCTTAGAACCTTTGGCATTAAAAAATTAATTAATGCATTTGCAACCTCTGCAGGAATTGAACCCCTGCCATCTCACTTGCTAGTGCCCTAGCCGTGGTCAACCTACTGCGTGAGCTAGGTGCTCACATGGGACCTAAGTGTGCCTGCACACACTTATTCCTTACACTGCCACCAAAATATTTTAAAACAAAAGCTTTTTCCTTTTGTAGTCATAAAGTCTCGAACTTGAGACCTCCCCTCTTCTGCAACTTAACGCCCAAGCCAAGTGTTGTCTAGGCTAGCCGTCCGGATGGTTCTATTAAATTAGTATCACTTCTCTTTATTCCTTTCTTTTCATCAGAGTTAGTACTGTACACACTTCTCCCCTCTGTGTTTGATCGACAAGCACAACCAATAACACACTAATTCGAATACACTTTAAGCCTTTTCTTAAGGCTATATTAATATGCCTTTCAAGGCATTTGCTTCCATGTCGGTGGATAGAGAAATTAGACTTTGCATTTCAAAAATAATATTTAATATAATTATTTAAATTCAAAATGAATTTAAATATTATAAATTAAATATTTAAATGTCCTTTGGGCCTTTTCAAATAAAATAAACTTCCTTAGGCTTTTAGAGGAAAATTTTTCCATCATCACCTTAACAAAATAACATTATTATTTTCTTTCAACCACAATGGAATGAAGATATCTTTTCAACCCTTTTATTTTACCCAAATAATATTGTTATCCTTCTTGGTTCTCTTTTGATGCTTTAGCTTTTGTGGTCTCTAGGCATATAATATTTAAATTAAATATTATATCCTTGCCTCTTAGGAAAATAATCATGAACCATTTGTTTAACATTCTTTTGATATTTTCTTAGCATTCCTTTGACATCAATAACAACAAATCCTGCTCATATTTCCAACACTTGCATCTCTATTACTGTTTTAAAGGCTATATTGGTTACTTTTGATGGTTTTCTTTCATGTCTACAAAATCCTTTTAGTGTTAAATATCTAGAGATGATACAATACTTCTTCACTGTATAAGAAACACCTTTAATTTTTATTTAAATTTATGTTCTATCAACTAACGCAAACCTATAATTTTACTCCTTGAGATCACTTGAATATGAAATCTGAATAATTGATTAATTAAATTTTTTTGGAGTTTTTTTATTTTTTATCATATTAATGATTATCTTTAATTTATGATAATATTTTCTTGATAAACATATGTTATTATTATATCTTCTCTATATCTTGTATTCCCATTCTTCTCATCCATATCTTGTATTCTTCATATCTTGTATTCCCACTCTCACTATTGTTCATAGAGTCATGCAATTTACATAACTAGGAGGATGTTGTTATTAAAACTCTGGTATGAGGTTTGTAACCATCTATGACTTGCTAGCTTGAAATCAAAACTTATTAAGAGTCCATAAAGTACCTCTTAAATATTGACATAATTAGAAATACAAGAAATAAATAATGGTGACCACTATAAGAAAAAAATCCATAATATGAGGTAGATTTTATCATAGCCCTTGTGAAGGAAATTAACCCATGCAGCTAAGTCAATATTGAAAACTTAATCCTAGTTTTGATGAGTTTCGATTTCTCTCTATCATTGAGCTTGTATTAGCATCCTAAATAGTATAATATGGATAGAAGTCCTTGAGTAAAAGGAACACCCAAACCCTTAAGGTTTTCATATCTTAATATCATTTTAGAGGATCTATGATTTATAGAGTTTACACCTTGAAATATTATCATTTGTTTTGTTGCTTCCATTTGAGTGTATTTATGTAGCATTCTAGTAATTTTTGTCTTGTAATTATTCATCAATATAGAATTCATGTACTTTGGTTCCTTGTAAATTCATCAATTACATTTTACTATAGAGGGTCAAGGTCAAGGAAATTTTTAGGGCACATGTCTATCCCGAAATTCTTGGTCTAGATTTTGAGATTCCTTAGAGGGACACACCTACTCTACCCCATAGAATTCAAACAAGTGATCAAGCTTAAATTTAGCTAGGCTTGACCATTGCATTTTAGAATCTAGAAGTGTTTTGTTTCTGCATGTATTGAATAAAATACAAAGCAAGTGAAAATAACATAATCAAGTAAGAATGAGTATAGCAACCCAATCACACCATCCTTTAATGAAATATTTTCTATATCCACTTGAAGCTCAATAATTTACATGTTACATATCACATAGGAATAATATACTCACAAACATAACTTCGTACAACTTCAAAGCAACATTTGTGAAAACTAAATTTTTTTACATTATGCTTCTTAAATGTTAAGTGGTATTGTGGTTTGGAAAACTGATTAGAACCCATTCTTGACAAGCACTCCTAGTATTGAAATTACTTCTACAAATTTTGAAACTTCATGAAAATAAAGATAATTTAATTTTATTATTTCATGAATAGGTCTTTTGCTCATATGACAAGTATAACACAACTTGACTCCTCCAAAGATATTCTAGGGTATCCTCATACACAAAAATACTTGATCACGAGGTTTTAAAATAACCAAGTATATACCTTTTTTAAAATAAAGGGGTAAAAATTTATTGATAAAAAGTTTGGATTATAGAGTACAACTGAGCTTCCAACCAGGACTCAAATAAACAACTAAATAGGTTAAAACCACTAGACTAGAATGAAACCCAAAAAATACAACAAGAATAAACCACATTAAGTCTGTACATCCTTGTGGATCAACTCCCATAGGTGTTGAGAGCCCCAAAGAAGAGACTCCCAAGTATTGATACTCTAAGGATCCAGTAGCTCAGAAGCCCTTTTGGTTAGGTAATCAGCAACCACATTCCATTCCCTTGGAATGTGCACAAAGGATAAAAATTTGAACTCCTCACTCATTCTGAGAATCTGAATGGCTACAAAGGTCAACTGCCAATTAAATTCCTCCACCCTTTTATTGTTTAAAATATTAACCATAATTTGAGAGTCAGACTCGTAGATAATCCTATGCCAGCCAAGAGAAAACCCCCTCTACAAGGCCTCAAGAATTACAAGAGCTTCCATAAAATTTTTGGAGTGAACACCTTTATAAATGGAAAAGAAAAAACTAACACCACCAGTAGAATCTCTCCCAACATCGCCAATGCTAGCATGTCTAGGATTACCCTTGGACGATCCATCAGTATTAATTTTTAAAACTCCTCTAGGGGGTGGCCTCCACCTACCATCTCTCCTAACCTTCTTGCTAAGCTGAGAAACCCTACTAGGGATAGAAGACTTCGCACCATCCCCAAAGAGACCAAGGGCTTGCTGTACCTTCTCCTCACTAGAATCCAAAAGAGGGTCCACATCACATTTGCTATGGATGGTTTCCTGAACCATATACAGGATCCTTTGCCAGATATGTTGAATAGCCAAATAACTACCCTAAAATATGCATCGATTTCATTCAAGCCAAATTTTCTAGATGATGCAAGAAAGGCCCAAATTCCAAGCCACCCAAAGGAAGTGGGCCTTTTTTAGAGGTCTGCACAGACTACTCCAAAACTCCACCAAGGACATCATATGAAAACATGGATGGTTCCAGGCGCTCCACCAATGGTGCCAAATGTCTCTGGCAAAGGAGCATTGGAAAAATAAATGAGAAGAGTCATCCTCATTCTTACTGCAAAGGATACAAAAAGAGGGACCCTGAAATCCCCTTTTCCTCACATTACTCCAAGTGAGGCATTTATTACAAGCTACCAACTAGAGAAAGAAGTTACATTTTGGCCAAGCAAATTTGTTCCACACCTTTTTCCACCAAGTGACAGAAAGACTCCCATACTTTTGCGTATGAAAAACCTGATAACCATAGGCTATCAAGTAGGTTCCCTTAGGATCAAGGTTCCAAGCCAGAATATCTTTACCCCTCAATTAATAACAAGGACTTCCCATAATAATAAGAGCAATCACCTCTCTGTCGTTGGCCAGTCCCCCCTAGGGCCATTCTTGCAGATATTTCCACCTGTACATCTCCATATTTCCAAAATATTAGATTTTTTTGAAGTCCTCCACACGATACCAGCTTGCTTCCAAGAAAAAAATGCTTAGAGAACGTAACCTAGGGTATTTATTCAAGATAGGAGGATGGCCATCCCAATAATCCTCCAAAAAAGAGCATTTGATCCCTGATTATAAATCCAGAACAAACCCTGCTTGATTAAATTAGCTCCTCTTTTTAGAGTGTCCTAGATAACTGAAACTTTCCCAACCAAGCTAACTCTAGGGATTTCAGCCTCATAAATACCTCTCAAGTATTTACAAGATAATATTTTATCCCAAATCTGATCTTGAGAGGTACACCATCTCCAATAAAGTTTTGCAGCCAAAGCCTACCCAAAAAGAGTTGTTTGTCGCAACCTAAGGCCTCCCTCTTGCATCGGCCTACATATAGAATCCCACCTAACCAAAATCCATTTAGATTGATCAAGTTTTCCAGACCATAAAAACTATCTTGACAAAGCATCCATGTCCTTGATGAAGTGAGAGGGAGCTATTTGTACAAAACATCTATAAATGGGTAAAGCTTGAACAAAAAATTTTAAAAGCAACACTCTACCTGTAGTGGATAGCCATATGAAAGTCCAGTGATTCACCTTCCTTCTAAACTTATCAAGCATAGACTGCCAAGAAGATCTAGGTAGAGGGTGAGATGAAATTGGAATACCAAGATAAATGAAGGGGGAATCCCAACCTGGAATCTTAGAATGCGAGCAATCTTGGCTTGAATAAGAGGAGGGGTATTGAAGAAGAAAATAGAAGACTTGTCCTCATTAATAAACTATCCAAAAGCACCAAGATATATGTCAAGAGACTATCTAATATTGCTAGCTTCCCTAATAGTGGCAACTCCCAACAAAGCAGTATCATCAACAAATTGAAGATGTCAAAGAGGTGGCAAACTACTATCCCACTTACACCCCTGAATGAGACCTTGCATGACTTGATATTTGAGAAATATTCCCAACCCTTCCACCATAATGATAAACAAATAAGGAGATAAAGGATCTCCTTGCTTCCATCCCCTTGAGGCCTCAAAAAAATCTGATGGTTCATTATTAACAAGAAAAAATAATGAGGAAGAAGAAACATAGCTCATCACCCATCTAATCCATTCCTTCTAAAATACAAAAGAAACAAGAAATTTCTGAAGAAAGGACCATCTAACCCGATCATAGGCTTTGGCCATGTCCAACTTAATGAACATAGTTTTCTCCTTAGAGATCGAGTGAATAGCTTCTATGTTAGTCTCACAATGACACTGAGAGGGGGGGGTGAATCAGTGTAGCTCTTAAAAACTTAAATCTTCAACTCTTAATGCCGAAACAATGAAAACTTAAAACCCAATAAAGCAAATATAACAAAAGAGCATCACACAACACAAGATGTACCGAGGTTCACCAGTTTTGGCTACTCCTCAAAAATTGACTGTTTGGACTCCCATCCAAATCCAGCCTTTGCAAAGCAACAACTTTACAATCAATTTACCAGCACCCACTGGAAGGAGCACCAACCCCTGATTTATCTGCACCAACAAAAAGGAGCACCAACCCCTGATTTATCTACACCAATAGAAAGGAGCACCAACCCCTGATTTATCTGCACCAACAGAAAGGAGCACCAACCCCTGATTTACCAGCACCAACTGGAAGGAGCACCAACCCCTGATGCCAAGCACCAACTTGGACTTCTGTTCTGAAACTAGAAGATTGACATAAAGATGCCTTCACTTTTACAAGACCCTGACTGGTCTATTGCTTTCTCAACATCGCCCACTCTTCACACAACACACACCCTCGCTCGCCTCCTGTGCACTCTCCTTCTCTTCACATATCCCCCCTCTCGCTCGCCTCTCTGCATGCCTCTCGCTCTCCTCTTGCTCTCTTCGCAAGATTAAATCCACCTCGCTTTAATCCCGAGCACTTTTAAATTCTTCAAGCAACACTTTTTATAACCATCCTCTCTCTTTATAACAAAGTTGTAACTCTATTTAACTATCACATAGTATTCTCTCATGCACTATTAAAACTCGTAACGGCCTCTGAACTGTCGTTCTGACTTCAGTTCACTGTTCTTATTTTAGCTACATGATTTTTCTCTATAACTGCACCTATAACTGTCGTACTGACTTCAGTTAACTCTTCTTATTTTAGCTACATGATTTTCTTCTACAACGGCCCCTGTAACTATCGTATAACTTCAGTTAACTGTCACATATCTTATTTCGGCTGGGTTCTCTTCTTAGCTCACGCCAAAGCGACCTGTCACAAAATCGTGACACTTCTGCCTCTTTGTCCTCTTCTCATTTTCCAAAAACTGTGCACTTTCACCTCCTTGCTTCTTTTCTTGGTTTGTACCGTGAAAACACAACATGTCATGATATCGCGACACTTTCGCCTCCTTGCTTCTTTTCTTGGCTTGTACCCGTGAAAACACACATGTCGCGATATCGTGACACTTTCACCTCCGTACTCTTCCTCTTTACTTTTGTCATGATATCGCGACACTTCTGCCTTCTTACTTTCTCTCTCCTCCTTTAGTCGTGAAAATGCGACATGTCGCGATATCACGACACTTTTCCTTCTCTGCCTTCCTGCTCTTTTCAAGTCATGAAAATGCGACATGTCACGATATCGTGACACTTTTTCTTTCTCTTCTTCCTGCCTTTCGAGTCGCGAAAATGCGACATGTCATGATATCGTGACACTTTTTCTCCTTTGTTCTTTCTCCTCCTTTGGGTCACGAAAATGCGACATGTCACGATATCGTGACATTTTTTCTCTCCTCTCTCTTTCTATGTCATGAATCGTGACTTTAATGTCATCGATAATCGTGACACTTTTCTTTCTCTTCTCCTGCAATATGTCATGAAATCGTGACACTTTTCTTTCCTCTCTCTCTTGCAATATGTCATGAAATCGTGACACTTTTTCTTCCGTACAATCTCTCTTGCAATATGTCGTGAAATCATGACACTTTTTCTACTTGCCTTTCTCTCTTCCAATATGTCACGAAATCGCGACACTTTTTCTTTCGTACTATCTCTCTTGCAATATGTCACGAAATCGTGACACTTTTTCTACTTGCCTTTTTCTCTTCCAACATGTCGTGAAATCATGACACTTTTTCTTTCGTACTATCTCTCTTGCAATATGTCATGAAATCGTGACACTTTTTCTTCCTCTTTCTCTTCGAACATGTCATGAAATCGTGACAGTTTTTCTTGCTTGCGCTTTCTCTTCGAACATGTCACGAAATCGTGATAGTTTTCTTCTTGCGCTTTCTTTTCGAACATGTCATAAAATCGTGATAGTTTTTCTTCTTTTCTCTGAACATGTCACGATATCATGATAGTTTTTTTTCTTCTCAACATGTCGCGATATCGCGATAGTTTTTCTTTCTTCTCAACATGTCGCGATATCGCGACAGTTTTCTTCCTTGCTCAACATGTCGCGATATCGCGACAGTTTTCTTCCTTGTGATTTTCTTTTGATTTTTAGCATATGGGCCACTTTGATCTTTTGGAAAATCACTGTACATACTCTGAAGAACCTCTTAACTCCTATCCACTGCATCAACCGATCTGTCTGACTGTGTTGACAACAATGACAATACTGTTGCTGCACCTTGCTCAACAATCTCCCCCTTTGGAATTGTTGGCAACACACGTGCAATTTCCTGTAATTCTTCTCCCCCTTTGACAATAATACCAAAGGGCTACTGCAGACTCCCCCTGAGTCCATGCACAACATTCTCAGGCACAAATTATTACAGTTAGCAAAAATTACAAACATGAGCAAAAATATAATCAAATTCCCCGGGGGGGTGGTAGTTATTTGGGAAGCGTGACCACTCCCAATTTATTGCGAATGTACTCAACGACTTCCTTGGGCAACGGTTTTGAGAAGATATCCGCTACTTGCTCTATTGTTGGAATGAAATCCAACTTAACCTCACCTTTCGCAACTTTCTCCTACGTACATCACATTGTCATTGCAATATATTCTGCCTCTGCTGTGGATAAGGAGACTGACTCTGGTTTCTTACTGTGCCACGCGACCAACTTGTCTCCAAGATAGAATGCACCTCCACTGGTACTCTTTCTATCATAAAGTCTTCTTGGATAAGCACTCTAATCTCTGCTCATCATATTATAATTCCTGTTGTACCTTGCTTTCACTTATTTAGTATAGCTTGATCCTTTTGACTGCCACCTCCTCCGTGACTGACGACTTTGCCTCGCATCCATTGTGCAGTTCAATGTCTCTGGTTTCTAATGGCTGCCATGAATGTTTTCATCGCCTACGTAGGTATTGACAGTGGACCGTTACCTCTAGCGTTGGAACCTCAATCTACGCGCAGTCATCAACACTCGGTATTCTGCTTCTTGCTAGGGCATATGTCAGGGCTACTCAATGTCTTAGGTGAACGTTCTTCACGTGATTCCAGGGAGCATTTCTCCTCACTGCGATCAAGGGATTCCTCAGGAAATATCTCGCATTCCTCAAATAATGCAAGACTTTCTTAGGTGCATAGGCATCTTGTCCTCCTTGGCGCTTCACCACCTTGGTGCTATTCTCTCAACGTCTCTGCCTTGCATGTGCCACTTGGCACTCTTGACGAACTGGGTGCTAGTGCTACTATTTGCTTTGACTCTAGCATCTCTTTGATAATGGCTACTTCTTTAGAGAAAATTAATGCTCTCTTATACCAAACGATGTGTTGTATTTTTGGTTAAGAAACGCACGCCTTCCCAGCTACACGTTGGCAGTAATTTTCATAATGATCATGAAGAGCTTTACCATAGTCCTCCCTCGATATTGGTAGATGAATCGAGACGTACTCACAACATGGATTCTATGTTATCTGTAGATTGGGAATGTTACAGGCTTCAAAACCAGCACCTGCCAGCTTATGCTTCCATGACACGATGACCTGTGCTGCATGTTCTATCTCAGATAATGCCTATCAGTTGTTGCATCAAAAACCTAGCTGTTCACCATGTTGTTCTGTTGAAGCACATCAGTTTGACACTATCTGCTATTGTAACCACCATCACCAGAGAGATTTCACAATAATAAAAAAATTGGCTCTGTCAAGCCAACGTCTCATGCTCCTGCTTATTACCTCCACAAACAACTACATGAACTGAAACACATTTTGACAACTATACGACAACTCCCCCTGACTACTTGCCTTTCATCCTTAGATAACCAAACAACATAGGAGCATTAAAATAAAACTTTAAGATTGCTCCCCCTGAGGATGTGCTACCTGGAGCTGCTTAGTGCAATAGAGGAGTAATCTCCTTCGGTCCAAGGAGACACGATTTCCTCTCTTCTTTCTTTCTCCAACCTTTCTTGAACTTGGGCTTGAGTTTTTCAACTGCATCCCTATTTTGAACCTTTTCGTGAACTTGAACATTTCTCTTGGGTGGTTGTCTCTTGTGCATCCTTGATGGATGATTATTTTCCTTTCTTTGATGCACATGATTTCTTCCCTGTCTGTGTTTCATTCTTTGTGTCTGATGAAATCTGTTGTCTTGCCTTAGATTAGATACAAAAGTTCTTGGACAAAACCTTGCTATGTGCCCATGACCATTACATTTAAAACATTGCACATGGTGTTCAATCGAAAAAGTAGATGTATTTCTATCATCATAACTCTTTGATCTATTATTCAATCCACAATAAATTGCCTTGTGACCATAATGGTTGCATCTAAAACAATAGCCATTAAAAGCATTATTATGAATAGAGTGAGAGTGATAGAACCTCTTTTGTTGTGGTTGCTTTGTTGTAGATCTCCTTTGATATTTTCTTCCTTTTGAAGATTCAGCTTCAGACTTTTCTTGCTTCGATCCTTCAACAGTGAACTTCTTCTTCTCTGCATATTTGGAAGATGAAGGTTGTTCAACTTTACATCCAAGACCAAGCTTAGACATGGGGCTTCTTTGTTGCCTTATCATTTCATCTAGCAACTCTATGCTTTTCTCAAATTTGAGATTTGTATTGGCCTCTTCTAGTTGTTTCTTCAATAAAACAATCTCCTCTTCTTGTTTGCAGCAAACAATCTCTTTCTTATTGATTTGTGACTTGAGAGTTTCTTCAATCCTTTTGGACTCTTCTTCTTGCAGCTTTAGATCACTAATAACTTTGTTAGATTCCTCTTCACGTTTGCTACATACATCGACTTTATCATCCAGGTGTGACTTCAAGGCTTCTTCTATTTTCTTGGCTTTATGAATTTGTAAGAAGAGATCTTCAATCTTATCCCCATATTCTTCCAACTTCTTGGACAATATTTTGTTCTTTTTCCTTTCTATATTCAACTCTTCAAGTGCAGCGATCAACTCACCTTCTAGATATACTTCACCCTCAAGGTTTTCATCACATACTTTAGAATTCACTCCTATCTTTTCTAGTTCAATTTTCTCTTCCACAGGAACTAAAACTGATTGAGATGCCTTATTTGAGGAGGATCTATTCTTCTTACCCATTGCATACTAATCCAAGATCAACCCTAGCTGATTTAGCCTGATAAGGGAAGCTGGCTCTGATACCAATTGTTAGTCTCACAATGACACTGAGAGGGGGGTGAATCAGTGTAGCTCTTAAAAACTTAAATCTTCAACTCTTAATGCCGAAACAATGAAAACTTAAAACCCAATAAAGCAAATATACCAAAAGAGCATCACACAACACAAGATGTACCGAGGTTCACCAGTTTTGGCTACTCCTCAAAATTGACTGTTTGGACTCCCATCCAAATCCAGCCTTTGCAAAGCAACAACTTTACAATCAATTTACCAACACCCACTAGAAGGAGCACCAACCCCTGATTTATCTGCACCAACAGAAAGGAGCACCAACCCCTGATTTATCTGCACCAATAGAAAGGAGCACCAACCCCTGATTTATCTGCACCAACAAAAAGGAGCACCAACCCCTGATTTACCAGCACCAACTAGAAGGAGCACCAACCCCTGATGCCAAGCACCAACTTGGACTTCTGTTCTGAAACTAGAAGATTGACATAAAGATGCCTTCACTTTTACAAGACCCTGACTGGTCTATTGCTTTCTCAATATTGCCCACTCTTCACACAACACACACCCTGCTCGCTCACCTTCCACTCACTCTCCTCGTGCTTCACATATTGCACACCTCTCTCGCTCGCCTCTCGCATGCCTCTCGCTCTCCTCTTGCTCTCTTCACAAGATTAAATCTGCCTCGCTTTAATCCCGAGCGCTTTTAAATTCTTCAAGCAACACTCCTTTTATAACCATCCTCTCTCTTTGTAACTAAGTTGTAACTCTATTTTAACTTCACATATTCTCTCATGCAACCTATTAATAGTATGGCTTTTTATGATCATAAGCCTCTAATTATCGTTCGACTTCAGTTCACTGTTCTTATTTTAGCTGCATGATTTTTCTCTGTAACTGCACTCTGTAACTATCGTATCGACTTTAGTTAACTCTTCTTATTTTAGCTACATGATTTTCTTCTATAACGGCCCCTATAACTGTCGTATAACTTCAGTTAACTGTCACATATCTTATTTCTGCTGGGTTCTCTTCTTAGCTCGTGCCAAAGCGACCTATCATGAAATCGTGACACTTCCCTCTTTGTCCTCTTCTCGGATTTTGCCTGAAAACACATGTCGATATCGTGACACTTTCCTCCTTGCTACTTTTCTTGGCTTGTACCCGCGAAAACACATGTCGCGATATCGTGACACTTTTGCCTCCTTGCTTCTTTTCTTGGCTTGTACCCACGAAAACACAACATGTCGCGATATCGCGACACTTTCACCTCCGTACTCTTCCTCTTTACTTTTGTCGTGATATCGCGACACTTCTGCCTTCTTACTTTCTCTCTCCTCCTTTAGTCACGAAAATGCGACATGTCGCGATATCGTGACACTTTTCCTTCTCTGCCTTCCTGCTCTTTTCAAGTCATGAAAATGCGACATGTCGCGATATCGTGACACTTTTTCTTTCTCTTCCTTCCTCCCTTTCGAGTCGCAAAAATGCGACATGTCGCGATATCGCGACACTTTTTCTCCTTTGCTCTTTCTCTTCCCTTCGGGTCATGAAAATGCGACATGTCACGATATCGCGACACTTTTTCTCTCGGACTCTCTCTCTTGCAATATGTCACGAAATCGCGACACTTTTTCTTCCGTACAATCTCTCTTGCAATATGTCACGAAATCGTGACACTTTTTCTTTCAGACTCTCTCTTGCAATATGTCGTGAAATCGCGACACTTTTTCTTTCGTACAATCTCTCTTGCAATATGTCGTGAAATCATGACACTTTTTCTACTTGCCTTTTTCTCTTCCAACATGTCATGAAATCGTGACACTTTTTCTTCCGTACTATCTCTCTTGCAATATGTCATGAAATCATGACACTTTTTCTACTTGCATTTTTCTCTTCCAACATGTCGCGAAATCGTGACACTTTTTCTTTCGTACTATCTCTCTTGCAATATGTCATGAAATCGCGACACTTTTTTTCTGTACAATCTCTCTTGCAATATGTCATGAAATCACGACACTTTTTCTACTTGCATTTTTCTCTTCCAACATGTTGCTAAATCATGACACTTTTTCTTCCGTACTATCTCTCTTGCAATATGTCACGAAATCGCGACACTTTTTCTACTTGCCTTTTTCTCTTCCAACATGTCACGAAATCATGACACTTTTTCTTCCCTTTCTCCCTCGAACATGTTACGAAATCGTGACAGTTTTCTTGCTTGCGCTTTCTCTTCGAACATGTCACGAAATCGCGATAGTTTTTCCTGCTTGCGCTTTCTCTTCGAACATGTCACGAAATCGCGATAGTTTTTCTTGCTTGCGCTTTCTCTTCGAACATGTCACGAAATCGCGACAGTTTTTCCTGCTTGCACTTTCTTTTTGAACATGTCACGATATCGTGATAGTTTTTCTTTCTTGCTCAACATGTCGCGATATCGCGACATTTTTCTTCCTTGCTCAACATGTCGCGATATCGCGACAGTTTTCTTCCTTGCTCAACATGTCGCGATATCACGACAGTTTTCTTCCTTGTGATTTTCTTTTGATTTTTAGCATATGGGCCACTTCGATCTTTTGGATAATCACTGTACATACTCTGAAGAACCTCTTAACTACTGTCCATTGCATCAACCGATCTGTCTGACTGTGTTGACAACAATGACAATACTGTTGCTGCACCTTGCTCAACATTCTATAGTAATAACAACCCCATCCAAGATTTTTCGTCCAGCAACAAACCCTCCTTGCTCCTCAGAGATGCTTTTTCTCAACCATATATTTAGCCTCTCAATAATAATTTTTGTGATGATCTTATACACAACATTGCAGAGAGAAATAGGCCTGAATATATCCAAGGAATTTTTTGCCTCTTTTTTGGGTATAAGCACCACAAAGGTAGCATTTAGGGCCCTTAGCATTTGTTTGTTCTTTTGGGACTCATGGACCACCTCCAAAAGATCAAATTTGATTAAATCCCAAAAATCTTGATAAAACTCAATCGGGAATCCATTTGGGCCTGGGGATTTTCCTTTTTCATCTTGAATACAACATTTTCCAACTCCTCAAGGGAAATTGGACCCATCAAGTGCTCATTCATCTCTCTAGAAAAAATCACTGGAATACAGTTTAGAATAATCTTTTCATTCTCATCATCTGATAGGGAGTCCTCCTTGAAGAGAGAAAAAATACCTCTTAGTCTCTTCTAAAATATCCCTGAAAGAAGAGAGCAGGGCACCTTGAGAATTAACAAAAGAGGTAATTAGGTTACCATTACAGTGAGACTTAACTGAGTTATAAAAGAAGGTTGTGTTCCTATCCCCTTCCTGAAGTCAATCTACTCAAGATTTTTGTTTCCAAAAAATTTCTTCCCTCAGTTCCCATTCAACAAGGTCTTTCGTAGCCTCATATTCCTCAACAAGAAGCTCCTTCATGAATCCTTGATATCTAATCTTCCTGGAAGCTTCTTCCATCCTCATAAGAGCTACCAGCTTAGCCAAGGAAAGATTCCCAAAATTTAGTCTATTCCATATCTTCAATTTATGTTTTACAAATTATAGTCGCTTCATAAAGGAATACATAGCGGTGCCATGAGAAGGTTTGCCAGTGGTCCACCAACCTCACATGAAATCATGAAGCTTAGGATCATGAAGCTACATAAGTTGAAACTTAAAGGAGGGATTATTTTTTAGCCCTAACTCCAAAGTAGAGAATTTTATAGGCCAATGATAAGATCCCCTACCCTCCAAAATCACAGAACTAGCACCTCTATTATTACCCATCCAATAACTGGATATCAAAAACCTATCTATTCTCTCTAAGATGGAAGATTTCCCACATATTCTATTGTGCCAAGTAAATATCCCATTATCTGGCTTGATGTCAACCAAGTTTAGGGCCTAGATATGAGCACTAAAGACAAAAGAAAAAGGCTCAAGACGGTCCACCCCACCACGTTTCTCCTCTAGACAAGTGATAGAGTTGAAGTCTCCAGCCAAAATCCATGGATACAGGGGAACCAAAATTCTCACAAAGCAAATGTGCTTCCACAAATTCACTTTACCATTGTAATCAATAGGAGCATACACATTTGTAAGTAGGATGATTTCACCAGATTCATTATCATGCCCGACCATTGAAATAGACCATCTGCTGGAAATCCAAGTAAGAGGGGATATCTTAACTGGATCCCATAAACAAGCAACACCACCAACAAATCCACATGCACCAATACAATGGAATTTCCCCCTTCTCCATAACTTTGGAGTAATATTGAACATACTATCAATAGCCAATTTAGTCTCCTGAATAAACACCACATTCGGAGAATGCACACAAACCAAATCACGAATAACTTTTTATCTGGGGATGCTATTCAACCCCCTTACATTCCATGAGAGGATAATCATTTTTGGGGGTTATAAAAATGGGAGTCCAATGTTCTCACCAAGCTTGACTCCACCAAAGTCTCCCCCATTAACTTAATTTTATCCTGGTCCTTCTTTTGACCCACCTTCATATTCTTATTTGAAAAACTTTTTTTAATTATTTTTTAATGCAATCCCAACACCGTAGGAGTTTTGTAGTCCAAGGATTACTGCATCAGTGCCTGAGTATGAGAGGGCATTACTAAACCTGTACCACTTTCCAAAATAGTTTCCCTTATAGGGCTAGACCCAACCATGTCCCCTATACTCAGATCCAAAGCCCTTTGTTCTTCATTTAAACCCCCTAGATCTGATTCCTTAAGTTCCACCTCAAGAAGAGATTTGATTTAGCCTTGTTATATTTGCATTAGGTAGCAACATTTCAGGTATCTCCATGCACTGATCAAGATCATATAATATTTTAGAACGGTTGAGTAGAGCATCTGGTTGGCTATCCTTAAGGTCTTTGTTTGCCCTTCGTCATTTGTTTCAATATTTTACTGAAAAAAATATTCCTTATCCCGTTCCCCTTCCTTTATCGAGGCTTTTCCTTTATCCAAAATTTATCCAGATCGAGAGGACCCAGAATTTGAAGCCACAAGCGAGACAAACTTAGGGTATTTTCTTTGCAGGTGGCCATATTCATGGCAAATCCGACAACGAAATGGAAGAGCTTCATTGTCAAGTTTTTGAACCCATGTAGTCGATCCAAATTGTATTTCAATAGAATCTAGAATAGGATTATTTAAGTCAATTTCAACACAAATACGAGCAACAAAGATTACCTTTTTATCCATTGTTTGTTGTGACGGTCCAACCAGCTTCCAAAGCAGAAGGGCAATCTTATGCAAGATATCAATTCTCCAAAATTCCAAAAGGAGCCATGGAAGCCGCACCCATACTGGAACCCGCAACGGCCGATGCTCTAATGGGTTGAAACCCACATGCCAGGGTTTAAGAAAGAGTCCCACCTAGTTATAGAAATAAGGACCCCCTTAAAATGCTTTTTAACGATTTGTAATACAAGAGAAAACCACCATAAAATAGTTGTTCACACTCAACATCACCTCCACATCACCTTCAGGATTCCAAGTCTACCTAACCCAAGCCTCCACAAAGTGAAGAGAAATTCGAATGCCCAAAAATTTACCAAAAAGGGTATGTTTGGTTAGATACTCCACATCTTCCGCCACCGAGTCTGGTTGAACCACTAGAAATGGCCTGGCTTCACATCTTTCCAATCATCCATTGTTATTTAACAAGTAGTTCTTGACATGCACTGGAAAATCCTGTTCCTTCCAATCATTTTTAGATGAAAAAATATCACGAGCATGCACTCTCTGTGCCGAACCCGATGCCATCACGATATTCCCCAAATTTTCAAACCTCCTCCAAAAGTTGTTGCCATCCCCGCAGAGTAGTTTTTCTTCATCAAACCCTAGCAGAGTAGTTTTTCCTCATCAAACCCTAGCAGAGCTCTTCAAGACTCCTGACTGAGTACACTTCAACCTAGTATATACCTTAATTAGTTTATATGTTATGATTTTAATCCAATATCTCTATTTTTATAGATTTTAACTATTCAATATCTCTATTTTTATAGTTTTTAACAATTGGAGCTTGCATTAGACTAGTGATCAATATGGTTTTTATTTCCTCCTCCTCTTGAAGGCTGGTGTCTTCTTGGATATATAAATAATATTTTATTCTATTTATTGAGCATTATTTTGTGCAATAATAACTTCTTCACTTTATACGAAACACCTTTAATTTTTATTGAAATTTATGTTCTATCAACTAACACAAACCTATTTTAGGCCTTGAGATCACTTGAATATGAAATATGAATAATTGATCAATTAAAAAATTTGGTAGTTTCTTATTTTTTATCATATTAACAATTATATTTAATTTTTGATGATAAACATATGTTCTTAACCATGGCTCTTTCTTTTGTTCTTAAACCTGTTTTTTTCTTTCAAATGACTCTTCTAGTTGGTTCTTCCTTTTTTTGTAGCATGACTCTTCTGCTTTTTGTCTTGGAAGAGTCAGTTGAAAGAAAATAATTCAGTTCAAAACAAATCTTTGGGAACGAGTATTAGGTAACTAATTTGGACATAAACTACATATTTTTTCAACTATATTGTAATTTTTTTATTTTATTTTAAAATTGGTTAAATGGGATTGAAACGGGTCCCACCTATATTACATCATCATCACATAGTGGTATTGCAACAACTTGGTTGCTATTATGCATGAATTTTTTGATAAGATTCAAACCTGGATCTCCTTGAAAGTTGAGGAATTGAACCTGGGTGGTGCTTTTATTGTCATTTAACATGTTATCTATTTGTAATTATTTCCTCCTGATGAATACGTAATATTTGCTAATATTTTATATTGAGTTAGAGTCTAGAGAGTACATAAGGTTGGTACATATCCCTTCTAATTTGCTAATATTTCATATTGAGTCAGAGTCCAAACATAGTACATAAGGTAATATGAAAAAAAAATACCAAGAAAGAAACCACGGGTAGTTGAGGTTGTCACAATAAATTAGGAGTCAATGAAAGATACCTCGCATAGTAAGTATTTGAAATTTGATAGTGTTGTTCAATAGTGGTTGATCTAGGAATATTAGAATTTATCTTAATTTTTTAATTGACTATTGTGTATTGTAGCAATTGGTGGAAGATCCCAGCTACAGAGATCCATGAATGAGGAATATAAGGAGGTGATCCATAACATAAATGAATTCAATGGCGAGAATACTCAAAATAAGGTTGATAATGCTTTTTCTAATGAAGAAGGTATGCATATTGCACAAGAAATTTTCTCATGATGTTGGTTTACTCGTTTTTGTCATACTATATGGCATAATGTTGTTTGGATAGTGTTGATATTATAGGTGTTGATGCCAAGTCATCACACACTTCAAACAATAAATATCATAGAAAAAGAGGTCCAACAAGATATGCAGCAGAGTCAAGTAGGACAGATAAGGTGGAGATCATTTGCAATCTAAATGGACAACCTATAGGAAATAATTCTATTAAATTTGCATCTTACTTAGGGGTGATTTGAGGGAGATTTTTCCTATAACCCATAAATACTAGAGAGCATTCCTAGTGGAAGTTAAAAACCAGTTATAGACACTCATTATGGTAACTTTTTAGCCAATGGATTTCATAGTGTCTATTTTTAATACTTATATAAATATTGCATCTAACAAGATATTGGTTTGATGTAGCCAAAATATATAATTTATAACACAATGATGAAATGGATCTTTGTGACCATGAACAAGCAATGGCGTGAACATAAGCATCGACTTGTGAAAAGCCACTATGATAAGTATAATGAAGATAGAATTGCTAATTCCCCACCTCTTGTATCACAAAAAAATTGGGAAGCCTTTGTGAATAGTAGAAGTAGTGCTTACTTTAAGGTAAGTACCAACCAATCTGATATGGTAGTTCATATTATTATTATGTTCATGTGAATTTGATAACATTTCTCTCCCTAATTAATTTATATATTGGTTTCTTCATTGTATTGTAGACGGTGAGGCAAAGGAACAAACAAAATAGATCTCACCAATTCATCATGTAAACTTTCATTCAAATAGGATATGCTCAATTAGAGCATGAACTGGTATTCTATCATACTCATCCATTATATGTGACAAACATAGCTCTATTATTTTGTCGTATGACTTATCCCCATGTGTCTTCAAGCATATATCTTGCAGAGGAAGAGCCAACTAAATACGAAAAATTTACTACCAAGGTAAATTGTGTGGATGGAAACTCACACAAAGAAGGATGGGGCTTCTATTTCATCAAAAGTTATGGAGACAATCATAAGTGATATTCCCTTGGAAATAGCAATACGTTGAAATTCAACCATTATTATATTGATTGTTTTTTAACGTGTTACTAGTTAACTATGCATGTGATGTTGCCAAAAAAAATGGATGATGAAATATCATCTGTGAGCTCTATAAATCAATGTATTAAGAATTATGTGCTTGCCAAGGTTTTCGGACCCAAAATACTGGGTTGGATTCAGGGTGTCGGCAAGGGAGTATCGCCAACTGATCTATTTGTAGGTGAGGGTTACATAAATAAGTTGCACCAGATGCAAGAGCATACAATAGAGAAAGAGAAAAATTTGGAAGAGAAGCTTGCAAAGAATGCAAAATATGGAAGAGAAGATTGTAAAGAAAGATAAAAATATTGAAGATATTTTGACACATATTTCACAGATAGATCAATGTTAGTTTTTTCATGATTTTATATTTGAAATGTTTAAATATTGTACCCCTAAAGTTGTGATTATCCCTTGCATATAATTCCATACACAACATCACTACATGCTACCTCTACACACAAAATTGGTGGTGGTGATCAAGGCACATGTAACTGCTCAACACCTTCTAGGCTAGAGTAATCAATGGTATGACTATTATTTCAAATATAAAATGGTTGACTTAGTTTGTATTGTATGCTATGTAGTGAATTTATCTAGGTTGTTGATTTTCCATGTAGGGATTGAAAATGATACATATCACTTAAACTAAGAGAAGATAATGCTACTTGACTCAAATCCATTAGGATAACATAGTGGTTGAAGGTATAGTGATCAATACTAACCCTGAAGACCTTGTACATGGTCAACATTTGGGTGAATATTATTGCAAATTCAATGTGCATGTTGCCTATAAAGAGGAAATGATATTGTTTAGAAGGAATGATGAGATGACCACAATGAAGGATATTGTGGGCTCCTTCATCGCCTAGCCTATATTAGACATTGTTTACAAATAATAGGCATCCAAGATAGGAATGAGGCGAGTAGATATCTAGAACATGATATTGGCTAGTCAAATAGAAGAAGGTAATTTGGTAAAAAAAGGAAAGAAAGGTAATTTGTAGATGATACACCTCTTTTGGAATGGTAATAAAAAATAAATCCAAAGATTTGAATAACTTATTAAAGAAATATGAAAGAGTGTATGAGAAAAACGTTAATAGGAAAATTCAAAATTTACTTCTTAAAAACTCTAGCTAGAATCAGAGTAGGGATATGTAGGTTACTTCAAATGGAGGAGGTAAATTTATGAGCAACATATCTAGGGATACCCTTATTTGAGGGGAGAATGAGGATAGAATTATGGAATCTAGTTATAAGTATAGTTCATAATAAACTATCAATATGGAAAGGTAGATGGTTATCATTAGCAAGAAGAGTGGAACTAATTAAATCATTCTTATAGGCCATTCCAACATATTATATGTCCTTATATATTATGCGAAAATTGGTTTAAAAATATGTAATCTATATTATACAGTATTTTTTATGGTCATGGCTACATGATAAAAGAACATTACCTTTGGGCAAATGAAGCAAGATGTGTGACGATAAAACTAGGTGAGGTATTGGTTTGACAGTTTTTATGGATGCAAACTTAGCTCTAAGGGATAAAATTAATTTGGATATTATACAAAGATAGTAGAAGACCATGAACAAAAATTCATCTAAGTATGTTGAGCCCAATAACCCAAGATTAATTTTTACTACAATCTCACTACCAAATTATTTTGCATTATGGAACATTTTTAAAATATCAATTGATCTAATATAAGTAATGGAAACTAGAGAATAAAATTCTATTTCAATGGATACTTTGTGTGATAAAAGACCACTCAATCTAGATCTAATTTTAAAACTATGGATGAGATTATTTCAAGATAAATATGGTGATAGGGTTTCAAGTATTATGTACAAGGATCATAAAGGAATATACAAAAGGAAAGAATTTTTTTTACAAGTATACTCAACATTGTTGCTAGGAGGTAATTGAGCATAAAAAACAACATTGATTATTCTAAATGGAGTTGAGGATAAGTTGATTTAGGAGTTGAATACCATTCTAAAAGTTAAAATGTTTGTATGGCTAGTAGGTCATAGGAAAATTTTATCCTAGGATAACCTAATGAAAAGGGGTTTTCATTACGTCTTACAATGTGTTCTCTATAAAAATGAGAAGATATAGACCATCTTTTGGGACACTACTCCATAGTCTAGGAACTATGACAATGGATTATTCATATTTTTGGTACATGTATCATAATTAATGGTAGAATTGAAGAATGGTTAAAGCAATGACATAACACTTTTAAAAATGAGGTATTATAAACAATCTAGGATACATCAAAAGATATAATACTTTGGACTATATGGTTGAAAAGGAATAGAAGAACATTTAAAGAAAAGGAAAGTAGTTTAGATATAATGGAAAGGAATATTTTTTTATCCATAAAGGATTCTAAACTAGCCCTATCAAATCACCCAATCCCTAATCTTGAAGCATAGAGCCTTGATAGATGGCATCAACTCATCAATTTGAATTATGATGGAAGATATAGGAGAAAAAAAAGGAAGACAACAAATATACAGTGGAAACCACCAAAAGTAGACATGGTCAAATTAAATTTTGATGGAGTTTCTAAAGGAAATATAGGATTAGTAGGAGGAATAATAAAAAAATAACAAGGATGATATTTTATCACATTATGCTTTTAGTAGTGGATTTAAGACAAATAATAAAGCTAATATTTGGGTGAGGTTGGAAGGATTAAAAATATACAAACAAATGAAATGGAATAGAGTATGAATGGAAGGTGATTCCTTAATAATAATATATGCAATTTTGAGGAATGCAAAGGCTCCATAGAATATACAAGATATCATTCACAAGACCTTGCTCTAAAGTTTGAAGAAATCAAATTTACACATGCACTAAGGGAAGGGAACAAATGTGTAGATAGGATAGCCAATATACGAGTTTTTATTGAGGATCATGAAGTTAAACTCTATTTTCCATGGTTAGAGGAAGCAATAAGTTTAGCTAAAGTTGACAAGAAAAATCTGAACAAAGAAAATTCAAAATAATGTTCCAAAAGATTACAAAATGTTTGAAAGGATCCATTTATAGATCAATTTATTGGAGGAAGCTAACAATCTAGATTTGATAGAGCGAATGATTTCATGAAGTGATTCGATGTTTTGTATGCTAAAGTAGAAGAAAATGGTATCAGATGGATTTCATAGTTGAATGGATTACTTGATTTGGTAGTTGTTGGTTGGATTATCACATAGAGTATTGATAGACACTCTCAATGTTTTGAGACTGCTAAACTATTTATTAAAATAATACCATTATTATTTGTTAAATGCCATTATAATATGGATGAAATTCATTTCATAACTCATTAGAACAATAAAATGTTTTAAAAATTGGTTATTTGGGATTAAAATGAATTTAATTTGTATTATATAGTGACCCATACTTTAGTTATTATGCATATATTCCTTGGTAAGATTTAATCATGAAATTTTAACTTTTTGAGACTACTAAAATCTTTAGTATAGTTCTAATTGTTGGAAATAAAGCTAGTAAAAGGAGTAAAAAGGTGTAAAAATTTGTTTCAATTGTAAGCTTTGGATCTTACCCCTTTTACCTCCTTGAATGGAAGTTGATTAGGCAGGTAGGTTGACTTGGACGATAGCTGACTGGGCGGATTGGATGGCAAGGGTAGCAAGGTGAACCAATTCTATTTCTCTTTCTCTTTTCCTCCCTATTTCTCCTATTTTCCTAACTTCCCTATATTCCCTAAAGTCATTTGGAGTTACCATTATAAATACCATTGTAATCTCAATTTTCTAAGGTTCAATATATATTATTTTCTATTCGCTCCTAATTTTTCTCTCACAAACCACATCTGGTATCAGAGCCGAATTCGAGAGGGCACAAGGATCGAGGCGAGGGAGGCTCGAGGACCAAGGTGAGAGAAGCCTGCAACACACAATGGAAGCGATGTCGAGGTGGGGCCTGTAGCACGTAGCTCAAGGCAAGAGAAGCTCAAAGCACATGGATCGAGGTGAAGTCTAGAACAGGCTAACACAACAAGCATGCAGAGAGGAGCAACATAGGAGGACCTATCATAGAGCGACACGTGGTGAGAGGAGGACGATTTAGGAACTGATGTGGACAGACACATGGCACGAGGAGGAGGAGCAATATGGTAGAAAAGGGAGCAATGTGGTGAGGAGAGGTTGGTCGAAAGGAGGCAAAAGGGGTGATCACTGATTACCCAAAGATAATCGCTTCATTACTCGTTCGCCTAGGGTTATAAACCCTATTTTTGCCCCCGTTCTACTCAATGTGGGACAAAAGAATTTTAATTTTTTTTATTAAAATAGTCGTCCACTACATTTCAAATAGAAAATATTCCTCCTTCATACCCAACCGTGGGTGTAGCTCAAGCGGTTAAGGAGGAGCGCTTGTGAGTAGGGTGTCTCGGGTTCGAATTTCACCAGGCATGTTTTTAGTTTATTTTTTTTTGAATATCTGGGAAGCACAAGATAGAAAAGGATCATGGATCCTTTATGCTTAAAATAGACACTATGGCACATTGGTAAAAAGTTTTGTGACAATCAAGAGGTCACGGGTTCGAATGGGCTAGAGGATAAATTTTATTAATTTTTTTTTTTATCATTTAAACTTTAGAATATTTAAAATTATTAAATATTAATTTAATAAAATTAAAACTAATTTATAATTATTTTAAAACTTAGGTTTTTAATAATTATAAAGTTATTTTTTTATTAAATATGAATATTTAATTTTTTTATTAAGTTTAAATTTTAAAATTTTATTGTAAAAGCCCTAGAGGCTTGATATTATCAATTATTGGAGCCTTGTAAATTTCACATTTTGTGAAAATTTTAGAGATTGTAAAAGAGGTTAAAATTTTCCTAAGAGGAAAGAGTGTGTAATAAGACTAAGAGGCTTAGTTTTTTTTGTAGAGGGCATTGATGATAAGACCAAATAGATGTTATCATGCATTATGTGCAATTCTAGCAAGAGAAGGTGCAAAAAGATTTGATGAAAAGGTAATAGGTTATGGAATCAACATTGTGTTTAGTCAACTCCAAAATGCAGTAATCACACATCAAAGGCATCCTGACTCAGGGTACGAAGCGGATTTTTAATATAACTCATTCAAGATTCAATTTGAACAATCATAATCCATACAAACTGCACCACAAGAATTAGAGTACACACACTACAATATTTGAGTAGAAATCCTAGAACCAGAATCACCAAAAATCATACAGTTAAGTTACGATGAAGAAGAAGTGGCATATAAATTTTTAAATCAAGAGATAGCATCCCCACATCAAGAGGAACAAGCAGTCAATGATAGAGTAGAACAATTCAAATTTGACTTAAATTTGTAAGCTCTTCCTTCTCTATTCTTCTTCTTTCCTTATTTCAAATAGCAAAAGTACTTTATTGTAACCATAAAATAAAGAGAGTTTTTTGGTAACTATGGCCTCACACAATAACTTACCTATACCAAAATTTAACGATTATGACTATGAGTATTGGTCTATAAATATGAAGACCTTGCTCATAGGTAGAGGTTTGTGGGACATCATAGAAGAGGGCTACATAGAACCCTCATATTGGACAACACTTAGTGACATAGACAAGAAAACACGAAAAGAAGAGAAAAAGAGCAACTCATCTGCTCTTTCTCATCTCCAAGTTGCATTGGAGAAAAGCATATTTACCAGAATTGTTGCTTGTACGATTGGACAAGTTGCATGGAAAGCATTGGGTGATGGATTCTAGGGTACTAATCAAGTGAAGCAAGTAAGGATTCAAACTTTGAAGCGATATTTTGAAAATCTCCGAATGAAAGATGATGAAAAAGTCGGTGATTATTGTGTTAGATTAAAAGTAATTATAGATAAAATGGTTACAATAGGAGAAGAAATCAATCTTGAGATAGTTGTAGCAAAAGTGTTGAGAACACTTACACAAAAATGGAACCATATTGCCATAATAATAGAAGAATCCAAAGATATTTTCCTTTTAACATTTGATGCATTGATCGGATCGTTAATGTCACATGAAGAGAGGTTTCCTGAAACTCCTTCAACAAGCTATGGAGGCGATGATAAGGCCTTCACTTCCAATGAAAATAATGGAAGAGGATGGGGAAGAGGTCAAGGTAGAGGCAGAGGCAACTATAGAGGAGGTAATTTTAACAGAGGAGGCAACCAGACATAGGAGGCAATTCCAATAGAGGAGGTAATTTTAACAGAGGAGGCAACCAGACATAGGAGGCAATTCCAATAGAGGAGGCAACTCATACAGAGGAGGAAACCAACAAAGAGGTGGAAATCAAGGACAAAGTGGAAATCAAGGGCGATGAAGTGACAAGTCCAAATCAACATGTTTCAAATGTGGCAAGCTGGGTCACTTCGATCGCGACTGCTGGTCGAAATATTCACAAGCAGTAGTAGTCAATATGGTAATTATGGATAAGAAGATGGTATTTCTAATCTTTTTCTGTCATATGGTCAATCATAATAGAATCTAAATGACACATGGATTCTGGATACTAGTCATTCCAACTATATGAGTGGTAAAGAATATTTATTTGCTACTCTCGATTCCACTTATAAATCCCAAATAAAATTAGGGGATGATAAGACATTGCAAGTAGAGGGTATTGAAGCCATGGAGGTTCCAACCAAAGAAGGACTATAGAAATTGCATGACATATATTACACTCCAAAGCTCCAACACAATCTGCTAAGCATTGGATAAATGGAGAACAATTACAAGATTTTATTTGATGAAGGACAATGTATTATTTTTGATAAGAATAATTGTAATCGTGTCATAACACAGGTCCCCATGACCAAGAACAGGTTATTCCCTCTCAAGTTTGATGAGCCAGGGGGAGCTCAAATTGCAAATATAGCTATAAAAAATCCAAGTGTCCTTTGGCACTTGCGATATGGTCACCTTAATTCTGCTAGCTTGAAACTTCTAACTTCTCAAGCTATGGTGATAGGACTTCCCAAAATCAATGAACAAAAGGAGGTCTGTGAAGGATGTGCTTTGGGAAAGCACTCAAGGTCGAAGTTTCTGATAGGACAAGCGTGGAGATCCAAATATCCACTACAGTTATTACATTCAGACATCTGTGGTCCAATGCAAACATAGAGTCTCAAAATTAGTTTTTATTTTCTCACTTTCATAGATGACTTCTCTAGAATGTGCTGGATTTACTTTCTGAAACACAAAGATGAAGCTTTTGATTGCTTCGTAGATTTTAGAAACAATGTAGAGAATCAAAATGGGAATTATTTAAAATGTCTTAGGATAGATTACGGAGGTGAATGCTCCTCAAAATATTTTTTGAAATATTGTAAAGCAAGTGGGATCAAAATGCAATTTACCACTGCCTATACCCCACAATAGAACGGTGTGGCAGAAAGGAAAAACCACACCATAGTTGAGATGGTGAGATTGATGCTACAATCTAAGCATATAACTCATATGTATTGGGTAGAGGTTGTAAGAACCAGTGCATATATTCTAAACATAAGTCCAACTTCTAGTTTAGATGGTGTCACTCCTTATGAGGTGTGGTACGAAAAGAAACCTAATATAAAGCATTTAAAAGTGTTTGGTTCTTTAGAATATGTACACATTCCTGATGAGAAAAGTAAGAAGCTTGATCCAAAAATTCAATCTTGTATATTTGTAGGGTATTGTGAGTCTACAAAAGGATATAGACTCTACAATCCCAAGACTCATAAATTTTTCCTCTCTAGGGATGTAATTTTTGATGAAGGGGGAGAATGGGGTCATCAAAAATTTTTATTGATGATGAGTCCCAAGATGTAAGTTCTTCACAGGTACAATAGGTGTCTCCAAAGAAAAGCAAAGGCACACTACCCCCTCCAAGCCCATACAGGAGTACTACATCAAGTACTCAAAAACTCCAAGTCCTTCTCCACAGATATCAGTAAGTTCTTCATCGATGGACATTGACAGAGACTCTCCATCAAGAGGTAGAAGAATATTACAAAATCATCCATCCTTTCAAATTTTGGGTCAGAATTTCCAGAGAAGATTCACTAGAAGTCAAGTTAGTGAGATGAATACAATTTTGCAACAACTTAAAAATTTGCAATTGTATGGAGATGATGACTCCCATGATCCTATGGGAGATGTATTCAATTATGCTTTGTTGGCTAGTACACAGCTAGAACCAGCTAGCTATGAGAAGTCATGTACTCAAAATGTATGGCAAGAAGCCATGAAAGAGGAAATAACCTCTATAAAAAATAATGATACATGGGAGCTAGGAAAGCTACCCAAAGGAAAAAAATGTGTTGGATGTAAATGGGTCTACAAGACCAAGTACAATGTTGATGGAAGCATTGAAAGGCATAAGGTGAGACTAGTAGCAAAGGGTTTTACTCAAAAATTTGGCATTGACTATGAGGAAACCTTTGCTCCTATTGCACGATAAGGGACAATCAGATTGGTTCTTTCCTTAGCAGCCCATAAAGGATGGAATGTACAACACATGGATGTGAAGAGTGCTTTTTTGAATGGATACTTGAAAGAAGAGTTTTATGTTCAACAACCTCAAGGTTTTCAAGAACAAGGAAAAGAGAACCTTGTTTACAAATTGAAGAAATCACTTTATGGCCTCAAAAAAGCACCAAGATCTTAGTACTCACACATTTATGGCTATTTCAGCAAGTATGGATTCACTAGAAGAAAAAGTGAACCAAATTTGTACTACCTAAAGCAAGGAGTAGACATTCTCATAGTTTTTTGGTATGTGGATGATCTAATATTTATGGGTAGTAACAATAAAATGAATATGGAGTTCAAAAAATCCATGATAAAACAGTTCGAGATGAAAGATATTGGTTTAATGTGATACTTCATAGGCATGGAAGTGCATCAATCAAATAAAGGAATCTTCATATGTCAACACAAGTATTCTCGAGACATGATCAAGAAATTTGCCATGGAGCAGTGCAAATCAGTTGTAACTCCATCTGGACATGGGATCCAATTGAGCAAGGACGATGGAGCATCAAAGGTTGACATGACCACTTACAGAAGCATTGTTGGGAGTCTGATGTTTCTCACCAATACTAGGTCCGATATTCAATATGTTGTTTCTCTAGTTTCAAGGTTTATGACTAGTCCATCTGAGCTGCATTTACAAGCAACTAAAATAATTTTAAGATATGTAAAAGGTACATTGGATTTTGGAATCCATTACCAAAAATGTAATTATGTGAAATTAGTTGCCTTCAGTGACAGTGATTGGGACAACAACATAGATGACAGGAAATCTACATTAGGGAATTATTGTAGTCTAGGATAAGGACTAATTACATGGAATTCCAAGAAAAAAACTGTTGTAGCATTGCCATCAACTAAGGCTGAGTATATAGCCATCACTCATGCTAGTACTCAGGCCCTATGGTTAAGAAAATTTCTTGAAGATATTGGAGAAAGTCAGAGTGGTCCAACTTGACTGTATTGTGATAACATAAGTGTCATTCTATTGGCATACAATCCAGTCCACCATAGCAGATCAAAGCATTTCGATATGAAGTATCACTTCATTCGAGATATGGTGGAACAACAGATAGTTGAGCTTCAATATTGTAACACTTTGGATAATATTGCAGACATCTTCACCAAAGGTATAGTTAAAGCTCAATATATAAAGCTGAGAGACTGTATAGTCAGTCCTCTCAACTTTAAGGAGGAGAATGTTGAAAATAAAGCTAGTAAAAGGAGTAAAAAGGTGTAAAAACTTTATTTTAACTGTAAGCTTTAAATCTTACCCCTTGTACCTCCTTGGACGATAGTTGACTGGGCAGGTAGGTTGACTTGGACGGTAGTTGACTGGGTAGATTGGATAGCAAGGGCGGCAAGACAAACCAATTCTATTTACCTTTCTCTTTTCTTCTTTATTTCTCCTATTTTCCTAACTTCCCTATATTCCCTAAAGTCATTTGGAGTTACCATTTTAAATACCATTGTAATCTCAATTTTCTAAGGTTCAAGCTATATTATTTTCTATTCACTCCTAATTTTTCTCTCACAAACCACACTAATGGTTGCACTTATGCTTCATGAAGGAAACTAATAGTCTATAGCTAGTAAAGCTAACTATGATAATGCGAATTTTTAGAAATATTACTCTACTAAGATGCAATGTGTAGACAATAGAGGTTGAATTATGGTACTGTGAAGTTTTTTACAAGAAAATATCAAGAATGGTGTTTTTTGCAATTGGTTATATGGGATTGAAACAGGCCCCACCCATATTACATCATCATTTCGATACCACCCATATTACATCATCATTACATAGTGATATTGTAATAAATATTGGATATTATCCATGCATCACTTGGAAATATTCAAACCTTGATCTCCTTCTTGAATGTTGAGGAATTTAACCGATTGAGCTAATGTCACTTGATAAAGAAGAAAGATATATATTTTTTAATTTACATGGTGGAATTGGTAGCCACCATGATTTTCGGTAGGTTTTTCGACTTTAATGGCTGCCATAGTATTCTATGTTGTTTGCACTAGAAGCCACCACCGTTTTTTGTGCAATCCACCCCTATAACCACCATGACACAATCATTTAAAACCTTTTAAGCCACTCAAAAGAACCAAGAAAGGGACAAGCGTTCAGTCTGACAAGGCCTAAGATTTAAACCTTGGACCTCTTCCTCCCTTACGGGGTTTGGTCAAACTTTCTATGAAAATATTTAGATATATAATTATAAAAACTCAATTGAGATGAAAATTGATCTAGATATCTAGGAAATAGTTATTAATGATATTGATATTGGTTCAGTTTAAGGATAACACTCTCTTTTTTCTTTTTGGTACAAGAGTTAAGATGATAGTTTTATATATGGAAAAACATGTGCCATTCATATTTGGTGTTTGATGATCTTGTTTCAATCATATTTACATGTTTTAAGGGGGCTTTTTTCACTTGGAGTTAGTATTATTTTTGATGTAAAAAGCATTATATTAAAGAAAAAAAATATTTTTTACAAAAAAAGTGGATAAAAATACCATGTGGCTAATGCCATCAACCAAAGAACATCCCCATCAATAGAGCTTAAACCTAAGCAAACAAATTACAGTTATTAAACACCTTTACATAAGGAAACCAACCTTAAAAGGGTGAATACACAACATAATTAGGCATAGCAAAATAAACTAGAAACCCTAAACTATAGAACTATAATTCTAGGCACCAGGTAAACTTTTGAACTTTTGGGTCAGATGGATGTCTTCCCAATGCAAAATTATTGGAACTTTTGGGCCAAATGATGAAACCATTTTTTCATCTTCTTCCCTCATTGAGGACTACAAAAATGTCAAAAATAGAAATGGAGTTTAATTATCTTAAGTTTTTTATGAGAATATTCATAATAGTTTATTTGTTTATAATATAAATCTCCTTAAGCCTTCCAATCAATCTCTTTTTGATCCCATTATATAAAGTTTTATATGAAGTGTTGTAGATAAAATGTAATTTTTACTCCTTATGAGTAGTAGTTGTAGGTGATTTTAAAATTTATTTTTATATTATCATATATTGTACTAGCTATTAGCTATTAAGGAATCAAGTTCTCAATTATTATGTCAAATAAATAATATTAATAAAATTAACTTAAAAATGAAGTACCATGTGTTTGTTTTATATATAAATATTTCTTTAAAATTATCAAATTTTCTAAATTTTGATTATAATATTTATTTTATATTTTATTGTTTTATTTTATCAAAACATTATATAAATTTGTTGTTTTGTTTTGAATTTACTTGGTGGAATTTGTAGTCACAAATATAGGTAACATATTCGGCTTTTATGATCATCACAGTAGTATTCTGCTTTGTTCACCTCGGAAGCCATTACATAGATTTTCGCGTAGTTTATTCCTATAACCACCATGCCACAATTATTTAAAACATTTTACGCAACTGAAAGCACTAAGAAAGGGACAAGCGTTCAATCCAATGAGGCCCAAGATTTGAACCTTGGACATCCGCCCCTTACAGGATTTGGTCGAACCAACTGGTCTACACCTAAGACCTATGAATTAAATATTGTTAAAGTTCAATTCTTATATTAAAAATTTGAAATTTTAAAATCACAACCATAAAAAAACATTATATATATATATATATTTGATGAACACAAACTCACCCCCTCACACACTCACCCACGCCACGGTTTGAACTTTGGACGTCCCAAAGAAAAGCCAAAGCTCAAACCTTTGCATTGTCCCCAGGGACAAATATTATATTTTAATTACTGAATAAGAAGTATAGTTAAAATAACAAACATTGATTGTTATATTCGAATTGCCTCACCAATGATATTATAGTGGTATATCTTTAGATTGTCATCGGGATATTATAGAAGTATGTCTTTGGGTTCTCATCTAGAGATCCAAGTTCAAATCCAAGTACAAGGGAACAAGGACCTTTTCAAAAACCCATGTTTTAACTTTAAAAATTTAACCTAAAAAGGATAGGTTTATTGGTAGCTATTGAGTGCTTACCACTGGCTTGTCCTAGTTCAATCCTTGGATGGTAGGTTTATTGGTAGCTATTGAGTGCTTACCACTGGCTTATCCTAGTTCAATCCTTGGATGGCAGGGTTTCGTTGACTTTGTCTTTATCCAATCCAATTGGCCCACAATTTATAAAAGTTTTCCCTATAACAAAAAAAAAAAATGTTAATTTTTTTTTTTTTTTGTATATAGAAGTAATGGTTACAATCACGAATTTTAGTAACTACCAGCATAGCTGGTAGGGTTCAAACTATCTACGAAGGCTCCCAGGACTTCCACCGTCTCGATACATGGTAACCTGGCGTGAGATTAATTTTCTAAATGGTGAAGGTCCAACTATCTTTATTTAATAAACTAAAGTTTATAAAAAAAAATTATATTTGAATTACTTTAATATAATATATTTATTAGAGAAATAAAACAGGAGGGATATATGGCTTGTCTTTTATAAAATAAGGCAAACGTCAAACTTATATAAAAAATAAGGCAATCATTAAACTTATTAAAAAAAAGGCTTGTGCTCCAAGTTAGGATGATATAATTTGAATAGTACTCCAAGTTAGGATGATATAATTTGAATAGTAAGAAAGCAAAATAATGAACGTACCACCGTACAGTCGCTTTGTCTAGAAAATATGAGACTCTTCGTGTATATATTCATTCTTAATCAACATGTATATGTTTATTCAACAATCTATCGAGTTAGGAAAATCCTATAAACAGCCATTTTAATAGAGGATCAAGAGAGGCCTTGATACGCGTGGAAGTCTACAAACCAGTCTGTGCCGATGAGCTCGACGACGAAGGTGCACCTTCCACACCTGGAAGACAAGGAGGTCATCGACGTTGCACTCAACGTCGACAGAGCGTCACGAAGATGCGAGTCGCTATACACAGCTACCGACGAATTCAGGGAAACATTAGGCAACTTGGCTGCCGATTTCAAGATCTTCAACGCTTCTCTCATCGTCGGTCTGGCTTTCGGGTTATCGAGTCAACAACTCACTAACCTATAAAACCAATTTGAACTTCAAGAAGTTCAAAGATCACATGTAGCTCTTTAACACTAAAGAAAACAGGTTTGAGAAAAAATTCTAGGCCATTTAAAAGGAGCCACTCAGATTAAAAAAAATCTATAAAATTAAAGGCTATTTAAAAGGAGCCACTCAGATTAAAAAAAAATTCTATAAAATTAAAGGCTATTTAAAAGGAGCCACTCAATTACACCAACAGATTAAAAAAAATCAATAAAGTTAAAGGCTATTTAAAAGGAGCCACTCAATTACACCAACAGGTTAACACTAAGGAAGGATGGACAATTAGGGAAATATAGATGATGCTCTTTTTAATAATAATGTCCTATATAAAATGTTCAAACTAAACTAGATTTGAATACAGATGGTTGGCTAATATATATAGAAAAGTTAGTATTGTTGAACTTGACGCTTTTAAGTTGTTATGAAAAGCTTTATAATTTTCTCTTATAAAACTGTTTAAGTCTTACATTGTTTAATATATATATTTTTAATTTTGTTTATAATTTTTATATATTATATCAATATTATATTATGTTAGTTATACAGTTTTTTTTTTTTTAAATTTACATGGTGGAATTGGTAGTTGCCACGAATCCGGGGTAGGTTGTTCGCCTTTAACTACCCACGAACCCAGGTTATAATATTATAATATAAATTTTAAATTTTATTGTATTATTTTATAATTAAAAATTATATAATTTTTAAATCTTTTTATAAGATTAAAGATTGTTAAAATTTAATTATTATATTAAAAAATTAAACTTTTACAAATGAAAAACATTAAAAAGTATGAATGACAACATGCTAGGATACATTAATTTATATAATATGTTTTTTTTTGATGTAACATGGATCATCATCAATAAACTTATATTTTGTTGGTGGTTTTGTTTCCTAACCCTTATCATTTCTTTTAAATTGTTTTAATTATTTTATTATAAATTTTTTTATTTTAATTTAATATTCAAATATAAGTAAAGTTATTAAAAGAAAAAAAAATAAGGGAGGAATGTGACTACTTAGGCAATCTTATGAAAACAAAAGGGTTGTCCTCCAATTTAAGATTATATAAAAATAAGAAAGCAAAAAAATGAACAACGTACCACCATAGAGTCCCTTTGTCTAGAAAATACGAGGCTTCCCATTAAATACGTTAGAAACTACATTTAAAATAATTCTTAAAATATTTATTGAAATGGAGAAGCTAGATTTTATTTTCCTCTCTAATTTTTGACCTGAGGCCCTGACTCGTTTTCGCCGGAACTTGAACCACTAGAAGTAGACACAGCAGTCCGTACCGAGGAGCTGGACGACAAAGGTGCACTTCCAAAACCCGTGGAAGTCAACGTCATCGACGTTGCAAGAGCGTCACGACAAATCGAGTCGCTATACACAGCTATCGGCAAATTCGGGGGAACGTAAGGCAACTCGGCTTCTGATTTCAAGATCTTCAACGCTTCTCTCATCGTCGGTCTGGCTTTCGGATCCGGATGAGAACACAGCAATCCGACCCCCATCAAAACTTCCATCTGCTTGGGATCAAAATTCCCGTCCAATCTTTCGTCGGCTGCATCAAAAAATTTTCCCTGTCCATACAAATCCCAGACCCATTCCACCAATCTACAGTTATGTCCCGTCAACGTCCAATCTACCGGCCGCCTTCCGCACGCTATTTCCAAAGTCAGCGCCCCGAAGCTGAACACATCCGATTCCGCATTCGCCTTTCCCGTCACCACACACTCAGGCGCCAAATACCCCAATGTCCCTGCAATCACGGTCGTATGGGAGGCTTCGTGATCACGTTCCACCAGTCTGGCAAGCCCAAAGTCCCCCAGCTTGGCATTGAAATTAGAATCCAGCATCACGTTGCTGGCCTTCACGTCTCTGTGCACGACCCGCTGATGCCATTCATCGTGAAGATAAACCAGAGCCGAGGCTATGTCACAGGCAATATTGTATCTTCGATCCCAATCCAAATTATCACTATTATGCTTCCCGAAAATATACTTATCCAGACTCCCGTTGGGGAGGAACTCGTAGACGAGAAGCAATTCACCCTTCTTGTGGCACCATCCCAAAAGCTGCACAAGGTTACGATGTCTCAGCTTACTGATTATCGTAACCTCGGAAACATATTCCTTCCTGCCTTGCTTGGACCCTTGAGATATTCTTTTAACCGCCACGGCCTCGCCACTGATGCCGGGCAGGATTCCTCTGTAGACTCCCCCGAAGCCACCCTGTCCGAGCTTTTCGTCGTCGCTGAAGTTTCTGGTGGCCGCGCTGAGCTCGGCATGGGAGAACTTGCGCGGGCCTTGAGAAAACGATCTGTCAAGCTCCACATCGCTTTCGTGACTCGCCTTCTCATCATCGCTTTCCTGAGTCGCCTTACCATCGCGCTTCCTCCTCTTCAAATACCAGCGCCCCACAACGAATGTAAAGGCACAGACCACCAGCAAGCAGACGAAGACGAAGACCGCCACAAATATCCTGAGAGAACCATTTCTTCTCTCCCGTGGATTCGGGCTGGAGATTTCCCAAGAATATTGAGAAGAGAAATTCCAGAAGACCAGGGTGTGGGTCTCTGTAGACCATCCGGTCGAAGCAGAGAAGCCGACCTTCACGTTCTGGGGAAGCAACTGAGAGAGATCTAAATGATACGATAAGATTGGGACTCCAGGCTTCGACAAGTTGTTGCCGCCTGGGTTATAGGACAGAAACACCTGAAGCTTCTTCGTTGCGCCGTTATAATCCACCCATGCGTCCCATTCTTCTCCGTTCTTGAGATCTTCGTCCCCAAATTGATTGGCGGCGCTTGCATTTCTCAATTGAAAAGTAATGTTTGAAAAAACAGTATTGACATCGATTCCCACGTGGTTGTCATCGGGATCCCAGGAATTTTTGAAAGTGTCAAACTCCACAGCAACCATCTGATATGGGGAACCGGCGTAGGTTGTGTCATTGAAGAGACCAAAGCCTTCGCCCGAGGCGTTCAACGGCTGTTGCAGGTCAAAAGGCGCGAGGAAGAAGGCGAGTCCGTCTCCAGAGCCGGTGGACGCATTGTTGCCCTGGCCGATGACGAAGCGGAAATGCGTAGTGAAGTTTGCAAGACCGCGAGAAGGGTTGTCCCACAGCGGAATGGGCGTACCGTGAGACACCCATCCGAAGGTATAAGCTACGCTGCCCTTGGCTTGGTTTGGGGTGAGTTGGATGATGTCGTCGCCGCCTTGAAAGTAAGCTTTCCCCTCAAAATCTAAATCCGTGCCGGGAGGGAAAGTAAAACTTACGCTTCCCGTGTGTGCCACGGATATAAAAGAAGTAGCAACACAGAAAAAGAAGAGGAGGGGATGGAACGGAGTCCAAGAGAAAATCCCCATGGTGTAGCAGAGCGCAGGAGCATTGTCTAAGATAGTGAAGAATGGTGATATATATTGGTAACCTCGTTGGCAAAGTCGATGGTGCTCGGCGGAGATGGTCGAAGGCTTATGGGGTAACTCTGGACGCATCTACACTTCATGGAGTCCAAATTAAAACTTTTTATATTAAATTGGTGAGTTATCTTCTTTGTTTTCTGTTGTTTTTAATAGACATATTCCTTCCAAGGAATTTCTTTCTACTTTAATAGCTGGTCGAAGTTATTCCTTAGGGAGTGCCGCCCCATGGTGCCGATAGAAACGGAAGCGCAAGCTTTGGACGTTTGCAAAATGCCGTACCTGCCCTAATTTAGGATTCCCAAATTTGTTTTTAAGAGACATTTGCTAATATTATAGAAGTGTGACCACTTGTGTAATGGATAATCTTCCCTTTTAATTGCAATTTTTTTCTCTTTTTGCTTTCTTGGGTGTTCAGATTCTATTAGTAAAGAGGCATATCCACAAAGTGTTGAGTAAGGGAAAAAATTACGTTTGTTTATTTATTATAATATATATGAGGGCGGTAGGTAAGGAAGGAAAGTTTTGTTTGTTTCCATCGAATGGTCCCATGGGCGTTAGTCCTTCTAGTCCAGGTTTAATCCTATGTCATTTCTTCTCATTTTTTTATCTTGTTTTTTTTGGTGGGGCACCTTTCCCTTTTGTGTTTTTTAGAATATGGTTTTCAGTTGTGTTATTTTGCTTTAATTTATATATATTTAAATTTTGTAGTTTAAAATTATTTATTAAAAATTATAATTTTTTGTTATGTAAAAATTATTTTGAAAGTTAAAATATTGTTATATAAATATATATTATTATTATAATAGTATAGTAGTAAATAGTATTTAATTAGTATTGTAATTTTATGAGTGCAACACAATTCAAATTTAAATTTAAATGTGTGGCATATATTATTTATGAATTATTATATTGAAAATTTAAATCTTTATTTTATGATGGTGATGAAGTCTAATTCAACCTTATTAAATAAATTATACAATTTAACTTTTTATGATATCAATCCCATGCATGCATAACAATTTCTAATGCATATTTATGGGTTTTTTTAATATAAAAACTAACATTATTATAACTTCACATTTTCTAGGGTTTTGAACATATTTGAGTAAGCTTATAAATCATGTATTCATCTATTCATTATGTATTGTTGTTTCAATGTATAAATATTCATTTTATAGTTTTTTTAACTCATATAATCATTCTTTCAATACTCAAATTAATTTGAGAAGCATAATTTATGAAAAGTTTAAGCTTGAAATTTCAAGACACCATCTTGGAAGCACTTACACTTACACAACATATAAGCTTGACATTTCAAGACACCATCTTGGAAGCACTTACACTTACACAACATATAATTCAAAGAGGTATAAGAGGAGAAAATAATTACATATGTCCATAACCACTATGCAAACTAACTTGTGAAATTAAAAAAACACTTACAATCACATAGCATATAATTGGAAGGAGGAAAGAGGAAAAAATAATTACATATAATGTAACAAAAATAACAATAATGGTTACGGGTTCCTAAGGTAATAACATAATTATCATAATTAAAGGTCAAATATCACAAACGGTACCTTCATATGAGTACTTACAACTTAAATTTTATTTCCAATAGAATAGAAATGCTTGTGTAGAGATATGCAGAATAGAATTTTTAAAATCTCTTTATGTCACCCTAAACAAATGTAGTTTATTTGAGTTATAGAATTTAATATATGCATGTCTAGAGTGAAAATGGATATTTTTACATTGAATCATTGAGTTATTTATGAGTTCATGCTTATTTATTCTTAAAGCTTATCTATTTATTCTCTTATAGATATTGAAGTTCTCCTTATTGAGTTTCATTTAATGGTGTTGATAGAGATCAAAGTAAAATTTCTAGACATTTACAAAATGTGGTCCATGCCATACTTTAGGGTTAATATTGATTCTCAAATCTACACTAAAGAGAATTTATGATTTAAATCATGAAAAACCAGTGTGAAACACCACATTGACCTTGGTTAAATATCATTAAGGCCGAGTATCCTTTTTTTTTTCTAATTGAGGAATATTTTCTCTCTTGTGTTAGTTTCTTTTGAGTGATTTGATTGCACTTCATAAGAAAACATGTACAAAGGTATTAGGTAAGAAAGTAGGTTTGTTATACTATATTATAATAATTATTAGGTTTGTTATACTATATTATAATAATTATTATGTGTACAAAGGTGTTTCTAGAAACACCATGTCAAAACTCAAATGTTTAAAATGTAAAGTTTTAAGACAAAGATACAAAATTCAAATCTTCCCAAATGATATATCCATAATTATAAAATACTACTATTTAAGTTGTAATACTATGAAAGTGTGGTCATGATGTAATATGGATGTGGCTTGTTTCAATCCTATATAATAAATTTGGAAAGTATTGATAATATAATAAAAAACTAAGATATTAGGTTTTTATAAATTTTTAACTAATAAATATTAAAAATAATATTAATCACCCTCATAGGGGTTCTCTTATGAATACAAAATTTGGTATCAAGGTTTATAAGAGGTTAAAAATTTCAACACAAGTCCAAAATTAGAGTTATAGTACACTAATAATTAGTGGCAGTTGTCATACATGTAGTTTTTAGGATGGCAATCTAATAGTGCAATCTAAATAGTTGGTAATAGTTCAGTAGAATAATAAGAAAAAGTTGTTAGAATTGGTAGTGTCAGGTGGTAGTATGTTAGTTCAAAGACACCCGTTGAAACTACTAGAGCACTAAAAGTGCAGAATTCACCTTATCTTGTTGCTATAGCATAGTTGGTAATACTTTAAAAAATATATATGATGTCAATGATGTTATTTTATGGTATAGTCCATTGTCATTATCTTGTCAAGCTATTAATTTTGGCATATTGCACCAATAAGCTTTTTTTTTTTAAACCAAAAATTACCATTCTTGGGTATAGTCCATTTTGATAATCTTTTCAAGCTAAAATTTTTGGTATTTATCACCCATAAGTGATTTTAGGACTCCTATATTAACTAAATATAGTTGAATACACTAGAAGTGTCCATATGGAGCATTGATTGAGCTAAATGAGTGAACAAATGACTCAAAAAATAAATTAAATACAATCCAAGATGAGACAAATGAGGGTCCAAATAGACGACTCCATACAACAATTGAATAAAAAATGAATTTTATGGTACAAGAGCAAAACAAGTTAAAAAAACACATTAATACCAAACTAAATGACCTTGATAATTGTTTATCAAGCATAACTAATTCATACAGTTAGCTTGGCAATAAATAATTTTAGTATAAAGCAAGAAGTTTAGGTAGTTCAAAAGAGGGCATATGTAATACATTTTCTAATAATATAAAATACCTAATTTAGAGTTTTCAAAAAATGAGGTAAATAATAAGAAAAAATTGTTATAATTGGTAGTGTCAGGTAGTAGTATGTTAGTTCAAATACACCCTTTGAAACTACTAGAGTACTAAAAGTGCAGAAAACACCTTATCTTGTTGTTATAGCATAGTTGGTAATACTTAAAAAAATATCTAGGATGCCAACGATGTTATTTTATGGTATAGTCCATTGTCATCATCTTGTCAAGCTATTAATTTTGGTATATTACACCAATAAGTTTTTTTTTTAAACCAAAAATTATCATTCTTCGGTATAGTCCATTTTGATCATCTTTTCAAGCTAATAATTTTGGTATATATCACCCATACGTGATTTTAGGACTCCTATATTAACTAAATATGGTTGAATCCACTAGAAGTGTCCATATGGAGCATTGATTGAGCTAAATGAGTGAAAAATGACTCAAAAAATGAATCAAATACAATCCAAGCTGAGACAAATGAGGGTCCAAATAGACGTTTCCATACAACAATTGAATAAAATGTGAATTTGATGGTACAAGAGCAAAACAAGTTAAACAATACATTAATACCAAACTAAATGACGTTGATAGTTGTTTATCAAGCATAAGTAATTCATACAGTTAGCTTGGCAGTAAATAATTTGAGTATAAAGCAAGAAGTTTAGGTAGTTCAAAAGAGGGCATATGCAATACATTTCCTAATAATATAAAATACCTAATTTAGAGTTTTCAAAAATTGAGGTAAAAGACCTTGATGATTGGTTATGTTAGAAAAAATAATATTTTACTCTTTACGATGTCCCTTATATTTTGAGGCTCATACATAGCATCTTTCAAATTTGAAGCTTAAGCACTTCAATGGTACTGATGACTGAGAAATATGCATCCAAACTTGACCAATAGTGAATCCTAAACTAATAAATCATCCACAGTCAAATGGTTGAATCAATAAAATATGGAGGCTTATAGGGCACAAGGACTATGTTATAACTAGTATGGAAAATATTTCCCAGGCCATACGTGCATACAATAGAAATTATATTTGCAAGATGAGGTAAAATTCTCCACTAGCCCATCCCAAGAAGAAGAAGAGGGGCACAAGGAGGAAGAGTAATAACCAGAAGTACTAGAGGAACCATATCCTAAACAATTTAGTACATGCTTTAGCAATAAAATCCATTCTCAAACCATGAAGGTAGTTGGACATTTCAAGGGCCAACAAATCATAGTACTCATCAATTTAGAGAGTATACACAACTTTATTGATCCTCGAGTGGCCAAATGAGTGAATTGCTATATATATTCATGCAATGTTTTTGAGGTTGTGATAGCCAATTTGGGTACATTACCATGTAAAGGAAAATATAAAAATGTCAAGGTGTAAATGAAATAATACAATCTCAAGGCATACATGTTCATACTTCCTTTGGAAGGATGTTATGTTGTGTTGGGACATAGTGGCTTCAAAATTTGGGTCTAATAATTTGAAATTTTTATAAATTTTTGGATGCAATTCACCTTGTAGGGAATGCAATATACTCTTCGAGGAATGATTGTAGGATTTACTCAATTGATATTTTCTCATCGAATAGAAAAAATCCTTGAAGAAATCATCTCATGAAGTGGTAGCATAATTGTTAATAATACAATCCAAAACTACCAAGGATATAGTCCAACCATCTAGTTTACAACTCATTCTATATAAACATGCATATGTATTTAATGAACGAGAGGCTCTTCCACCAAGACACACACATGATCATGCAATCTAGATTATAATAAGTAGCGTATCACCTAACATTCACCCTTAAAAGTAACATATGTATAAAATTCTAAGATCAAAAAATGGTATAGGATCTAGTAGGAGAAATGATAATAAGGCCAAATGTTAATCCTTGTTCTTCTCTAGTATTACTAATTTGTAACAAATATGGATCTTGCTAGTTGTGCATGGATATTTGCAAGCTTCATAAGATTACCATCAAGAATTTTTTTTCTATTTTTGTTATTTACAAGTTGTTGGAAGAACTCCATGGTGTTAATTTTTTCTCTAAATTAGATTTGTGCTTGAGGTGTCATCAAATAAGAGAAGAAGAAATTCCCAAAATGACATTCAAGACCCACCAAGGTCACTATGAATTTTTTTTCATGCCCTTTGGTCTTACTAATGCACCTTATAACTTTTAAAGCCTTATAAATGCTATTTTTTGCCCGTTTTATGTAATTTTATATTAATCTTCTTTGATGACATCCTCATTGGCAATCACACTTGGGAGGAACATTTGCAAAATTTATATCAAACCTTATAACTTTTGACATAACATCAACTATGTGCAAAATGGTCCACATGTTCCTTTGGTATGCAAGAAGTGGAATACTTCAACCACATAGTTCTAAGGGAAGGGGTTAAATTGGTCCCAAAGAAAATTATACTTATCCAAAGTGGCCAAAACCCCACACTATCAAAGGTCTTTGGGGCTTCCTAGGTCTCACAAGCTACTATCAAAATTTTATATAGAATTATTAGAAGATCATAGATCCTTTGATAGTTATGTTGAAAAAGAACTCATTTGTATGTTTGAAAAAATATTTTTTTAACCTTAAGAAAGTCATGTTAACTATGTTAGAGTAAATATTCCATAATTTGGATATTTTACCCTTTCCCTAAATTAGGTAGATTTTATTTACTGCATGCTAAAAATTAGCTTGTTACTTTTTACCACTAGTAGTTACTTTTACTAGTTACCTAGGTTAGTGACTTACCTTACCGTCATTTCCCTATGGACGGCGGGTTAGTCGGTAGGTTAGTTGTCGTAATCAATTTGATTACGTTTACTATTTCTATTTAACCTTTGATTATTAATAATATTTCTAATAATTTTTTGCCTTACCTTCTATCATTGGCATCAGAGCTGGAGGGAGCCAGAGGGAGGAAGCGGAATGAAACTTCGTTCCATTGGACAAGGCGAGGAAGTGCAACGAGACATCTTCATTCCGCTGTAGAAGGCGAAGGTGATCGCGCAGGAGGAAGCACCATTTTGATATTGGTGACTTTAATTTATTTTTCCTATCTTCCTAAAGTTCCTAATGTTTGATTTATTTAATCTTGGAGGCAGAAGAGGTGGAGATTTTCCAATAATTCTGGGCCACATTACCCCACCTCAACAGGCGAGCTAAAGCGGCCCGTAGGCGCACAGATCCTGTGGAGCGGGACCTGCTGACGTGGCGGTCTGTAGCCCGAGACCTGCTGACCTGGCACCTGGATCTAGGCCGACACCATTGACAGGAGGGTAGGCGCACCCTCTTAGGCGATAGACCACCACGTGAGGGTAGACGTGCCCTCTATGGGAGGACACGGATATCGACAAGCGATTAGGATCCGAGAGGGCAGGCAACCCTTCGATCATCGGTGATCGGATCAAAAACATAGACCCTACATCAACGATAAGACATGTGGCAAAAAGCCACTAGACTTGACTGACACAAAGGTGATCGCATATGACGTGGACCTAACACCTAGCATTGCTGGCTAGATTGGGCATGCAAACTAAGGTGAACATGTGGACTGACATCGACACACATATCGAGGTGTTGAATGGACCATGACAGTACATGTGGCGGATAGCCATTGGGCGACCATACTGAACACGACACTAGGCGACACGTGGCAGACAGACCACATGTCACCTAACTGGCCAACCGCGACACGTGGCGACTTGACAGCCACACCACGTGGCGGCAACCAAAAGGAGGGTGAGGGTGATTGCCCGAAGGTAGTCAATAAGCTAAGGGCTTGAAAGCCCTTTTATTCCCCACCAAATCCCTCGTGCGGGCGATGTGGGATAATTCCCACATTTTTCCCCGCCCATGCAAGGAAAGAAGGAAAAGGGAATAGCATTCCCTTCCATTCACGTCGGGCCCTCTAGCCCGACCGGTTGATCGGGACGGGCTAAGGCCCTAGACGGGGGGGTGGTCAGAGTTTCAAATCCCATCACGGCCCAAAAGAAAGGTAATTTTTTTTAATTTTGCTTTAATTTAAATTAAAAGTTTTATTTTATTATAAAGTTTATTTTTAATAATAAAAATCTAAACTTATGTTTCTAATTTTTTTTTTTTTTAATTGATTTAAAAAAAAAAAGAAACATAATTTGATTTTTAGCATTAAATTTAACCCTTATAATTGAACTTTTTTTTTAAATTTTGCAAACTAAATTAAAGAGAAGGGGATCTATTTTATTTGCGATATCCAAAAATTAGGGCTTTTGTTTTCTCCACAAAATGGAGATATAAGACAAGGAATAGCACCTATATTTTCTTTGCAAATTAGAAAACCCTTACTCTCTTCTCAACACCTTGTTTATTTTGCACATTTCAAAGAAGGATAAAATAAAAAACAATTGATTCTTTATTGCAAATTTGAAAACAAGGAGACTTAAAATTTTGTAATATTAAAAGGCAAAGTGTGCATTTGTTTTCTCCAAGGGGGGATATAAGACATAAAATTGCACATTCGTTTTTTGCAAAATTGAGAAGAAATTGAAGACCTTGGGTCCACTAAAACCAAGTCATTTGTTGACTGGTTCTGGAAGCCTTTCAAACATGGGTCGTGTGTCGACTTGTCTTGAAAGGAGTGCTCATATTGTTAATTTTGCAAAATAAAAGGGGGAAGACAACATTGTACTTCTTTTGCAAAATTGTAAAACAAAGTAGGAGACATAAAAATATCATTTTTTTTTGCACAACACAAAACACACATTTTGTTGCAAAAATTTAAAAAGGTGCATTATCAATTTTACTCGACACCTTAATTGGCAAACTAGGTGATAATAATTTTGAGGCCATTTTTTGTTTGATTGTTGCATTATTTTATTTGCAACTATAAGTCATATAATCAAGAACATCCATACCTCAAAATTTCACAAATTTGTGTACATCCATGAATAGATTTAAAGCCAATAACACTTGATATTATCTCTTAAAAACAAAAAAACCCCTAATTCACTCTTATTTGTTTGGCTTAAACTCCTCAAACTGATCATCCTTATTCAAAGGTGTTTAGGCAGGGGCCATTAAATATATGTTTGAGTGAATTACCTTTTGGTACTCTTTTAGGGTAATCAAAAGCAAGAACAAGTTTTTGAAAATAAGGAACCTTAAAAAGTAGCAATCCTTTGCACTTATGAAAACCCGACCAGTCACATTAACAGCAGGACAAATAAAAAATTGACAACTTTATTAGCAATTGAAGCATTCAACCTTACAATATATTCAAACTGCATAATATATAGAAAGGGAATAGGAGGAAAGTCGGCAAAGGAGAGATAAGGGGAAATAGGAGATAAGGAGGGAGAAGATAGGGGAAAGAAAGGCGCGGAGGGATAAGGAAGTTGGAGGGATAAGGGGAAAGAAGAATTCACGGAGAGATAAGGAGGAGGGAAAATAGGAAGATGTTAGGAGGGATATTAGGAGAGAAGGTACGAGAATTTGCCGACGTGAAAATTGCCGACAAATGTAGAGTGTGTTCACACTTAGGCTTAGGAAAGGGATCTTTCTAAGCCTAGTTATGTGAATCCCCGTTCACATTTACAACATTCTCCCCCTTAAAGTTGAGAGAACCGACTACACGGTCTCTCGACTTTACAAATTGAGCTTTTGTCATCGCTTTGGTGAAGATGTCGACGATGTTCTCCAAAGTGTGACAATATTGAAGCTCAACAATTTCTTGTTCCACCATATCTCTGATGAAGTGATACTTCATATCAAAATGCTTGGTTCTGCTATGGTGGACCGGATTATATGCCAACTGGATGGCACTGATGTTGTCGCAGTAGATTCTGGTTGGACCACTTTGCTGTTCTCCAATCTCTTCCAGTACTTTCCTTAACCACAAGGCTTGAGTACTAGCATAAGTAACCGCTATATACTCTGCTTCGTTGAAGATAGCGCTACTACTGTCTGCTTTTTTGAACTCCAAGTTATTAGTCCTGATCCAAGACTAAAACAATTTCCTGATGTTGACTTCCTGTCATCAATATTGCTACCCCAATCACTATCACTGAAGCCTACAAGCTTGATAGTGTTACATTGATGGTACTGGATTCCAAAATCCAATGTACCCTTCACATATCTCAAAATTCTTTTAGTTGCCTTCAAATGCAGCTCTGAGGGGTTAGACATAAATCTAGAAACAAGAGATACAACATACTGAATATCGGGTCTGGTGTTGGTGAGAAACATCAAACTCCCAACCATGCTTCTAAAAGTGGTCACATCAACTTTCTGTGCTCCATCATCTTTGCTTAATTGGATCCCATGTCCAACTCGGAGTTGCAATCTGGTTTGCAATGCTCCATAACAAACTTCTTGATCATGTCCTGAGCATACTTATGTTGACAGATGAAGATCCCTGTATCTGACTGATGAACTTCCATTCCCGGATAGTAGTGCATTAGTCCAAGATCCTTCATCTCAAACTACGTCATCATGGAGTGTTTGAACTCCTTATTCATTTTTCCATTACTACCCATAAAAATGAGATCATCCACATACAAACAAACTATGAGAATGTCTTTACCTTGCTTGAGGTAGTAAAGTGTGGGTTCATTTTTGCTTCTTGTGAACCCATATTCTTTGAAGTACCCATCAATGCGTGAGTACCAAGCTCTAGGTGCCTGTTTCAGACCATAGAGTGCCTTCTTCAATCTGTAAACAAGGTGTTCCTTACCTTGCACTTCAAATCCCTGTGGCTGCTCAACATACACTTCTTCTGTCAAGTAACCGTTGAGAAATGCACTCTTCACATCCATGTGTTGGACTTTCCACCCTTTATGTGCAGCTAAGGCAAGAACTGTTCTGATTGTCTCCTGTTTGGCTACAGGAGCAAATGTCTCTTCATAATCTATTCCATACTTCTGAGTAAAACCCTTTGCCACTAACCTTGCCTTATGCTTCTCAATGCTTCCATCAGCATTAAACTTGGTCTTAAAGATCCATTTACAGCCAACACATTTCTTTCCTTTAGGAAGCTTCACGAGCTCCCAAGTGTCGTTGTTTTTTATAGAGGTTATCTCCTCTTCCATGGCATCTTGCCAAATCTTCTGAGTACATGCCTTCTCAAAACTAGAAGGTTCAAGTTGTGCACTAGTTAACAATGCATAGTTAACTTGATCTCCTCTGGGTTCTTGTTGTGATTCATCATCACCATACAAGTGCATACTTTCTAATCTATGTAAAACAGATTCCATTTCACTAGCTTGACTTCTAGTATATCTTCTTGAAAAATTCTTATCCAACATTTGAGAGGATGGATGATATTGTAAAGTTCTCTTACCTTTGGATGGAGCATCAATATCCATTGGTGAGGAACTAACTGATCGCTGCGGAGAAGGACTTGGAGAAGCAGTTGAATCTGAAGATGGACTTGGTGGATGTGAGGGCGGAGACTGCTTTCCTTTCTGTGGTAGCTGTGGTTGCACCTGCTGAGCAACAACTTCAATGGCTTCAACATCACTGAATATTTGGGGCTTACCCCACTCTCCCCCTTCATCAAAAATCACATCCCTTGACACCACAATCTTTCGAGTTGTAGGATTGTAGAGTCTATAACCCTTTGTGTTTTCACAGTATCCTACAAAAATACAAGCCTGACTCTTTGGATCCAACTTCTTTCTTAGCTCATCAGGAATGTGAGCATATGCCAATGAACCAAATACTCTGAAATACTTCACATTTGGTTTCTTACCATACCAGGCTTGATAAGGTGTCTTCCCTTTCAAACTCGAAGTAGGACTTCTGTTCAAGATGTGAACACTAGTCCTTGTTGCATCTCCCCAATATGCATTACTCAAATGCTTTGTCTGAAGCATTGATCTCGCCATCTCCACAATGGTGCGATTCTTTCTTTCTGCTACACCATTCTGTTGTGGAGTGTAGGCAGTTGTGAACTGCCTCTTGATGCCATGATGTTTACAAAAATTCAAAAACTGATTAGAGGAGTATTCTCCTCCTCTATCTGATCTAAGACATTTTATTGAATATTCACTCTCACTTTCAACTTTTGCTTTAAAATCAACAAAGCATGCAAATGCTTCATCCTTATGCTTCAAAAAGTATATCCAACACATTCTTGTGCAATCATCAATGAAAAGTAGGAAGTAAGAGTGATTACCTAGACTCTTGGTCTGCATCGGACCACAGATGTCTGAATGTACTAACTGAAGAGGATAGTTGGCCCTCCATGCTTGTCCACGAGGAAATTTAGATCTGGCATGCTTGCCCAAGGCACACCCTTCACGGACTTCCTTACTATCTTGAACTTTGGGAAGTCCAGTCACCATTGCTTGTGAAGTTAGCAATTTCAAACTTGCGGAATTCAAGTGACCATATCTCAAGTGCCACAGGACACTTGGATTGGTAATAGCTACATTTGCTAATTTATTTCCTCCTGGCTGGCCAAACTTCAAAGGAAATAATCTATTTTTTGACATTGGCACTTGTGTAATGATTCTATTACTATTGTTTTTGTCAAATATGGTGCATTTACCCTCATCAAAAATCAACTTATAATTCTTTTCAAGCATTTGACCAACACTTAACGATTGTGTTGAAGATGAGGAGTGTAATAGATATCACTTACATGTTTTATGCCTTCTTTTGTTGGAACCGCCATAGCTCCAATGCCTTCAACCGCCAATGACTTGTCATCTCCCAACCGGATCGTTGGATTTGTATGAGGAGTCTATCTTAGCAAAGAGTTCTTCTTTGCCACTCATGTTATTTGAACACCCCGTGTCCAAAATCCATGTATCATTCAAATTTTGCTCTGTCTGGCCATAAGAGAGAAAGAGATTTGAGGACTCTTCCTCTTCTCCAAAATTCCCAAACCGATCGCTGCTTCTGGTTCTGTCGTTGCTTCCTTGTGAAGTCTTGGACCAACAATCACGAGCATAATGGCCAGGTTTGCCACAATTGTAGCACACTTGTTTTGATTTGTCTCCTCCTTTTCCTTTTCCAGATTGTTTCCCTCTGTATTGCTGTTGTCCTCCTCTATTCTGGTTTCCACCTCTATTGGATGAACCTCCTCCGTTAGGAGTTCCCCCTCTTTGATTGTTCCTGCCTCTGCCTCTCTGTTGACCTTTGCCTCGGCCTCTACCTCTTCCTTCATGTGTGGCAAAAGCTTTCTCATCTCCTCCATAACTAGTGGTAGGAGTTTCCCGCAATCTCTCTTCATGTGAGAGAAGTGATCCAGTTAATGCATCAAAAGACAATGTGGATAAGTCTTTTGATTCTTCAATAATTATGGCAACAGAATTCCATTTTGGAAGAAGTGTTCTCAACACTTTCTTCACCATCATCTCTGGTTTGATATCCTCTCCTAGTGTGACCATTTTGTCGACTACTGCTTTTACTCTCACACAGTAATCACCGACTCTTTCATTCTCCTGCATCTTGAGATTCTCAAAATCTCGTTTCAAGGTTTGCAATTTTACCTGCTTTACCTGGTCACTGCCTCTATAGCTCTCTTTTAAGGCATTCCATGCATCTTGTGCAATGACATATGATGCAACCCTAGGAAAGATAGTTTTGTCTAAAGCAAGCATGAATGTGATATAAAGCAAAAGCATTATTCTTTTGTGCTTCTTTTCTTGTCTTTTTATCAACATTCGAAAATGCTGCCCATTCAACAAGCAGCTTGGTTCCGTATAACCTTCCTCAACTACATCCCAAAGACCTTTTCCTATCAACAAAGTCTTCATTTTTATTGACCAGTATTCATAGTCACTACCATTAAATTCTGGGATAGGTAGACTTGTGTTTGCAGCCATTGCTAATAAAAAAAACTTTTATTCAAAGCACACAAGTACTTTTATTGAGGCAAATTGGAAATACAAAGCAGTACAATATGATTTAATAATTTAAATCAAATCTCGCCTTCTTAGTGCATCTATGTTCTCCTTCAGAACTGCTGCTAATGATGACAATCTCAGATTTCACTTCCACTGGATCTGCTGCTGCTCTGCTTCTCTTCTTCTTCTTCTTCTTCTTCCTCTTCTTCTTCTGCTGGGTCAGGATCAGGCTCAGGAGAGCGTGGTGTATATCCCACACTCACTTCATCTGTTGGTACACCCGGTGTACAACTGGCACCAGTTTGAACATCCGAAACAAATTGCACAGTATCGGATTCTTCGATTCTCTGTCCGAAGATATTGTCTTCGGAATCGGCCTCGTATCCTCGAATCCGGCTTTCTCGGGTGAGAAATTACCCGATTCTCCAACCGACTCAACACAGTGTGCAGACTAGTTCGGCGAACCCTTTCATCAAAGGATTCCGGCGATTCTCTCTTCAAAAGAGAGATAAGAGCATGATAACTTCCTTCAGATCGGAACATCTACCATTTTCACAAGCACATTAATTCTCCTTTCTCAAAGTCTCTTTAAAGGTTTTCTAAAGTTTTTTTTAAATAAATTTAATAACCTTTTTTTTATTTTTAAATTACCTTTTTTAAAAAATGAATTTATTTAAAAAAGATAAATTTAAAAATAAATAATATAAAAAATTATTAAATAAATTAAAAAAACTTTAAAAAACAAAAACAAATAAAAAGTTTACCTTTTCTCCTCAGCGAGGATTGAACGCGCAACGTCCTTGTTACCTCGCGAACACCTTAGCCACCGTACCAACCAGGCCGACGGAAACAACTTAGGGCCACCGCCCTTTTATTCCGTGGCGGCCGAAATTTTTTTTAAAAAATTGTTTTTTCTCGTTCGCGTGGCGCTCGCGGGAGTCGATCCGCGTACCTCCACACAGCAAGAGAACAACTCCGACCGTCACGCCAAGCGTGCTCGGATGAAATAAAAGAGAAGGCGGGCGATTTAATATCGTCTGCGGACGAATTTAAAAAAAAAAAAAATGTTGTGGGTTTATCCCACATGCCCCCGGCTGCAGGCGCGCGAGGGTTTTTAAACTGAAACCCTCGCTATCACTTTCGACTGCCTTCGGGCAGTCGATCGATGACCAAATTTTGCCGCCGACCTCTTGACAAGACGCTGCTTGCCACGTGGACCCAGCCGCCGTCTGCCACGTGGCAAAATTTTGCCAAATCAGAATGCCGCCGCCTGCTGCCAACAACGCCACCTGCCGCCAATCGTCGCTCGCCACGTGTCGAGCTCTGCGACTGCCACGTATCCAGTCACCTCGAAATTTGAGCCGCTGCCACGTGTCGCCTCGACTGCCGCGCCGCTGCCACCTCTGCCTCGGGATCCATGCCCGAACTACCTCGGGATGCATGCCCGAGCCTGCTCGTGATCCGCCTCGGGATCCGAGCCCTACTGCGAACTGCTTCGGGATGCGTGCCTGGTCGTGCCTCGGGAACCGTGCCCGCGCTGACCTCACTTCGCCTCGGGAACCGTGCCCGTCGGACGACGAAGTCTGGCTCTGATACCAGATATGAAAACCCGACCAGTCACATTAACAGCAGGACAAATAAAAAATTTACAACTTTATTAGCAATTGAAGCATTCAACCTTACAATATATTCAAACTGCATAATATATAGAAAGGGAATAGGAGGAAAGTCGGCAAAGGAGAGATAAGGGGAAATAGGAGATAAGGAGGGAGAAGATAGGGGAAAGAAAGGCGCGGAGGGATAAGGAAGTTGGAGGGATAAGGGGAAAGAAGAATTCACGGAGAGATAAGGAGGAGGGAAAATAGGAAGATGTTAGGAGGGATATTAGGAGAGAAGGTACGAGAATTTGCCGACATAAAATTGCCGACAAATGTAGAGTGTGTTCACACTTAGGCTTAGGAAAGGGATCTTTCTAAGCCTAGTTATGTGAATCCCTGTTCATATTTACAACAACACTAAGGGGGGATAATTCATTTCTTCCTTCAAAACACAGTTTTTTGACAAGAGGGAAATAAAACTTGTAAAGACAATCATAAAAGTAGAAATCATCAAAATTATAACTTTTATTTTATATTTCATAATAGCAACCATGCTTGAATTTCTTACAATAAGGAAGGATGATTTGGTGAACTTTTTGATAAAATTGCCTAGAAAGCATAGTTTTGCACAAATTGTAAAAATGACAACCATGACACCATTCAGTGTTGGTTTCAAAACAAGAAAAAATAAAATGGAAAAGGCACATCACAGAAGCCATATTTCTAGTGAAGTGTCTCATTCTGATTTTGATTCTGGTTCAAAGAGAGCACACAGAGTGCTCATGGCTAAAACAGTATTGTAGAGGGAAAACACATGTTTGTCACATTGGGCAAAAGCACCATTTTCTCTCTCTTATTTTAGGCTTCATAAATAACATAAGTTTTTTGTTTGAAGACCTTGCAATAAAGGGTGCTTGTACCTCTCTTAGGCTTCATAAATAGCAAATTCTAGGTGTTTGAAGTACTTGTAACAAGAGGAGCGATTTTTTGTGATGTAAAGTTGTCTAGGAGGAAATATTTGTAAAATCCTTCACAACACTCTTGCGTTGCAAACTTTTTGCAATTGAGAGGGATATAAATTTATTTTCTTCATAATTTTTGTAAAAAGGGAAGATGACTTATAAGGGTGCATTTTCGGCTTCGATCGACACCTTAGTCACACTTCCTTCAGAAATTAATTACACTATGTTTTGCAACGAGAAGGGGGGAACTTATAAGGGTGCATTTTTGGCAGCGATCGACACCTTATATACCTTATCTTTTGCAAAACTCATATTGTAAAATGAATGAACCTCGTATGAAGTGATCTATTCTACTACACCTAGCGATTGTAGCGGCTGGTTACCCATGCAATTCGGTTTGATGATGAGATTACTATAAGGACATTCGTTGGCATGAAGACAAAGTGAGGAATGACCCATTTTTTTCTTAGGAGTAGCCAGAGCACTATGACAGAGCAAAGAACCAATAGATCAACATCTTCTTCATTGTATTGGGGTAGTTATATACTTTACCCAGATATTGTTGTATTAGAGGATATGTATGTATTACCCAAATAATATAATAAGAGGTGATGTTAGCGTAAATATTCTATCATTTGGATATTTTACCCTTTCCCTACATTAGGTAGATTTTATTTACTGCATGGTAAAAAGTAGCTTGTTACTTTTTACCATTAGTAGTTACTTTTACTAGTTACCTAGGCTAGTGACTTACCTTACCATCATTTCCCTATGGACGACAGATATTATGGATGGCAGGTTAGTTGGTAGGTTAGTTGTCGTAATCAATTTGATTACATTTACTATTTCTATTTAACCTTTGATTATTAATAATATGTCTAATAATGTTTTGCCTTACCTTCTATCAAACTATGCTTGAAGAACACAAGCTTATACTAAGAGGGGGGTGAACAGTATAAGACCACTTTTTATTTTTCTTTCCCAAATAATATTATACAATATATCAATGGCAATATCAACAACATTAATTAAAGTAATGCATAAATCACCACACACAATAGATATGCCAATTTAACATGGTTCACCCAATGTGGGCTACTCCACGGAGAAAATATTTCACTAAAATTTTCTCAACAAATATCTTGGGAATCCTTCCCTATTACAATGTTTATGCACCTATCTCCAAATGAGACACCAATCCACTAATCAATTTTATGGATCTCTATCCACAAGAGAATTCCTTCTCCTTTGCTCTGGCTGGTGATCCTCTATAATACTACTGCCTCCATTGCATTGGCTTGTGGATCTCTCTCCACTGAAGACCTCTATCCTCACTCAGAAGATCTATCCTCACTACCCTGTGTTATGGAACTCTATCCAATCAAGACTATTGTCCTTTGATCTATCATATCCAAATATTTCTCTCAACTCAGTCTCAAATATGCACTAAACACAATCCTTCGATCTAGCACAAATCTCATCAATATTTATCTCAAATATGTACTAAACATTGTCCTTCGGTCTAGCACAAATTTTCTTAATATCTATCTCAAATATAAACTAAACACTTTCCTTCGGTCTAGCAAAAATATTTGTATTAAATTTGTACTAAACACTATCCTTCGATCTAGCACAAATCTTCTCAATCTCTATCTCAAATCTGCACTAAACATTATCCTTCAGTCTAGCACAAATCTGCTCAATATTTATCTCAAATCTACACTAAACACTTTCCTTTGGTCTAGCACAAATATCCTCTGCTAGATTTACCCCAAGCCTTAACACAAATATTGAACAAATCAATCAATCAAACTACTCTCAAGTCTTCTCAAAGACTTACCTCAAATCTGCTCAACAAGTCCTCCCTAGAACTTGTCCAAAATACTCAACTAGTGTTCACCAAGACTTGTTCCAAATCTGCATTGTAATCTTTCACAAAAGCTCACACTAATTTTTCCATAAGTCTTCACCAAGAATTCCCTCAAATTTGTTCAACAAGTTTTCACCAAGAGTTATCCAATATTATTGTAAGCTTCCACAAAAGCTCACATAAATCTATCCTTAAGCTTTCACAAAAGCTTACTCAATTATGTCCTTAAGTCCCCTCTAGGACTTACTCAAATCTACTCACAAGCTTTCACCAAAGCTTATTCAAATCAATTGCAAAACTTGCATATAAAAACTTAAATCAATCTCTCATAGAAAACCTCTTCAATCACACAAACAAGTTTCACTCAAAATCTTGTTTGACTTACAAAAAAATATAGAGAATGGTTAGAGACTCAATATATTTCATATTCACAAAACACTCAATTAATTTCAAAATCTCTCTCAAATCAATTTAGAATAAAGAACAATTTTTTTCACAGAACTTGAACTATCACTCCAACATTTTTAATCAATAATGCTCAATCAACTTTTCTCAACCAATCACTCAATGAAACACAACTTGCTTACAAACCCTAAATAATTGTTTCATATTGCTTCCAATAACTCTCACTATTTGATTCAAGATGATTCTAAATTCCCATAACAATGATACTCATGATCTTTTCACAAACTCCAATCATGCGCATGAAAGCTTACTCAAATATTTCCAACAATTCTTATCAAAAAATCTCACATATCAAAGATACTCATGTTATTTCACAAACCCTAGTTCAAGATAGTTCTCAATTTCACACTCTATTGTTCTCACAAACATTCACCAATCATGTATATGAAAAATCACTCAACAATGCTTATCAAACAAACCTTTTGACTCCAACTTTGCATTTCACAATATCCAACCCAACAATATTTCACTCATGAGAAAGATGTGCCTATACCTTTTGTTTTGATGAATATTTGATCTCAAAACCTGTCTCAATCACAATCAATCCTTTTTTCCAATATCAAAGGTTAGATAGCAAAAATCCTTCTCTAAATTTTCACTCAATTAATCCCTCAAAATTAATTCACCATTACAAAAATTAGCAAGACTCAAATACAACTTATTATCTCAAAACTTATCAAAATATTTCTCAACACATAAAAGCCAATTTTCTTTATTAATTCCAAATCAATCAATGCATGGAAGACCAAATTCTTTTATAATCTCTCAAAATAATATTAAAAAATTAATCCCTTAATTTATCCTTATTACTCCAACCTTAATTTAATTTTCAAGGCATAAAATAATATAAACTTTTAAATACCTTATGACTCCCTACTTCCCAAGGCAGTATATAAACTTACGTGACCTCAATGCGCTCCCCAACCTTGGCGCTATTAATAAATTTAAATAAAAAACTTTAGTGCATTCCTTATACACCTTGCGCCTTGAACCCATGACCTCGCTACTACCGCTGCGCTCTAGTAGTCATTGGACCACATGCCCACACAAGTCTAAATCGCAGGCGCTTCCCTATGTTGCTTTCAAAAAATCCAGTGATAAAAAAAACACAACAAACCTCCTCAAAAATTGACTACACAGGGATTCGAAACCTCAACCTCTTGCCACATGAATGCCTTAACTCTGCCTTAGTTACCAATTGCGCTAACCAACATTTTGGTTATGCTTGGGTTGCGCCTCATGCACTTAAACCGTCGCTTGTCCTCCAAAGGTTTTAATCACGCAAATTTTCTTCTATCTCACAAAAAAGCAACACACATTTCCTTTTGCCTTTGGATACATGAATATGCATGGATGTCTTTTAATTAAAACTTTTACCCCTTTATATATGCTTTGGCTTATGCGATTTCGACGTCGACGATTTATTTTTGAATTTTAAAATTTTATTTAATAAATTATTTTATGACCTTTGGTGCCCAATATTTATTTAAATTTAAAATTTAACCTTTAGGTTAAAATATTTAAATTTAAATAAATTAAATTAAATATTTTGCAACCTGCTCAATGGGTCTTTCGAGGAATAAATTATTTTTAATTACTCCTTGGACCTGTTCTCTTCACCTCAACCTGCAACCTGGAATATTATAATATTGAATATTATAATATTATATTTACCTTTTAAATCTGCTTCGCCCTCCTTGGGACTTCAAAATTTTAGACCATTTTAGGCATATAATATTAAAAATAAATATTATATCCTATACCTTTAAAAATTTCCTTGCATTTTGAAAAAACCACCTGATGACCTTGATGATGACTAAACTGAAACAACAAACTCTTGACAACTCTTGACATCAATGACAACAAATATTGCTCATATTTTCAACAATATCCCCCTTTGTCATTGATGGCAACCCATTTTACTTTAACCATTTCTTTTATCTTTTTCAATTCTGCTCCCCCTGACTGAACGCTCTCGCCCTAACTCAAATCTCTACCCTTTGATATCAATGGCAAAGGGTCACCTTTGGGGCTTAGGTATAAGAATGAGACTCTTAGCTTAGACCCTCCCCCACATCCTCTCTTTAGGTGGTTAATCCTGGTATGGGAGTATCTCTACTCCTAGCATACACTGATCTGTATATTTGTCCACCTTATTTCTCAACCATTCCTTCTGATTCCTCTGAATATTCCTATTTTTCTTATCTCTAGAAATTCTGCTCTACACCACTTAGCCATGTGCCCAACATTATTGCACTTATAACACTTAATTTTGTGATTCCTTGAAGGTGCAAATATTCTATAGTTCCTCATGGTGAAGCCATATCCATTTATGTCATGAACCCTGTAATTAACTTCCTTATGGCCAAACTGATTACAAGAGTGGTAATACCCTTGAAAGAGATGCCCACTTCTAAAACTATATCCCCGTATTTCATGTGTCTTGCACTGTGAAGCCTTGTGACCAAACCTGTGATATGAGAAGCAAAGTCCATTAAAAAAACCTTACCTTGATCCCATTGGTCTCTTAGTCTCTTCTACCCTGTGTTGTTTCCTGTTCCATCTGTTCCTCATTTATGGATTGTTCCTTTCCTTGTTGAACTATCTATTGTCTAACTTATCCTTAGAAGTCTCACTCTCTCTTACACTTTCTTCTTTTGAAACTTCTTCTTCTTTGGAGCTTGATATTATTTCTTCTTCTTGTTTTCTATATTCCTATTCAAAACCAAGTCTTGTCTTGTTTGATGAAGATATTTATACCTTGATAATCTTATCCAAGGTATTTGAGCTTCTCCCAAACCGGTGTAGCTTGTTTTTAGACTCTTTTAATTCCTTTCTTAGTGAAGCTACCTCATGCTCTAATATTTCACATTCTAAAACCTTTTCCTCTAACCTTTATTTAAATTTCCTTGTCTTAGCTGTCGAGTTGGTTAGATCTTCTATCAACTTTCCTTTCTCTTTATCACATTCTTGAAATTTAAGCTTGAGTTTTGAGTTCTGCTTTCTTACCTTTCTTAATGCATCAAGAGCAAAAATAAGCTCACCCTTAAGATCAACTTCTTCTTCCTCTGATTCTGCCTCTATTCCTTTATCTTTAGTATCATCTTCATTCCTTTCTAATCTATCTTCAATAGGAGCACTTCCTTCCTCTTCTATTGCCAAAAGAAGACTTTCTTCTTATAGACCTTAATGAGCATCTTCATATTCATCTTCACCAAAACTAAATCCATTCCTTATACAACTATCTTCAAGATGACCAAAGTTACCACACCTAAAACACTTGAGAATTATTGGTGTCCTTTTTCTATCATCACCTTTTCTTTTTCCAGAAATAGAATTTCTTCTTCTTCATTATCTGAGGACCTTCCATCACTATCACTAGAACTCTTACCTGCATTATTTGCATAAAATCTCTTTTTATACCTTTAGAAAAACTTATTTCCTTGCTTGCTTTGTTCATCCCTGCTTCTATTTTGATACCTATATTTTCCTACTTCCCTGTTCTTCTAATCATGTTTCTCATCACTATTGCTATTTCCAGCTTTTGGACAATCAGTTGCATAGTGACCATATTTTCTACATTTAAAACACTTAACTATTTTCGTACCTTTATAATTTCTTGAGTCCTTGTTCCTTCTACCATAATTTACTTCTTCATCACTGGATACCTCATTTCTTGAATCTGACATCTTACCCTTTGATTTATTTGTAACTTTGAAGGTTGCTTCTTTCTGGGGAATAGGTTCCTCTTTTATTCTCATCTCAAAGGCTATGAGAATTCCATGTAACTCATACCTTGTCAAAAATTCAATATCTTTTTACTCTTCTATGGTTGAAATATTTCACTATACCTCTTAGAAAGTGAACTTAAAATCGTGTGATAAAAATATGTTTCTTCAACTTTGAACCCAAGTCCTTGCATGGAGTTAACAACCTCATCCACACGAAGTAGGTATGCAACAATGTTTTCCTCATCCTTCATCTTTAGGTCTTCAAATATTTTCTTGTGATTTAGAAATTTTTGTCTCCCTCATATATACCTTTCAGCTTACCCCAAATATCTTTTGCTGATGTGCAATGCATAACTTTTATAAACTTTGTTTCACGCAAACCTTTTAAAATTCCATTCATTGTCTTTGAATTATTCAATTGTAGGAGCTTACCATATTTATCTATAGGTGGAGTAGTTGGCGGTATGTATCCATCCTCAACTGCTTGCCATATTTCATTCCCTAGTGCCATTAGGTGAATCTTCATTCTCACACTTCAAAATGCATAATTATTCCCATCGAACAATGGTGCCTTATTCCCTGAAGATCCACTCTAAGAATCCATTTGTGTTCTTGTAATATTTTCCTTCAAGCTGTTAAACTCTTCCAAATGAACCTACTCTGATACCAATTGAAGAACACAAGCTTATACTGAGAGGGGGGTGAACAGTATAAGACCACTTTTTACTATTCTTTCCCAAACAATAAAATGCAATATATCAATGGCAATATCAACAGTAGTAATCAAATTAATTCACAAATAACCACACACAATAGAGACACCAATTTAATTGAAACTACCAAAAAGACACCATAACACTTCATTCAAATATCATAGAATCTGCTGTAATTGTATTGATAGTTATAAAAAGGGTTACAAGAGGTAATGTCCTTTTACAAATTTGCCCTGAAGGCTACAATGGGGGTCTTCTAAAAGGAAGCCCTTTCAGATGTGGTACAAAGACAACAAGACCAGTATTTTGAGGGTTCCTCGAGTAGGTGGGCGTCTTGCCCATGAGCCACTGCTTGTTGGATGATTCCTTGTGCTTTTCTAGACCTGTAGAACCTGCAAAATCCTATTAGTGCGCTGGGGGTCTGCCTCAGTCAAACCCCACGATTTTGAAGACAAAAGACTCATAAAACTACTCATAACATGAAATTAACTATTAAAAACCAACATAAAATAGTAAAACAAGTTATCCTTACCTTTTCGAATGATTCTGGTTCCTGTTTTAGAGGTTCGCACTCTTGGGGTGTGAACCGGGAGGTTTTCACATGTGAGGTGTGAACCGGCCCTTTTGAAGCCATATTACTCAAGTAGGGTCCCTGGATGCTTCTGATTGGTTTTGTCGATGTATTTTGTTGGGTAGAGCTCCTGAAAAGCAAATCCTAATAATGAAGTCAACCTGTCTCACTCTTAGAATGAGCATAAGCATGAGGCAAGCTGATTGTGATGGTCATATGATAGCTATGCAATGGATATGTGATGGACGTAATGGCAGTGGTGATTTCAGCAGAGTTTCGGTATGCATAAGTGTGATCCTTTGAAATGGTGTAAATGGCCTTCTATTTATAGAGTGGGCCAAGGTGAGAGAAAGGGTATGAGGTGTCCCTTGTGAGGTGTTATTGGTGAGGTGTCCATAAAAGAGGTGTCCATTGAGGTGTCTCGGGTCATGAGTGAAGTTGGGTGAGAGAATCCCTCACCCATCCAAAAGCAATGATGATTAGAAGAAAATATCAAATTGTCATTAATATTCACCTTTATGAGAGCATCTTCGCATTTATTAATCATTATTATGTGCAAATGTCTCTATCTTGCATTAATGACCCATGGGTGTGTGATATGGAGGAATATTTAGGTGAGAGGTGGTAAGGCTAGGATAGGGTAGTCTAGGTAAGGTGGAAGGCTAGGCTAGTCAAAGTAGACTAGGTTAGGTGGAGGTGTTTAATTAAATCAAGATTATATCTAATTAAGCATGAAATTAGCCATAAAGCACAATTTGACCAAAATATTGACTTTTTGACTATAAAGTGATTTTTGACCATGGTAAAAGTTTTAACCTTGGTTGAGTTGGCATGAGGTCACGTGAGGACCTAGGATTAAGTGTAGGAAAGGGTTTGGCTAGCCCAAAGGGGCTAATGGTGATGAATAGTGTTTTTGGGTCAATGTATGCAATTTTCAATGGTTTTGCATATTAATTAACCATGGGGATGGGGAGAGGGACAATGTGCAAATTTTTGGTGTCTAAATTTACCTCTTTTTGTACTGGAGTGTGTGAAACACGATTTAGTACAAAAACTGATGATATGCATAGATGATGATTGATGATTTGTTAAAGAGCCGCATTGATAAAGAAAATGGTTTGGTGAATGGTTGATTTGGAGGGGATCATATGATTACCTTACATTATGATTTGTTGGAAATGTTACAATTTTGAATTAAACAAGATGCTTTTGTTAACTTTTGCTTTCAATTGATTGATGAGCTCATTTGATGATATTTGATAAATTGTTGGAGCCTAAGGTAGAACTTTAGGATTTTTATTCACAAGTGGTCTTACATCTGCCACTTATGACGATCCATGTGGCATCTACAGGCAGAGGCATTTTGAATTTTGGAAAACATCATTTTGTTTTGAATTGGAATTTTGATCATTGAGATAATCGTTAGCAAAAAATAATTTGTGTGCATTTGTTTTATCTGTGATTGGATGTTTGGTTGTTTGATCCTGTGCAAGGTAGAGTTTTGGTCTGATTTATGATAACCACTTCAAGCGACAAATTGGAGATGAAGGAAGCAGATATCGATGATGTGACGGTTGATAAAGATGAAATGCCAATTTTGAAACATTTGGCACAAAAATCAATGAAATGAGTTGTGGGATGGTTTTTATGATGAAATATGATATTAATGGGAAAATTTGGGCACTGTATGGTAGGTTCACACATCACACATGCGAACCATATGGTTTGCACCTCAGGGGTGCGAACCTATCGGTTCACATGTGTGGGGTGCGAACCCACCCAAACTGCATTATAAAAGGTGAAATTTTGACGAAGTGACATCATTTGCATGCGCAAGGAATTGTGAGGAGGTGGAGGAGATGAGAAAAATGTGATGCGACCGGATTATGAATAATACGGGACGAGATGGCAAGTGCGTTGGGGAGTACCAGTACGGGGGTGGAAGTGCCCAAGGTAGGTGGTTTTTAGCTTTCTCGAAATGTGTGAATTTGTGGGGGAGTTTTTTAAAATGAATCTTTTCACTTTTACAACTATGAAACGGGGGTGTGGGTAGCAAATGAGTAAAATTTGAACACAACATGTAAAACTGGCCAAATGGGTATCCAGAAACATTGTCCATTTTTTATTTTGACTTGCGGGTGCATGGGGATGCATGCATGGATGTGATGTGAGATGTGATGTAAAAAAAAACGAGCGGGAAAATGTGCATGGGGTGAAAACTAAAAAATGAAATCTTTCTAATAAGCCAAATGGGTATCCTAATTTGCCTTTATTTTTCAGTTTTGATTTCGTTTTGACTACCTCACATTGCGTGCCAATGGGGAGGGTTTTTTGTGTTGTTTTTTGCATTTTTGGCATGTGTGTAATATTTTTCACATGCATGTTGGGTACCGTTAGAATCAGCGTGGAATTCCACACCCAACCGTGCAATTTTTTTTAGTTCTAAAGGTTCATATGTGTGGGGTGCAAACCATACAGTTCGCACGTGTGGGGTGCAAACCACATTTTTTGGTATTTTTATGGATTTTTGGCATCTGGGTTGGTTGTAGTTTGGCCAAATTTGTATGTTTTTGTAGGATTTTTCATGTGTATTTTTTTATGTGTGTGAATGCAAAATGCATGGAATTCATTGTGTAAATGAGCACTGAATTAAGTGTATATGTATATCAATTCAATTTCTATATAATAAATACTTAGAAATAGTAAAAATGTGTGCATTTTATGTTACATGCGAATGTATACAGATTATGTTCAAAAACATAAATGATTTCTAACATGTGGTGTGTGTTCTGGCAGGTGAAAGTAATATTTATACGCCATAGAATTCGGACTTGCAGGAAGGAGCTAGAGGCTCAATGGAGGGAGGCAAATGTGGAGTGGCTGAAGAAAGTGGGGTTGTATGGGGTATGGGTGATGCGTGAGGTTCATGTGAACCACACATATATGGATGTGCTATGTGAGAGGTGGGATCTTGATAGGAACACTTTCCATTTATCGATCGGGGAGATGAAAGTCACCTTGGAGGACATCTACCAGATATACCGATTGCCTATTGATGGTTTGACAGTGATGGTGGCAGGGAAGGAGGCACAAGATTGGATTCTGGAGAGGACCTTTGGGGAGAGGTGGAGGCAACTAGGGGGTGGACTATATGCACTATTGGTGGAAGAAGGAGAGGTGGCTCTCGTTGTGGCATGCGATGTTGATGTTGTTGATATCGATCCATGTCATACCAGATGCTTTAGGGGAATGATTCCCCTGGAACATGATGGGGATTGTGTTTGACATGGTGGAACTTGAGGTGAGATATGCATGGGCATCGACATTGTTGAAATAGGTATACCAGGAGCTTCACAATAGTGAGGATAGATAGGACAAGACTGAGCATCCTCCCATTGCTAAAAATATGGGCATGGGATTATATTACCATCTGAAGGCCTATGCATTTACCATATGATGCACATGCATGCGAGGGGTATGAGATGTCGTATGCCAGGAGATGGCGGGTGGATATGGAGAAGAGGAGGAGGGAGCAGAAGGGTATTTTGTAGTACAGGGAGGAGTTGGGGAGGTTGAGGATGGAGCACATTAGGTGGAGGCCATGGCGAGGAGGGCTGAGATAGGATCAAGATGTCATTAATTTAGCATGCATTCGGTGTGGTAGGTGGTTGGTGGGGAAGTATGTTATGGAGGTCAAGTTATTTCCATTTTCTCGAGTACAACGATAGTTTGGGTTGGTAAGGGGCAGCCTAAGGTGCCTGTGGATATTTATAGGGTCAAGGGGGATAGGGAGCCACAGCCTATGGTGCCACCATTGGATTTGATTCGAGATTAGGTGATTGATGTCCCAGATGTGGACAACACAGGGATGACAGTTGAGTATGAGGTGTGGTGGTCTAGGAAATATTGGAAGCCTAGGTAAGGCATGGTGGATGGATGGGTGGATGTGGTCGGAGCTTTACTCTATGTAGGTCTACTAGGAGGGGTGATAATAGGGTCATCGATACAGGATGTGGAGGAAGAGGAGGATATGGGGTCACCTGAACCAGGAGAGGAGGAGGATGCTAATTATGAGCAACTGGTAAGGCATGTGCGACTATGTCAAGATGAGCATGATCAGTTGGTGCATGATGTAGGCATGGGATCCTTGGTAGGGGGTGGTGGTGGGATGGTGGCCATGGAGGAGGTGGCCATGATGGATGAGTGGCTAGTGGGGGGTAGTGGTGCAGGGCCATCGGGAGGAGGTGGTGAGAGGATGGGTGCCATAGGGGATGTTCTCGTGATGGCCATGGGAGAGGATGAACCAAGTGAGGGGTCATTATTGGGGGAGGGGTGATGCAGGAGCATCCAGGGCAGCACAGCAATCTTGCATCACCAAAAAAGACAAACAAAAGAAACAAGCAAAGAAAACAAAAAAAGTTCTAAGTTTGAAAACAAATACTCTAAGGTTCAAAGGTGTCACGATATCGCGACATAAAAGTTGTCGCGATATCGCGACACCAATAGTAGAACGACGGGCGCAAAATAAATTGTCGCGATATCACGACATAAAAGTTATCACGATATCGCGACATCATTAGCACAACGGCGGGCGCAAAACCAAGTGTCGCGATATCACGACATAAAGGTTGTCTAGATATCACGACACCTTCGATCAATGGTAGAAGCAAAACTCAAGTGTCATGATATCGCGACATAAAGGCTATCGCGATATCATGACGCATTGGCAAAAGAGATCCAAAGGTAGAAAAGTGTCATGAAATCGTGACATGTCACGTTTTTGTGACCTGGCTAAGAAAGAGAAGGCAAGTTTTCACGGACTATTACAGAATGATAGTTGGCAGTTCCAGAAGCCGTTAAGGCAGTTCCAGGAAACCGTTGCAATGATTATAGGGACGGTTGTGAACGGCGTTTATAGCAAGAATCTTTGATGATAAAAAGGGATTTTTTTGAAGGATTGGGCAGGCTAGAGAGATGAAGGCTACGACTTCTTTTGGAATTTTATTACTGTGTAATTTTTCATGGTTACGAATTGTAAAGATTTCCATGCTTCAAAATAAATTGCATCTTTTGAAATAAAATTGCGTCTTTTCTTTGTTATTAAAATTGGCTCCCCATTAAGTGGTATCAGAGCAGTAATATTCTGAGTGTGTGAGAAGAGCACCAAATGTGAGGCAGCTTGCACCAAGATCTGGGGTTATGGGTTCTGAGAAACAGTGAAGCAGAATGTCACCGCGAAGAAATCATGGTGCTGGAAGGAACGTGGTTCCTAAAGGAGACTTCCGAGCATTGCAAAGGCAAGTGCAGGCCCTATTGGAAGAATTATGTAGAGGAGTAGAGCCAAGAGGAGAAGACCAATGCGATGATGAAGCTTGCGGAGTTGATGATCCATCTGAAGAGGAATAATAAGTGATGAGTTCTGCAAAATCTCGCATGATTAAAGCTATTTCTCAAATTGGGAAAAAGTCGAAGATTGATGTATCCACATATTCTAGAAATTTAAATCTAGAAGAATTAATTGACTGGATTAATGACATGGAGGAATATTTCGAATATGAGGAAGTTGAAGATCCAAATCAAATTAAATTTGCTAGAACAAAGTTGAAAGGCCATGCTGGCATATGGTGGAAAGGAGTGCAACTGGAAAGAAACCATAGAGGAAAAAAAAAGATCACCAAGTGGGATCGAATGGTTGAAAAATTGAAATGGCAGTTTATTTTGACAGACTACGAATTAGATCTGCTGAGAAAAATGCAGAGTTTGCGCCAGTCCAGCAAGTCTGTTAAAGAATATACAAAGGAATTTTTTAAAATTTTTATTAGAATCGGCCATATAGAAGCAAATAAAGAGAGAGTAGCCCGTTACATTAATGGGTTGAGAACCAGCGTGCAAGAAGAATTAAGTTTGGTCCGAATGAACACCATTGAAGATGCTTACCAGTTTGCTCTAAAAGTGGAAGAGAAACTGAACCGTAGATTTGACAGTAAGCAAAGAGGCAGAGGTCATGGTGGAAGAACTGGTGGAAGAACCAGTGGAGGTAAATATGATGATCAAAAGTAGACTGGTGAAACCAGCAATCACTAGGAACAGAAGGAGGAGAATGCTTATCGACCCCGTAATTAGAACAATGATTATCAAAGGGGATGAGGTAGATGTGGACGTGGATATGGTAGAGGCAGATTTCATGGAACCTATTTCAATTGCGAAGAAGAGGGGCATCGATCATATGAGTGTCCCAAACACCAAGAAACACCGAATAAAAGGCCTGAAGGTAATTCCAAAGCTATAGTTGTTAAGGATGGTGTTGAATCTGAGCATTCTGAAGAAGTAGAGCACGGAGAAGTGATGGTCACAAGGAGAACCTTGTTGAACGAAGAGAAGGAACCAGATCAACGAAAAAGCCTGTTCTACACGAGGTGCAAATGTTCAAGTAAAATCTGTAATATTATTATTGATAATGGTAGTATAGATAATTTGGTTTCTAAGGAAATGGTAGCTAAGTTAAAGCTAGAAAGAAGACATCACCCGCATCCATACCGGATTGCGTGGTTGCAGAAGGATCATAGAGCATTGGTCAGTGAACAATGCTTGGTCAAATTCCAAATTGGAAGATGCCAGGATGAGGTCCTGTGTGATATTTTGTCGATGGATGTTTTCCATTTGTTGCTAGGCAGACCATGGCAATTTGACAGACGTGTAGCGCATGATGGGCATGCAAATACCTATTCCCTGACAAAAGACGGAGTATGCCACAAACTGAAGCCATTAAAGGAGGTTGAGGAAAAGGTATGCAATAATGCTAGAATTTGTTTAGTAGATGGGAAAAAAAATTTGGATGGTCTAAAGAGGGATTCAATGTGTTATGCATTAATTCCTGCTGTAAAGAGAAAAGAAACTACTGACATTCCAGTAGAAGTTACCCAGTTTTTAGCAGAATTTCTTAATATTATATCAGACAATGTGCCTAAGGGTTTTCCGCCAATGAGGAAGATTAGTCATCAGATTGACTTAATGCCAGGATCTAGCTTACCCAATAAGGCTGCCCATAGAATGTCTCCTATAGAGAATGAAGAGTTGAACCGCCAGGTTCAGGAATTTTTGAGGAAGGGTTTGATTCGAGCAAGTTTGAGCCCTTGTGTAGTGCCAACAGTACTTGCACCAAAGAAGAATGGCGAATGGCGAATGTGCACTGATTTTCGAGCCATTAATAAAATTACCATTAAATATCGCTTTCCATTACCCAGAATGGACGATATAATGGACTACTTGAGTGGAGCTAAATACTTCACTAAGATTGATTTGAAGAGCGGATATCACCAGATACATGTTAGAGAGGGTGACGAATAGAAGACAGCCTTTAAAATCAAAGAGGGTTTGTATGAGTGGTTAGTTATGCCATTTGGATTGACTAATGCACCGAGTACGTTTATGAGGCTGATGAATGAGGTATTGCATGACTTCTTGGAAAAGTTCGTGATAGTTTATTTGGATGATATTTTAATTTTCAGTAAAACATTAGAAGAGCATTTGATGCATGTTCGAACAGTTTTTGAAAAACTACGTGAGGAGCAGTTATTGATTAATATACAGAAGTGCAGTTTTGTACAGAAAGAGTTGATTTACCTAGGATTTGTCATCTCAGAGGAGGGTCTAAAAATGGATCCTAAAAAAGTAAAGGCTATCATTGAATGGCTTGCCCCACAAAATTTAATAGAGGTAAGATCATTTCATGGTCTTGCAAGTTTCTATCAAAAATTTATTAGAGACTTTAGCAGTATTTGTGCGCCCCTAACAGAAACTATGAGAGGAGATAAGAGATAATTTAAGTGGACTGCCAAGGCAGGTACTAGTATGGACATATTGAAGAAGAAAGTGACAAAACAGCCCATTCTGGCACTTCCATATTTTAATAAAGTGTTTCAGGTTGATTGTGATGCTAGTGGCATCACCATTGGAGCCGTATTGAGCCAAGAAGGTAAACCTGTTGCATATTTTAGTGAAAAATTGAATGATGCTCGCAAGAAATATTCTATTTATGATCAAGAGTTCTATGCTATAATTCAGGCTCTTAAGAAATGGAGACATTAGTTGCTAACCAAAGAGTTTGTTTTATATACTGACCATCAAGATTTGCAGTATATAAATAGTCAAGGTAAACTTAACCAGCAACATTTGAAGTGGTTGAATTCCTGCAGAGTTATACCTTTGTACTGAAGCATAGAAGTGGCAAATCTAATAGAGTTGCAGATGCCTTGAGTAGAAGGCATAATTTGTTGATGGAAATGAGAGTGCAGGTTGTTGGGTTTGATGAACTCAAGAGTTTATACCCAGTAGATCCAGATTTTGCAAAGGCATGGACGACATGTGTGTCTCCTACTACTGTGGATCGTACTAAGTGGTTGGATTTTATGATCCAATATGGGATGCTGTTTCGGAAAAACCAGTTGTGCATTCCACGCAGTTCCATGAGAGAAAATTTGATCAAAGAGAAACATAGTGGAGGACTAGTAGGGCATTTTGGTCAAGATAAGACCATTTCTCTCATTAGTGAGAATTACCATTGGTCGCAGTTGCAGTTGGATGTGACCAGATTTGTGTAGGGTTGCAGAGTGTGCCAGATGGCGAAATGAGTCAACCAAAATACAAGAATTTACCAGCCATTACCTGTATCGAAGAGACCATGGGAGGACATCAGTATGGATTTTGTTCTTGGACTACCAAGGACACAACGTGGAAATGATGCCATTTTTGTTGTTGTTGACAGGTTTTCAAAAATGGCCCATTTTATTCCATGTCAAAAGACAAGTGATGTTGTTCATATTGCAGGCTTGTTTTTCAGGGAGGTTGTGCGCCTTCATGGTCTACCCCAAAGCATTGTCTCGGACAGAGATACCAAATTTGTGGGTTATTTTTGGAGGACCCTATGGAAGAATCTGAAAACCGAATTGAAATTCAGTTCTGCATACCACCCATAGACTGATGGACAGATCGAAGTTGTCAACAAAAGTTTGGGTAACCTTCTATGATGTCTGGTAGGAGATAAACCCAAGGGATGGGATCTGATTTTACCACAGGTAGAGTTTGCTTACAATAATTCTGTCAATCGCAGTACTGGTAAATCCCCATTCCAGATAGTACATGGGAACAGCCTGAGAAACACTTCTGAGTTGAGGCCGATGGATAAGGGTGATAAGCGCAGTGCTGAAGCTGAAGACTTTGCAGCACACATGAAGAATTTACATGAAGAGGTACATCAGCATATTAGTCAAATGAACGCTACGTACAAAGCCAGAGCAGATCTGAAGTGACGTTTCAAGGAATTCCAGATAGGAGATGAAGTCATGGTTCATTTGTGCAAGGAACATTTTCCTACCAAAACCTACAATAAGCTAAAAATGAAGAATTTTGGACCATGCCGGATCATAGGTAAACGAGAGTCAGGCAATGCCTATGAAGTAGATCTATCGAGTGAGATGAATATTTCACCCATCTTCAATATTTCTGACTTGGTTGAATATCATGCAGGAAGTTGTAGCGAACCACCCAGTCCGGATCTGTGGAACATTCTAGCATCCACTCCAGACAAAGAAGAAATTGAAGACATACTCGACACTCGCATAGGCAGAAGTACCCAAAACAGGCAATATTTAGAGTATTTGGTCAAGTGGAAGAACCGACCTATCGAAGATGCCACATGGTTGTCCAAATCAGAGGTTGATCGTCTGGGTTTTCCTCTGACCATCCAGAAGTGAGGATCACTTCTAAAAATCTACCCCGAGTGTCTGATGCAGGAGCATCCAAGGCAGCACAACAATCTTGCATCATCGAAAAAGACAAACAAAAGAAACAAGCAAAGAAAACAAAAAAATTTCTAAGTTTGAAAACAAATACTCTAAGGTTCAAAGGTGTCGCGATATCGCGACATAAAAGTTGTCGCAATATCGTGCCACCAACAGTAGAACGGTGGGCGTAAAATAAATTGTCGCGATATCATGACATAAAATTTTTCGCGATATCACGACACCATCAGCACAACGATGGGCGCAAAACGAAGTGTCACGATATCGCGACACAAAGGTTGTCGTGATATCGTGACACCTCCGATCGAGGGTGGAAGCAAAACTCAAGTGTCGTGATATCGCAACATAAAGGTTGTCATGATATCGCGACGGACTTAGAACAAAGCAAGAGTTAACATGCAGATGTCGCGATATCGTGACACCTCAACAAAGAAGGTCGAAGGGCAAAAAAGTGTCGCGATATCGCGACGCATTGGCGAAAGAGAGCCAAAGGCAGAAAAGTGTCACAAAATCGTGACATGTTGTGTTTTCGTGACCTGGCTAAGAAAGAGAAGGCAGGTTTTCACGGACTATTACAGAATGATAGTTGGCGGTTCCAAAAGTTGTTAAGGCAGTTCCAGGAAACCGTTGCAGTAGTTACAGGGACGGTTGCGAATGGCGTTTACAGCAAGAATCTTTGATGATAAAAAGGGATTTTTTTGAAGGATTGGGAAGGCTGGAGAGACGAAGGCTGCGACTTCTTTTGGCATTTTCTTACTGTGTAATTTTTCATGGTTACAAATTGTAAAGCTTTCCATGCTTTGAAATAAATTGCGTCTTTTGAAATATAATTGTGTCTTTTCTTTGTTATTAAAATTGGCTCCCCATCAAGGGGTTGGTAGGATATGTGGAGGATTTCAATTTTGGGGGTGATATTCATGGTGCTTTATCAATGGAGGCTAATGTGGAGTGACTTCGGGTGGAGTTGCAAAGGATGCAGGACATGTTATTTGATTGGGAGACAAAGTGTGAGACTGAGCAGTCACTATGGAAGAATGAGAGGGAGGAGGACGATGAGAATCTAAGGACCACATTACGAGAGCAAGATGTGACCGAGTTTTGGGTACAACATATGGTAGAGGAGATGGGTGCACTTAGGATTGAGCGATATGAGCTTAGGCATGAGCATGATGTGATTCGAGAGGAGCAGGATGATATGGTTGAGACCGCATGATAGTTCCAAAGGTTGGTAGATGAGGCGAGAGCAGAGACAAATGCCGTGATGGTCCGTCATGTGGAGCGGGTAGAAGATTTGGTGCAGACTGTGAGAGTGACACAATAGACATGAGAGAGGGTAGAGCAGGATATTGCTATATTGAGTGATGTTGTGGCACGATTGGAGGAAGCGCATAAGACAATGGCATAGTTATAGGATGATAACTGTCGACTATTGGCTTTTAATACTAAGGAGGTAGGTAGGCGAGCGAGGTGTGATGGGGAGTTAGCTATTTGGGGGATACCTATCTTTGTATATGAGGGATCACTGGCCTCATCAGTTGTGCAGCCACAGAGTGCACCATGAGTGGATGGTAGGGTGTAGGAGTTTGTGGCACCTACGATGTCATAGGCACCAGGGATGATGGGACCACCTGTATAGGTGGAGAGGGCGGGAGTGATGGATGCTAGAGAGGCAAAGTCCACTCAATGGGTGGCTAGAGGAGGTGGCATAGGTGAGGGGAGTGGGGAGATGTTAAGGGGATAGTAGTTGTAAGAGCCTGTGGGAGCAGTCGATGGATGAATTTTTTTTGTTTTTTGAATTTTGTAGGTGCTCATGAGGAGCAGATTCATTTTGTGGGGATATGTACCTGATGATGGTTCATTCCTTATTATAGCCATATGGCAGTTTTGTGGATGGTGATGTGTAGACATGGATATGTGATGATGTGACCATATGGGCCCACACATTTGATTGTAGCCTGATGGCTTTGATTGTTTTGATATATATATATATATATATATATATACATATGAAATTTTGTGGCACTTGTGTTTATTTACATGTGTGTGTTTGTTTATTTTTGCTTATGATGATGTATGAATTATGTGAATGCAATGATGGTTAAGTGGTTGTGAATATGGAATTCTAGATGCATGAAGTAATTGGTGTGAATGGTATAAAATAATGGAGTATGATATAACAAAGTAAATGTATTTCTTAGAGATAGCATTTGCATCGTCACAGTAGTTAGTTGATGTAATCCATTTCGATATTTCAACAAGGGTGGATGTGAAACATGACTTGAGTAAATTCGTACACTAAAGTTTATAGAATCAATCCCACAGATTAACTAAGCAAAAATTCATGAAGCACTTGGAGGCTATCTCGGTAAACAAGACCTCAATCCTAGACTTGTGTGTGGAAAGTGATGTTCATTATACCATTATGGAATAGAGTGGGTTGTAATTGTATGCCAACTTAGCTTGTATGCTAGCTCATTGATAGATACCTGAGGACTGCACGGATTCAAGCAATTACTACTCTTGAGGCGTTTGGCTTGTGTTTTCAGCCTCCTTGGATATGACTATCTTTGTATTGGTAGGATTATTTTTTGTTTTATTTGTCTTCTCTTCCTTCTTATTTTTTTTTATATACTTGCTTATGTTAGATATAGAGCAAGGGATTTTATTCTCTGGATTATTTGGGATACTTGCTTAGCTTAGATATAGTGCACGGGATTTTATTCTCTGGATTCTCTGGGATACTTACTCAGCTTAGACATAGAGCAAGGGATTTTATTATCTAGGGGGATCTTGTCATTTTTTGGTCCTCTAGGTCGTTAGAAATCATGTGAATGATATAATAAGCAGAGTGATTTTTGATAAGCATTAGCTAGCATGCAACGTAATCATCCCTATTTCCAAAATGTTATTAGTATGTAAGTCGTGCAATTAAATATAGGAAAGAGAGAAATACAACCAAGGGAAGCCTAAAAGTATTTCTAAAATATGCCAACATTGGATGGTGGTTGATTGTAAAACTATTTGTGGACGAAGCCATCAAGGCATATCTCTAATCTAGTCTCCTGAAAAGGGGATGTGGGCATCATTATGGTATGCTAGCATGTGCATATTTAAATCCCCAAGGACGATATTTTTAATGGATATGTACCAATGCCTATGTAGTGGTAACAAAAGGTGAAAATGAATGGACATGGGTGCCCCAGGTTTTATTGACATTGGAATGAGGCGTGAATGGGATACATTATGAAATTGAAGAATATAATGAGGAACAAAAAGGGGAGGGAGAAAGCATAGAAGAAATAAACCTATCTACGGTATGTAGCTACTCGAAGCATGACCATACAACATTGATGAGTAACTTAGAGGAATCAAATTATACGAGATCAAAGAGATGAAACCTGTCCAATGTATGTAGTTGCTCGAATCGTGACCATACAACATAGGCAGGGTTCAAGGTGGAAAGAAAAGGAGAAAAGAAAGAGAAGATAAGTAGAGAAAAAGGGAGAAGGAATTTGGGAAAAAAATGAAAGGTATGCATTCGATTGAAGCGTGACCATACAACATTCATGAGATAAGAAAGAAAGAATAGGAGAAAGAAGAAAGGATATAGATGAAGCAGGTATAAATGTATATGCAAATTCACTTAGTGCCACAAAATCCCAAAAAGAAATGATGATGTGATTTTTGTGTGGTTTTGTGTTGTTTGAATGTTTTTTTTTTTTTTGTATATACATATGGACAACTGGTGGTGATTTGTAGTGCCTACAACTAGGTGTAGAATGATCGCAAATTAATAATGTTAATGGGCTCAAGTTCAACAATGCTTTCTAATGTGGCCAGATGATATGCCCCAAATCCAAACTTATGAGTAACCATGTAAGGGCCTAGCGAGTTAGGTGCAAATTTGCCCTAGAGATGGCACGGTTGGCTAGTGATTTGTTGGTTCTCCTTAAGGACTAAGTCTCTAACTTGAAATTCACATTGGTGTATCTTGGAATTGTAGGCACGTCGAAGATGATCTTGATAAACTCGCGTATGCTCAATCGCGTGAATGCGATGTTCATCTAGGAAGGTCAATTGGTCAAGTCGAGATTGGTGGGTTGTATCATCATCAATGAATTTTTGCATGGATGCCCACAAATATGGTATTTCAAGCTCCAAGGGCATGATGGCCTTAGCACCATAGAAAAGGGAAAATAGGGTTGCCCTAGTTGGAGTGCGGATATTGGTACGGTAGGCCCATAGTGCTAATGGCATTTGATTGTGCCAATCATGGTGTGACTCTGCAATTGTTTTGTGAAGAATGGAGAAAATGGTTTTGTTTGTAGCTTTCGCTTGGCCATTACCCTATGGGTAGTATGGAGTGGAGAAGCTATGTTGGATATTGAATTTTTCACAAAGTGCATGAACATTCTTGTTTTTTAATGGAGTGCCATTATCTGTGAGGATTTTGGAGGGGATACCAAAATGACAAATGATGTGTTGAGTGATGAAATCAAAAATTTTAGGGTTGGTCATTTGGATGAGAGGAATGGACTCCATCCATTTTGTGAAGTATTTAGTGGCGATGATGATGAAATTATGATTGGCAGATGATGCAGGTGTGATTTTTCCTATAAGATCCAAGCCCCATTGTGAAAAGGGCCACATTGACTGGATAGGTTGTAGATCCTGAGAAGGCAAGTGTGTGAGATTGGCATGGTGTTGGCACTTAACACACTTTTTGACATAAGCACAACAATCATGTTCCATTGTGGGCCAGTAATAACCCATTCGTAATATGCACTTGGTAATGGCCATGCCACTGAAATGGCCACCATAGGTACCATCATGGGCCTCTTGAGTAATGTATTAGGTTTCAGATGGTTCAAGATAACGGAGGAGTATGCCATCATAACTTCACTTATAAAGGATATCACCTAGAAATGTGTAGCGAATGGCACGTAATTTAAAAGCTTGTTTATAAGTATGACTGATATTAGGTGGTGTGATGTCGAGCTTGATATAATCCTTAACTTGGGAGAACCATGGGTCATGTAGATGGGCTTCAACAATATTGATGCCATCGTCATGAGAAGGCGGCTTGTTGGAGATGGCATAATGGGGAATGGTGTGAATGGACATGTGAGTGGTGTCAAAAAGCAGGTTTTGCAGAATGAGGGAACCTAGCGAGGCTATGGTATTAGCAAAGCAGTTTATGGAGCATGGGGTAGCGGTGATGTCATACCAGTCAAAATTAGCCAATAGATCTTTGGTAACCTGCTTGTATTGTTGTAAGACTGGGCAACGACATCGCCACTCTTCCTTTATTTGGTTGAAAATGAGGTGGGAATCTCCAAATATGTCTAGGCGATGAATGTGCATGGAGAGTTCTTTCTTCAATCCAAGGATAAGAGCTTCGTACTCAGCATTGTTATTTGTGTATGGAAAGCCTAACTTAAAAGAAAAGGGAAGGGGATCCCATTGCGGTGTGAAAAATACTATTCCTACACCCCCAAAATGTGTGCATTGGGAGCCATCAAATAAAAGAGTCAGTTTGACAGTTGATTCAGGCACTATAGGTTCTTCAACTTCGCTTATGTGAAAAACTGAGTTGTATGGAAGCTGAATAAGCACTGACACATTATTTGGTAATGGGGATGTAGACACCAAAATCCAGCCACTTGTAAGTCATCTATACCTTCCTGCCAGCCACGTGTCGGTCATCCATCCTTCCCGCCATTATTTGGCCCAAATCCACACTTTCCCACCATTATTTGGCCCAATTTCACTTTTCCCGCCATTTTTCATCCCCAAATTTATTTAAATTAATATTTATATATATATTTTAATATTTTAATATATTTTAATATATATATAAATAAAGTTTAAGTGATTTAATCCGAGCCGTCCATCCTTCATTTAATCTCATCCGTCCATCCATCTTAATCCGTTTCACAACCTAGATTTATTCTCTACCCTTGGATCCACTTTAATCTTAGCCACACGTTCAAAGTGTCGTTAAAACCCTAAAGTGTGCCCTAAGAGTAGATTATAAATTGAGTCACCTTGATGGCTCAAACCCTATCTATCTCTTCGGCTAAACCTACTTATCTTCCCTATCTAAGTCTGGAGTTGGCTATTGCTGTTAATCCTGAGTCTTCTGAGTCTTCTACGGCCCTAAGTCTGAACTAAACCCTTTCGCCGCATCCATCGCCGCCGCCTGGTCTCGCCGCGTTAACAGGAAAAGGTATAGATTCGTCTAAAGCAAGTAATCTTTCTTTATGTATTAATCTGCTGTTGAATTCTGCATTCCGTTTATTTTTATTTCATAAATCTAGGGTTTTAGATTGTTTTTGAGGGCTCACACAATGGAGCCCTCTTATTAGTTTCTAACTCTTTGATAATTTTAATGTGTGCGGGATTCTAGTGGTAGATCTGATTTGTTGATAGCAGTTGCTTAAGTTGGAGTGGTCCGAGCCAAAGGATACAACGAAGCCCACTCATTCTGTTGAGGTTAAGGATACATTCTTCGGAGACGCCACCACATTGTGCCAGCTAGGGTTTCGGAGAACCCTAGCACAAATTGTAACTTTGTATCACGAAAAGGGTTACAAGCCCTGTTGTACTTAAAAGGAGTTTCTAAACTCCATTGATTAATAAAAATCATTCATTTTGTACAGCTGTTCTGCATTCCTTTATTGTGATTTCTTTATTTCTGTTTGGCGTTGTATCTTTAATCTACAAATGGCGATCACGGTGGGACCCCCTAGGGTTTCATGTTTTTAATACTTGCTTTACTGATCTATTCCTGTTTTTGTTTTATTTTGCAGGTTCCGAAAATCATGAAATTCGTTGTTCCAGCGAACTAGGGTTTCTGAGGAGTTTGCAAAAACGCAGCAGACACAGAGCGGCGTCTGGAAGTCCGATCCGAAATGCAGAGGTGCATTTCAGCCTGTGCAGACTCCCTTGGGCGTTTGAAGGCAGTTTTACAGAAAAAGCGTAGGCTTCCGAGTAAGTGCGTTTTTTTTTTTCTTTGTTAAACTGTACTTTTTACGTTTTTGGTTTTTCTGCTGTATTCTGTTTCTTTTTCAGATCATTGCTTTAAAATGAACAAAAACTAAGTAATCTGGAAAAGAACAGTTAAGCTGTATATACATTTTTTTTGTTACATTTTTAGTTACATTTTTCTGCATTGCATTATTGGTTGTTGCTTGCATAAAAAAAAAAAAATTGCATACCTAGCTGCATATTAGAATAGCTACGAATTATCTGTTTTAGTTATCTAAGTAGGACTATTGATTGGATGTCAATAGTACTCATGCCATTGGGTGATTCCGAGCGAGAGAAGTGGACGAACCTTTCGGTTGCTCCTTTGATATCCGATATCATTGGTAGGCGGGGGTTTTAAACGGTGTACTCCACTTCTTCAGAGGAAATGGCATATTTTCAGTGGCCTCTTGCTTAGATCATTAGAACTTTTGATTTATAGCTTTGTATGTATACATTAGACAACTAAAACACTTAAAATAAAATTCACTGCATTTCATATTGCATTTAAAACAGTAATATCTGGATTTCATCACCAGGTATTGCTTGAAGTTTAGTGACGGTGGAATTCATCTCCATCCATTAAACTTCTGCCTCAGACACCATAGGTCACCCCCGAGCAAACTTGCTGGATTTCATCACCAGTAAGAATCTCGTTGTCCTTTCCTAGCCATAGTTTTTACCTCTTTTTTTTGTGAATAATTCAAGATTAGATCACATGCAAAACTCATAAACCGGACACTTAAAATTTACTATAGATTAAGATCAGAAAATAATTAATTAACCGCAAGGTAAGACACATTGGTTGAAACCTAGGTTGTGACTATTTTCCGATAATTTCTTTAGTGTAAATTTATCATTCAAGTTTTGCATTCTTCTTTTCTGAATTTGTTTAGATTTATTGCGTTATGGTCTTAACAAGGAATCAATCTAAAGTGTTAAATCTAAATAATCAAATGAATAATTCACAGAACATCCCCACCACCAACATGACCACTTATCCTAGTGAATTTCAGGCAGGTTCGCCTGCAGGTCTTTCACGTCCTTCTACCGTCTATCGCATGGCCATGCCCATGGAGGAAGACAATTCCTGTCATATTACCCACATTGATATGGCCCAAGTGCAAACTCACTTAAGAGATGGCACTGGTTATGTCCTTGAGCCAATCTAAGATTCCCCTATGCAAGATTCTATTTTTCAGCAGGATATTGCATCAACCATACCCGTTGGTTTCACTCAGGTCTACACTAACCCTTTTTTTGAGGCTAATGTTGTATCTGCTCAGCCGGCTTCATCTCCAACATCTTCCCAGATGCTCAATTGTCCTCCTTTGGAGACAAATGTAGTGTCTTCCCGACCACTTTCTCCTCCATTTACCCGGGTGTACACCAATTCTCTCTATAAGGCTGGTGGAACCTCCTCTAACCATGACCAATTTCAACCCTCTTCTTCCCAAACCATTTATGGTTTCACCCTACCTGGGGCACAGTCTACTGTTTCTTCCCAGGTACCGCCTACTTCAGCCACCTTCATTGCCCCTGCTATGCAGTCTCCTGTGACTACCATGGCAGCCTGCCCTCCACCTTCATCCAATCATCCCACCTCCCTTGGGTTAGAGATTAATAAGGTTAGGGAGTACCTCGACAAGTTGCTTCAGCAACAACAGCAACAAAATGCCCAACCACCTGTCGTAGTAAATCCTACACCCCAACCAATTTCTACCCAACCAACTTTTCTTAGCTCAGGCCCCACCTCGGTACCCCAATCTTCGGTGGTGTCCATTCCTACCCCACCTTTCTCCCAACCCAATCCAGTTCATCATTCACCCCAATCACCTTCTTTCCGGTATCATCCATACCAACAACTTGTCCATTCCACACCGCCTAATCCAGGCAATTTCATCCCATCTCATCATTTTTCCACTCCTCCATTGCATCATCATAATCATCAAATGAATCAAAATTTTCATGAAGATTCTCGACTCCATGCTATGCAACAACAGATTGACAACCTTATGCTCAACATGCCTGGCTCATCTAGTCAGAAACCTACGCTAAGGTCATTGATCAATCAACCAATTCATCCTTCGGTACCTTCATCGCCATATCCGACTGATTTCACATTACCGAAGTTTGACAAATTTTGAGGAACTGAGGATCCTCATGAACATGTGAGCTCATTCATGCATGCCTGCTTTAGAATCCAAAATAATGACGCTCTTATGCTCAGAACTTTTCCTCAGACATTAGGAGGAGATGTTGTACAATGGTACAATCATTTACCTCACCATAGCATTTATGCTTACGAGCAATTGATTAATCTATTTTTAGAACGATTCTCCCTAAATGTACAAAGGAAAGTCTCATTGTCCGACTTATACAAGCTCAAGCAACATGACGATGAGGCTGTTTATGACTTTGGAAACCGTTGGAGGGCTATCATTAATAAATTGCCATTCTCCCTACCAATGGAGGAGTTAACCAAAATGTTCACCCGAGTTGTCTAAAACCTATCTCTTGGTTACTCCAATTAAAACAATACGGGACTTTTGAAGAGGCTTTGGCCCAAGCAAGTATCATAGAAGACATTAAAGTCCAAGAGGGTGTTTTAAAACCCCATAGAAAAGAATGGCAACAAAAGGGCCAACAACGAAATAATAATTATGGCCAAAACAAACAAGCACGGGCTAGTACAACCTCAAATGTTAACCAAGTTAATCAAGTGGTGGCGAGCCAGCCCGTAATGGCTCAACAACAACAAGTAATGCAAAGTCAACCGCAACCAATTGCTTATCATGCGGTACCCGCCCCTCCTCAACCAGCTCACAATATTGGGCCAACCATGGAAACTCGACCTTGGCAAACAAATCGTCCCAAGCGACAGTTCACACCTTTAGATGAACCATATGCGGTCATATTCAACAAGTTATATAGCACAAATCGGTTAACTTTACCTGAGTTTAAACCTTTAGAACCATCTAGAAGGGGGAAGTATTACAAGGAGTACCTATTTTGTCCTTATCATAGGCAAAATGGACACGATATCAATAATTGTACAACTTTCAAACATGTGATCCAAGATCTTATTGAGATTGGAGCCATTAAATTGGATAGCCCCTTAGCCCAACAAAATCAAAATCTTGGTGTATTTCAAACACCCCTTCCACATCGGGAGGAAGCTCCAACAACTTCAGGGGAGTAACTCGGTAACTCCTCCTAATCAAGTCAACCATGTACAACAATACCAAGGTTTTGTGGGTACTATTAACGTAGTAACCCGGTCAAAGGGCAAACCAACCAAATCAGGCTGAACCACAGCCACCTGTACAAACTCCTAGTCCACCTCAGGTAACAGTGACACAACGACGTGCTAGTACGTATGGGCTTACATAACAAGCATCAGAACTCCCATTGGGGCAACGCCATTTTCTTTGGTCTATGGAGCTAAAGCAATCATGCCTTTTGAGCTCGAGATCCCTTCCTTGCAAATTTCTTTGCAGGAATTTATCGATGATGATACTGCTAGACAAGCACGTCTTGATCAACTCACACTCATAGATGAAAAATGAATCAATGCTTTAGAGCATTTGCGAGTTTATCAAGACCGATTGAAACGTGCTTACAATGCCAAAGTTCATCTAAGAGAATTTCAAGTAGGGGATCTTGTCCTTAAAGAGAATCAACAAAACACCAATGCATTGCCGCATCTTCGAGATAAATTCACGGCTAATTGGTTAGGTCCATATATGGTCACTGAAAGAGTGGGTAATGGAACTTATAGACTTGCCAGTTTAGAGGGAGAGGAAGAACCCGAACCACTTAATGTTATACACTTGAGGGCATTCTACGCATAGTTTGAATTTTATATGTACGTATATACATGGCTTGTACAACAAAAAAAAAAAAAAAACAAAAACAAATAAAATAAAAAGAATTTGCATTTCATTGCTAGTTGCATACATCTCATTCAAAAACATTGCATTTCATGTGCATACATCTCATTGAAAACCATAACATTTCATTTTCAGCCATAGTTGCATATCATGTTAGAGACCATTCTATCTTTTGGATATAAAATTTGGTCAAGCAAAAGTCATGTTGCCTTAATCAAGGGCACCTTCATAAAATCCATCAAACCGAATTGTCATTCGTACACCCATTTTCCATTTGCACATATTTACATTGCCAAAATGTTTTCAGTCACTCAGCCATTCCTAGTGTTTTAAGCAAACTTCGAAATGCATGTCAAAGTTCTCTAGGGCCATATCACAAATTACACTAAATAAAATCTTGAGTATTGGGAAATGATTTCAAAAGCGGTCTTGAACCTATCACATTTTCACATCTTAAAAACATCTTGTGTCAAAGAGAGATAACACCATCCTTGGGTTGTGCCTTGAAGTGAAAAGGGTAATCCTCGTTTGTCCTATCATGCAAACATAGTCCATAAAACAGTGGTTCTTACCACTATCACAAGCAATCACAAAATATAAATATAAACAGAGTAGTAAGGATAGGGTAAAATTCTCATCATACTTCGGTTGAGAATCCGATTCCCCAAAGCTCTAAGGAAATGAACATTTTTCACACACCACTCGATCCCAAATAAGTTGTAAGGATCGTACTACTTGTCCAGATCAGACGGATAGGTAGTCATCCCCAAGGCTTACAAAGGTCAAAAACAACATGGACTATGGAGTTAACCTTCACCGGGGCTATAGACGCTTGATTGGCAATGGAGTATACTCATTGCGTGGCGACATGTCTCTCCTCAAAAAGAGACCTCTGAATGCTCATACGGACAAACTAGCTTCGGGGTCTTCTCCATAACAGGGTTACCTAATTTATGCAAGATGAGGTTAATGAACACACTTGCACACACACGAGTTTTTGATTGCCTAGAGTCACTACCATGCTTCTGATTTGGTTAATGAACTCACATGCACACACATTTGGTCCTAGTTGAATTAGGCAGTGTTAGTAAGTTTGTTTGATACCACTAGCATGTTTGAGTCTTTGTAAAACAGTCTTCCATATCAACCTCCATATCTTCCTCCATATCTTCTTCCATATCACCCTCCATATCTTCTTCCATATTCATGTCATTCCATACATCATCCATTCACAAGCCACCAAGTTCGGTGCCCCTGATTAAACAATTATGATAACAGTTCGCTAAATCTAACTATCTAAAAGTATGAGTGCTTCTTAGTGCATATTTCATTTACTTAGTCTTGCATTAATCATCCATAGATTTACATATCATTTACTTAGTCTTGCATTAATCATCCATAGATTTGTATGTTATATACTTAGTCTCGCATTAATCATCTATAAGTTTGCATTCCATTCCATCACATATGCATCAAAAACATTAAAACATATAAAAACATGCATCACAAAAACATAGGCATTCACACAAAAGAGAGTAAAACACCAAATAAATAAAAACCATGTATATATATATATGTATAAAGGACAAACTCGTACAATGAATGCCAAAAGGCTACAATATACAATAGAGCACCAAGGCTCATAAAGAGTGCATCTAAGCACTAAACTAACCATCAAAAGAGGACCCCTGAGACCTAGTAGGAGCCCTAGACCTAGTGGTGTGCCTAGACTCACTACGCCTAGAGACAGAGGAGGATGGAGGATCAGGCAACACAATGTGATGCCTAAACAATGTGTCCTCCAGAGCCTCAATGTAACGAGTCCTAGACCTAAGCCTAGCTATGTCTATCCCGTATCGCCGCTCCCGCTCCGCTAGCTCTGCCTGGAGTCTCGTCACCCTGTCATCCTGGGGCACCCTAGTCGCTCCATCCAAGTCCGCCTGTAGCTGGGCCATCCTCTCCTCCTGAGTAACTAATAGGGCATCCCGCTCTGCCGCTCGCTGCTCCGACCGAGCTATCCTCTCGTCTCGGGCAGCTAGCATAGCATCACGCTCCGCTATCTACTGCTGCAGCTGTGCCAGCTCATTCTCGTGCCTGCTAGGGGGTACCTCCCTAGCCTCTCCTGCGGCCTCTCCTAGGCCCTCTCGGCCATCCTCCCCATCATCTCTGCTCCCCGAAGCCTGCCGCACCATCTTCCCATTTCTCCTTCGACTGTCAGATCGAAGGCGGGGACCCTCCCTGTGCTTGGGAACCTCCGCGGTTCCCTCGCCCTCTCCAGCCCCAGCCTCGGGCTCTTCGGCTCCACCAGCCACCAATGGTGGCTCCCACCTCGGCTCTGCGACCATCCATGCTGCATACTCAGCTATCACCCCGACGTCGTCCACGTCGGGGATCTCCATGTCCTCATCGTCCTCTGCCACCTCCCTCCATGGCTCATCACATAGTAAATACCCCTCTGACCTGTGCCTCCGATAGCGCACTGGCTCATCGAGGACATCCTACCTCAATTCGACCTGGAAAAGTACTCGAGACATCTGTATGTACTCCGCCTCACCGTGGCTCTGCCCTACTACCCATCTGGCCTGTCACACCCGTCTCAGGTGCTCTCCATCCCTAATCCACCTCACCTCCTGCCAGGGCCTCCAAATGACTTGGGCATCTGTCAAGTCTGCCCATAGTCTCCTATACCATTGCCTCGATCTCACGAGGCGGCTCGGCTGTCTCTCCTCTGCCACTGGCCATCTCCTACCATAAGCCTGGCTCATGTCCCAGTGAGCCCATGGCAACCCCTCCGGTCGGGCCACTCTGAAGTGCTCCCAGCCCGGCATTGGAGCACCACACCGCAACCCAGGCCCTTCCGGCCCCGTCTCCGAACCTCATACAACTCCCGGTACACCTGCGCCAATAAAGTGGGTGCCCAGGCATACACTACCCTATTAGTGAGCATCTCGCTCACTACACCCATCAGGTTCCATGGGAACCTACACCCGGTGCTGTTCGGGGCCACAATGTTGGCCAACACGAACATCGTCAGAGCCTCCACCGCTCCCAACTCCTTGGCCGTATACATGGCCAAGTATGGGATCCCCCCGCTCTCCGTCCGGATCTCCCTCCAGTCATCCCCAAACACCTTGGCCATCTCCATGGCCCTATCTCGTCCAACCTCCACCCGCGCCCCCTCCACGGGCACCTTGAGGATGCGGTATACATCCTCAAGCGTCACCGTCATCTCTCCAGTCGGGAGCTGGAACGTCCCCCAATCTGGATCCCACCTCTCGGCCAAAGCCGAGAGGTACCCCTCATCCGCCCGAACTACCTCCAACCGGGATGCCTCTGCTAGCCCCACTGCATCCAATATCTCCCAGTCTACCTGGGACAACGACCTCCTCATCCCCGAAATGATAGGGGAGAATCGGTGTCGTGCCTCTAACACCCTAAGCTGCAAAACAACAAAACAAAAATTTGTTACAAATTTTTCCGAAAAAAAAAAAAACACATAATAAGTACTTGCTTAAATGAACAAATACCTCAGCTGGCTGCACTGGCGCGTCCGCTCCCATCTCCGCCATAGCTCCCGCGTGCTTCACTCTCCCACACAACCTTTCACTCCACTTCACTCCACTCCCTCAGACGCACTTCTCTTAAGCTCGAACGCACAAATGAGCAAAATTCTCGTTGAAACTGTTTAAATAGCTGATTTTGGTGCCCTGAAATGTAGTTGGGCATTTCATGGTGGATTCAGACGTAGTCCTACGTCTACAGAGCGCCTAAAAACCGGCGGGCATCTCTGCCAACCACAAACACAGACCGGCGTTTGGTGTCAGTATTGAATAAAGGAACAAAACCTACAAAATTGAAGCTTACCTCCTCCAAATTTCATCAAATTGCATTCATCCATTCTTCTTATCATAATAAAACATTTTTGTGAAGGTTACAACAGTTTTGGACACAAATTTTGTCATTTCGCTCAAAAAGCGCATCATTCATCATTGTTTTACAAATTGGGTTAAAAATATTCAAAACCTTCACAAAATTAACCACATTCATCAATTCTTCTGATCTATCGTCAATTTCATTCTTCTTTCATCATGCATATTTTTGCCAAATCAAATTAAAGTAAACCTCGTATCTAGTGGTATATTCTATCACCTTGGCGATTGCAGCGATTTGAATCCATGCAATTCGGTAAGAGGATTAAACCACCATAAGGACACTTACCATTTATCATCATCAATTATTTCACTGTTTGAAAATTGGAAATCAATTTTGGGTATTCTACTTTTCAAGTGACCTCATACCAAGATTAATTTGCTCAACAGTTGTCATTGATGGCCTAGTTCATGGGGCCATAAACATGGACAATCTTTCATATCGTCATTATTTTAAGTCTTGCTAGAGATTGTGGCTACCTAGGTTGATTGGTTCCGACCCGAGGAATTATCCATACAGTCACTAGGAGCATCTCTGAGTTCTGGACTCTTTCATGCATCTTTCATCTCTGCATATCAATGGCACCAACAAGGCAATTTCATCAACAGTATGGATTCACACACAGGAGTTGGGGCATCCGTTATCAATTTCTAATTTTCCTATAGTGGAATTCATCTTACATGATCATGGAATTTACAGTTTGGAAAAAATCCCTTTATAACCGTTGGGGCAGAAAACGGTCCATCTTTCACATCACTCATATCGTCTTCAATCATATTCTTTTCTAGTTTGTACACCAACCCCTTTTCTGTTGGGACATAAACAGATGGTGCATGCACCAACCCTTTTTTTCACCGTTGGGGCAAAAACGGTTCATTATCTTTCGAATTTCTTCCAATTGGCTTGTGAGAACCATTCTCGCTAGCCAATTGAGGGGGTAAGCTGAAAATTTTTAAATATTCTTTTATTCTTTGGTCTTCAAAGTTGTGCTTTAGTCTTGAGAGAGAGTTGCGTCCGATCCAGCTTTTCAGGTGTCTTAAGTTTTTGTGCTACATTGTGTCTTCACACAAAGCAACTCAAAAAGGGGCATCTGTAGACACCAAAATCCAGCCACTTGTAAGTCATCTATACCTTCCTGCTAGCCATGTGTCAGTCATCCATCCTTCCCGCCATTATTTGGCCCAAATCCACACTTTCCCACCATTATTTGGCCCAATTTCACTTTTCCCACCATTTTTCATCCCCAAATTTATTTAAATTAATATTTATATATATATATATATATATATATATATATATATTTTAATATTTTAATATATTTTAATATATATATAAATAAAGTTTAAGTGATTTAATCTGAGCCGTCCATCCTTCATTTAATCTCATCCGTCCATCCATCTTAATCCGTTTCACAACCTAGATTTATTCTCTACCCTTGGATCCACTTTAATCTTAGCCACACGTTCAAAGTGTCGTTAAAACCCTAAAGTGTGCCCTAAGAGTAGATTATAAATTGAGTCACCTTGATGGCTCAAACCCTATCTATCTCTTCGGCTAAACCTACCTATCTTCCCTATCTAAGTCTGGAGTTGGCTATTGATGTTAATCCTAAGTCTTCTGAGTCTTCTACGGCCCTAAGTCTGAACTAAACCCTTTCGCCGCATCCATCGCCGCCGCCTGGTCTCGCCGCGTTAACAGGAAAAGGTATAGATTCATCTAAAGCAAGTAATCTTTCTTTATGTATTAATCTGCTATTGAATTCTGCATTCTATTTATTTTTATTTCATAAATCTAGGGTTTTAGACTGTTTCTGAGGGCTCACACAGTGGAGCCCTCTTATTAGTTTCTAACTCTTTGATAATTTTAATGTGTGCAGGATTCTAGTGGTAGATCTGATTTGTTGATAGCAGCTGCTTAAGTTGGAGTGGTCCGAGCCAAAGGATACAACGAAGCCCACTCATTCCGTTGAGGTTAAGGATACATTCTTCGGAGACGCCACCACATTGTGCCGCCTAGGGTTTCGGAGAACCCTAGCACAAATTGTAACTTTGTATCACGAAAAGGGTTACAGGCCCTGTTGTACTTAAAAGGAGTTTCTAAACTCCATTGATTAATAAAAATCATTCATTTTGTACAACTATTCTACATTCCTTTATTGTGATTTCTTTATTTCTGTTTGGCGTTGTATCTTTAATCTATAGGGGCATCAACTAATTGATCAACGATGACTTGGCCCTTGATGGAATTTTGGCTAATGAATTTGAGATCGAATTCTATGAGGAGCATGATCCATTTGGCTGTGCGGGTGTTGTTGTAGCTCCTACTGAGCATGTAGCGAAGTGGATTGTCGTGAGCAACTATGTAGGTAGTGTGACTAAGCATGTAATGTCGTAACTTTTGGGTGGAGAAAACAATGGCAAGACAAAGTTTCTCCATGTATGCATACCATGTTTCATAATAAATTAGGGTGCGACTAATGTAATAGACCACTTGCTCTTTGTCATTCTCATTATTTTGGGTGAGGAGTATACCCAGGGCAACATCAGTAGCGGAGACGTATAGGTAGAATGGGTGGTCTAGATGAGGTGGGGTGAGAATGGGTGGTGATGTAAGGTAGGCTTTGATGTCATCAAAAGTGGCTTGACATTTGCTATCCCATTTAAATGGGACCCCCTTCTATAATAGATGATTAAACGGTTGACATTTATCGGACAACTGGGTGATGAATCACCGAATAGATTGGATTCATCCTTGGAGGCCGCATAATTGCTTGAGGTTCTTAGGGGGGCATGTCAATGATGGCTTGGAATTTGGCAGGATCTACTTCAATGCCTCATTGGGATACGATGAAACCTAATATTTTGCTAGTGGTGACACCAAAGACACATTTCTTTGGGTTCAATCAAACATTGTGTTCTAAGAGGCGATCAAATATTTGTCGCAGATCTGCAATATGTTGACCATGGGTTTTGGATTTAGCAATAATATCATATATGTAGTCTTCAAGAGTTTTATGGATAATATCATGCAAAGTTTAAGTCATGGCACGTTGATAAGTTACCCCAACATTCTTGAGGCCAAAAGGCATGACTTTGTAACAAAAAGTCCCCTTGGTGGTGGTGAAGGCCGTCTTGTGTTGGTCCGTTGGATTGACACAAATTTGATTGTAACCTAAAAAACCATCCATGAGTGATAGTATTTCATGTTTGGCTGTAGCATCAACCAAAGTGTCGATATTAGGGAGTGGAAAATTGTCCTTGGGACAAGCTTTGTTAAGATCCCTAAAATTGGTGCAAATGCGGATACCCCCCTTGGGTTTTCCGATGGGAACCATGTTTGAAACCCACTCAGGGTAGTCAATGGGGACAATGAAATCAACATCAAGGAGTTTTTGTAACTCTCATTTTACCATAAGGGCCACAGTAGGGTGCATGTGATGCAACATTTGCCTCATAGGTTTAGCATTGGTGTCAAGGACAAGGTTGTGCACCACAAGTGACGAGTCAAGGCTCGACATATCCTGATAGGACAAGGCAAACACCTTAATGTAGTATCAGAGGAAATTGGTGTAAAGGATACTCTCTTCTTTCGTGAGGTTGGTGGTGAGGTAGATGATGTGAGGATGGTCGGGATCATTGCCAATGTCAACTTCAATGGTGTCCTCAACAAGCATGTGAGAACCATCTTGAAGTTGTGATGGGATGGGGATGAGATGGAGGTCATCAATGGAGTCAGGGGTGAGGAATTCATCATCGAGATAAATATCTGCATTATGAATCCATGGGATGTGGGGTGGGGTGGTAGGTAATTGTGCACTAGTAGAGTGGATCATGTGGGGTGTAGGGAGGAAATCAGCGGCAGATGGGGTGGAGGAGATATCATCAAAGTTGACAAAATCATGAATGGGAGGTGGGGTGTAGTGAGGTTGATTTGGGTAGCGAATGGGAGCATAAAGGTCGACGAAAATCATGTTGATCGATGTGTTGTAAATGGATGAGGTGGGGGAGAAAGGTTTTAAAGAGTCAGAAGAGGATAGGAAGAAATAGGGAACAGGTTGGTGGTGACCGGGATTCAAGACTACGGGAGGTGAAGGTGTGCAAGTGATTTGGCACTGAGATGGTATGGTTTTGTACCTTGGAAAAAAGGGAATGATATGTGGAGAGGATGGGGCTGGAGAGAGAGGGAAATATGGATCTGTGGGTAGGTATGAATCGATATGCAGGGGTGAGTCGATAGGTAAGGGTGAATTGGCAGGTAGGGGTGAATTGATAGGTAGGGATTCATCAATGGTGAGGTAGGTGAAGTGATAGACAAGGGTATCGATTTCTTGGGGGGAAAGGGGGTCATGAGGTGGATATGGGGGAAATAAGGCGGATGGGATGTCAACTGTGGAATGAGGAGAAGAGCTATCAGGTGGCATAGAAGGTTCAAATTCCTCATCAGGAAGCAGGTTCGGAGGATTAAGAGTCAGATGTTGAAAATCATGCTCAAGATGCTCAAGATGGTGGACCGTGGTGGGATTGTAACCGAGTCTAGATCGGTTAGAGGGAAGGTGAGTGGGAGGACTGATATAGGAATGACATCCTTGTTCATATATCCTAAGGTCGTACCCATGCCAGTTATACCGACATAAATATTACCAGAAAAAAGAGGATTAGACATGTGATTCAGATTATTGCAAAATCTAGTTTGTGGTAGGGGAGGTGCGGGTGGTAGCACGGATGAGTCCAGGCCTCCATAAATAAAATTCATGGAATTATTGGGAGGACCGAGAGGAATGAAAACCCCAATAGTCAAGGGCACATCATGAGGTCGACCAAAATCATGGGTGGTTTGGAAATTGGATGGTGAAACATGGGAATCGGTAATGTGATACTCACTAGGGCCAGGTGCGGTCATGTGGATAGAAACATGGGGAGGATTAGTATGCTTGAGTGGAGGGGAGGACCCCCTGTGTGGTCGGGGTGATGGTGCAGCAGGTGGAGGGGGAGTGTTGGATGGTGGATGGGCATCCGTATAGGTGGATTGGGCTAACTCCACATCAAGTCGAGCAGCACGTTGTGCCCACTCATAGCATTCAGTGAGAGATCCAGTAATGGGATGATTAGCATGTTGAAATTGGGATGGAGGCAAAGGAGAGGGAGTGAGTGGGCAATGGACCGTGCACACCCATGTGGATCATGACACAAAGTGGCAAGGGGATAGAGTAGTATGGGTAAGTATGGCATTGGATGATGGGAGAGGAGTTGGCATAACAAAGAAGGTGAAGGGTAGGGGTGTGAAATAGGAGGAAGCACTATGAGAAAAATTAGGAGTAGGTGGCGGTGGTGGCAATTGAGGTGGGTTGGAGGAAGTGGAGGCAATATTACTTAGGTCAGGTGTAGGGGGTGGATGTGATGATTGCGGATATGTGTGATCTAGTGTGCGGCATAGAACGGGGGTGAATTGTGTAGATGATAAGGATGGACCAGGCGGTAGACTGATGATGTTGCAAAATTCAAAGGGATCACCATTGATGGGGATGCAATGGACTAATCCATTATGAACATATTTGATACAATGATGAAGGGTGGAAGGGACGCATTGCATGTCCTAAATCCATGGTCATCCTAAAAGGATGTTATATTGCATCTCACCTTCAATAACATGGAAGAGAGTGGAAATGGTTTTGGCACCTGCCTTGATGGGCAAGACAATAGTACCAATGGTGGGATGCATGGAGCCATCAAAGTCTCGAAGATCCATGGATGGGGTGGCAATATGAGAAGGAGGAAGGTGAAGGTGGCTCAAGGAAGTCATAGAAATGATGTTGATGGAGGATCCGATATCAATGAGCACGCATTTATAGGTAACAATGTTGATGGAGGCTTGGATGTGCAGTGGAGGATCCGCTCCCTCGCCTACAAATTCTATAATTTCAAGGTCATGGAAGCTGATAGAAGGTTGTAAGCATCTCTAAATGTTGCCAAAAAAATTTGCAAAGGATTTGGTGTCTTGGGTTTCGAGATCGAGAGAGCGAAGGATAGAATAAAGGGCTTCACGGTGCGGTTGGGATTGCTGCAAAAGGTCGTAGATGGACAACCTTGCAGGGGCGGTATGGAGATGGTGAGAAATACTACCATGGATGGTGATGACATTTCATGGGAGAGGTGGAGGAATGGGTGGGGTGACGATGGTAGTTGTAACAGGTGGTTGTTGTGAAGTGGAAGGTTGTTGGATGGCCGTAGGGGGTGGATAGCGTTGATTGCGAGTAGCGATATTGATCATACCCATGAATCCCTACTGAGAAGGTCCTCGATTGACATGATTGACTTGGCATGGATAGGTTTGAGGTGGATTACCCCCGTGCTTAGATAATGGATTTTGGAATATCCCCAAGTTTTGATTTTGTGGTGTGAGGGGATTAGAGACATGAATAGTGCCTCGATCGATAAGGTCTTGCACAACATGGCGAAAGATGCAATAGGAATCGATAGAATGGCCATGTTGTCGATGGTAATCACAGTAAGCCTACGGATTATGGTCCCATGGGAGAGGGTGGTTTGGATCAAGTGGTTGGATATTAGGGATATGGATGAGGCCACCCTCAGTTAGTCGGTGAAATAGAGTGGGCATGGGTTCAAATAGAGGTATCCAATTTCATGGGGGCAAGGTGGACGTGGATTGTGATCTTGGTACATATTAGACTAAGGTGGAGGATTGGGGGATTGTGGAGTGGGAAGAAGTGGAGGATTAGCTTGGAATTGATTTTGGGGAGATCACAGAGGAGTGGGTTGTGGAGCTTGCGTGGATGCGACTTGGGGTGGAGGATATGGAGAATTGAAGAGAACTTGATTGGTTTGAGGGGGTTGGGTGGTAGGCGGTAGGTATGGAGGGCGATTATAGTGGTAATTGGTAGGGTAGGGTGGCTTCTGGTGCAATTTGATTTTTTCCGTTGTGGACCTTGATGTCCTCGATTACTTTGGCTTGGGAAATGACTTCCTCAAATATTTGGGCTTGATGGATCTACAATGTTTGGGATATTTGTTTATGAAAAATCTTGGAAAATAGTGTGATGAGATTAGATGGTGGGAGGGGGTGGGATAGATCATGAATGACCACTCACCATCATGTGACAAAATAGGTAATAGGCTCGTCATCCCATTTATGTAATGCATAGACATCGAACAAGGTAAGCTTGGTTTTAATGTTTATGGAGAAGTGCTCTAGAAATAGATTGGCCAATTGTTCGAAAGTGAATAAACTATGGTGAGGCAAATGATTGTACCAATCTAAGGCTTGTCCCCCAAGTGAAAGTGGGAATGTGCAGAGCATGAGGGGGTCACTACCATGGATTTGATGATAATAAAAGCGATAATTATTGAGATACTCTCTAGGATCCTCCTTACTTTTAAAATTTTCAAATTTAGGGATCTCAAATTTGTAAGGGTAAGGATGCATAGGAACATATGGGTGGATTGGTTCATTGCACAACTCATCATATGTGGGTTTTTGAGGCCCATAACCAGTTGTATGTAGATCCAACACACAGTTGCTCATGTATAGCTTGAAAGTCACTAGAGAGCATGGTGGTGGTTTAAGGAGGAGCGAGAAATGAAATGGTGGTACAGATGTAGGTGGTGGTTGTAACAAGGCATGCACATAACCAAAATATGGTGGGTACTATAGCGGTTGTTCCTCCCACTACTGGTAGTAAGCATCCTATTGTGGAGTAGGTGCTATCATGGAGTGGTATTGTGGGACAGGACCTTGAGATGGGTGAGGTGAAATGTATGAATCTTGGGACATGGGTAGTGGTTGCTGGGAGGGGTCATAGTATCCATGGGATGCAGGACCAAGAATCAAGATTTGCTACTGCTATGGATCATAATATCTAGGAGCCTATGGAGGTGGCATGGGTACCTGTTGTTGCTGCACGTATGAATAAGTCAGTTGGGCCTAAACAGTAGGGGTGGAGGACCATGTGGGAGGTGAAGTGAAAAATGTGGAAGGTGCGGACAAGGGGGGTGGAAGAGATACTGGTGTGGTGAAGATGGGTTGCTATGAAGAGGTAGTTGGGACTGAAGAAAAGGATGGGGGGATTGATGGAATGGTGAGAAGGGATTCTGGCTAGACCGAGTATTGAGGCTGATGAACCTGATAGGCGAGGTTCAATAGTGGAGGAAAAAATGAAGGGGGAAGAGGTAAATGAAATGATGAAGCAGGAGTCGATGGCAGTCCATAAGATGAAAAGGGTGGATAGCTGGTAGGTGGATATGTGGGGAACTATGGTGTGAAAGGAGGAGGCTACGGAGTGAAGGATGTAGATGATGGGAAGGCCTGTATGGAGGGGTTTGTGAGACATGATGAAGCGATGTGGTAACCTTGATATGGGTGTGAATAATAGGTGGGGGGACCAGAGGCTAGAGGTTGAGATGAAGGTGGGTGACTGGATGAGGCCTGCTAGGATACTAGTATCTATGATGAATATGGTGTGGAGGAAGGAGTGGAAATCATACCAACTGTCTAGATAGTGGTGACAACATTAGGTATGATTTGAGAGACAACTGGTCCAGAAGTGTCTCCCAAAAGTGGATGGGATGAATGCTCAAGGAATGGATGGTGAGCTGAAGGTGAAGCAGGTGGAGTGAACTCTTCTATCATCATAACGGTTACAGGACGACCAGGTGTGGTATAGATAACATTTTGGTAGAATGTGGATGAGGGGTTGGGCGAGAGTTCTTCCAAAGGAGGGGTCTCCTCAAAAGTCTCATCCAATAGATGGGATGGAGTGGAATATGGTATGTGAGACACGGGACTAGAACTAGGGGTGGAAGGCCCCATCAATATATCAGGTGTAACTCAGGATGAAACCTGATCAGACTCGGAGGGTGGATCTGTGGTCTAATAAGAAGAGGCCTCGACGATAAGAATAGTCTACTGGGCATCCTTAGTGGCACGACGAATGGCTTCATGCATCTAACTACGTGTCATCAACATGGTGAGATATGCAGTATGTGGGATAACAGTCAAAAGGTATGAAATATGATCTCAAAAGGTGTCTATGACTGGTCGGAGTATTGTCTGGTGCTCAAAAAATAGGTTCACACCTTAGGGATGCAAACCAAATTGGTTTGCACTCCAGGGATGTAGACCATCAAAAATGAAAAACAAAATAAATGTGCAATATGTGTCTCTGTGTGCAATATGTGCTATCTGGAACCTAAAAAATAGGTTCGCATTCTAGTGGTGCAGACCAGAATGGTTCACACTCCAGGGGTGTGGACCACTCAAAAGTGTAATAGAGGGTGAAATATGTGCTATGTGTACCCTCTTTGTGCTGTGTAGAGCTGTGTGAATCAGTATGGTAGTCTGAATGCTATGTTTTTGCACAGAATCATACGAAATGAGTTTGAGTGGAGGGAGACCATCTTGGGGGGCGTAAGTCACCTAAAAACAAACTGTGCAGTGAAAATCATGGTAATGAAATTGTGAGACAATCCGTAAGTGAGTTATAGCGCTTTTGATGCATTGTTGTAACCACTTTTCTTGAGACTCAAAAAAAGCAAAAGTTCTTTATTTTTTGGTTTTTCTATGTGTTTTGATGATAGAATATGCATCCTAGGAACAAAATCAAGGTAGTGAATGATATTCTAATTTGAAATAGGTATATTGGAGCATATAACCTCTTGCAATGCCCAAAAGCACACATAATAGAACTATGGTTCCAATAGGAAAATGGCTACCTAGGTGTAAAATGGCACAACAAAATGATATCAAAAAATGGGGGTGTACTCACTATGCTGAAATGAGCTCACAAAATCCTCTTATGAGAAGAGGTGGCATTGTCTGTGATGTGCTAGACAGGGTTGGTGTACCCCCTACTTTCACTTCACCCTCGGACGGGCTTGGTCAAGAATGATAGTTTATCATGTCCACTAATTATAATATCCTTGTGGACAAAGGCTCTAATACTATCCCACTCTGCAGGTAACCATTGGTGATAAAATCTAGGGCCTAGTCGCAAAAGTGGGGGATTTTTTGGTAATGAAGCCCAGAAAACCACTCGTAGGGTGGGGCTACTAGGTGTCTAACTGGAGGTGAGTCAGTGGAGAGTAATCCCAGACCTCAATGAACTCTGGTGGTGAATTGGTGATGAAATCCAATTCGGCCTAGAGATGAAACCCAGGTCCTTACACCGTTTAAGATAGAACGTGAGTGTGTGGTGTTTGTTTTTGCGGTACTATTTTAGAAGAAAATCTACTCTAAATGCCTTTTTGAAAGAAATTTATTCTAGAATGCCTTTTCGAAATAAAACTATGCTATGTGGTTGTGCGAGAAATAACTTTAAGCTACTGATTTTTGAAATAGAAAGCTATTTATGTGGTTTACAAAAGTAAATTTATGCTATTGATTTTTCAAAAAGAAATCTAATTAATTACTTTAGAAGGGAAATGACTTGAAGGGAAATTTCTGAAATTAAATCTGATCTAGAAAGCAAATTGAAATCTAACTACAACAAACAAGCATGTGCGATTGCATGGAATTTTTAGCTCACTACGAAATATTATCTCGAAACAGAAGGAAACTAAAGTTTTTTAGATAGAACCTGTGTATAGGTGGAGTATGAAAGGTTTTGAGATGTCCTCTGGTCCAAAACTATGTATATTTGGGAGGTTCACACTCCTGAGGTGCAAACCTATCTTCTACAAAGTGGTTCACACATGTGAGGTGCGAACCGGTATTCGAAGACTAAGCTGACTATTTATGGGGTCTTGGTGATGATTTTGAAGCTTTTGGAGTGATTTTAGCACAAATACCTGCACAAAAATTTCCAAAACTCAATTTTTTGCTAGCAAGATAACCAAAAACTTATGAAAATTTTGCATATACCTGAGATTAACTTCAAAAAGTAAGATTAAATATTTATTTGGTGTTGAAAAATACAAGGATTCTTTAACCTTGCATACGTCGTGGCAAGAGACAGTTTGGGATCTAGGTATGGAAGCACGCAGACTCCAGGAACATGAGGCTTTTAACCTCCCCTGACTTACCTTGTCGTTGGTTGTGGGTGTATGCACAAATACCTGGGTATCAAGTATCAAGTGTGAGGCATATTAGGGGAATACATGCGCCCAAGCACGTACTCTCTACTCTCTTTGTAAGCTCACCAGTGCACCAGTGAACCTTTGTTGGTTTGGCCTGAGATGTCTTTCAGGGCATTGTTTGTTTATGGTGTTCTTCAAAGATGACAACTACCTGCCATACAAAATAGACCACAATTTTTGGTTAGAGGTGATTAAACTTATGCTTGGTGGAGGTCCCACCGAGTGTGCCATAATGAAACTACCAAAAATACACCATAACACTTCATTCAAATATCATAGAATCTATTGTAATTGTATTGATAGTTATAAAAAGGGTTACAAGAGGTAATGTCCTTTTACAATTTTGCCCTGAAGGCTACAATGGGGTCTTCCAAAAGGAAGCCCTTTTAGATGTGGTACAAAGACAACAAGACCAATATTTTGTGGGTTCCTCGATGTAGGTGGGCTTCTTGCTTGTGAGCCACCGCTTGTTGGATGCTTCCTTATGCTTTTATGGACCTATAGAACCTAAAAAATCATATTAGTGCATTGGGGGTCTGCCTCAGTCAAACCCCATGATTATGAAGACAAAAGACTCATAAAACTATTCAAAACATGAAATTAACTATTAAAACCAACATAAAATAATAAAACAAGTTATCCTTACATGTTCAAATGATTTTGGTGTCTATTTCATAGGTTCACACGCGTGAGGTGCAAACCGACCCTTTTGAAGCCGAATTACTCAGGTAGGGTTGATGAGGCCTGGAAATGCCTCCATAATAGCATGTTTTGAACAACTAAAACTTGCCTAAAACTCTATGATTTATTTTATATACTAGTTAATTTGATCTAATATGATGTGTATTAATTATTTGCATGATTGATGTGTTTGGAATATTATATGCTGATTTTTACAGTTTTTTTGTAGTTTTATGTCACTTTGCCATGACCTGTTACATAAGGGATATGCTTAGGTTGATAGCAACACTTTACTATTCTTATTTTGATGTTTCTCAAGCATTCATTTCTTTGAATTTAGCAAATAGTGCGAAGAACTATTATTGTGCAGCAGAAACTGGTTTTCTGTGTAAATTCCAACCAACTACCAATGAATGGCAAGGCATGAAATTCACACATGAAGAGGAATGAAGGCTATTAAAATATGATCCTGAGGACTAATCCACCTAAGAAATGCATCTGAAATAAATTGAAGAGTACATAGTTGGTCAGTACAAAGATCTTCGGATTGAGAAAATACAGTCTCTTCAGATTGAGCCAATTAACTCCGAATTGAGAACAGAAAGCACTTTTTAACCTATTGACTGATTTTTGACGATGGAAAAAGGGAAATAAGGCTAAGGAGGTTAAAGGAAAATATCTCCCATCTAAATTTTCCATCCTTGCTGTCCAAAGCCACAATTTATGGAAAAGATCCTCTTCTAGGATAAATCTAGGGAATACTGCAAAATAACAGGAATTGATTTGCAGAGTATATTTTCTGTTGTAATTAGATTGCAGGAATATATAAAATATAGCTCCCGTCTAGGTTGATCTAAGAAGAAGAAGAATATAAAAATAAGAATAATAATGATAGTAGAAATAGTAGTATAGAAATAAAGAATAAGTGAGAAATATAAAACTGTTATAGTTCTATAACAGGTTTTAGCAGCAGATTTGTAATCATGTTTTGAATCAATAAAGTACAAGTTTTTTTATTCATTATGTTATTTTTGAGTGTGAGTAAGATTTAGAGAGAGAGGAACTCATAACTTCTTCTGAAAAAGGAGGCTGACCACTTCCAGACCTAGGAGGAGGACTAACAGAGAAGTTTTGTTTTGATTTTGTTGCAGCAAAATAAGTTGTGAAACTTGTCAATTTCATTATTTTGTAGAAGTTAACATCCATTTCAACCCTAATTATTTATTTTCTATTCAAGATACTTTTGTGATGTGATTAGCAGTATATTTTATTAGTATTTCTCCTTTCCAACAACTTTCCAATTTATTGCAATTTCCATTTCTAGCAATTTACAATTTTTTGCAATTTTTCTGCATTATTGTTTTTACTGTTAATCCCTGCATAGACTATTGACAACCTTCTGTTAAATAGTATTGACCAGAATTAATTTTAGTTTTCATTATTGCAAGAGTAAATAGACTTTCATTTTGCAACTGTAATTAGGTTTCCAATTTTGCAACTACAACTAGGGTTTTAATTCTCCAATTTACTTACTGTAACTAAGGTTTCATTTTTGTAATCAGCAATTAGTCTTCATTATTACAATTATATTAAAGTTCAATTTATGCAATTTAGAGGTAGAAGAGACCTAAAAACCCCCACACAATTAGTTCCACCAATAAGACTTGCTTCTCCCAATTGACCTTAAATTATAGCCATGTTCACTCCTTTCGTAGATAGCTTTGTACACTACCATGGATTGATAGATTCATTGAGAATTAATGGTGTGCTTAACAATAGCCCATCATTTTGGTGTCATTTTCGGGGAGAGTGTTGTTAGAAGGTCTCAACAGTTTAATAACTATTAATTAGACTAAGTTGGTAAAATTTAGGGTAAAATCTGAATATAACAGCTGGTTAAGTAATAATTATTGACTTATAATTTATGTCATTAAGGAGTAGGCATGAATGAGTATGCCTAGGGACGAATAAGGCAAAATTATCCAAAGAGATCCCTGGATTATTCCATTAAGAAGATATTCACACCTAAGGGGTGAATCACCTGTGTTTGAACTACCAAAAAAACTAAAACAAAAACCACCAGCTTCATCATCATCAGAATCTCTTGAGCAAGAAAAATTACCAGACTCATTATCAACAGAAGGTTTTGGACCTCTTGAGAAAGAAATTTGGATAGGTTTAACTATTTCTAAAGAATAGGAAATTATGGTAGAAAGAGGCAATCCATATGAGGATGACCAACATGGTCGTATCCATAATGATCAAGATGATCAAGATGTTCTCCAACCTCCTAGAACATTTGAATGTCCTATTATTCTAAATCCCACACATAACTCTACCATGAAAAAAATCTCACCTTCAGTGCTTCCAACCTTTCGGGGTGTTGCATTTGAAGATCCTGATCAGTTCTTGTTTGAGTTCAAAGTAGTGTGTTAAACCTATGACTATATAAATGATAATAAAAAACTCAAAGTTTTTCCTTCAACACTCAAGGACTCAACATTATGCTGGTTCATGAGCTTACATCCAGATCCCATCCAAACCTGGGATCAAATGGATATTGTGTTTTTAGACAAGTATCAAGAGTATTATTGAGTAAGGAACAGGAAATATGAGTTGTTCAAAATTAAACAAGAAGATGATGAAACATTAGAATATTACCTTGATAGATTTATGTTTATTCAAAGAATGTGTGGATTAGGAGAACCAAAATTGTGTAAAACCATTTTTCTAATAGGATTACAAGATGAATCCAGAGAGGTATTAGATTTTATGGAAAATGGGGATGTAAGTACTCGTAATATGGATAAGATTGTGGATATTTGCAAAAATTACTCTCACACTAGGTAGAAAAGAAAGAAAAAGGGTACAAATGGCACTGATGTGAAGGACCTAATAGAGGAACTTGCAAATTTTAAGACTGATATCCTGGTATAATTAAACACAACTTTGGGAGAAATGTTTGCTAAAGCAAAAACCATAGAACCTTTAGCAATTTATTTCCCAAGATGTAGGAATAAACATGCCTTACAAGAATTTCCTCTAAATAAAACATCAATTTCAGCCATTTGTAGTAGTTGGTCAAAAGGACATTTGATTGACAAATGTCATCTACTACCACAACTAAAAACTATCCTAGAAACTCAAACAAAAGAACTCAATTATGTGGGACCAAGACAAGGGGAAACTTTCAACAGTATCAAAATACCCCTCGTTTTCCTACAAATTGGGGAAACAACCATGGAAACATGTATTGGGGACAGTCAAAACCACCCCAACATCCTTGGAATTATTATCAATGGAAAAATCCTCAAGAATGACCACAGACAGGTTGGAATAATCCATCCTGGAATCAAAACTAGAATAACCCATCATGGAATAAAAATAATCCACCATGGACTCAAAATCAAAGTAATCCATCTTGGATGCAAAATCAATAGCAGTGGGGTCAAAAATACCAGTCCTATCCAAGACAGCAAAGAAATCAAGGTCAAACTCAAAATTTGTTGCCTGCACCAAATCAAAATTTTCAAGGAAAACCAAATAAACAAATGCAACAGGTGAAACAACCTCAATTTGTAGACACCAAAACAACACCAATCCGATTATGTGACTGCAAACACTGATCGCATTGACACACACAGCCCCCAGGGCAGCCCTCAGAGGTTAAACAGTGGTCCTAACCACTCTCACAGCAGTTTTGGAAGGTCAAAGGTCAATTTGGCACCTTTTAGGCACCCTGCTCTCTACTCGTCTCACCCAGGGATGATTACAAACTGGTATTCGTCCCACCCTGGGACGATTAACAGTATTCGCTCCTGGGTGGGGCGAATTGCAGGTTTGATGGGAAAAAAGTCAAATCTTGACAAATGGCAGCTCAGATCAGCCACTTAATTCCTCCTTCCTTGCATGTGAGGGTAGGTGAGCATTTTTGAGCGTTAGAGGCTATTACAAGGGCAGTCATGAAGTCCCAAATCAGGGAGGAATCTCCTCCCTCATAGGAAGGCATGATTGCCAAGTGGCGCCTCTGCATGCCCATCCAAAGAGACCGTCAGGTCTATAAAATGGTGAGTCTCCTCACCCCAAAAATATAGGAGAGAAGGAGCATTTTGAGCAATGAAGTGCTACCGCTTTACTACCTCACATCCCTTTTGATTTGTGCCTTCCACATCCTTGATCTCTTTTGCAAGGGAGGTCATTGGGTGACTATTGGAAGCGCAAATCCAGACCCCAAAACCTGAAATTTGGTCACCTTGTCCTACCAAATTTTCCAAAAATAGCCAATAAGAAGTTTTGGACCAATTCCAAGTGGATTGGTGCCAAAACAGAGCCTCAAACGGTGGGCGCCTTGCCCGTGGGCGCCCCGCATTACTGCAGGTCTAATCGTCCCACCCCAGAATGATTAGGAATCTATGGTAGATTTCCTTTCTATCATTTTTGCATTAGATTCTATGCTGCTTAAATAGGTTGTAGTTTAAATTTCATCTTGTTTTGAGCAATTTTGACCATGTTTCTATTATTTCTCGCCTCTACTAACATGCAGGTAGCATCATCAAATTCTCGGTGATAGAGGCCGAATTGGGGAAATCTGACCTTCTGGGTCTTCCCAAAACACCCCCTTTTACCTAACCCCTAACTTTGCAGGTCATATGGAGCCTCCGAGATAGGACATTTAGGGCAGTGCCTTTTGACATTTTGTTGCAGGTTTATTCGTCCCACCCCGAAACGATTAGAAATTCATGATGAATTTTTCGACTGTTCCAATTGCAGTGCCCTTCTGGTAATGTCTTCATGCTTCTGTGAAACTTTTAGGTCATTTTGATTCATTTTACTTATCGTTTTATTCAATTTTATGCATGCATCCTTCATGGGCTCTAGAGATCATATGCTTCATTTTATCTATAGGTGCTACTAATTGTTTGTTGTTTCTTTGAACGTAGGATCTCGACATTGGAGGAGCAGCAAGGAGTGAAGATTCATCAACACAAGCGGCGGCGACATTTTGGTCCACCCATTTTACATGTGGGCACGCGAAAGAAGGATTCACTAATACATGATTGTAAACGAAGCAATGTTAACGCTCCTAGCCCCTGAAAAGGGAGGAGACATCTTGTAACCGAGATTTAAAGAGTATTAATAAAAGGGCTGTGCTTTTCTATACTTGCTTGTGTTTCATTTCAATTCATCCTTTTTCTCTCCTTTCATGCATTTTCAATTTCTAGGATTTTAAGCGTTATCTTTTGCCTCGCATGCATCGCACTTAGTGTTTCCTTTTCGCTTTCGTATCCTCGTGCTTTCAGTGGCGATCACGGTGGGACCTTGTCCTCTATTTTTTGAGATCAAGAATCTGATCAAAACTTGTTTTTCTTGCTTGCAGGTACCACTTTTCAAATGTTGGACTGTTGTTCGTTCCAGTCTATGGCGAATACAGGACTGTAATTCGTCTGACCCAGGGACGAATGAGAATTCGTCTCACCCTGTGATGAATATAGTTCTGTTATTCATCTCACCCAGGGATGAATAGCTCTCTATTCAGTTTCAGGGCCGAAAGTCAAAGGCATCCGATTTGGGCAGAGAAAAGGTAGGGGTTCTCAACAGTCTCTGTCATTTTTTTGTTTTTGGTTTTCTATTTCTGTTTATTTGCTTGCTTAGGGAAAGTTGTTGCTGCATGTTTAATTTTCTTTAATAAAAATAACCCCACACACATCACGTGGTAATTTAAAAACCAAGGAGCTGGTCGTAAAACCCCAGCCCTTGATCAAGACCAACGGTGGATTTCATCACCACCTTGGCTTGAATTTTGCATCCATTACCCCGATTGCCACTGTTGCTAGACGTAAATCCTGATGAAAGCTGACCGAGTGTAGCTGGGGTGATTCCCAGTGCATGAGGATAAGTCTTCTATGGTAGGTGTCATAAACAGGGCAATCCCCCTTTCGTACCGCCTATGTTCCACGTACCATCTGCTCTCACGTACCTATAGTTTCCCTCACGTAAGGGCGGGTATATAGAGAGGTTGGTATATCGGCTTGGAAATGGTATATCGAAGGGGCGACCATTTTTGGGAGTCATAAGAGCCATCATATTGCATTTAAACGTTCTTTACAAAAGCTTTCAAAAAAAAAAAAAAAAAAAAAAATCAAAACACACTAAACCAGGTTTAGGGCACACTCTAATATTTAAACGAGATAATCATTGCTTTGTGTGTGTGTGATCCTTTCTGTTTAGTGCAATATAAAAATCATAAATCATAAAAAAGATAAAAAAAAATCTACGCATCTTGTAGAGAGGCACCACCATGGTATTCACTCGTAGCCAAGCCCAATCACGGGCGAAAGCTGTAGAGAGTGTACAAGGGGGGACAAGTCACCTCCGCTACAGCCCCAAGGACTTGGTCATTCCACCTTGGCGGCCCGACACACACGATAGTCCACGTCATGCCTTGATAGAATGAGACTATAGGGGCACCCCTTCGAGGGGCACGCCCACTCAGCATAGCCCCTTTCGGGAAGAGTCCATACATGTGGCACTTAATATAGATGGGAAAGCTCCCTTAGATGCCCGATATGAGTGGCCACCATGCGATGAAGCGCTAGGGCAATGCAGGGTCCACTAGGAGGGGCCACATGATTACACCATCCCTCCTTTACCCCCTCTTGTTGTCAGAAACAACAGGACAAATCTAGAGCACAAGGCTCTTCAGGCAGGGTGAGCCAACTCTGCCCGTCCCTTTCTCACTTATGAAAGGGAGCATGAGGAAGACCACTACCTTCCTCAAGAGCAATATACAACGTGGGAGCAATGCACCTCCGCACTTGCTATATATCAGGGTCACCCACTGAGGCCAGAGCCTCGGGTGAATGCCGCTAACCTCGATAGAGGGAAGCACCCTATAGAAATATCGGATCCCCAAGACTGAGATAGATGCATAGGGGAGGCATCTAGGCCTCCTAGACTCAAGACGGTAGAGCAAATTGACCTGGCATTTTCCAGACATGCCGCCCACCAAGCGTAGATCACGCAGCTTGAGCAGGACCAACAATAGCTAGAGCATTTATATCGCCTTAGCAAAGAGCGCATTTGGTGCCAAATAGATGAGCTACTCCACACCACTGTGCCTGAGAGGGTTCCAACCCCCCAAACATAGAGGGTGGAAAGGTATGAGAGGCACAATCCCTTAGTGCAAGACAGGTCTCCAAGACCTTACCAAGCGCTGCCTCCAAGACCCCCTAGACCTGAGCGGGAGGCCACTCCCAGGAACAATGATGGGTACCCTCCACGGGCACCCACCCCTGTTCATAGGTCTCACCTAGGAACTCCTCAAGAAGCTTATGAGGAGTATGAGCAAGAAGAAGAGCGGGCTGAAATGCCCTATCAAGGCAGAGGGGCTGCTATTCGGCCACCCCTCTATAGGCCTCAAGTTCCCCGCAACCCGTAATGGGAACAAGTTACGGAGGAAGAAATCAAGTCCTTCGATGCATATAAAGCATTGTTAGAGCGCTTGGAGTCTATGGAAACCAAAAATTCTGGGCCCCAAAAGCCCACTTTACGACAACTCCATAGTCACCCTGTGCATCCATCAGTGCCGGCACCCCCTTACCCCGAACATTTTAAACTACCCCAGTTGGCAACCTTTAGAGGGGAAGAGGATGCTCAAGAGCATGTGACTAGGTTCCTGAGCCAATGCTTTGGCATTCAGGACAATGATGCTTTGTTGTTAAGAACATTGATAACCACGTTCGTAGGCCCTGCCTCAGACTGGTTCACTCAGTTACCAAAACATAGCATCTGCAACTTAGATCAGCTAGTGGATGCGTTCCTCGAACGCTTCACCTTCAACACCAAGAAGAAGGCATCACTAAGCGATCTGGCCAGCCTCAAGCAGTATGAGGAAGAAACCATGGCAGCATATGGGAATCGATGGAGGACACTACTTTCAAAGCTGCCCTACCTCCCTCCTATGTCTGATCTTACATAGATGTTCTCAAAGAGCTGTTTGAGATCGATCTCCATGCTATTGCAGCTGTAGCAATATGCCACCTTGGAAGAAGCCCTGGCGCAAGCCAGAATCATCGAGGAGATCAAAATTTAGGATGGCAAGATTGCCAAGCCTAAGAAAAAAGAATGGTCTAAGAACAACAACAAGATAGGGACCACGCAATCAAAACCCGCTATGGTTAATCAGGTTGCAATCAACGTCCCTAAGCCTACACAAGCAACACAGCCTCAAAAGGCTAACTATCAGGTGGTGCCTCTCAACACCTATGAAAGAGAGAATCAGAGGCAAGACCAGAATCAGCAGCGTCACCCTCGATGATAGTTCACACCATACACAGAGTCTAAAGACTCCCTGTTTGACCGCTTGTCCATGACAAACTTGATCAACCTACCAGAGGTTCAACCTATAGACCCCAACGCATCGAAACCAAAGGGTTATAGGGAAGAATTGTATTGTAGGTTTCATCGATGGAGGGGACATGATCTCAATACATGTTGGAAGTTTAGAGGCTTGGTGCAAGACTTAATTAAGAATAAGACCTTAGCGGTGGATAATCCCATGGCACCAGGCAACCAATAGATGGAGGTCTTCAAAGACCCCTTGCCCACCCATGATGCATCGACGAAAAACCTCCAAGTCAATGAAGTAACGTAGAACTGCCCAATGCAGGGGTATGTCAGAATGATAAGTATAGTGACTCGAAACAGGAGGTATCCGAGCACAACTGCTCCCGTGACGACTGTAGGAGAGGTGCCAACAATGTCCCAACAACAACAACACCCTACGCAATCTCCTCCGCCTAGACCAGTGGTCACGATTCGGACCAAGCTCACCCAAAGCTTGAGGACCACGTCGGCTAGGCTCTCCATCTATGAGCTAATACAACAATCACCGCCCCATCGGGAAGCTCTAATGGAGATATTAAAAGCCATCGAGTTGCAGCCCCATGAGGCAAATTCCTTCAACAACTTCGTGGGACATGTCAAAAGATGCACTGAGCCAGTCATCACCTTCAGAGAGGATGAGTTAAAGTCAGTGACTAGCGACATGGCGGATCCACCCCTGCACGTTATCGTGCGGGTCAACGGGATCCCGTACAAGAGAGTATTGGTGGACACTGGCTCATCCAGTAATATCATAACAACAATGGCCTTGAAGCACCTAAAGTTGCCCGCATCTCACATAGTGGCCTCCACCTACACATTGCGAGCATTCAATGATGCAATATGCTCGACAGTCGGCACAATTGTCCTACCCATCCAAGTGGGACAAAAGACAATTCCTACATTGTGCCACATATTGGAGGGTGAGATGGCCTATAACATCTTGTTGGGCCAGCCATGGATTAGGGACATGAAGTGTGTCCCTTCAATAGCTCATCAGTGCTTGAAGTATACATTTGAAGGGCAAGTGCATGTAGTCCCGACGGACTTAGAACCCTTCAAGTACTACAACATGGTGCAACTGATGCCGCAGTCGACCCTTCCATCAACACACTTGGATTTCCAGTTGAATCCATCTAAATAGGGTCTGATTCCATAGGCATCCCCACTGTCAAGTCCACCAGTTCCCCAGCTGGGTCCATCTTCATCGGCTGGTCCTTCACCAACGATGCCACCTACGGTGGCCCCAATGAAGGACAAGGGAAAGAAACCCATGGAAGAAGTACCACCCTCAGTCTCAACCATCTCCACCGAGGAGATGCCTAGTAGAATGGAATTCGAGGTGCCTAGTCCACCCGACATGGAGTGGACTCAGGAAGAACTCCCATTCCCTCCCCCCAATCACCAACAATCACTATTGAAATGGCCAATACGGGCCTGGGGGAGTATCTAGTGCAGAATATTGTAGCAACACCTGCACTGGAGTCCATGCAGGACATGGGGAGACCTCGCCTCCCCATTGGTACTATCGTTCCTCTAGGCTACCCGCCAAACCAGACAAACTTTGTGTATGGGGGCCTTGATCATGGTATTGAACCATGCATGCAAGAGGAAGAAGATGAAGAGCCTTTCATGGAAGATGTCAATTATTTGTCTAACCCAGACTTCACTCTAAGATATCTTGGCCAATGCAATTGGCATGGATATGGGTTAGGCAGATATGAGCAAGGAGTGCGGGTACTATGCCAACCAAGGTATCAAATGTCGTACGACAAATCAGGAGTGGGGTTCAACCACCCCCTACCCCTTGACATCTTGGTGGAGAATATGCAAGGCCTAGGGATAGGCAACAAGGATGGGATGGCATTAGATCCATATGCCAATCCTAACATGACATATACATTGGGGGACTATCTCCCATTGTTGACAACCAACCTTGTTGGCCTTAACAACCCTTTCCCTTCACTCGAGAGAGGAGAAATTTCAAGGACTCACCCACAAGAGGGGTATAGACAAGGTCAAGAAGAATCTTCTGAGGATGAGTCAGCATATGAAATAGCACCATGGGACCCTTTCGAATCAGATAGTAATCATTCACAGGTGGTCCCCATGGATGATTATCAAGAAAGTCTCTTGACAATATTCCCTTTGGATGCTCCCATCGAGCAAGTGCCACTTCAGGAGAATCAGGTCCCCCCATAGAGAGCGAAACAACCCCATTGGGACCATATCAATTTGCTCGAGCAAGAGGAGCCTCACATGTCACAAATAGCTATCGGAGCCAACGAAGGCCTCTGGATCTCTGATAGTGATTATGAAGATGAAACTAAGATGGAATATCTCAATCATGCATGACAACACCATCACCCCATAGACATTGATGAACTATTTGGACAACTAGGCATAAGGCTAGGGCATGAGTGGCGCATAAACCCGGCCCAGTGGAACCAAGTGTTGAATCCGCCACTTTGGGCATATCGAGAGCAACTTCCGCCCAGAGACCCTATAGCAATATCAGTGTCGAGGGCAGACCCTATCCTCATATCCGCACATAGGGCCGATCCATTCGTGCCAATCCCTCTAGAGCTAGATCCAGAGCATAGAGATCATCAAGGAAGTCTGAGATACCACACCTACGGTAATGGAGACCAAAATCATTTCATCAACATGATCTCCATTGACTTAACCACCCCCATCCACAATCCAACCGATCCAGCATGACCATTGCATCTAGACCTAGATGCCATAGGCTAGGATCATGCTAATTCGCCACCATCACCATCAGAGTATTGGCCTTTCGGTGAGATGCTTCATTTCACCCCTAGGCCAACTCAGGATATCTTCCATGCTGAAGAGGAACCCGAGGTTCCCAACGTAGATCTCAATTCAGCAAATGATATCCACTTGATCCCGACTCCACATCAGTTGGAGGATGGGTCGCACATGTCAGTTGAGGAGACAACTGACGTAGACATCGGCTCAGATCCAATGAATCCATAGATTATCAAGCTAGGGGTAAGCCTATCCCCCGAAGAGCAAGCCGACTACATTGCCCTTCTTAAAGAGAAGAAGGAGGTTTTTGCATGGTCCTACAAAGACATGTCGGGGCTAGATCCGTAGCTAGTCATGCATAACCTAACGCTTGATCCGACAGTCAAGCCTGTAAAGCAAAAACTATGTAAGATGCACCCAACAATGGCCTTGATGGTCAAAGATGAATTGTAGAAGCTGTTGGATGCACAGTTTGTCATCTGCATGGATTACCCACCATGGTTGTCCAACATGGTGCCCATCAAGAAGCCTGATGGGAGGATTCGCATATGCACTGATTTTTGAGATCTAAACAAAGCGAGTCCTAAGGATGATTTTCCCTTGCCAAGCATCGACGCATTGGTAGACATGATAGCGGGTCATGAAATGCTCTCCCTAATGGATGGTTTCTCGGGATACAATCAAATTCGTATCAATCTCGAGGACCAACTAAAAATGGCGTTCACAACGCCTTGGGGGACATTTTGTTATAAGGTCATGCCTTTTGGCCTTAAAAATGCTGGCGCCACCTACCAACGTGCCATGACGTACATCTTCCATGATTACATGCACAAAACTTTGGAGGATTACATGGATGATTTGTTGGCCAAGTCCCTCTTGCGCCCAGATCATCTCGATGACTTGAGCAAGATCCTCGATCGCCTCATAGAACATAAAGTCAGACTAAACCCCAAGAAGTGCGTATTTGGCATCACATCTAGAAAACTCTTGGGTTTCATAGTCTCAAAGCGAGGAATCGAGGTGGACCCAAACAAAGTCAAGGCAATCCTTGAAATGCTCCCCCCAACTACCATCAAGCAGCTCAAAAGCCTATAGGGAAAGGTCACGTCAATCAAGCGCTTTATAGCATAGTTATCTGACAAGTGCCGACCCATGAATAAATTATTGCACAAGGGGGTAGCATTCCACTGGGATGATGAGTGCCAGTCAGCCTTTGATGACATAAAACAATACTTGGCTTCACCACTAGTATTGGCACCACCTAGACCAGGAGTGTCATTCTACTTATACATCTCGACCTATCGAGGTGGCACTTGGGCGCCATGCTAGCCCAGAAGAATGAACTTCACAAAGAATAGGCTACTTACTATCTTAGCCGCACCTTGGTTAGTTACTGAACTTAACTATGCATACGTCGAGAAGCTCTGCTTGGCAGTGGTGTTTGCTACCAAAAAGCTATGCCATTACATGTTGAGCAACATGACGTATGTTGTGTCTAAGGAGAATCCATTGCGATACATGATGAGTCATACTTATCATAGTAGTCGCATGGCAAAATGGATCATGTTGTTGATGGAGTTTGACATAGAATTCATTGGACAAAAATCCATCAAAGGTCAAGTCATCACCGATCAACTAGCAGAGGCTCCTCTTGAAGATGATCAGCCTCTGACAATAGAACTACCCGATGATGGGGTCTTCCATGTCTCAGAATCGCCAGATTCTGATGAGCCTGAGTCACAGGCTGACATAACCCTATTTTTTGATGGTTCTAAATGTGAGCAAGGAGGTGGCATGGGAATTGTATTCTTCACACCGCAAGGGGCCCCAATCCCCTTGTCATTTAAACTTGATTTCTCATGCACCAATAACAATGCCGAATATGAAGCCTTGCTCATAGGTCTTCAGACAACAATCACCATGAACATCAAATGCTTGAACATCTTTGGTGATTCATTGTTAATAGTCAACCAAGTGAAAGGGGTATTCCAATGTAAATGCCTAGTTCTGCAGGCCTACAAAGCCCTTATGGACAAATTCCTGGCAAATCTTGAATGGTACGACATCGAGGCACTCCCTCGATCATCGAATCATTTTGTGGACACTATGGCCTCCTTGGGGTCACTAATCCCGCAAGACCTTTATGGTGATATGACAACTATTCAAGTCAAAACACTATCACAATCCATGATGGAGCATGCAAGCTCTGACTCAATGCCAGGAGTCCATTTGATCCAGATTGAACCATCTTCGGATAAGTTCACTCGAATCCTTGATCATTTGAATCATGCCAACTGGGGGTCCTTGTTCTCCCCTACTCCCCTTAATAGCAACACAATGCTATTCTTGCAGATTCTTTCCCACTCAGCTTTTGCTAGGGATGAACTTCAAGAGGGATTGGTTGTTCATGCCATCGAGGTTTCGGATCAGCAGGATTGGTATTCACCCATCAGAGATTACCTCAAGCTAGGTAACCTCCCACTTGGATTGTCGTAAGCCGCAAAGAGATCATTTAAATAGAGAGCGGCAAAACATGTCTTGTTAGGAGACATTCTGTACCATCATAGCTATGAGGGAATCCTCCTTCGTTGCTTGGACCAGTAAGAGTCCACTTGGGTGATCACCCAAGCGCACGATGGTACATGCGGTGGCCACTTCAGCGGTATGGCCATCGCTAAGCGCATTCTTTGCATGGGCTACTATTGGCCATCTTTAGAGCGAGATTGTTGCGCTTATGTAAGGAAGTGCATGAAATGTCAACACCATGCTAATTTGACACACGTACCTTCTCAGGCCTTGCAACCGATCCAATCGGCTTGGCCCTTTTCATAGTGGGGCTTAGATCTAATCGAAAAGATCTCCCCTGCATCGTCAAGCCGTCACACGTTCATCATAACGGCCACAGAGTATTTTACCAAGTGGGTGGAAGCAATTCCGCTTACCTCTACGACAGGAACCCGCATCACGGAGTTTATTTTGCATAACATCATATGTCATTTTGGTATTCCATCCAAGATAATCTCGGATAATGGGACGTCCTTCAAGAACAAAGACGTGCGTGCTTTGACCACAAAGTACAAGATTCAGCATAGTTTTTCAACACCCTATTATCCGTAGGCAAATGGGCAAGCAGAGGCATCAAACAAAATGCTAGTTGCCATCCTCAAAAAGATAGTCGTAGACAGTCATAAGGATTGGCACATACAGATCCCACTTGCCCTATGGGCTTATCACACTAGCATTCGGACACCCACTAGGGCAACTCCATTTTCGTTGGTGTATGGCTCTGAGGCAGTCATGCCTCTTGAGTTGGAGATTCCTTCCCTGCGCATATCAATGCAAGAGTTCATCGATGATGACACTACATGGTAGGCCCGGTTAGACCAGCTTACGTTGCTTGATGAATGATGCATCAATGCTCTCGAGCATTTGCGTATCTACCAAGAGCGACTTAAGAGGGCATACAACATGAAGGTTCACCTGAGGGACTTTCAGGTTGGTGACCTAGTCTTAAAAGAGAACCAACAGAATTCTAACTTGCCACCCCATCTAAGGGACAAGTTCATGGCAAACTAGTTAGGTCCTTATGTGATTGAAAGTAAAATAGGACCTGGAACATACCGGCTAGCCTCTCTTGATGGAATCAAGGAACTAGAACCCTTGAACATCAGTCATTTGAGGCCATTCCATATCTAAGAGAGCCATAGCCCAAACCAAAAGCTCCAAGGATTCCCACAATCGCTTGGTCAATCCCAAAAATGCTCCAAAGGTGCCCATAATCCCTTTGGTCAAACCAAAAAGCTCCAAGGATTCCCACAATCGCTTGGTCAATCCCAAAATGCTCCAAGGATTCCCATAATCGCTTAACCAAAAGCTCCAAAGGTGCCCATAATCCCTTTGGTCAAACCAAAAAGCTCAAGGATTCTTGGTTCAAAAATGGTCTTCTCATACCCAAAGCCTTTGTCAAATCAAGGATTCCCAATCGCTGGTCAATCCCAAAAATGCCCCAAAGGTGCCATAATCCCTTTGGTCACACCAAAAAGCTCCAAGGATTCCCAAATCGCTGGTCAATCCCAAAAATGCCCCAAAGGTGCCCATAATCCCTTTGGTCAAACCAAAAGCTCAAGGATTCCCAAACTTGGTCAATCCCAAAATGCTCCAAAGGATGCCCATAATTCCTTTGGTCAAACCAAAAGCTCCATAGATTTGGTCAATCCCAAAAATGCCCCAAAGGTGCCCATAATCCCTATTGGTCAAACCAAAAGCTCCAAGGATTCTCGAAATCACTTGGTCAATATCAAAAAAATTTCAAAAACAACAAAATCATCAAAATTACAAAAAAAAAATCTGCATCTCATTCTCATGCATACTTCAAAAATCAAAAATACAAAAAATAGCTGCATTAAGCATCACATCCATACATTGCATATTTTTTGATCATACAGGTCAAAGGCACCATAGACTGTTATTACTTGGCAAAGCCCACCATTTTTCACATTTTCCATTTTGTAAACAATACAACAAAAATAAACATCATCCATTATTTTTGCCATATCATAGTCAGTTGTCTTCTAAATGTATCAAGAGTTTTCGTCATTCAGCTGTCTTTAGATTTCTAGCCAAGAGCTGTACAAAGTCAGAACAGATGTTACAAAGGTAGAGTTTTACTTGAAATACACCTTGTTACGTAGCATCCCATCACAAGTTAAAACACATAAAACAATTCCCAAGTTGTGTGAATGAAAGATGAAACCTGTGAAGCCGTCTAGGATACTATACAGTGAAAAAAGTTATTTTGCTCATCCCCCTGTGCGAATGACCCCAAGAATGCTGAGAGTTGGCAAAAGGACAAGAATCTTCCCTACCCAATTCCCCAAGAATCCCAAGTTCACAAAAGTTGCAAAACATCAAAAATTTGCACAAGTCAATACTCCAAAAATTGACATCAAATCCCACAAAGTGCATACATCAAAAAGCACAAGCAATAGTGATTCTCATCACTCCAAAATTCAAATCCCTTGCTCAAAAAAAAAAACAAAAATAAATAGTGATTTTCATCACTATAAAAGAGCAAGTATCCCAATACAAATGAAGAAAAGAAGGGAGTCGAACTTGAATCCTTGGAACTCTCAACATTCAAAAGGTCATGAGGTGAACCTCAGTACTGGTTTGGTGGATAGCCTATCGGTCACTGGTGGCAAACCTCCCGCATGATGATATATCTATCACATTTACTTGTGTGCAGATCAATGTTTGCATGTGGATGAGCTAGCTTATGGTATCCTAGATCGCAAAATAGATTAATCTGACTAAATACAACAAAGGAGTTAGTGGAGCTAATTAGGTGATCCTCAGTACAGGTTTGGTTGAAAGCCTATCTGGCACTGGCGGTATCCTGACAAATACCACATAAACAAACTCAATTGCACACACAGGGATGTGAAATAACTTGGTCAAAAACAAGCACGATTCATACCTTGTTCAAAAATCTTGTAAGATAACAGTACAGTCTTGGCTAGTTAGTTAAAACATCTGAGTCTCAGAAAAACTTAGCTACATTCTAAGCCAACTATTGTATATAATCCATTCTTACATCACCATAAAAAAAAAAAACACATATACATAAAAGTCATTTACCACAACAATCACCTTGTACACAAAGCCATAAGTCCTGTACAGTCTATGGTGCCAACGCCAAGTTATCAACAAATCAATTCATCCATTCCATTACATATCATATAAATCAGCAACATTCGCATTCATCATACCATATGCATCCATCAAAATAAATTAACATGCATCCATCAACATCAAACACTGTGCATAAAATCAAAACACGACAAGTGTATAAACAAAATAAAGTCATCCGTATATATATCATCAAAAATGCCCGTAAGCTACAATAATCGGTCCTCTGACCCCGTAATCATAAAGCAAAAACTCAAAAACCCCCATGCCTAGGGCATCGACCACCATGATCATGCAGGATCGGTGCGACGGGAACTACCCCCCATGGTGTGGGTCCTCTGGGACCTCTCAGGGTGGCTACTGCTCGTCCCCGCATCATGCCCACTAGCTCCTCCCTCATCCAGTCACCTGCATCGAGAGGATGTTGACTGCTCAGTATCGCTCCCTCTCGAGCGATGTGACGATCCACCTAGAGAAAGTGTAGGGATCTCCCCATCGAGGTGGATAATCTCCTCCTCCAGATCACACCGTTGTCGCAGTAAGTCCCTCTCCCATCGACAATATGTCACAAGATTATTCTATAGACGCTCCATCTCTCGCACAGCGTCTGTATCCCCATCCCAATGGTGAAATGCAACCAATGCGTTCTCCTACTTCACCAGCTACGTACGTAAGAGATCCATTTCCTACAGTGCATCTCCAAGCTCCTCATCCTATCTTGAAAGCATCCTCACCAAATGTGCAATCTCCCGCAGCGCATCCCCTAACTCCATCACCAATCATGCATTCTCATCATGCAACCCCACCTCCGTATCCTCTAGAAATGCCTGGTGCATCGGCACCTCCGGAATGATAGCTTGCTCCGGCTCCCACTGCTCTGGGACATCCCGATCCTCCGGCTGATCCAAAACCCCAAAATCCTCCCCCGCATCATCCACCTCTACCATATCAACATCCTCCAAGGGAGCTCCCCAACCCTCTCCTGGTGCCTCTGCACCCTCCTCGCCTACTGCTGCCGCCTCATCTCCTCCTAGCGGCCCCTCTCCCCACCATCATCATAGTGTCCACCACTACTCATACTCAGTTGTCACCCCGACATTGTCCATGTTTGGGGTGTCAATAGCTATGTCCTCCTCCTCCCCTAGTGGCTCGATGATCGGCCAAGCAAGGTCCCTCTCATCTCCTCGATGTCGATAGATCAACGGCTCACCAGGTAACCCTTGGTGAACCCCAAACTGTCATGTCACCCGAGTGTATGGGAAGTACTCCTGCTCAGTCCCATGCCGCCCGATCAGCCACCGCCCCCTCCGAACCCGTCGGAGCCACTCCCCAGCCTCAGGCCACATGGGACAATCCCGGTATGGCCTCCAAACCACATCTCCCGGAGTAAGCCATGCAAAGGTCTCGGTGTAGTGACCAACGTCACCTGCCCACCGTCGGCTATGTCCCCTCTCATCTGATCTATACCACAAGGCCACATACCCTATGTCCCTATCAACCATCTCTGCTCGAGTCCGATGGTAACCCAAGTGGCCGATCCACCACTATGTGTTGCCATGCCCAGCTCTACAATAGATAACTACAGCCAATCCCCTTCCGCCTCCGATAGCGGACCTCGTACAACTCATCATAGAGTTGTGCTAACAGTGTCTGACCCCATCTCATGATCAGGGGCTCTGTCATAGGGCACTCTACCAACCGAAACACCACCTCCAGCAGGTTCCATGGGAACCTCATGCCTGAAGAGTCCGGTAGTAGCATGTTGGAAATGAGGCTCATCAAGAATGTGTGCCTCACTCCCAACATGCCCTGCTCATACCACCATCGAACCAAAATGCCACCAATCTGACAGTCACTCTCTGCCCTCTCCATCGGGCTCTCCACACCCACCTCCTCCCCATGCCCAAAGTAGCGTGTCAACATTGCTGTCCTCTAGTCTCGGGGCATCGTCCTGATTAGAAGCCCATCTATCGAAATCCGAAGAATCCGATAGACATCCTCTAGTGTCACTGTCATCTCCCCTGTTGGGAGATGGAAGGTGTTAGTCCATACATCCCATAAGCTGATCAGTGCCGTCAGATAGGCCCGATCCCCCACCATCGGCTCTAATCGAGCCACATGCTTGAGCCCCAGGGCATCAAGCCACTCCTAGTCCTCCACTGTCAAGGCCTCTCGGGTGTCTAAAAACATCGTAGGCATGCGGTACCGGCTCTTCACCACCTGCAAATCATAAAAAGCACAAAAACATTAAAAACAAGCATGAAAAGCATAATGTACAACAATAACATACATTCACAACAATGTACAGCTAAGCAAAAATAGTTAAAAATAGAATAAAAAATAAAAAAATTTTTTAAAAAAAAAAAAAATAAAAAAAAAACATAGTTTTAAAAAAAACAAAAAAAAATAAAAAAAAAAAATTGTCAACCTAGGGTTTACATCCTAGTTAAACTGAAAAAACAAAAAAAACAAAAAAAAAAAAAATGGTTTATAAAAAAAATGAATGACAGTTTTTTAACCTAGGGTTTTCAACTAAGTTTTAAAAACTGGCAAAATTAACCTAGAAAATTTTCTTTACCCTAGGGTTTTGCGTTCAGTGTATTCTAGGGTTTTAGTTTAACCTAGGGTTTCAGTTTCCTAGGGTTTCAGTTTCACTTAGGGTTTTCGTTTAACCTAGGGTATAGTTCCAGTTTTGTTGAGTCTTTTAGCATAAAACAAATTTCAAAAATAATTTCAAAATGCATTCATATTTCTTTAACTAGGGTTTTTTAGTTTAATCCACGAACATAAAACAAACACAAAAACAAAATCAATTCATTCACGTTTCATTTTAAAAGTCTAAAAACAAAAGAAACAAATTACGATTTTAAACTGTTAAAAACAAAAACAAAATAAAAGAGGCAGTGCACTCACCGGTCTCGCTTCGGCTCCTCCGCTGGATGACCCGGTTCGTGCACTCATGGTGTCTAGAAAAATTTTGGCAGCGCTTCGCTTCGTAGACTTGACCTCCTCCTCCTCAGAGCTCCAAATCGCCAGAAAAATCAAATGCAAATGAGCCCAAACCCTGGTTTTGGCCCTTAAATAGGCTTTTAGGCCTGTATTCATTCCTGCCTGGGATGAGCACTCTAGTTAGCACTCGTCCCACCCTAGGACGATTACTAAACTGGTATTCGTCCCACCCTGGGATGATTACGAAGCAAAAAAACTAAAAATAGCAACAAAAAATGCACCAAAAAAAGCAATAAAATTGCCGAATAAGAGTGCCTTTGCACTTGACATTCTTGGCATAAAAATTGATGTTGGGGTCACAAATTGTCACTATCCTACTCCCTAAGAAGGCTACCATAGCCGGACCGCTCCACGGGAAGATGGATTTTTGCCAATTTCAACCCCAAACGGCATCACAAAATGGGATAAAACCCACCAAAAATAGGTCCAAATGTTGGGAAATTGCAGAAGCATTACAAGAAAAACATCTGAAGGCACCCTCACCTAAGTCATCTTGGGTCAAGCGACTCGTCACTTTTCTCATGAAGGTCATTCCCTCATCGACTCGTCGCTTGAGGGGGTAGTCACACTTAGTCACCAATCAACAAATACACACCCAATCAAGGCAATGGCATGCATTCAAAGAATCATTGACAAAGACAATCACGCTCCTGCTTGGGGCAGCAAACAAGCAATAATCACAAGTTGATCAAACACTTGGCATTCATGAATCATGAACTCAAGGTTCCCATAGACAAAAGGTTGCGCCCTTTGCCTATTCATGACTGATCAATGTCCAAGCTCAAGTCACACCTCACCAAAATAGGTTAACACTTGAAATTAAGTTCCTTCGCTCGTCAGAAGCAAGGATTCAAGAATGCATGCCCTTTCCATACTTGGGGCATCAAAAGCTGGTTAGGTTACTGAGAAACCCTAATCATTAGTGCTTTGGTTATCTATTTTTGCTCAGCACTGCGCCACGCATAGCGCATCCCAAAAAGGGGCATCTGTAGACACCAAAACAACACCAATCCGATTATGTGACTACAAACACTGATCGCTTTGACACACACAGCCCCCAGGGCAGCCCTCAGAGGTTAAACAGTGGTCCTAACCACTCTCACAATAGTTTTGGAAGGTCAGAGGTCAATTTGGCACCTTTCAGGCACCTTGCTCTCTACTCGTCTCACCCAGGGACGATTACAAACTGGTATTCGTCCCACCCTGGGACGATTACCAATATTCGCTCCTGGGTGGGGCGAATTGCAGGTTTGACGGGAAAAAGTCAAATCTTGACAAATGGCAGCTCAGATTCGCCACTTAATGCCTCCTTCCTTGCATGTGAGGGTAGGTGAGCATTTTTGAGCGTTAGAGGCTGTTACAAGGGCAGTCATGAAGTCCCAAATTAGGGAGGAATCTCCTCCCTCATAGGAAGGCATGATTGCCAAGTGGCGCCTCTGCATGCTCATCCAAAGAGACCCCTCGGGTCTATAAAATGGTGAGTCTCCTCACCCCAAAAAGATAGAGAGAAGGAGCATTTTGAGCAATGAAGTGCTGTCGCTTTACTACCTCACATCTTTTGATTTGTGCCTTCCACATCCTTGATCTCTTTTGCAAGGGAGGTCATTGGGTGACTATTGGAAGCGCAAATCCGGATCCCAAAACCCGACATCTGGTCACATTGTCCTACCAAATTTTTTGACAACACTCAATAAGAAGTTTTGGACCAATTCCAAGTGGATTGGTGCCGAAACAGAGCCTCAAATGGTGGGCGCCTTGCCCGCGGGTGCCCCCCGCACTGTTGCAGGTCTAATCGTCCCACCCCGAAATGATTAGGAATCTATGGCAGATTTCCTTTCTATCATTTTTGCATTGGATTCTATGCTGCTTAAATAGGTTGTAGTTCAAATTTCATCTTGTTTTGAGCAATTTTGACCATGTTTCTATTATTTCTCCTCTACTAACATGCAGGTGACATCATCAAAATCTCGGTGATCGAGGCCGAATTGGGGAAATCTGACCTTCTGGGTCTTCCCAAAATACCCCCTTTTACCTAACCCCTAACTTTGTAGGTCATCTGGAGCCTCCGGGATAGGACATTTAGGGCAGTGCTCTTAACCATTTTGTTGTTTTTGTTGCAGGTTTATTCGTCCCACCCCGAACGATTAGAAATTCGCGACGAGTTTTTTGACTGTTCCATTTGCAGTGCCCTCCTGGTAATGTCCTTATGCTTCTGTGAAATTTTTAGGTCATTTTGATTCATTTTACCTATCGTTTTATTCATTTTTATGCATGCATCCTTCATGGGCTTTGGAGATCATATGCTTCATTTTATCTACAGGTGCTACTAACTATTTGTTGTTTCCTTGAATGTAGGATCTCGACATTGGAGGAGCAGCAAGGAGTGAAGATTCATCAACACAAGCGGTGGCGACATTTTGGTCCGCCCATTTTACATGTGGGCACGCGGAAGAAGGATCACTAATACATGATTGTAAACGAAGCAATGTTAACGCTCCTAGCCCCTGAAAAGGGAGGAGACGTCTTGTAACCGAGATTTAAAGAGTATAAATAAAAGGGTTGTGCTTTTCCATACTTGCTTTGTTTCGCTTCAATTTGTCCTTTTTCTCTCATTTCATGCATTTCAATTTCTAGGACTTTAAGCGTTATATTTTTTGCTTCGCATGCATCGCAATTAGTGTTTCCTTTTCGCTTTCGTATCCTCGTGCTTTCACAATTACTAGCTCAACCTATAATAAATCTAAATAACATAAGGCAGACAACTCCTGCCTATATGGATGATTCTGAAGGAAATTCAGATATGCAAATTTTGGATTGTAGCAACATACAACTACGTTTAGGGAAAGTTTTACCTAAACCTATTATAATTGAAGTGAAAGAAGATGAAATTCAAGAACCTATTGAACCAAGCAAATTCAAACCAACAATGGAAAAATAAGAAGAAAAAATAGAACCCTAGACAGAACATTTACCTTCATCAGGGATAATTCCATACCCTGAGAGACTTAACACTACAGCAAAAAATTCTGAATCAGAGTTAGTGAAAGAACTTAGAAAATTAACCATATCACTGCCCTTATTGCAAGCCATTAAGGATATACCTATGATTAAAATAAATGTTTGAGATTTGTGCAACAAAAGAGCGGGAAGAAAAAAAAAGCATTTCCTAAAATTGTTCATGTTGAAGGAAAGATAGTTGATCTCTTGTCAGGAAAACTAGTACCTCCAAAGTATAGTGACCTAGGAAGTCTAGTTATCACAGTGATCATAAGCTTAGTACCAATATAAAACATCTTAGTTTATCTAGGAGCTGTAATAAATATCATGACCAAGGATATAATGGAACAATTACAGCTCAAACATCTCAGCCCCACATTCACAGTTTTAGAAATGGTTGATAGATCAGTTGTAAAACCTGAAGGTATCATTGAAGATGTCCCTATAGAATTTTCTTCTTGGGAATACCCTACATATTTTTTGGTTTTACAGCTAAGAAAATCAGCACATGGCTATCCCATTATCCTAGGAAGACCTTGGCTTGCAACTACAATAGCCTTTATAGACTGTAGATTTGGAAAAATGACAATCTCAAATGGTATTGACCTAAAATAGATTTTTCTATATCCTCTTGCAAGATCTTTAAGAAATTTCATAGGTCAATTATTTTTTCCTGACTCATCTAAAGAACCATAAGTGGTTATTTCCACATTAGCCACCTTGGTAGTAATAAAACACACAGAAGACCTCCATGACATTGAAATTTTAGAAAATGAAACAGTCCTAACGAATTTTCTACATGAACAAGGGTTAGAAGAGGAAGCAGCCAATATCAATAAATTGCTAGTGAGAGAAGAAGGTCAGAGTTCTGAAGAAAGGCCATCTATACCATCACAGGAAATATCTGTTTCACTACCACATGGGTGGCACCATCACTTGATCTTCCCTTCTCATTGTTCCATATAGGATATGCTTCCATCAGAAATCAATGATACATAAACTTCTTATGTCCTCCCATATCATAATTGTTCTTTTAATTCCCTAGTCAACAATTGTGAAGAAGTAAATTCAGTCCTTCCAAATACAAAACAAATAGAAGTCTAGCCAGACAAATTTTTGAACATAAATAGCCAACTTACTAGGGAAGAGGAAGAAAAATTGATAGTTTTTTGTAGAAGCATATCCATGCTTTTGCTTGGGATTACAAAGATATGTCAGGGATTCACCCTGATGTATGTACTCATAGAATTTATATTGAAGATGTCAAGCCTGTAAGACAACGTCAAAGAAGACTAAATCCTGCCTTGAGGGATATTGTGAAAGAAGAAATTAAAATTTTTTTGGAAGTAGGATTCATTTACCCAATTTTTGATAGCCGGTGGGTCTCTCCATTGGTTATAGTTCCTAAGAAAAATGGAAAAATGATACTATGTATAGACTATAGAGAACTGAACAAAGTGACATACAAAGATAATTTTCCATTGCCATTCATAGATCATGTGTTAGATACTCTTTTTGGAAAGAAATATTTTTGTTTTCTTGATGGATTTAGTGGATATAATCAAATTTAGGTTGCACCTAAATATCAAGAGAAAACAACATTTACCTATCCATGGGGAAAATTTGCCTATAGGGTCTTACCTTTTGGTTTGTGTAATGCCCCAACAACATTTCAGCGAGCAATGTTAGCCATATTTTCTGATCTGACTACCAAAAGTGTTGAAATATACATGGATGATTTCATAGTCTGTGGACAGACTTTTGACTTTACATTGGAACACCTTGATAAAGTTTCAACTCGTTGTGAAACCTACTAGTTATCCTTAAATCTAGACAAATGTTTTATGATGATGGAGGAAGGAATAGTTCTTGGTCATCACATCTCTCCTCAAGGAATCTAGTTTGATCCAAAGAAGGTGGAAATTATCAAGAACCTTCTCCCCCCTAAAACTCAGACTGATGTCAGAATCTTCCTAGGACACATTGGTTTTTACCGCAAGTTTATTCCTAGCTTTAGCACAATAGACCATCCCATGTTTGCCCTATTGACTAAAGATTTTGAATTATCCTGGACTACAAAGTGTCAAGAATCATTTGAAGCTTTGAAAGAAAAATTAGTAACTCCACCTGTGTTAAGAGGACCTAACTGGACATTACCATTCCACATACAAACTGATGCTTCCAATACTACAATTGGAGCAGCATTGGGACAAATCAACAATGGTGAACACTATGCTATCTACTACATTAGCAAGAACTTGACAGGAGCTAAAAAAATTATACCACAACTAAGAAATAATTCTTGGTAGTAATCTATGCCATCAATAAATTCAGGCATTACATCACAGGTTATCAAATATTCATTCACAAATATCACATAACCATTAAATATTTGATGAATAAGCCTATGGTGAGTGCAAGGATTATCCGTTGGTTACTGTTGTTGTAGGAATTTGATATCACAATAATCAATAAACCAGGAAAAGCTAATGTTGTAGCAAATTTTTTGTCTAGGTTGCAGAACACAAAGGGGAATTAGTGGAGGACACTTTTCTTGATGAAAAATTATTTTCTATATTTGTCCAATCACCTTGGTTTGCAGATATAGCCAACTATTTGGTCATAGGGAAAGTTCCCCCACATTTTACTTCCAAAAAAAGAAAACAATTGATCAAACAGAGTTCTTCTTTTGAATGGATTCAAGGTATGCTTTTCAAGAGTAGTCCTGACCATGTGTTACGTAGGTGCATCCGAAAGGATGAGGTATATGATATCCTTAGGGCTTGTCATGATGAACCCTCCGGTGGACACTATTTTGTAAAAAGCACAATTAGGAAAATTTTAGGAACAAGATATTATTGGCCATATCTTCACAAGGATGTGAAAAAGTACATCAGACATTGTGATGCATGCCAAAGAATGAGGAAACCCACTCACAAAAATGAAATTCCACTATAGCCTCAAGTGGTTTTAGAACCATTTGAGAGGTGGGGGCTTGATTTTGTGGGACCTATTGATCCACCTTCTCAAGGAAAGGTGCATATTCTAGTATGCACTGATTACCTGACAAAGTGGGTAGAGGTGAATGCTTTGAAATATGCTCGTGAAGAGGTCATTGATTTCTTGTATAACCAAACTTTTCAGAGATTTGGAGCTCCACGGTCTATCATCACAGACCAAGGACCCAAATTTGCATCTAAATTTATTGAGGCTTTTACAAAGTTGTATGAAATCAAACATAGGAAATCATCACCTTACCACCCACAAGAAAATGGTCAAGTTGAGGTAACAAACAGAGAATTGGAACGGATCTTGACGAAAACAGTAGTTGTTCATAGGAAAAATTGGCTAGATAAATTACCTGAAGTAGTTTGGGCTTACAATACTACTTGGAAATCCACTACTGGATTCACTCCTTATGAACTGGTTTTTGGTAAAAAGCCCCTCCTACCTATTGAATCTGAGCTACTAAATTGCGCACAACATTGGAAATTGGAATTGAATTGTCATAGGCATAGGAAGACATGATTCTGCAACTGAATGCATTAGATGAACTTCGGTTGGATGCTCTGCACCAAACTGAAGTAATTCAGGAGTAGAGGAAGTTGTGGCATGATGGCCACCTGCAATAGAGAAAATTTTAGCAAGGAGATTGGGCTTTGTTGTTTGATTCTCACTATGTGGACTTCCCTGGAAAACTAAGGACTAGATAGCTTGGATCGTACTAGATTGAAGAAGTATTTGACAATGGAGCAGCTCACCTCTCTCCCATTGATGATTCACGGAGAAAGTTGGTAGTGAATGGACATCATATTTGAGTGTACCATACACCTCTGACTAAGGAGGACTTCTTGCAACAACTTGATAGCTTGGATGCACAAGAAGTAGAAGAGATTCTCTCTTCAACCACAATTACCACAGATTGAAAATAATCATGGATTTCAAGAAAATAGAAAAATAAAAAATAAATCAGAAAAATCAGAAAACAAAAATACGAATAAATTCTAATTGTGAATTCCTTCATGGGCATAATCAGAATCAATAAAAAAAAAATGAATAACTCAGTAGTGAAAACCTTTTCTAAGGTACTACTGAGTTGATATGCATGAAAACCAGTTTTTTGGCATGCATAACCTTGAAACATTTTGAGTCATCATTGTACAAATTCACCAACTACATTTGTTTTTGAAGTATTGCAGTAAGCCTCAGTAGAGCATCAACAAAAGCAGTCATCTTTCAAAAACTTGCATTACCTTGTTTTAACCAGGTATATGTTTCTTACACTTTTATCATTGTAAATATCTGATATATAGTATATGACAATTAACCATTAGTATAAAAGTGATTCATAAGAGTTGGCATAAGCAAAACATGTTTTAAAAGAAGAATTTTGGTTTCTACTGTATCTTCGGAATGACTGCTGCATTGTATCTTCAGAATGACTATTGCACTGTATGTTCGGAATGACTACTGCATTGTATCTTTGGACTGAAGCTTTTTCTTCGGATTAAAAATTGTCTTTGAAATGACAAGTCTAGCCTTGTCTTCAAATTAAAAATTGTCTTCAGAATGACAAGTCCAACCTTGTCTTTGGATTGAAAATTATCTTTGAAATGACAAGTCTAGCCTTGTCTTTAGATTGAAAACTATCTTTAGAATGACAAGTCCTGCTTTGTCTTCGGAGTGAACCTTTATATTCAAAATGAAATTTAATCTTTGGAATGAGCACTTAATGTTATGTTTCCATGTGGCATCCAAGGAGGGAGAAAAGACACGATCAACAAAATTTTTGACTCCATGTGATCATTGACACATGTCAACTAGTTTGCGGTGATATTTGTCTCATCTCGAGGAAGTATGAAATCACGAGGAAAATAACTAATAACGTGCCACCACCGTTCATTTTTGATAACCATGCATGTGGGAAAAATGCACGCATATCAAATGAGCTAAGGAGATTTGACAACAATAACATCTATCCAATGATTGATGGATAGGTGTCCAAGTCAGAAATAAGGAAGCATGCCACTCTTTATTCTAAAGAAGTAATCACTGATGCAACATGATTACAAGAACTTATTTTCGAAGAAGAACAAAACATTGCAATTCCAAAGTAAAAATCCTGCAATTCTACAGAAACCAGAAACCAGTGATCTAGCAGATGGCTGTAGCAGCAGAGGTGAGCAGTATTTTTAGCACAACAAGAACAAAAAATGGGACTAAATATAAAAATAGAACTAGTAGATACTACCATACTTCGAGAGATTATGCCATTTTTGAAGATGGAGGGTTTATGCCATTTTTAGAGAAATTCGATGGAAGCTCTGAATATTTGGCTGCCAAATTTTCTCGCACATTCAGAAAAACAATAGGGTGCACATCAACAACATGAGAATTAAGGTAACCCCTGAAGTTCTTAGTCAAATTACTAAGAGGGTCTTCAAATTTCTAGAACTAGCAAGAATACACTAGCAAACATAGTTAGTCAATTTCTAGAAGAAGATGATAAAGAACCATAATACTTGATAAATAACATGTGTAAGGGTGTAAAAAGGACCAAGGTGCAAAAACCCTAGGATGAAGTAGCCACATGAGTAATCAAGTTTTTAACCTATGAAGGGCAGTATGTAGTTTTATCAGGGCATCATTTTAAAATTTTGAACCACCTTAGACATGGTAGGCAACAACCTTAGGTTAGGGTAAATCTTCCCCTATACTGCACCAAGAGTTGAAAAACATGGCAAACTATTATCAGGAGGGAAAAGTGAGCCCTCACCACCATGGTCTTATCAAATTAATCTGCAAGCATCATTTCAGAGGAAACCTAAGAAGCTTTGATAGGTTTTACTCTACTCTAACTGATGTAGTCTTCAAAAAAGAGGATGAGGAGGAAGAAGACATAGATGCTACTGCAGAAGAAGACATAGATGTTGCTGCAGAAGAAGAAACAGATGCTGCTACAGAGGAGGAAATAGATGCTGTTATAGAGGAGGAAATAGATGTTGTTGCAGATATTTTTGCAAAAGCAACAGAGTACCTTTCCCTAGAACCTTCAAACACAAAAAGTAAGAGAGGGTCTGGAACTAGCAACAAAAAATGCAAATAGAAGAGGGTCCATTTTTTTGAGAATATTATTGATCTGACAAAATAGGGGAGTGAAGTTCCCAACAAAACTGGAGAAGAGACAGAAGTGGAAGCAGAGGAAATTCCACCAGAACCTAATACAATTCCTACAACCCCTGTTGACATAAGAAAACAGAGTAAGAAGAGAAAGTATACACCAAGAACTGTTGGTCATCAAATCTGCACAGGAAAGGACTTTCGGTGGGTTTGTGTGCCTTGGACCTGCAACCAACATTGAAAGGCCGAGAGGAAGAGATGCCCATCGTGCCAATCTCTAGAGAAAGGCCAACTCCTATACTAATCTACTTTTGGGATTTGAGACAAGAGTGTAGGAAATAAATAAATAGGATAAGGGTTAGAGAAAGAAATAAAAAGAGTAAGGGTTAGAAGATGATTATTTATGGTGGGGAAGAATAGGAAGCATGATCACTCGCTAACAACTCGAATAGCAGTAAGAAATACCAAGAATTGAATGAAAGAAACGCAGTGCCGACCTTCCTATGTATCCTCTGGATGGGTTTGCAGGGTTATCCTCTCTCTTTCATTGAAATTCAGGGTTCAGAGTAACAACGATTAAGAAGAGGGAATAACAGAAACCTCGATCCACCAGGCAGCATAAAAGAAAGTAGCAGGGACGTTTTTCCTCTCCTATGTATCCTTTAAGGCAAATTTTAGGGTATAGTACCCAATTGCACATCGGATTCAGGATTCAGAGTCTCAGTATGCGAATGAGAAAAGACAAAAGAATTAAGCACAGAAGGCAGCATAAAAGAGAGAAATGGAGCACAATAGATCTTTAGTATTAAACACAAGACATCAAGTTACAATAGCTTTCTAGCAAAAATTTCCCCCCTTTTTACATTGCAAATCCTAGGTTTTTATAGAGGACTCGGCCCTCTGAATCATTATTACAAAATGGTGGAGTATGCCCTCGGGCCCTGGGAAATCGGCTCCTCACTGCTGCTGCGGATGATCTCTCAAATCGGCTACCAAAACTGGTAATGGTGACCGAGTCAACTGGGGAAAGATGCATTAAATGAGCCACCTGAGTGTCCTCAAATTGTAGGTGCGGTGCTCGAGTGGCAGCCATGCTTGCTGGGCTCTCCTTCTCGGACTGATACTTTGCATCCAATTGCCAAAAATGAGCAGTGGGCTTATCGGGCAAGAAAATATGCATTTATGAGGCTCTCTGACTGCCTCAAGAAATGCCCAACTTGGGAATCATTCCTGAAAAGCGCCTTGCTGATTCTCGCTTTTGCAAAATTACTTCAAGGGTGAGGAGTGCTGAACCCGATCTCCTTCCATCTTTCACTGCTTCGTCGGCAAAATCGCTTCGCTGACGAGTCGGGAAAAAACGCTTCGGGCCAATCTTCTTTTGAAAAGGTAGTTCAAGGGAGTTTCGGTTGAAACACTTTCTTGAATTGTACTGCTTCGGGTGAAAACTATCTGAAGTGGATTTTAGAAATGCTTCGGGCCCGAAGTAATTTCCTTGCCTTAGCTGATTCAGCCTATCTTTTCTTCCTCGGCGAAGTTGTTTGGATGCCGCTTCACAAAACTTCCGCCCAAGCGGTTTTCAAAAATGTTTCGAGTGCGAAGCATTATCTTTGTATCTTCAGCCAACTTCTTGCTCGAAGTGATGATTTGAAGCGCTTCAGGCCCAAAGTTCTTTTCTTTTCATTTTGTCCACCAGGGGGCGATAGGGAAATCAAAATTGCTATAACTTATAAACAAAGAAAACTTTCAACCAAAACAAATATCATACAAAGTTTTAATTTTTCTGCCCCTTGGTGGAATGTGACAATATTGTCAACATTCTTGGCGGCTCGTGGGGCAACGAGCTCGTCTTGGTGGTAGAACCCTCAACTTTCATCCATTGGGCCAGAGTTACCTCCAGACCCTTCTCCTTGTTCCTATTCTGGGGATACTTCCACAGCTTGTCATTTCTCTTCCCCTTCTACTATTGCTTCATCTTCTCCAGTCGCTATTGCTTCTGCTATGTCTTCAGCCATTGGTAGTGGGGCCAGGCAGATGCGAATATTTCTCAAGGTTTGGTGAACCTGAGACCTGACCTTTTTCGTGAACAGCTCTTGATCTCCTAGAGATTTGACCGAGGCACGAAACCTATCGATTTGCCTAATTTTTGCATGCTAGGACCTGGTATACAGATCGTTTAGGGAAGTGACAATTCTAAAGTGTTTCAATATGTAATTAGCAACCTGCTCCTCTGTTATAGGTTCGGCCCACTCATCTATCTTCGAAACATTGTCTTCAAATTGCTGCCACTTTGGCATGATATATTCCTTGGCTAATGGCTTCCCAACATCATCTGTGAAGCTCGAGAAGCCTAAGGCGATGAGGTCCTCGAAGTAGCCCATTGATGCGTGCCTCTCGCTTTTGAATGCATCCAGTAGGATTTTTGCCTTTTGAGCTTTCTTGGCTATGGAGAAAAAAACATGAACTGTGTCCTAGGCTGTTGACCAATCCCTTGTTGTCTGAATCATCGCTGAGAGCTTTAAATCTTGATACCTTGCCTCTTGGATCTTGAGGGCCAGCTTGAGTCGGGCTCTGACATTCTGAATGACTTCCTCGACGATTGGCCCTCCTTCGACGGTGGCAACCTAGGCTTCTATGGTGTAGACTAAAATTGAAAGAGCACTGGCAGCCTGAGACCTGAAACTCTTGAGCAACTGTGAGCGAATTTCCTTGATTTTGCTCCTATCAAATAGCCCTAGGCCTCCCTTCTCGTGCAACTGGATCTGAGCCTGCAAGATTCTGCTTTCAAGCTCCTTGACCCTCAAATCGTTTTTGACTTGTCTTTGTGCCTGATTCTCAGCTGTGCACTCCAGCTGTGCTATCTACTGCCTTAGGGCATGTGCTTCCTTTCGCATCAACTTGCACTGCTCCTCGGCCTCCACCAATTTGGAGTGAGTCCTTGCTAGCTCCTACTCTAGCTGGATGTTAGCACTCTTGATTTTGAACTTGCGCTTGTTGGCAATGTTGGCATGCGCCTTGAAGGTCTTGATTCCAATGTGCATAGAGGCAGGTTCCTTGTCCACATTCAGATGCTCCAGGTCCTTTTCTTTATCTTGATATTCATAGTCCACTGGAGTCATTTCATCCAAGGGCTTCTGGACTTTGGGTATCTTCTTTACTTTATGCACCTTTCCCACCTCAAAATCGAAGACGACACATTTCTTAACTTGAGCGAGCGAGCGCCCTCTCTTCTTTATTGCCTCTTTCAAAATTCTCTCTATGTTCTATCGGGCTTGGAGGAGTTTTTTGGCCAAGGGGGACTCCCGTATTAAGGACAGCTCGGAGTCGAATGCGGCTGGGTCTATAGCCGAGGGGTTGAACAAATATAGGGAGTTGAAAGGGATAGCTTCACCCAAAGGTTCAGCAACAGGGGTGATGGGGGCTTCGGCAAGTGGGAGCACGTTATGTACAATAGAAGAATGAGCCTCGAGGTTCGGCACTGGACTATTAGCTTCACCTTGGTCGACGACTAGAGGATTGGCGGTGTGGCTGGGCAAAGTAACTTGGACAGGTTTGTCCTGGCTGAAAGACTCAGGGGGAGTAGTTAGGGAGACGGTGTGAGAAGGTGACTGATTTTATGGAGGCAAGGGGGACAGGTGAGAGCTTTTGGCCAGGACCGGGGTAGACTTACAAGCAACCAGAGCGTAAGGCAAAGAAAATGTACCTGCGTGCCCTCTTGGCAATGCGGCCATGGTGACCTCCTGGGTGATTGGTCTTTGTTCCTTCTAGGCCTCAGTACTCAGCTTCAATGACTTCTATGAGTTTCTCCATGTCAATGACATCTATGTTTGGAATTGTTTTGGCACTTGGTGGAGTTTCTCCACTATTTGCTTCGGTCGAGCCCGATATTGATCTTTCGATCAGAGCACTCGAAGTGCCTATACGCGGTCGTTTTAGGAAGTTTGGGGGTTCCTGTGTAGGTTTCCACTCCTTTTTTTTCTCCTCTTGAGGGGTTGCTCTAATTCCTCTATCGTTGTCTCAAGATCTTCGGATGGACTTTGTAGTACAGCATTTGGCACAGCCCTGGCTACTTTTTCTTTGGGGACATTATCGATCTTCCCGAGGACTTCATCTAAACTTGGGGTGGCTGGTGGAACAAAATCGACAAAGGACAAGGGTTTCCAAGACCCAATATTGGTCTGATACACAATTGCGAATTCCCTATCCATTGTTAGAAGCCCGTAAGAATTCATCTTTCGATGATGGACTCTCATAATCCACCATTCTCTTAACTGCTCCTCATCCCAATCCTTCAACTCCTCTTTTAAATCGTCCCTTGCTTTTCTCTAGAAAGTGGAGTCGGGAGTTGGGAATGGGTACTGGTTTGGGTCAAATTCGACCTCCATAGGATAGAAGTCATGCCAAGGAGGCAACGTCCTCATCTCCTCTAAGTGCCACTCTAGGTCCGTATTATTGGGGTTATTCCTCTGCTCCAAAATTTTAGGGCAAGGACAGACATGGAAGTTTTTGCTTTTCAAATGGTCTCTCATCACCCCCAACGGGTTGTAGAGCCACCTCTATGGTATCTGAAGCAGACCGAAATCGACGAGCTTCTCCTCCAGGTATATGGTCTGCTTCAGAGCGAAGACTTTGATTACTCCCATCTTGAAAGGGAAATCACAGGTATGTGCCCACTTCTGCCTGTGACCATAAGTTTCGTCAGTCACATCACTTTGTCGAGCAAGTTCCAAGGCAAATTGGTATTTCGAAGGGAAAAAAGGCAGCAGGAAGGGCTTCCCTATGAAGCCAAAAATGCGGATCACAAGCCCTTGCGTCAATTGAAACACATCCCATTTTCTCTCCAGTACCACTTTATTTCTAAGGCTGAGAGGCACATGAGGGCTAGACCCTGTCAGAATGTACATTGTAGGTCCCAAAAACTGCTGATTGAAAGGGTAATAGGACTCTGACCTCAGCAAGAGTCAGGTCCATTGATATATTCCATCCTTGTCAACTGGTGAAACATCACAATGGGGAAGGGCTTTATGTACATGAAAGAAGAAGAGCCAAACCAAGAAATAATAGGGCTGGAAGTATGGCTCCTTGCTAGCATCCTTCATAGATGACAACTGCATATGCAGATTTTGGGCCACCCATTCTGCCTAATCGAAGAAAATTGGGTTGGTGTTCGGTCGCAAAGCATCGGGAGCATATAACTCTCCTCTGGAAATGCATTCGGCTAGCGACACCTGCCATGGGCATACTGAAGTATCACTTGACAAGCCCCCTACCCATGCAATGATAGAGAATATGTCTATGTTCTTAAAGGCCTCCAGGGGCAGGGGCATCTGGGGTCGCTTATCGAAAGGAAGTCCGCTTTTGAGGCTTTCACGTAAAAAACTTAGAATGAAGGGATTAGCGGCAAACTTATCCGTTTGTTCACTCAGGCTGACCTTACGAACGGTATAGCCTTTTGGTTGTATTTGCTACAATGCGAATGCCACCTGCACATCCTCCTTTAGAATGGAAAACAATTTTTTACCCAAGGCATCCAACACCTGCCGGGTCTGCGACTGATAGTTTTCAGCAATGGCATATATGAGCTTGGGGCAGTGATGTGTAGGAAGGACCAGATACTAGTATATGTGAGAATAATATGCCATGACCCTCTTGTTCTCTGCTGAGAGCTTGCTTTTCATGAAATTGATAGTATACCGAAGCTCGGCCATAGTTTTTGAGAGCTCTGGGTCTCTGATTTTTGCCCACTTATCGACAGGTGGTTCTATACTAGGCTCATCATTGGACTCTTCCCTTCCTTCCATCACATGTTTTCCTATGTGTGGGGGAGGATTGACCCTTCTGGGTGTCTGTTTCTTTTCTTTCATGGCTCTCACCTTCTCTGGATTCGTCGCTTCTGGTTCCTTTCCCTTTCACGTGGGGTTCCTCCGTCGTTCACTTCCCATTATGAACGATTATAGCAGAATAACTTGTAGTGTAGAAGAGTTCAGCACCGCAAAACAAAGGACTGGGTAATCATGGTGAACAACAGAGTCCTTGATGTATAAGTTCTCTGAGGTGACAGAATGCAGACTCGACCCTCACACTTGCAAATGGTTTGTTCTTAACGGGCATCTGCATTTTATAGCTTTAGAGGGCAACCTCCGGCATTTATGGCAAACACCATAATTACTTTGTTGGAATGGCCTAAAAGTGTCACTGCGGCATCTGATTGGCTATATGACAGTGCCATACGCGGGGCCATGCAATTTGGTAGTCTGATTTTGTATCGAGAGCGCGGATTGCTGCCACTTGGTGTTTTAGCACGACTTTTGAGTTGATGAACTGCCTTGGGATGAGTGACACCTCCTTCGCATTGAGTTTGTCTATTTCGATCCCCTTTTGAGGCTTTCGTCGGCACGTTCCCTGAGGCACATCTTAAATATGTTTTCCCCGAAGTGGGGTTCGGCGAAAATACTTCGCCACGAAGCTCCTCTTTGGGCTGATTTTCTTCATTTTGGGCTCGAAGTTCCCCTTTGCTACGCTGTTGCTTCGGTTCATGAATACCGCTGACCAAAACCCATTTCCTCAAGGAGGGCTTCACCAAGGATTACTTCGAATAATGCCTTCAGCACATTTCTTTAGCGAAGCACTTTGCATGTCCTTGATCTGCATGTGGTTCTGCGAGGATGAACTGCTTCGCGGCGAACTTCCCTTCATCGGATACTTCGGACTGAAACCCCCCGAAGGCGATTCCAATCACACTTTGTGAAGCCAAAGCCAGGAATTTAGATTTTGCGGTTAAATTGGCACTTACTCTCCATGATATTTTGAATAGAGTATATACAAAGCATTGAAATCCTATATACAAAATATATACAAAGCATTGAAATCTAACTCTTTTTTTTGTTTGGTTGTACATATCTCAGTGATTGAAGGCCTTCAGGTGAAGACCATTGACTAATATCGGTAAAACTTGGCCATTCACATCCTTAAGGATGAAGGAATTGGCCAAATTTACTTTCACTATTTTAAACGGTCCTATTGGCATTTTTGCCACATTGATTTGATTGCTGATTATTCATGCTTAAGCTGTTGCAATTCTGACTTATCTACAGGTTTTGATGCAAAAAAGACTAAGTCTGGAAGTTTTCACGAAATCGTGACAAAAAAACAGCATGGAGAGCCAAGTCGAAAAACTGTCGCGATATCGCAACATGTCGTAGAATCGCGGGTTGGACGAGGAGAGAGAAAATCAACACATAATTGGCACGATTTTGCGACGTGTTACAAAATCGTGATCAACATAGTCAATGGATGCAGGTGGGTAGAACCATTGTGAAATCATGATGTGTTAGATTTTTGCGGCTTAGAAGCGGCAGAAGCGTACGAAACAGAAAGGTGTCGCGATTTCATGACCTATCGCGTTTTCGCGACCTGTTGCAGTTTCGCACCAGAAAGCAGTTTAAACAGCCTGATGCTATTTTGTGATTTTCGATGATTCAAAGCAGTCCAAAATTTAATGTGCTACTGCTTTTCGATGCGTTCAAGGTAGAAGAATGCGCCCAAGATACCAGAATTGAAGATTTCCACAATTCGAAGCTGTTGTTCACGATTTTTCTAACGGTTTCATGCACATTTTCAAGAACACCATCTAATGAAAACGGTCGACTCTTCCATATGGCATTTAATTTTTGGTTTCTCCAAGGCTGTTTAAGGATATCATCTGCTTGTTTCCATTGCACAGTTGTAGATCTCGAGGAGGTCCATTGCAAATTTTAAATGCTGCCAAGAGGCCAGACCTCTATAAAAACCAATGTAAATCTCATTTGCAGGGGTCGGGAGTTTGAGAGATATTATTGCGTGAAAAATTTCAAGTTGTTTTGCATGAATGAAAGAGACTTGGCCACTGATTTTAAAATTTCTGTCTGTGTAATTTCCTTCTATTCCATGTATTTCTAAGTCATGCTTGTCTTTCTGATCTCTGTTAGATTTAAATTTTGCATTTGAATTTAAATACTGCTTGTAAGAAAGTAAGTTCTGGGATGCAATTCTAGAGGAAGTTTGCGTAAGGTCGTCGATGAATTATGTTGTTCTTCATTATTACATGTTGTTCATACACTTGAAGGTCTATCTTGCTGAGTTTCTATTCCTCGATCTGATAAATTCGGCCTACGACCATATTTCTCGTCTCTTTCTATAATTTCTTGTTTCTTTCTGCGTATTTTACATCTCTTTCCTGCAAATTTAATCTAAAATCAAGTTTAGAAGTAGTAAGGGAACCAGCCCACTCTGGAGATTGGCCTGGGAGACATTTCTTTCTCCCAGCCTTTCAATGTTGGTCGGGTCTAGGGTGCATTTTCTAGAAAAATCCTTTCCTGTGGGAGATTCGTGACCAACAGGTCCGTCCCAGAACGCATCCATTTTGTCATGATTCCCAGGCTTGGCCTTCCATGAATCCCACCTCCATACCAGGTCTCCTGCTTTGAATGTGTGATCGGATGATTTCATTTTGAACCATTCTCGGGTGACCTTAGCATGTCATGCGAAGTTCTGGTAGGCCTTTTCACATTCCTCTTCTAGCTGTAATAACTAAACCAGGCGTTCCTCCATCAGGTTAGCTTCATCTTCTTCTAGCTGCTGCAATGTAGGGATCTCGATGTGAGTGGGCAGGATGGCCTCCTTGCTATAGACTAGAGCATAAGGTGAAGTCTTGATTGACCTCTTGATAGAAACCCGATCGGCCCACAAGGCCCGATCCAGAAGGAGGTGCCAAGTTCTCTTGTTTTGATCGATCAGCTTTCTTAGAATCCTCAATAGGGTTTTGTTGGTGGATTCTGCTAATCCATTGCCCTGGGGGTAATAGTTGGAAGACACCTTGTGATATATCCCATACTTGTATAGGAACTCATTGATTTTTGCGCCTATGAAACTAGGACCATTATCTATAATAATTGCTTTGGGGATACCGAAGCGGGTAATAAATCCTTCCAGGAAGATGACGATGGTGTCTTGATCGACATGTTTTGTGGGGACTGCTTCAGCCCACCTGGTGAAGTAATCAGTCACAGTTAGAATGAATTTGTGCCCAACAGAGGAGTTTGGTGATATGGCTCCTACAAAATCTAGTCCCCATTGCTAAAAGGGGGCTTCCACTTGTATCGGTCGGAGTGGCATCAAACTATTTCTACTTCGGCCAGCGAATCTCTAACATTGCTCGCACCTTCGGCAAATGAAGAAGGCATCGAAAAAGAGGGTGGGCCAATAGTAACCCACCTTGATTATTTTTAGCACTATCACCCTTCCAGCAAAGTGTCCTCCAGATAGTCCTGAATGAAATTCGCCTAGGATTCTCCTCTTATCATCATCTTTTATGCATCTGAGGAGGACACCGTCAATGTTCCTGAAGAACAGGCCTTCTGGGCGCATAGTGTATCGGGCAGACTGCATCCTGAAATGTCTTTGCTGTGAAGAATTCAGATGTGAGGGGCATCTGTCGGTGTTGAAATATTCCACTATCTCACCAACCCAATATTTCTCTACCTCTTCCTGATTAGCGAGGCATTCTTCTGTTGGCAAGTCTTCCGACTGATAGTCTGTTCTTTTGATAGTTGCATTCTTTGCTAGTTCTTTACATAGTGCATGGCCATGAACCAACTTGGTGGGCTTGATCTCAATATCAAACTCTTGGATTTTTCTTACCCAACCAGCTCTCTTGCTTCCCAGTTCCCCTTGAATAATGAAACTACGCACGTCAGGGTGAATGATGAAGACTGTGGTTCGGCTTTGAGAAATGAACTGTTTGAATTTCCTTAGAGACTTCATTACTACATGCACTTGATTCTTGATGAAACTATACTTTTCTTCATGGGGATTGATTATATGGCTAAGGAACATGATGGGACATTCCTCTCCATCTTCCCCCTTTTGCGTCAAAACTGCAGCGTAGCTTTCAGGTTCTCCTATTGCATACAGGATAAAATCTTGATTGTAGTCGAGGTTGATCAAGACTGGTGCCTGAACAATTTGGGCCTTGATTTATTTGAATGCTTTTCTCATTTCTTCTATCCAGACAATTTTTTTGCTCTTATTTAAAAGCTCAGACATCGGCTTAATGACCTGGGCGAAGTCTGGGACAAAATTCCTTACAAAGTTAATCTGACCGAAGAAATATTGAAGGCTCTTTTTATCTGCTGGGATTGGGAGCTTCATCAGACCTTCAGCTCTATCAGGATCCATGGTGAGACCCTTTTTCAAAATTGCATGTCCCAACAGCTTTCCTTCGCTGACTGCAAAGATTGACTTCTTAGGATTGATTGAGATGCCAAATTCTCGGCATTTTCAAAATTTTTTTGAAGATGTTCTGGGTGGTTTTCTCTCCTTCGGGAGAAGACGGTCATGTTATCTAGATAGATAATGATAACCTTGTTCAGAAGCTTGCCAAAAGAAAGGTCCATCGCCCTCTAGAAAGTAGCTCCCACATTCGAGAGGCCGAAAGGAATTCGCTGGTAGGCGAATGTGCCCCACTTGGTTATGAACGTGGTCTTGTGTTGGTCTTCGTACTTGACCTAGATTTGATTATATTCGGAGAAACCATCGAGCAGGGAGAATCGTTGAGCTCTAGCTACTGAATGTAAGATCTGATCGATCTGCGGGAGAGGATAGTGGTCCTTAAGGGAAGCATGATTCAGGTTGCAGAAGTCCACACATAACCGGATGTCTCCATTCTTTTTTTTGATAGGGACCAAGTTCGCTACCTAGGAAGAATGCTTGATGGGATAAATGATCTTTGCTTCGAGCATTTTTAGCAGTTCGGCCTTCATCAAGACCTCGATCTTTGGATTAATCGGCCTTTGCTTCTGTTGGAAAGGTTTGGCCCCTTCTTGTAGTTCAATTGTATGTTGGATTAGTTGCCGATCATATCCCTTGAGGTCGTGATAAGACCAAGCCACAATATCTGGGTACTTTTTACACAAACATCGGATTCGCTCTATTTATTTTGGAGTACAATCAGTCCCGACCTTTATCACTTTCCCTAGCTCCAGTTCTAAATCTTGATATTGCTACATGCTGATTTGGATCCTGTGGGAAAGCGATCGATCATTTTGATAAAAAATGCTCTCAAGCATGATCAATCCCTTAGGAACATGGTTGTTCTTCAACTGGACCAATCCTTCATATTCTTCCTCATCAGGGCTTCGATCTTCGATTGTAGCGGCTTCTTGGATCATGAAATTGATGATCTGCTCATCGTTGTCAAAAACTTGCTAGTGTAAATCTCTGTCGAAGACAGAGGGTCTATAGATCATCCTTATAGCCTTTGGCTTATGTACCATATCATCCACTAGGGAATATCGGGCTACGATGGATGCTAAGAAATCTGCATGTCGATTCTTTTCTTGCAGAACAGACTGTAGATTGAGAGATTCAAACTGGTCGAACAGGTCCCATACCCTATTGCGGTATGATTTAAGATAGTGCTTCTTTGAAGAGCATCTTTTGGTGACTTGGTTGCAAACTAGTTCATAATCTTCGAAGATTTGAAGATGCCTTATGCCTAACTTGTCAGATTTCTTGAGTCCCAAGCACAAGGCTTCATACTCTGCTGCATTGTTGGTGCAGCTCCATGTCAATCGGTAGTAATATTATTTTTGCTCATCGGACGACGAAGTCAGAAGGATTCCTGCCCCAGATCCATTTTTGCATCGGGCACCGTCGAAGAATAATTTCCATAGTCCTTCTTGAGTAGAAACCTTTCCCTCCATTTTGGCTGGTTTCTCGAATTTGGTGATGGTGTAGCACCCCACTTCAGTCTCTATCATGGCATTGAAATCTGCCAATGAAAGTTCATCTTCACAACACAACTGTCAGAGGGATTCCTGGACCAAATCCACTTGCTCTAGTTCCTCCGCGATCGTATGCACAAGGCCACTGCTCTCTTCTTCGGACATCTTCTCAACGAGGAACGTAGAAGGTTTTTCATTATAAATCTTCACCTTCTTCCCTTTTAAGGGGATCTCTAGATGAGTGTAATCCATGGATAGATATCTGCCCAGCTTTTTCATGAATTCTCTTGACAGGCACATGCTGAAGTAAGGCTCAAGGTCCACGACTACCACCTCTTGTATGACTATGATTTGAGGTGTCTTATGTAGCCGAATAGGAATATCTTTGATGACACCTACAATCTTCACTAGGGTACCATCCAACTAGAGGACTCCATGACTACTTCATGTGTATTCCATGCCTATCTCCTCGCATACCGCCTTCGGCATTACTGTCATTGTAACTCCAGAATCTATCATACAGTTATGCACGATATATCCTTCCATTTGCAAGGATAAGTAGAACGGTGGTGGTCTATTTTTTCCCATGATGGACACGGATAGGGTCTGTACCAGGGCAAAAGGCTCTGCCTTCTTTGTATTGATCCTCTTTAATGACTCTTGCAGCAATTCCACTTGTCCAAGAAGTTGCAAAGCATCATACAAATTGATTTTGGCTGGGATCCTCTTCAATTCTTCCATAATGTTGTAGGCTGAGGAGCTATGCACCTCGGGTTCCTTCCTTGGTTCGTACTTGGTGCGATATTGCTTTGTCGCTTCGACCCTTTGTCGCTTGGTGAGCGAGGGAAACTTGAGCTTCTCCTTAGCCTATTATTTGGTCTCCACCTGAGGTGGTTTAGCAGTGGCCTTTTGGGCCTTTTCTTTGACTAGATCTGGTGGAGGAGCTTCGCTCGAGGCCAAAGAGGACGTTTGTCCCTTTTCAAATTGAGCATGTACCTTCAAGGGAGCCATCTGGGTAGCATCTACCTCTATCGATATTTTACCTCCCCTGGTAAGGATCACGACTGGCTCTTCTTCGCTGATGGACAAGTTCTAATCCAACTATCTAATGACGTTGACTTGGCCGCCTTGACTGCTGCTTGTTAGTGTCTGTACGTAGTGTTGATGTAACATGCGTGTATTTTCCTTGTGAGGATCATTACATGTAGAGCACTAATATACATGGTCGGAAGTTCTTGGGGCTTCTTCTATCACAACATTTCTTGTCGAATATTTTCCTTGAAGGACCGCTTGGTCTTTGGTAAGTGCAGGCGTGGGATAAGACCTCCTTGGTAGAAAATCTTGTTGTGCTTGCTTCTTCTTGACAACGGTCATGTCGTTGGACAAGGTCTACACTGTGGCATTTAACGATTGCATTTATTGCAATATTTTGGCTTGCATATCATCGGCCTTGGGAACTGATGGTAAAGAAGCCATGGTCAGAATCGGAGGCAAGGCAGGATGTTGGAGGGGTGCTGGAAACATCGGAAATGTTGGAGTGATAGTGGGTGGCATAGTTGAAAGTGTGGGGAAATGTATCTATGGAGCGGTGATCTGTGACACAATAGGATTCGGGTTCCAAGATGAGATCAGATATGCAAGGATTGCGAGAATCTGTGGAGCGACTGCACTCACGTATTGGGCTTGAAGGAACTTAGGGAGTATGGGCATTGGCATTGTTTGAGGGAGTTTACCCATGGCTATGAGGTCCGTTTTCTCTTTCTTCGCCAACCCATACAACTCTAGAAAAGTATTGACATTGGAGTACCTTATCATAAGACCAATATCAGGGTTGAAGGCCCGAAAGAAGTAGTACGTCGTAGCTTCGTCAGTTGGGCAAAGTCCAACCGGGACTCTTTGCCAGGTTCGAGTGAACCTAACATTGAAGTCTGCAATTTCTTCTTGTGGATGTCTTTGGATTGAAGTGAATTGCTGCAGAAGAGAAGTTGGATCGACAGACTCATTGAAGCCTTGCATCAACTGCCCGGCTAGATGGTCCCATCTCGTAATAGTGTCGGATGACAGGAATCTGTACCAATAGAGGATTTTTACTCTAAGGGAGAGAACCAGGAGCTTCACCATCACTCATTCTTCTGTGATATCATGGATTGCCACCAGGGAAATGATGTCCTAGATATGCTCTAGAGCAGTCTTCCCAGTTCCATTGAATGTTGGGAGCTTTTTGATTGCAACAGGTGGAACTTGCCCTTGGATCGTAAGATTCAATGGTGATGAAGAATTCCATGCTGGAAATAATCTAGGCAACGGTTGCTACTGCATTTGCTATTGTTGTTGTTGTTGTTGTTGTGCCATATTTGTGCCTGGGTTCTATGGAACAGAAGTCCCTGAAGTCCCTCTTGGGTTGCTCATCGAAAGGCCAAAGGGTATAGAAGCACTAGGGTGTTTCGGTGAGTTGGGAGGATTCGGAGGAAAACTAGCTACTGTGCTATCGAAAGTTAGGCCTTGCTCGTCAACAGCAGCCTCTTGCAAGGATGTCCTGCATAAGAGATATTCGGGGGTAACTAACCTAGAGCATTCCCCAGAGGCGTCAATATCAAGCTCAAAGAAATCGATTTCCTCTCCTCTATTCCTAACTCTCCATCTTGTTTGCATGAAGGCACAAGCTTTAGTGCTGGTCTTTACAACTTAAATATTCTCGGGTAAAATAGAGTCGCCAGATGCTAAGAGTCTCTTAGTAATGAGAGCATCGATTCTCACTACTACTTAGGGGATGAGACTGACCAGATCTCATTGGGAACTTGTTAGAACTACTGGCTCCGGTGAAGATGGGTTAGAAATTTTCTCAAATATGGGACTCTGGGTCCCATCGGGCGTGCCAAAAACTGTTGGTCATCAAATTCGCACAGGAAAGGACTTTCGGTGGGTTTGTGTGCCCTGGACCTGTGACCAACATTGAAAGGCCAAGAGGAAGAGATGCCCCTTGTGCCAATCTCCGAAGAAAGGTTGGCTCCTATACTAATCTACTTTTGGGGTTTGAGACAAGAGTGTAGGAAAGAAATAAACAAGGTAAGGGTTAGAGAAAGAAATAAAAAGAGTAAGGGTTAGAAGATGATGATTTATGGTGGGGAAGAACAGGAAGCATGATCACTCGCTAACAACTTGAATAGCAGCAAGAAATACCAAGAATGGAACGAAATAAATGCAGTGTCGACATTCCTATGTATCCTTTGGATGGGTTCATAGGGTTCTCCTCTCTCTTTTGCTAAAATTTAGGGTTCAGAGTAACAACGATTAAGAAGAGGGAATAACAGAAACCTTGATCCACCAGGAAGCATAAAAGAAAGCAGCAGGGACATTTTTCCTCTCCTATGTATCCTTCAGGGCGAATTTTAGGGTACAGTCCCCAATCGCACACCAGATTCAGGATTCAGAGTCTCAGTATGTGAACGCTAAAAGACAAAATAATTAAGCACATAAGGCAACATAAAAGATAGAAATGGAGCACAATAGATCTTTAGTATTAAACATAGGACATCAAGTTACAGTAGCTTTCTAACAGAAAGTTCCCCCCCTTTTTACATTGCAAAGCCTGGGTTTTTATAGAGGACCCAACCCTCTAAATCATTATTACAAAACGACGAAGTACGCCCTCAGGCCCTAGGAAATCGACTCCTCGCTGCTGCTGCAGATGATCTCTCAAATCGGCTACCAAAACTGGTAATGGTGACTGAGTCAACTGGGGAAAGATGCATTAAATGAGCCACCTGAGTGTCCTCGAATTGCAGGTGCAGTGCTCGAGTGGTAGCCATGCTTGCCAGGCTCTCCTTCTTGGACTGATACTTCACATCCAATTGCCAAAAATGAGCAACGGACGTATCGGGCAAGAAAATATGCATTTATGAGGCTCTTTGACTACCTCAGGAAATGCCCAACTTGGGAATCGTTCTTGGAAAGCACATCGTTGATTCTTGCTTTCGCAAAATAACTTCAGGGGTGAGGAGTGCCGAAGCCGATCTTCCATATTTCGTTGCTTTGTCGACAAAATCGCTTCGTTGACAGGTCAGGAAAAAATGCTTCGGGCCGATCTTCTTTTGAAAAGGCGGTTCGGGGGAGTTTCGGCCGAAACACTTTCTCGACTTGTATTGCTTCGGGTGAAAACTGGTCGAAGTGGATTTTAGAATTACTTCGGGCATGAAGTAATTTCCTTGCCATAGCTAATTCGGCCTATCTTTTCTTCCTCGGTGAAGTTGTTTAGATGTCGCTTCGCAAAACTTTTGCCCGAAGCGGCTGCCAAAAATGTTTCGTGTGCGAAGCGTTATCTTTGTATCTTCGGCCAACTTCTTGACTGAAGTGATGATTTGAAGCGCTTCGGGCTCAAAGTCCTTTTATTTTCATTTTGTCCACCAGGGGGCGATAGGGAAATCAAAATTGCTATAACTTATAAACAAATAAAACTTTCAACCAAAAAAAATATCATACAAAGTTTTAATTTTTCTGCCCCTTGGTGGAATGTGACAATATTGTCAACAGGAACCAAGAGGTCTACACAACTCCACCTGAAAGAAATAGAAAAATAGATGATTGAAGAGGAAAACAACCAAGATAGTCCTAATGTCATATAAATACAACCAGCCACTGTAAATACCACCTTGGAGGATTTTTCAAAATTTCTTGAATAGTTGGTTGAGGAAGAATATGGACAAGACAATTTTGAAATTGATGCAAAATTGGATGCAATCATAGATAGCCTTATGGAACCTTCTAAACAGGACTGAACAGTTGAAACAGAAAGTGAAATAATGGTTGAGCAAAAAACTACAGATAATTTGTCTACATCAGATTCTGAATCAGAAGAAGAGGAGGTGGACATTATAGAATAGTTGAGAGCAGACAAGAGTGTGATTAAAACACAAACCATATGGTTTGAGGAGAAGGAAAATATCATTTAAAAACATGAAAAAAGAATTGCAAAGTTGCAGCAGGAAGTGGAGGAACAAGAGCAGACTGTTACAATTTGAAAAATAGTCAACTACAACAAATAATGAGGAAGAGTTGGCTCAATTACTGCTTGAATTATCTAGGGTAGATCATTTTTCCCCCTTGATAGAGGCATATTTGGATGAAAACACAAGAGCTCATTCCAAAGCAGTACCCTTCCATTCTAAAGCAACACCTTCTCAATTAGGAGATGCTCTAGAATCGATCAGGAGCCCAAAAAAGAATATTTGTGGAGAGTCACAACAGTTATGTCTGTAAGAAACACCAGCACAGGAGCATTTTGAACAACAAAATGTAAATAATCAAGTAAGTTATCCTCTGAATAAGATTTCTATAGAAGTAGGGATACAAGTAGAATTGTTGTCAGATGTCCAACCAATGGAAGTAGCAAAAAAAGGGATACAAGTAGAATTGCTATCAGATGTCCAACCAGTAGAAGTGGTAAAAAAAGGGGTACATGTGGAACTGTTACCTAAATTTCAACCTATAATTAGACCACCCAATACTGTATCCCTAGAGCAGTATAATACAGATATTGATAACTGGATGATCAAATATGAAAATCTTGCCACACAGATTGAGAAATTGAAACTGGTAGGAAAACAACTAGAGACAAAGGACACATAAATTAGTGCATTGAATAAAAATGTAACTGACCTGTGTCAAATTGCTGAATTTTTTATTCAATTCAGAAGACCTGCCAGGTTTTACAGTCTCATTCTGAAGGAGAGATATCTAAGATGGCAAGTTATGAGAATTAGCTCAGGTCTTCCCTATAAACTAGAAAAAGCTAAAGAGTTTTTGGAAGCTTACTTCAACAGTCCTACAGAGCACAAAAACTTGCTATGTGAGTTATTTTTGCACAACTTTTTCATTCCAGAGGATGTAGATTTCCACCCCCAAATTTGCATAGGAGATGTGCAATTGAGAGCTGATGAGCACCAGAAATGCTCATATTTTGTACATATTTCTTTGATCAATATGCGGTTGTATAATAAGGATTGCGTACTTTTATGAATGATTATATAGATATTTGATATAATTATGCGTGTTATCTAATTTGTGTGTTTTTAGTGTGTTTTGTGGAATTGCAGTTGGTTTAGTTAGATTTGGATCAGTCGAGGTCTTTTTGATGGACCTGGCACTTTGTTTCTTCGGGGGTCAATGCAGGGAACATAGGCGCCTTCCTCTTCCAGGAAGGCGCCAAGAGAACATAGGCACCTTCCTCTTCCAGGAAGGCGCCAAGAGAAAGTAGGCACCTTCCTCTTCCAGGAAGGCACCAAGAGAACGTAGGCACCTTCCTCTTCCAGGAAGGTGCCAAAAGTAAGAAAGCGCCTTCCTCTTCCAGGAAGGCGCCAAAAGTAAGAAAGTGCCTTCCTCCTACAGGAAGGCACCAAGGAAAGAAAGAGCACCTTCCTCCTCCAGGAAGGTGCCAAAGGGAAGGAAGCACCTTCCTCTCATCAGGAAGGCACCGACGGGAAGGCGCCGACGGGATGCGCCTTCCTCACTAGAAGGTGAGCGCCTTCCTCCCATAAGGAAGGTGCCACTAGAAGGTAAGCGCCTTCCTCTTCTGGGAAGGCGCCATGGCAGAAAGACACCTTCCATATAGGGAAGGCACCTGATATCCTTAGGCGCCTTCCTCATAAGGAAGGCACCACTAATTCTTTGCCCGTTGACCAGATTTGCACGATGTGGACAGCAACGGCTGGTGCAGTTCCAACTCTGCGTCATGTAGAGCTAAATTGGAGATCGCACCAACGTATGGAAACGTCTTACTAGTGCCAGGCAAAGCACGAACCGATCAACGAACACGCCACCATTAGAACAGAATGCCAGACATCGATTGCATTCACCAGACTATCTTAATTTAGTCTGGGATGAATCGACTGTTGTAACCTCTTTTGTAATAGAAGTTCTATGGGTGTGTTATATAAACACACGCAGATCGTTCTGAGAGATATATAGAAATTAATAAAGATTCATATAGAGGTACAAAGATAGATTGTAATACTTTGATAGATATATCATAGTTCTAAGAGTTCTAAGCACGTGTTCAGTTGGGAGGAAGCTGCTGGAGCCTGGGCCCACTCCAAGCCAGTATTTCTTCCCCATTTCTCTTTTGTTTTATTATCTTGAATAGTTTGTTGCTTTCATAAAATCATTTACTATATTACTAGTTCTAGTAATTGCAGTAGACTCATTTTTAGGAATGTGTGGATGATTTATTTCTATAGATTTAATTCTTTTCTTCTTACGTAATTTATTGAGGAGTGCGTGAATGATTGACAACCATTTTAAGAACACCCCCCAATAGTAATATTAGTAGATTCATCTCTAGTGGTATTGTAAGCAATCCTATTCAGACCCTTCGCAAGTTTACGAAGCTCCCTGGGTTGATAATTAAATGCACGGGCATGTGACAAAAATAGGAAAACATTCACCTTGTTTGGCCCGCAACATTTTGGTGCCATTGTCGGGGAAGCGTCTCAATTAGATTATTTACAATACCCTGGAACCTTCCATCTGACCTTGTATGAGTTCTTCGAGAAGAAGAGGATCGGACGGTCACTTTATAAGAACCAATCCATCAGAACCAGAGTCAGCCGAGCATTCTGAATTTGAATTGGACTCGCCTGACCCACCAGCAATCCATTGGAGTGAGGAACCACACTTTGTGCAAAGTGCCTCCTCATCCCATCAACAAGGGGAAGAATGAATCATCATAAATCCCTTGTTTAATAGGACTCCCTTAGAGGAAGCCCTATTGTGGAAGGTTGTGGAAGATCAGACGATCTCACCAGACAACCTTAGAGCTTTGACTCAGAAAGTTTTAAATGATCGAAAGGCCATAAGCGCTGCATTAGAAACCACATTTCCTAAAAAAATGGCTGATAACGATGAAGTCTCATCTGGATTTAGTTTCTCGATAGAGGAGGGAGTAGGAGATGCCAAAATGAAAAACATATCCCCTGCTCACCTGTCGTCCTTCAGAGGACACCCGACTGAGGACCCTGACCTATTTTTATTTAAGTTTGATGTCTTATGCAGGTCTGTGGATTACAAATCTAATACGCAGAAGTTGAAACTCTTTCCTTCTACATTAGACGATGCAGCTCTATGGTGGTTCATCGGTCTGGGAGACAAACACATTGCCACTTGGGACCAGATGAAGAAGCTCTTTTTAGAGCAATACCAAGATTTTGGGAGAGCAAGAGACTCCAGGGAGGAGGTCCTGAGCATGACACAAAAAGAAGATGAGTCTCTCAAAGAGTATTGGGAGAGATTCAACTTTAATATTCAACGGTCTCCTCACGCGAGATTATCTGATAAGTCCCTCAAAAGCATCTTCTTGAGAGGGCTTACCAATGAGTCACTAGAGGCTCTTAACATGATCTTCGGAGGTGATGTCTATCAGCATGCTATGGAAGACATCCGAAAACTATGCCGAAACTACTCAAGAAGGTGAGGCAAGGCCACCTCCAAAACCATGAAGGCGACTGCTTCAGTCACCAAGATAGAAATAGGTAACATGCTGGAGGATTTAAAGAGTGAAATGCTCTCATCTCTAGCACTGTAGATGGATACGTTGTTGTTAGAGAAGAAGAAACAAGAGAATGACGCAACATTAGCCTATTTCTATCCAAAATATAGAGGAAGGCATGCAAAGAATGCATGCCCGAAGAACAAGGTCAGAGTATGCGTAGTTTGCAAGCTAAATCATAAAACTCGATTGTGCCCACAACTGCCCAGTAATCAGGAGGAGGCTGAAAGCACGGATGCCTACTTCATAGGCAATCGAAAGAGTTGGCCACAACCCCCCATGGGAAATATGCCAACCGGAATGCCGCCATATGGGGGAGGGCCATACATGCACCAAGGACCGCCTCAACCACCTAACATGGGGTGGTGGGGGCCATCACCCTGGTCTAACGCACCCCCAACAGCATTCTCGAACCAGCAGCCATGGATGCCATATCCATATCCTGGGCAGCAGTGGAGAGGCCACACTACGTGGAATCAGGCTCCATAGAACGTAGCGCCTGCTCACACCCAACAAAATTTATCGACATTGCCAGCAGTGAGACCTGCGTAGCTACCGGCACAACCGATGGCAAATCCAAATAACAGAGTGAACCAGCCAACATACAATGTGGAGGGTGAGATGTATCATATGTACAATATTCAGCTTAGATCAGGTAGGCAGCTAGGAGTAGGGACACCTCCACTGGTAGAAGAGGAGGAAGAGGTAGAGGAAACACCTCTGGTAGAAGAGGAAGAAACACTTGAGAGAGCAAAGGCTCCATTTCCTAGCCGACTGCAAGAACAGAGAAAAGTAACACAGCCAAAATTTGACATCTTGTCAAGCTTGAAGAATCTCACGGTGACAATTCCATTATTTCAAGCAATTCGAGATGTCCCAATTTATACCAAGGCAATCAGAGAGATGTGTCTAAGGAGACCGGGACGAAAAGCCACCCAGACTATCAACGTCATGGGTAAACTGGCAGATTTAATGATGGGTGGAACATGCCATCCGAAGTATGCAGATCCAGGCAACTCGATGCTAACAGTAAAAATTGGAGGACATTCCCTGTCCAACACATTGGTTGACCTCGGAGCAGCCATCAACGTGATGCCTCAGGAGACCATGCAGAGGCTGCAGCTCATGAACCTAAAACCAACCACGATAGTGCTACAGTTAGCCGATCGATCGACCGTGTCACCAGAAGGGATGCTGGAAGACGTGATCGTAATAGTCAGTGCATGGGAATACCCAACCGACTTTTTAGTTTTGCAAACCAAAACTAGGTTGGGCGGTTACCCGCTCATTTTGGGGAGGCCATGGTTGGCAATAGCTGACGCTTACATCAGCTGCCAGGATGGGCTAATGACCATCTCCAATGGGCAAAATGTCAAAAGGCTGACCATTTCGCCTCCAGCATAGTCTATCGACTCAGTAGAAGAACCCATGATCACCGAGCATGGAAATTCAGAGTTGTCCATAATCTAGCCGGTGATGACATTGGAGGAGGTGGTAGGAGAGGATGAAGATGGTGCTATCATGGATTTTCTCCATGGAGAATCCTCCACCTCTACACCTGGATCACCGTTGACTGGCGCCCAAGATCACCATGTCCGACAAATACACGTTGGGCCAGGAAGGACATTAAATGTCAACAGCAGGTTGACACCCACATAGCTAGAAAAATTAGAAGAGCTCCTGGTAAAGCACCAACAAGCATTTGCATGGGACTACGTAGATATGCATGACATCAGCCCAGAGATATGTACCCATCGGATTTATCTAGATGATCAGGCAACTCCTAGCCGACAGCCACAGAGAAGGATGAACCCAGCAATGAAAGACATTGTCAAAGAAGAACTGCACAAACTCTTGGCTATCGAATTCATATATCCAATTTTTGATAGCGAATGGGTATCACCGTTAGTGGTGGTCCCTAAAAAGAATGGGAAATGGTGGATCTGCGTGGACTACCGGGCATTGAACAAAGCGACCAAGAAAGACCACTTTCTACTCCCATTCATCGATCAGGTCTTGGACACACTCTCAAGAAGGAAATACTTCTCCTTTCTGGATGGATTCAATGGATACAACCAGATCCAGATAGGAGAAGAAGATCAAGATAAGACAACGTTCACCTGCCCATGGGGAACGTTTGCCTATAGGGTATTGCCTTTCGGACTGTGCAACGCACCTGCCACCTTTCAAAGAGTGGTGCTTAGCATATTCTTAGATATGATGGGAGATGGGGTGGAAGTATACATGGACGACTTCACCGCCTATGGAGAAACCTTTGAGGAGGCAATGACAAATTTGGAAAGAGTGCTCGATAGAAGCAAGGAAAATAATTTGTCCCTAAGTAATGAAAAATGCTTTATGATGATGCAAGAAGGCATCGTACTGGGGCACCAACTCTCTGTGGAAGGAATAAAAGTTGACAAAAGGAAGATTGAGGTCATCAGAGACCTACCCAGCCCTAGAACGCAGAAGGAGGTAAGGAGTTTTCTTGGATCAGTCGGGTACTATCGGCGATTTATCGCTGAATTTAGCAAAATTGCCAAACCACTGCACACCCTATTATCTAAGGATGTAGAGTTCAATTGGACGGGAGATTGCGAAGAGGCGTTCCAATTGCTTAAGGAAAAACTGATATCTGCACCAGTTTTAAGAGGACCAAATTGGGCCATACCATTCCATATTTACTATGATGCATCCAACGGTGCGATTGGAGCAGTCCTCGAACAAAAATATGGCGAAGAATTTTATGCCATTTATTATGTCAGTAAAAACTTGGCAGGAGCAGAGCTCAACTACACGGTGACAGAGAAGGAGTTCCTCGTAGTTGTCCATGCTATAAACAAATTCTACCACTATATCACCGGATATAAGGTATTTGTCCATACGGACCATGCGGCTATCAGATACCTAATGAGCAAGCCGGCCATTGGTGGAAGAATTATCATATGGTTGTTGCTACTGTAGGAGTTCGACATCACCATAGTCGACAAACCAGGCAAGGATAATGTCATGGTAGATTTTCTATCCAGATTGATACCAGTGGACCACCAAGTAGTGGAAGATCAGTTTTTGGATGAACATTTGTTCACTATTAGTGAGCAAACCCCGTGGTATGCAGATATAGCCAATTACTTGGCCACCGGAAGGACCTCACCTGCTCTCTCTTACCAAGAGAAGTAGGCGGTCATAGAGAAGAGTGCATCATTCCTTTGGATGGATGGTCTCCTATTTAAGATAGGATGTGACCAAATTATCAGAAGATGCGTAGCAGAACAGGAGTTCTCAGAAGTACTCAAAGCATGTCACGATGAGCCATGCAGAGGACACTTTGTAGGGAAATGAACTGCCTATAAAATCCTACAGGCTGGGTACTTTTGGCCCACTCTGTTTAAAGATGCAGCTGCGTACGCCAACAAGTGTGATGAATGCCAAAGGATGGGCAGACCAACCCATCGAGATGAAATTCCCCTCCAACCTCAGGTACACCTGGAACCTTTTGATAAGTGGGGCATGGACTTCGTAGGACCGTTTAATCCACCTTCGATGGGGAGGAGGTTTATTCTGGTCTATACGGATTACGTTACCAAATGGGTTGAAGTACAGGCATTGAGGGATTCAAAGGAAAGAACGGTCATCGATTTCTTATTTGCCCATATTTTCACATGATTTGGGGTTCCTCGGGAGATAACAATAGACCAAGGGCCTCAATTTACCTCCAAGTTGATCGAGGAGCTGATGGAGCAATATAGAGTTTGGCACAATAAAACTATGCCCTACCATCCACAGGCAAACGGGCAAGTGGAAGTGACAAACAGGGAAATAGAGAACATCCTGACAAAGACCGTGCAACAACATAGGAAATATTGGGCTACATGGTTGCCGGAGGCAGTCTGGGCATACAACACCACATGGAAATCCACCACAGGATTTACACCTTTCCAACTGGTCTATGGGAAAAATGCGATGATGCCCATCGAATTTGAAATCAAGACGCTGAGAATGGCTTCAGAATTAAACTTGAGCTTGGATGAAGCTCAAAAATAGAGGATTCGATAGCTAGATCAGCTGGACAAAATCTGATTGGATGCTTTGCAGAGGATGGAGATTATACAGAAGCAAAGAAAGAGGTGGCATGATAGCCACATTAAGCTAAAGCAGTTCCAAGTAGGGGAATGGGTACTATTGTACGATTCCCGGTTCCAAGAGAGGAAGGACAAACTAATGCAGAGGTGGATGGGGCCGTATGAGGTGGTAGAGCTCATCAGGAATGGGGTGGTGCGCGTTAAGACAATTGACGATAGCAACACCATGTTCACAGTCAATGGCCACCGACTATGCCCCTATAATACGTCCAAAACATTACAGGTAGAATCCAGAATAGGCATGGGGGAGACCCCATCTTGCTAGATCTAGACCAAACTCTCACAGGTGAAATGGTGGGCATGGAAGTGCTCACCCAAAAATTAGTTAATGTAGTTTTTTTTATATAGTGTGTTTTTGTAGGGACGACGCCCGCATGCAAGCTACAAGCATCCTAACCCAGGGCCTAACAGGCATGGAATGCATCTAACTGCCTTTATTTTCCTTTTTTTTTGGTTGCTTTTTGTAGGTGGAGGACCTAACAGCACGAGGGATAGGTATCTGGGAAACCAGGCCTGATTCGGCTCAGCATTCCGACACCGGCTCGTAGGTAGAAGCTAGGCAACATGAAGCAAAAACTGGGAAGGCTTGATCACCCTTTTCCAGTCAATCGCAACATGATCGCCGAGCAGAAGGCACCCATCCAGAAGAAGGTGCCTTCCACATCTAGAAGGCGCCCAGCCAGAAGAAGGCGCCTTCCACATCCAGAAGGCGCCCAGCCAGAAGAAGGCACCTTCCACATCCAGAAGGCGCCCAGCTAGAAGAAGGTGCCTTCCATCCTTATAAAGGCATCCAGCACACAAAAAAAAAAAATGAATAAATATATAGGCGCCTTCCGTGGCTGGAAGGCACCAATTGAAAAAAAAAAAGCCAAGGCGCCTTCCACATCAGGAAGGCGCATCCAACCAAGGTACCTTCCACATCGAGAAGGCGCAAGCAGACAGGCGCCTTCCACATCGGGAAGGCGCAAGCCCCGCCCCCCCGGGGGGCCCCTCCCCCCGGGGGGGCCGCGGTGGGGGGCCAGCGGAAGGCCCGTGAAGGCGCCTTCCACATGGGGAAGGTACCAAAGAACGCCTCCCATGTGCAGCACTCACACCTACCGGATGCCTCGAGCGAAATGAAGCATCACACGAATGAGCGACATCAGATGACCATACCCCTCCCCCGTGTCACAAATCGGTGAATCAGCGACCTCCACGATGCCTGAAACACCGAATCAGGTACATGCATGTTAAATCAAATTTTTTATATAATTATTTATAGAAATACGTAGTACCAAAAAATATACCGTCGTCATAAAGATCATATCCCCCCATAGCCGAAATCGCGTGCCAATGATATGGCGCCTTCCATAACTGCTAGGGTTAGGCGCCTTCCCTATAAGAAGGTGCCTTCCTGAGGAAGGAAGGACATAAAAAGATAGCAGTAGAAGGCGCCATGGGAGGAAGGTCTAAGAATCATGCAGTGAAGAAGAATGAACCAGGAGATACGGACGAAATCAGAGGAGCGGTGAAGACACAGTTCGAGGCCGAGGGATGGCTCGAATACTATACCCTGTTCAGTCAAGGCCAGGACATGGAGGCAGCCAAGGAGTTTGCTGCCTCTTTGAGGGGCGATGCGGCCCAAGTATGAGGGGTAGAAATCCTAGTCACCCCTGAGTTCATCTCACAGGCGACTAGATTGCCCCTCATAGGGGAATGTGTATATAAGGGCGGATTGTTAAAACCGTACGCCGAGATACTACTATCGAGAGAGAACATGCAGATAGATAGGGAGGGGTTACCCAAAAATAGTCTCCCCATGAATCTGCAGAAGATGTTCGAGTAGGTTGCTCGATTCTTCACATGCACCAGGAAATATACCCATCTGCACGCTAATCATGTGCAGTTTCTCAATCACCTGGTGCATGGGAGAAAGTTAAATGTGCCCTTCTACTTGGCGAATGCTCTGAAGGATGAAGCGGCTCAGTACCAGAAGGGGGCACCATCCGCCTTAGCCCACCATGGGCTGATATCGACATTGGCCCGCCACGCAGAAGCACAGAGGCAGAACCACGACGTAGAGGGAGATGGCGACCAAGAAAGGCAACACGATACGGTTGTTGAACCAGGGCAAGACGAAGCATCCCCTATAGAGGAAATAATGAACATCGAGCAATTGGAATTGCCCTATTTTATAAGGGAAATAGGGCAGTCACAAGAGCGTAGAGGGGGCGACCACAGTGCCCAAAGATATAGAGGAAAGAGGGCATTCCCCAGTGCTCGAGTGTGAGGAAGAAGGAGCGTCACTTGCTAGTGGCGAGGATGAACCAATCCCCAGGAGGAAACATCTACGGTGACTCCTCTCGATAGAGGAAGAATAGAGTGACTCGAAAATAGACGTTGCAACCCAAACCCTCCGGTAATTAATGAACTAGAGCCCATAAAATACATGAACTTTTGGGAACAATGACTAGATCAATGCGGCCTTGGAAGAAGTGCTCGAATGGCAAACCAATTGTTGGATGACATAATAAATTTTGGAGGACTACCAGAACCAGTGTGAAGGGGAGTTAAAGAAATGAGACAAACGGATCACCCAGCTCAAGCAGCTGGTCCGGCAGTTGTAGGAGGAAAATCAGCTACTTCAGGACAGGGGAACAGAAAGAAGGGATGCGTCCACTCAAACTGATTGGGCAGAAGAAGTCCCGACGAATTCTCCCACATCTGCAGAACGAGTATTCTCTTCAGGGGAAATTCGATCGAATACCCGACAGAGCAGCTCGGAAGTAGGGGAGAATCCATCTGTTTTCAAGAGCGAAGGGGGGAGAAGTCCCATAATGCTCCCTATCATCGTCCTAAGTGATACAAAGTAGGATGAGGGCCTCCAGCAGCAGACAGGACCAGAGGATAAGGAGGAACTCCCTAGACCTAAAGAAGGGGAAGAGCCTGAGGGGTCGACATCGGATAGACAGGAGAACGAAGGATCACCCCCAGAGATAGCAACACAAGAGGATCGACCCCTCGGAGCGAGGAGACATCCCCCAGGGAGAAAGAGGAGACCCCTATTCGAGCTACCACATTTTCTGTAGAGGCCAAGGGAAAGAGGCCCAGGACGGCTCGAAAGAAGGCGAAGGTGACCTTAGCCGAGCCAAAAGAGGACGAATGGGATATGCAACCGTTCGTCAAAAGGCAAAAATAGTTTGAACAACTGCTCAAGGAGATGAAAGCAATGGAAGAGGCCAAGAAGGTAGCCTCGAGGGTGAGAGGAGACTCTGGAATCTACGTTAATCCAACAAAAAACAACTATTTTTGGGACATTTACGGTTCATCTCGGGGATGGCCCTCCATGATGAGGAGGTATTTGGAATGGTGGGGGGTATATGGCCCCCAATTAGAGGTTGCTGCCATTGCAAAGGAGAATGCAAGGCTTACTCCTAAAGCGGCCAGATTATACAAGGCCCAAGTAGTACCTTCCAGGGGGGATAATTTGGATATCCCTCTGGTAGCGGTCAGACCTCCAGATGCTGACCTCTGGAAAGCAACTGAAGCTGCATTTCAGTTAGTAGAGACAATGCTGGCTAGATCACCGCCAGTAGCGACCAGAACAAGAAAGGGACAATCGACAGCCACACCCTCAGTTTTGCATAGGAAAAGGTGAACCACACCTTCAAATGTCGGTGCGTAGAGGAGACAGACTCGGGCCGCAGGGGCAGTCAAACCCTCCAAGAAATGACAATGATGAAGGGTCACAGGGCTACCTGTAGATTGGATGCCACGAGGGCATGGCATATGTTAGGCGTGGGGGGATGATGAGCACCAGAAATGCTCATATTTTGTACATATTTCCTTGATCAATATGCGGCTGTATAATAAGGATTGCATACTTTTATAAATGATTATATAGATATTTGATGTAATTATGCGTGTTATCTAATTTATGTGTTTTTAGTGTGTTTTGTGGAATTGTAGTTGGTTTAGTTAGATTTGGATCAGTAGAGGTCTTTTTGATGGACCTGGCACTTTGTTTCTTTGGGGGTCAATGTAGAGAACATAGGCGCCTTCCTCTTCCAGGAAGGTGCCAAGAGAACATAGGCGCCTTCCTCTTCCAGGAAGGCACCAAGAGAAAGTAGGCGCCTTCCTCTTCCAGGAAGGTGCCAAGAGAACGTAGGCACCTTCCTCTTCTAGGAAGGCACCAAAAGTAAGAAAGTGCCTTCCTCTTCCAGGAAGGCACCAAAAGTGAGAAAGCGCCTTCCTCCTATAGGAAGGCACCAAGGAAAGAAAGAGTGCCTTCCTCCTCCAAGAAGGCGCCAAAGGGAAGGAATCACCTTCCTCTCATCAGGAAGGCGCCGACGGGACGTGCCTTCCTCACATAAGGCAAGCGCCTTCCTCCCATAAGGAAGGCGCCACTAGAAGGTAAGTGCCTTCCTCTTTCAGGAAGATGCCATGGTAGAAAGACACCTTTCGTATAGGGAAGGCACCCGATATCCTTAAGGTGCCTTCCTCATAAGGAAGGCACCACTGATTCTTTGTCCGTTGACCAGATTTGCATGACGTGGACAGCAACGGCTGGTGCAGTTCCAACTCTATGTCATGTAGAGCTAAATTGGAGATCGCACCAATGTATGGAAATGTCTTACCAATGCCAGACAAAGCACTATTCGATCAACAAACACACTGCCATTAGAACAGAATGCCAGACGTCGATTGCATTCACCAGAATGTCTTAATTTAGTCTAGGATGAATCGACTGTTGTAACCTCTTTTGTAACAAAAGTTCTGCAGGTGTGTTATATAAACACACGCAGATCGTTCTGAGAGATATATAGAAATTAATAAAGATTCATATAGAGGTATAGAGATAGATTGTAATACTTTGATAGATATATCACAGTTCCAAGAGTTCTAAGCACGTGTTCAGCTGGGAGGAAGCTGCTAGAGCCTGGGCCCACTCCAAGCCAGTATTTCTTCCCCATTTATCTTCTGTTTTATTATCTTGAATAGTTTATTTCTTTCATAAAATCATTTACCATCTTGCTAGTTCTAGTAATTGCAGTAGACTCATTTTTAGGATTGTGTGGATGTTTTTATTTCTGTAGATTTAATTATGTTCTTCTTACGTAAATGATTGAGGAGTGCGTGAATGATTGACAACCATTTTAAGAACACCCCCCAATAGTAAGATTAGTAGATTCATCTCTAGTGGTATTGTAAGAAATCTTATTCAGACCCTTTGCAAGTTTACGAAGCTCCCTGGGTTGATAATTAAATGCACGGGCATGTGACAAAAATAGGAAAACATTAACCTTGTTTGGCCCGCAACAAGAGATTTTATGTTTACCTTACAAAATTAGTTTTACTAGGACCAAGAAAAAAGGTAGAATAAGGAAATTGAATTAAGAGCTGAATTGTTAGTCAAAGCAATTCAACCAAATCATCCGATTATCACTAGACAACATTTTCTCATGATGAACAGAGATGATATCAAAAGGATGTACTTGAGAAATTTGAGGGACTGTATAACTAAATTCTAGAATTTTTGTAATGATAATTTTGTTCCAGAATTATCACATTGCAAAAACAGATGGGCATAACTTTCCATATCTTTACAGAAAGGGAACCTATCTCCCCCATTAATCTGGAATGGTCTAGAAGAAGAGCAGAAGGGGTGATACATCTTATTGAAATTATGTAGCATAACTGGGTAGGTCTCAGATTTAGGCCTCCAACCATCATTACTCCAGTTCCCTACTATTTTGAAGAGGATCCTCAACCAAATGAGCAGTTTGAAGATTGGATCAAAAACATTCAGGAGAACAGAGGATAGTATATAGGCAAAAATTTGTTCTACAGATCATGGGACTTGAATATGGATATCTGTGATTTTGTAGCCCAATAGAATGCATGAGGACATGCATTAATATAAGTTGGGGGTAAAATGATGAGGCCTAGAAATGCTTCCATCATAACATGTTTTGAACAACTAAAACTTGCCTAAAACTCTGTGATTTACTTTATATACTAGTTAAGTTGATCTAATATGTTGTGTATTAATTATTTGCATGATTGATGTGTTTGGAATATTATATGCTAATTTTTACAATTTTTGTGTAGTTTTATGTCACTTTGCCATGACCTGTTACATAAGGGATATGCTTATGTTGATAGCAAAACTTTACTATTATTATTTTATGTTTCTCAAGCATTAATTTCTTTGAATTTAGAAAATAGTGCAAAGAACTGTTACTGTGCAGTAGAAATTGGTTTTCCAATGTAAATTCCAACCAACTACCAATGAATGACAAGGCATGGAATTCACACATGAAGAGGAATGAAGGCTTTTGAAATATGATCATGAGAACTAATCCACTTGAGAAATGCATCTAAAATAAATTGAAGAGTACATAGTTGGTCATTCCGAAGATCTTTAGATTGAGAAAATACAGTCTCTTCGGATTGAGCGAATATCTTCGGATTGAGCCACTTAGCTCTGGATTGAGAACAGAAAGCACTTTTTGAATTTTTGATTGATTTCTAACAGTGGAAAAAGGGAAAGAAGGTTGAGGAGGTTAAAGTAAAATATCTCCCATCTAAATTTTCCGTCCTTGCCATCCAAAGCCATAATTTATGGAAAAGATCCCCTTCAAAGATAAACCCAGGGAATACTGCAAAATAACATGAATTGATTTGCAAAGTATATTTTCTATTGTAATTAGATTGTAGGCATCTATAAAATATAGCTCTCATCTAGGTTGAGCTAAGAATAAGAATAAGAGACAAAGAAGAATAATAATGACAGTAGAAATAGTAGTAGAGAAATAAAGAATAAGTGAGAAAACTGAAACTGTTACAGTTCTGTAACAAGTTTTAGCAGCAGATTTGTAATCATATTCTGAATCAATAAAGTACAAGTTTTTCTATTCATTCTATTATATTTGAGTGTGAGTAATATTTATAGAGAGAGGAACTCATTACTTCTTCTGGAAAAGGAGGCTAGCCACTTCCAAACCTATGAGGATGACTAACAGACAGGTTTTGTTCTGATTTTGTTGTAGTAGAATAAGCTGTGAAACCTGTCAATTTCATTCTTATGTAGAAGTTAACATCCATTTCAGTTCTAATCGTTTATTTTCTATTCAAGATACTTTTGTGATGTGATTAGCAGTAGATCTGATTAGTCTTTTTGCTTTCCAACAACTTTCCAATTTACTACAATTTCTATTTCCAGCAATTTATAGTTTTCTACAATTTTCTTGCATTATTATTTTTGTTATCAACCCCCGCACAAAATATTGACAACCTTCTATTACAGAGTATTGATAGGACTTAATTTTAGTTTTCATTATTGCAAGAGTAAATAGACTTTAATTTTGCTACTGTAATTAGGTTTCCAATTCTGCAACTGTAACTAGGGTTTTAATTCTGCAATTTAATCATATTTCATTCTTGCAACTGTAACTAAGGTTTTATTTATGTAATCAGTAATTAGTATTCATTATTGTAATTAGATTAAAGTTCAATTTATGCAATTTAGAGGTAGAAGAGACCTAAAAACCCCCACATAATAAGACTTGTTGCTCCCAATTGATCTTAAATTATAGCCCTATTCACTCCTTTCACAGATAGCCTTGTACACTGCCCTGGATTGATAGATTCATTGAGAATTAATGGTGTATTTAATGATAGCCCATCAAGGGTCCCTGGATGCTTCTGATTGGTTTTGTCGATGTATTTTTTGGGTAGAGCTCCTGAACAACAAATGCTGATAATGAAGTCAACATGTCTCACTCATAGAATAGGCATAAGCATGAGGAAAGATGATTGTGATGGTCGTATGATAGTTATGAAATGGATATGTGATGGACATAATGGCAGTGGTGATTTTAGTAGAGTTTCGGTATGCAAAAGTGTGATCCTTTGAAATGGTGCAAATGGCATTCTATTTATAGAGTGGGCTAGGGTGAGATAAAGGGTATGAGATGTCCCCTATGAGGTGTTATTGGTGAGGTGTCCACCAAAGAGGTGTCCCAGGTCATGAGTGAAGTTGGGTGAGATAATCCCTCATCCATCCAAAAGCAATTAAGATTAGAAGAAAATATCAAATTGTCATTAATATTCACCTTTATGGGAGCATATTAGCATTAATTAATCATTATTATGTGTAAATGTCTCTATCTTACATTAATAACCCATGGGTGTGTGATATGGAGGAATATTTAGGTGAGAGGTGGTAAGGCTAGGATAGGGTAGGCTAGGTTAGTCAAAGTAGACTAGGTGAGGTGGAGGTGTTTAATTAAATCAATATTAGATCTAATTAAGCATGAAATTAGCCATAAAGCACAATTTGACCAAAATATTGACTTTTTGACTATAAAGTGATTTTTGGCCATGGTAAAGGTTTCAACTTTAGTTGAGTTGGCATGAGGTCACATGAGGACCTAGGGTTAAGTGTAGGAAATGGCTTGGCTAGCCCAAAGGGGCTAATGGTGATGAATAGTGTTTTTGGGTCAATTTATGCAATTTTCAATGGTTTTGCTTATTAATTAACCATGGGGATGGGGAGAGGGACGATGTGTGACTTTTTGATGTCTACATTAACATGGTTCATCCAATGTGGGCTACTCCATAGAGAAAATAATTCACTAAAATTTTCTCAACAAATATCTTGGGAATCCTTCCCTATTACAATATTTATGGACCTCTATCCAAAGGAGACAAAAATTCCCTAATCAAGTTTATGGATCTCTATCCAAAGGATAATTCATTATACTTTGCTCTAGCTAATGATCCTTTAGAAGACTACTACCTCCACTACACTGGGTTATGGATCTATCTCCACTGAAGACCTCTATCCTCATTAAGAAGACATGTCCTCACTACCTTGACTTATGGAACTCTATCCACTGGAGACTATTATCATCTGCTCTATCACCTCCAAAGCTTACTCTTAGCTCTATCTCAAATTTACACTAAACATAGTTCGTCTGTCTAGCATAAATCTTCTCAATCTCTATCTCAAATTTGCAATAAAAACTATCCTTCAGTCTAGCACAAATCTACTCAATCTATATCTCAAATATACACTAAACACTATCCTTACATCTAACACAAATCTCTGTCTCAAATTTGCACTAAACATACTTCTTCAGTCTAGCACAAATATTCTCAATCTCTATCTCAAATCTACACCTAACACTGTCCTTCGGTCTAGCACAAATCTGCTTATCTCAAATTTGCACTAAAAATTATCCTTTGGTCTAGCACAAATATCCTCTACTAGATTTATCCCAAGCCTTAACACAAAGCTTGAACAAATTAATAAATCAAATTTCTCTCAAGTCTTATCAAAGACTCGCCTCAAATATGCTAAACAAGTCCTCCCTAGAACTTGTCCAAACTACTCAACAAGTCCTCACCAAGACTTGTTCCAAATATGCATTTTAAGCTTCCACAAAAACTCACTAATCTATCCATAAGTCTTCACCAATAATTCCCTCAAATCTGCTCAACAAGTCTTCACCAAGACTTATCCAATATTATTGTAAGCTTCCACAAAAGCTCACACAAAATTGTCATTAATCTTTCACAAAAGCCTACTCAATTCTATCCTTAAGTCCCCTCTAGTAATTAATCAAATTTGCTCACAAGATTTCACAAAATATTATTCAAATCAATTGTAAAACTTGCATATAAAAACTCAACTCAATCTCTCACAAAAAACCTCTTCAATCACACAAACAAGTTTCACTCAGAATCTTGTTTGACTTACAGAAATATATAGAGAATGGTTAGAGACTCAATATGTTTCATACTCACAAAACACTCAATCACTTTCAAAATATCTCTCAAATCATTTTAGAATAAAGAACAATTTGTTTCATAGAACTTGAACTATCACTCCAACATTTTTAATCAATAATTCTCAATCAACTTTGCTCAACCAATCACTCAATGAAACACAACTTGCTTACAAACCCTAAACAAGTGTTTTACAATACTTTCAACAACTCTCACTATGGAACTCAAACTTTGACTCAAGATGATTCCAAATTCACATAACAATGATACTCATGATCTTTTCACAAATCCTAATCATGCACATGAAAGCTTACTCAAATATTTCCAACAATGCTTATCAAAAAATCTCACATAACAATGATACTCATGTTCTTTCATAAAACCTAGTTCAAGATAGTTCTCAATTTCACACTCAATTGTTCTCACAAACATTCACCAATCATGTATATAAAAACTCACTCAAAAATGCTTATCAAACAAACCTTTTCACTCCAAATTTGAATTTCACAACATCCAACCAAACAATATTTCACTCAGAATAAATATGTGCCCATACCTTTTGTTTTGATGAAGATTTGATCTCAAAACTTGTCTCAATCACAATCAATCCTTTTTGCCAATATCAAAGGTTAGATAGCAAAATTCCTTCTCAAAATTTTCACTCAATTAATCCCCTCAAAATTAATTCACCATTACAAAAATTAGCATGACTCAAATACACCTTATTATCACCAAACTTATAAAAATATTTCTCAACACATAAAATTCAATTTTCTTTATCAATTCCAAATCAATCAATGTATAGAATACCAAGTTCCTTTGTAATATCTCAAAATAATATTCAAAACTTAATACCTTAAACCTTATTACTCCAACCTTTATGTAATTTCTCAAAGCACAAAATAATATCAACTATTAAACATCTTATGACTCCCTAGTTCCCAAGGCACTATATAAACTTACGTTTACCTCAATGTGCTCCCCAACCTTGGTGCTATTAATAAATTTAAATTAAAAAGTTTACTGAATACCTTATATTGAAGAACACAAGCTTATACTGAGAGGGGGGTGAACAGTATAAGACCACTTTTTACTTTTCTTTCCCAATCAATATTATGCAATGTATAGATAGCAATATCAACAATAGTAATCAAAGCAATGCACAAAACACCATACACAATAGAGACACCACAATTTACGTGGTTCACCCAATGTGGGCTACTCCACGGAGAAAATATTTCACTAAAATTTTCTCAATCAATCTCTTGGGAATCCTTCCCTATTACAATGTTTATGGACCTCTATCCAAAGGAGATACCAATCCCCTAAATCAAGTTCGTGGATCTCTATCCATAGGAGAACTCCTTCTCCTCTGCTCTGTTGGTGATCCTCTAGAAGACTACCGCCTCCACTACACTGGCTTGTGGATCTCTCTCCACTGAAGACTCTTGTCCCCACTCAGAAGACCTATCCTCACTACCCTTGGCTAATGGATCTCTATCCACTGGAGACTACTGTCCTCTCTACTCTATCACCTCCAAAGCTCTATCTCAAATCTGCACTAAACACAGTCCTTCGATCTAGCACAAATCTGCTCAATCTCTATCTCTGGTCTGGCACAAACTTATCCTCAAATCTACACCAAAATTTGCTCCACAAGTCCACTCAGAACTTGCTCAATTCTGCTCAACAAGTCCACTCAGAACTTGCTCAAATCTGCTCAACAAGTCCACTCAAAACTTGCTCAAATCTGCTCAACAAGTCCACTTAGAACTTGCTCAAATCTGCTCAACAAGTCCACTCAAAACTTGCTCAAATCTGCTCAACAAGTCCACTCAGAACTTGCTCAAATATGCTCAACAAGTCCACTCAAACTTGCTCAAATATGCTCAACAAGTCCACTCAAAACTTGCTCAAATCTGCTCAACAAGTCCACTCAAACTTGCTCAAATCTGCTCAACAAGTCCACATAGAACTTGTCCAAATCTGCTCAATAAGTCCACACAAAACTTATCCAAATCTCATAAAAATAAAGAGAATTGGTAGAGACCCAATATGTTTCAACTCAATGCTCAAACACTTTCTCAACTCAAATCAGAATATAGGATAGTTTGTTTTATGGAACTTGAACAATCACTTCACACACCCACTTGACTAGGCTCAACCAACTCTACTCAACCAATCACTCAAGAAACAACCCTTGCTCACAAACCCTAGTCCAAGCATGTAAACATCAACTCAAAATGTTTCCAATAATGCTCAACAACAAATCTCACATAACAATGATACTCATGTTCTTTTCAAACTCTAGTTCAAGTTCTTTGCACAACAACTCACTTCAACAACAATGCTTATAAAACAATTTAAAAATTTTTTAAATTTATAAAAATTCACATAACAATGATACTCATGAATTTTTCACAACCCTAACTCAAGTTCTTCACACTACCAATGGCTTCAACAACAATGCTTATAAAACAAGGTTTTAATAACAACTCTTTATTCCAGAAAACCTTGAAGCATTAACTCAAACACTCTCAAAAGGAAACCCTAATCAAGTCCTTTTCACTCCAAACTTATTTTCCAGAAAACCAATCAATCAACTCAACTATGGAAGAATGTGCTCATACCTTTTTCTTGATGATGAAGGGATCTCATAAATCTGCCACAACCACAAACACTTCTATGCCAATCTCAAAGAGGTTAGATGAGTAAATATTTTCTCACAATATAATGTAAAATACTCAATTACACCTTATCACTCCACCTTTCAAAAACAACCATCAACATACATAAAGTATTTATCCAATCACACCTTATAAACTCCCAACTAATAATAAATTCAACATCCACCACAATAACTCAAAACCTCTTTAATCAATTTCAATTGCAAGAAGAACTTTAGCAAAAATCAAATCCTTTTTCTTTAACAACCTTAATAACATAAATCCCTTCTCAACAAAACAATCTTTCAAAAACCCTTTTAACTCCAAATAGCACAAATCAATTTCCAATAAAAATAATCCAACTATAACCAAACAATTAATAAAAAAAATCTTCACAAACCCTTATAACTCCAAATGACCCTTTAATAAAACCTTAGGCAATATAAATTTTAATCAAAAAATTACCTTTGCCACTAGTGGGATTCGACCCCATGATCTCTACCTCCGTGAGCGCTCTAGCCATGGGCTTGACCACCGCGTGCGCTAGACGCACGTTTGAAAACCAACGAGCACTTCATGCTCCTTCTTCACCACCTGGTACTCAAATCGAATGCAAAACAAAAATTCTTCCTTTGGCACATCCACGAGAATCGAACATGGGCTCCTCCTTTCCCAATGCCTTCGCAAAGCGTGCGCTACCAATGGACCACCATGTCCTATGTGGCTCAAACCATACGCTGTCCTCTTTTTGTCTTCTTCCCTGGCACTAATAAGATAAAGCTCTTTGTCTTCTTCCTCAACGTTCATGATGCATGAAATACCTTCAACCTTTTTGCATGGGAATTAATTCATCGAGGGGTAAGTTTTGAATGCCCCTTTGGGCATTAATTTATACACAAAACCACCATTCGAATTTAGACGTCGACGCTCCTTAATTTTGATGACGTCGATGCTAGCTAAACCTTTATATAATTTATAAATTATTTAAATTCCAATAGAATTTAAATTTTATAAATTATATTTTAAAACCTTTGACTTTAATAAAATTAAAGTCTTCCATGGGGTAAATTTAAACTTGCAACTTGTACTCCACTGATCTGATTTAAAATATTCTGCCACCATGGGTTTAATTAAACCCTCATAAAATATTATTTTGCCAATTTATTCTTCAACTCTTCGCTTTGTTCCTGGTGTTAATAATGGTGTGCTCCATGGTGTTGATGATGGCTCCATTTGTTCACTTTGGCATCAATGATGACTTTTTCACCTTGACATCAATGACAACTAACTGAGCTCAAAATGTCCAACAATCTCCCCCTTTGTCATTGATGGCAACCCAAATTATTTTAACTAAAAACTTGACCTTTCCTTTGTTCTGCTCCCCCTGGGACACTGCTCCCCTGGCTCAATGCTCTCTCAAATATCAAATCTCTCCCTCTTACTCAAATCTAAATCTCTCCCCCTTACTCAAATCTCTCCCCCTTTGACATCAATGGCAAAGGGTCACCTTTGGGGCTCGTGGCTAAGAATGAGCCTCTTAGCTTAGCCCCTCCCCCACCTTCTTTTGAGGTGGTTAATTCTGGGGTGGGAGTATTTCTACTCCTAGAAAGCACTATTCTTTACCTTTATCCTCTTTTCTTCTTATCTAAATTTTTTGATTCCTCTGACTGTTTCTATCCATGTCCATGTTCCTATCCATGTCATCATTCCTGTTCCTATTCTTGTTCATATCCATGTTCCTGTTCCTATTCATGTCCATGTTCCTATTCTTGTTCCTGTTCATATTCATATTCCTGTTCCTGTTCATACCTATTTTTGGAATGTCTTCTCTACACCACTTTGTTGTGTGACCATCATTGTTGCACTTATAACACTTAATGTTATTATTCCTTGGAGGTGCAAATGTCTTAGGATTTCTCCTAGTGAAGCCATATCCTCTTCTATCATGAACCCTGCAATTCATTGCCTTGTGACCAAACTGATTACATGAGTAGCAATACCCATGGAAAAGTTGTATGTTCCCATATTCTTGTCTTACATGTGTCCTGCATTGTGAAGCCATGTGCCCAAACCTGTGACATGAAAAGCATCTTCCATTGAAGTTTCCTTGTCTTGACCTCATTGGTCTTCTATTCTGATTGTTGTTCCATCTGTATCTTCTTTGTGCATTGTTCCTATTTTTGTTGAACTCTCTATTGTCCAACTCATCCTTAGATGTCTCACTTTATTTTACATTGTCTTCTTCTGAAGTATCTTCATCTGAAGTTTCTTCTCCTCCAAAACTTGAAGTTGACTCTCCTTCCCATTTCTTTTGATTCTGTTCAAATCCGAGACCTGTCTTGCTTGATGTAGTCTTTTGTGTCTTGATGAACTTATCCAAGTTCTTTGAGCTATTTTTAAACCCTTTCATCTTGATCTTGGAGTCCTCTAAATATTCTTTTAGTAGTGCCACTTCTTGTGCTAACTTCTCACATTCCAAGATCTTTGCTTCTAACTTATCTTTGAACCTCTTTGCCTTAGCCTTTGATTTTTCTAAATCCTCTATGAGCAATCTTCTCTCTTCATCACATTCTTGAAACTGAATTTCAAGTTTAGAGTGTTGCTTTCTTACCTTCTTTACCATGTCAAGAGCATAGATAAGTTCTCCCTTGAGATCATAACCATCCTTTTCTGAATATTCCTCTATTTGTTTACCTTTGTCCACATCTTTATTTTCTTTTGGCTTGTCTTCTATAGGATCACTTACTTCTTCTTCTAAAGCCATTAGAAGATTTTCATCTGGTCCTTCAAGTGCATTCTCATATTCATCATCACTGAAACTATAACCATCCCTTGTACAATCATCTTCAAGATGTCCAAAGTTACCACATCTAAAACACTTGAGAATAACTGGAGTCTTTTTCTTAACTTGCTCTTTTTCTTCAATCATAAATAAGACTTCATCTCTATCATTGTCTGAAAAACTAGCATCACTATCACTTGAGTACTTACTTGCCTTATCCACATAGTAGCTCCTCTTTTGCCTTTGAAAGAACTTATTTCCTTGTCTGCTTTGTCCATCCTTGCTTTTCTTCTGGTGCTTATATTTTTTGATTCCTTGTTCCTGTGATCCTATTTTTCTTCACCATTGTTGTTCTTGGGTTCTTGACAATCTATTGCAAAATATCCATACTTTCCACAATTGAAACACTTAATAGATCTTAGATCTCTAGATCTTCTAGAATATTTATCTCTTCTACCATAATTAGCTTCTTCATCACTGGATGACTCACTGCTTGATTCTGACTTCTTACCCTTTGTTTTCTTGATTGCTTTGAATGTTGCTTCCTTCTAGGGAATAGGATATTTTGTTCTTATCTCAAATGTTGTGAGCATACCAAGCAACTTATCTCTTGTCAAAGTATCACCATCCATTGATACTTCTATAGCAGAAACCTATTCACTGAATCTTTTTGGAAGAGTTCTTAAGACTTTATCACAAACATCTGATTCATCAATCTTCATTCCAAGTCCTTGCATATCATTAACAACCTCATCAATTCAAATTAGATAAGCACTAATATTTTCCTCTTCATTCATTCTTAATGCTTCAAGTTGTCCTTTGAGATTTCACATCTTTGCTTTCTTGACACTTTTATCTCCTTCATATATATTTTGCAATTTATCCCACATCTCTTTTGCAGTTTTACAATGCATAACTTTCATAGACTCTATTCTACGCAAACCTCTCACAAGTGCATTCATTGCTTTTGAATTATAGTGTTGTAAAAGCTTACCTTCCTTATCTTGTAGGAGGATTGATTAAGGGATCATATCCAAATTCCACTGATTCCCAAATTTCATTGCCAAGTGCCATCAGGTAGATCTTCATCATCATACTCCAATACATATAGTCACTTCCATCAAATACTGGTGCTAAATTATTTGAGGACACCTCCTTAGGATCCATTGTGTTCTTGTTAGCTTTTCCTTCAAGTTGTTAAACTCTTCTGAAGGAACCTACTCTGATACCAATTGAAGAACACAAGCTTATACTGAGAGGGGGGTGAATAGTATAAGACCACTTTTTACTTTTCTTTCCCAATCAATATTATGCAATGTATAGATAGCAATATCAATAATAGTAATCAAAGCAATGCACAAAACACCATACACAATAGAGACACCACAATTTACGTGGTTCACCCAATGTGGGCTACTCCACGAAGAAAATATTTCACTAAAATTTTCTCAATCAATCTCTTGGGAATCCTTCCCTATTACAATGTTTATGGACCTCTATCCAAAGGAGATACCAATCCCCTAAATCAAGTTCATGGATCTCTATCCATAGGAGAACTCCTCCTCTGCTCTAGTTGGTGATCCTCTAGAAGACTACTGCCTCCACTACATTGGCTTGTGGATCTCTCTCCATTGAAGACTCTTATCCCCACTCAGAAGACCTATCCTCACTACCCTAGCTGATGGATCTCTATCCACTAGAGACTACTATCCTCTCTGCTCTATCACCTCCAAAGATCTATCTCAAATCTACACTAAACATAGTCCTTCGATCTAGCACAAATCTTCTCAATATCTATCTCTGGTCTAGCACAAACTTATCCTCAAATCTACACCAAACTCTGCTCCACAAGTCCACTCATAACTTGCTCAATTCTGCTCAACAAGTCCACTCAGAACTTGCTCAAATCTGCTCAACAAGTCCACTTAAAACTTGCTCAATCTGCTCAACAAGTCCACTTAGAACTTGCTCAAATCTTCTCAACAAGTCCACTCTTTATTCTAAAGTCCAATAATCTCTCAACAAGTCCACTCAAGAACTTGCTCAAATATGCTCAACAAGTCCACATAGAACTTGCTCAAATCTGCTCAACAAGTCCACAGAACTTGCTCAAATCTGCTCAACAAGTCCACAAACTTCAACAAATCTTTATCTCAACAAGTCCATATAGAACTTGTCCAACCTCTCAATAAGCTCACATAGAACTTAACCAATCTCATAGAAACATAAAGAGAATTGTTAGAGACCCAATATGTTTCAACTCAATGCTCAAACACTTTCTCAACTCAAATCAGAATATAGGATAGTTTGTTTTATGGAACTTGAACAATCACTTCACACACCCACTTGACTAGGCTCAACCAACTCTACTCAACCAATCACTCAAGAAACAACCCTTGCTCACAAACCCTAGTCCAAGCATGTAAACATCAACTCAAAATGTTTCCAATAATGCTCAACAACAAATCTCACATAACAATGATACTCATGTTCTTTTCAAACTCTAGTTCAAGTTCTTTGCACAACAACTCACTTCAACAACAATGCTTATAAAACAATATTCACATAACAATGATACTCATGATCTTTTGCACAACCCTAACTCAGGTTCTTCACACTACCAATGGCTTCAACAACAATGCTTATAAAACAAGGTTTTAATAACAACTCTTTATTCCAGAAAACCTTGAAGCATTAACTCAAACACTCTCGAAAAGGAAACCCTAATCAAGTCCTTTTCACTCCAAACTTATTTTCCAGAAAACCAATCAATCAACTCAACTATGGAAGAATGTGCTCATACCTTTTTCTTGATGATGAAGGGATCTCATAAATCTGCCACAACCACAACAACTTCTATGCCAATCTCAAAGAGGTTAGATGAGTAAATATTTTCTCACAATATAATGTAAAATACTCAATTACACCTTATCACTCCACCTTTCAAAAACAACCATCAACATACATAAAGTATTTATCCAATCACACCTTATAAACTCCCAACTAATAATAAATTCAACATCCACCACAATAACTCAAAACCTCTTTAATCAATTTCAATTGCAAGAAGAACTTTAGCAAAAATCAAATCCTTCTTTCTTTAACAACCTTAATAACATAAATCCCTTCTCAACAAAACAATCTTTCAAAAACCCTTTTAACTCCAAATAGCACAAATCAATTTCCAATAAAAATAATCCTTCACAAACCCTTATAACTCCAAATGACCCTTTAATAAAACCTTAGGCAATATAAATTTTAATAAAAAATTACCTTTGCCACTAGTGGGATTCGACCCCATGATCTCTACCTTCGTGAGCGCTCTAGCCATGGGCTTGACCACCGCGTGCGCTAGACGCACGTTTGAAAACCAATGAGCACTTCGTGCTCCTTCTTCACCACCTGGCGCTCAAATCGAATGCAAAACAAAAAGTCTTCCTTTGGCACGTCCACGAGAATCGAACGTGGGCTCCTCCTTTCCCAACGCCTTCGCAAAGCATGCGCTACCAATGGACCACCGTGTCCTATGTGGCTCAAACCATACGTTGTCCTCTTTTTGTCTTCTTCCCTAGCACTAATAAGACAAAGCTCTTTGTCTTCTTCCTCAATGTTCATGATGCATGAAATACCTTCAACCTTTTTGCATGGGAATTAATTCATCGAGGGGTAAGTTTCGAATGCCCCTTTGGGCATTAATTTATACACAAAACCACCATTCAAATTTAGACGTCGACGCTCCTTAATTTTTATGACGTCGATACTAGCTAAACCTTTATATAATTTATAAATTATTTAAATTCCAATAGAATTTAAATTTTATAAATTATATTTTAAAACCTTTGACTTTAATAAAATTAAAGTCTTCCATGGGGTAAATTTAAACTTGCAACTTGTACTCCACTGATCTGATTTAAAATATTCTGCCACCATGGGTTTAATTAAACCCTCATAAAATATTATTTTGCCAATTTATTCTTCAACTCTTCGCTTTGTTCCTGGTGTTAATAATGGTGTGCTCCATGGTGTTGATGATGGCTCCATTTGTTCACTTTGGCATCAATGACGACTTTTTCACCTTGACATCAATGACAACTAACTGAGCTCAAAATGTCCAACAATCTCCCCCTTTATCATTGATGGCAACCCAAATTCTTTTAACTGAAAACTTGACCTTTCCTTTGTTTTTCTCCCCCTGGGACACTGCTCCTCCTAGCTCAATGTTCTCTCAAATATCAAATATAAAATCATGAAAAAACTAACACACCTCTATATATGAAAGTTGTGTCAAAATATCTTCAATATTTTTATCTTTCTCTGCAAGCTTCTCTTCCATATTTTTTCATTCTCTGCAAGCTTCTCTTCCAAATTTTTCTCTTTCTCTACTATATGCTCTTGCATCTGGTGCAACTTATGTATGTAACCATCACCAACAAATAGAGTAGTTGGTGATACTCCTTTGTCGAAACCCCTAACCCAAACCAATATTTTGGGTCCTAAAACCTTGGTGAGTACATCATTCTTATTACATTGATTTATCGAGCTCACAAATGATATTTTATTGTCCAATTGCTTTTGGAAACATCACATACATAGTTAAATGGTAACATATTAAAAAACAATTGATATAACAATGGTTTGAAGTTCAACGTATTCCTATTTCCAATGGAATATCACTTATGATTGTCTCCACAACTTTTGGTGAAATAGGAGTCCCATCCTTCTTTGTATGAGCTGTCATCCACACAATTTACCTTGGTAGTGGAGTTTTCACATTTGGTTGGCTCTTCCTTTGCAAGATATATAGTTGGAGAGATATGGGGATAAGTCATATGACAAAACAATAGAGCTATGTTTATCACATATAATGGATGAGTATGATAGAATACCATTTCATGCTCTAATTGAGCATATCCTGTTTGACTGCAAGTGTGCATGATGGATTGGTGAGATCTATTTTATTTGTTCCTTTGCCTCACCACCTACAATGCAATGAAGAAACCAATATATAAATTTATTAGGGAGATCAAGGTCAGCAAAATTCACATGAACATAACAATGATATGAACTACCATAGCAGATTGGCTGGTACTTGCCTTAAAGTCAACGCTGCTCCTACCATTCACAAAGGCTTCCCAATATTTTTGTGATACACGAGGTGGGGGATTAGCAATTCTATCTTCATCATTATCATACTTATCATAGTGGTTTTTCACAAGTTGATGCTTATGTTCATGCCATTTCTTGTCCATGGTCATGAAGACCCATTTCTTCATTGTGTCTGAAATGATATATTTTTGTTACATCAAACCAATATCTTATTAGATGCAACATTTATATAAGTATTAAAAAATGGACACTATGAACTCCATTGGCTAGAAAGTTACCATAATGAGTGTCCATAACTAGTTTTTAACTTCCACTAGGACTGTTCTCTAGTCTATATGGGTGATAGGGACAATCTCCCTCACAATCACCCCCAAGTAAGATGTAAACTTAATAGAATTTTTTCCTACAAGCTATCCATTTAGATTGCAAATGATCTCCACCTTATCTGTGCTACTTGACTTTGTTGCACATCTTGTTGGACCTCTCTTTCTATGATATTTAGTGTTTGAAGTGTGTGATGACCTGGCATCAACACCTATAATGTCGACACCATCCAAACATCATTATGCCATATAGTATGACAACAATGAGTAACCCAACATCACGAGAAAATTTCTTGTGTGGTCTACGTACCTTCTTCATTAGCCAAAGCATTGTTAACCTCATTTTGAGTATTCTCACCATCAATTCATTTATGTTATGGGTCACCTCCTTATCTTCCTCATTCATGGAAATTTGCTACAATACACCATAGTCGATGATAAAACCAAGATCAATTCTAATATGCCTAGGTCAACCACTATTGAACAACACTATCAAATTTCAAGTACTTACTAGCATGCAAGGCATCTATCACTGACTTCTAATTTATTGTGATAACCTCAACTACCCGTGGTGTCTTTCTTGGTATTTTTTTGTTCATATTTCCTTATGTACTCTCTCTAGACTCTGACTCAATATGAAATATTAGCAAATTAGAAGGGATATGTACCAGTCTTATGTACTCTCTCTAGACTCTAACTCAATATGAAATATTAGCAAACACTATGTATTCATCAGGAGGAAATAATTATAAATAAACATGTTAAATGACAATAAAAGCAACACCCAGGTTCAATTCCTCAACTTTCAAGGAGACCCAGGTTTGAATCTTTCCAAGCAATACATGCATAATAGCAACCAAGTTGTTGCAATACCACTATGTGATGATGATGTAATATAGGTGGGGCCCATTTCAATCCCATTTAACCAATTTTAAAATAAAATAAAAAAATTGCAATGTAGTTGAAAAAATATTTAGTTTATGTCCAAATTAGTTACCTAATACTCGTTCCCAAAGCTTTGTTCTGAAACTAATTATTTTCTTTCAACTGACTCTTCTAAGACAAAAAGTATAAGAAGCTGCTACAAAACAAAAGGAAGAACCCTTAGCTAAACAAAAACTAGAAGAGTTAGTTGAAAGAAAAGAACTAGTTTCAGAACAAAAGAAAGAGCCATGGTTAAATCTATCTCCATTAGCATTAGTTGTTGTTACATCAATGCTTTCAACTACAAAATATTTTAGAGCACCACAAATGAAGATTGCTTCTTCATCAAACAACACATACACAGTCCAACATGCACACATGGACATAGACATAGATGACACACCTTTAGGGTCATATGTGTCAATATTTGGAGAAAAACTAGTAGGCCTGAAGAGATCTATGATAACATTGCTGTGAAAAAGTTTCAATGAAAGTAAGGCCAAACCGATAGATCATGCAAAAGCAAACAATAAAATGTTAAATGTAAAACTTAGACCTTTACCAGAAAGGTTTATTGTAGATCCAAAAGGAGTCATCTCAGAAGAAACCAAAAAACAAGAATTAGAAGAATATGACATAAGAGTCATAGAGTTAGTTGATCTATCATTACCAAGATCAGGAACAAGACCAACTACTAAAAAGAAGCCTTCAAGAATAGAAATGTGTCTTATGCCATTACCATGGAGATGGCCTAACAATGTGTTAGAATATATAGGCCTAAATAAGGAAGAAGATGACAAAGAAAATATTATTCCATTTCTACCAAGAGAAGAAATAGATGATGAAAAGAAACTCAAAGATATTCCTACAATGCAAAAATAGTTAAATCACTTAAGCCAGTACATGAACTGTTTAGCAAGGAATTTTGATGGCTTTGAAAGATTGTGCAAAAATGAATTCATGAAAATTGAAAAAGGCATATGTAAATATGTGAATTAAATAAATATTAAATACACCTAAATCCTTTTTATAAAGAGTATGTGGCATAGTTAAAAACTATAAAAATAGAGATATTGGATAACAATCATGACATATAAACTATTTAAGGTATATACTAGCTTATTTTAAAACCTCATGATCAAGTATTTTTGTGTATGAGGATACCCTAGAATATCTATGGAGGAGTCAAGTTATGTTACACTTGTTGTATGAGCAAAAGATCTATTCATGAAGTAAGAAAAATAAATGATCTTTATTTTCATGAAGTTTCACAAGTGATGAGAAGAATGGGAATAGAAGATATGGAGAAGATATAATAAGAACATATGTTTATCAAGAAAATATTATCACAAATTAAAGATAATCGTTAATATGATAAAAAATAAGAAACTCCCAAATTGTTTAATTGATCAATTATTCAGATTTCATATTCAAGTGATCTCAAGGCCTAAAATTATAGGTTTGTGTTAGTTGATAGAACATAAATTTCAATAAAAATTAAAGGTGTTTCTTATAAAGTGAAGAAGTTATTATTGCACAAAATAATGCTCAAGAAATAGAATAAAACTATATTTATATATCCAAGAAGACACCAACCTTCAAGAGGAGGAGGAAATAAAAACCATATTGAACACTAGTCTAATGCAAGCTCCAATGGTTAAAAACTATAAAAATAGAGATATTGAATAGTTAAAATCTATAAAAATAGAGATATTGGATAACAATCATGACATATAAACTAATTAAGGTATATACTAGCTTATTTTAAAACCTCATGATCAAGTATTTTTGTGTATGAGGATACCCTAGAATATCTATGGAGGAGTCAAGTTGTGTTACACTTGTTGTATGAGAAAAATATCTATTCATGAAGTAAGAAAAATAAATGATTTTTATTTTCATGAAGTTTCAAATTATGTAGAAGTAATTTCAATACTTGGAGTGCTTGTCAAGAATGGGTTCTAATCAGTTTGCCAACCCACAATACCACTTAACATTTAAGAAGTGTAATGTAAAATTCTTCACAAATGTTGCTTTGAAGTTGTACAAAGTTCTATTTGTGAGTACATTATTCCTATGAGATATGTAACAGGTAAAGTACTGAGCTTCAAGTGGATATAGAAAATATTCAATGAAAGGATGGTATGATTGGGTTGCTATACTCATTCTTACTTGATTATGTTATTTTCACTTACTCTGCATTTTATTCAATACATGCAGAAATAAAACACTCTTGGATTCTAAAACACAATGGTCAAGCCTAGTTAAATTCAAGCTTGGTCACTTGTTTGAATCCTATGGGGTAGGGTAGGTGTGTCCCTCTAGGGGGTCTCAAACTCCAGACCAAGAATTTTGGGCTAGACCTATGCCCTAAAAATTTCCTTGACCTTGACCCTCTATAGTCAAATGCAATCAATGAATCTATAGGGAACCAAAGTACATGAATGCTATATTGATGAATAATTACAAGATAATAATTACTAGAATGGTACATACATACACTCAAATGGAAGAAACAAAAAAAATGGTAATATTTCAAGGTGCAAACTCTATAAATCATAGATCCTCTAAAATGATATTAAGACATGAAAACCTTAAGGGTTTGGGTGTTCCTTGTACTCAAGGACTTCTATCCAAATTATACTGTTCAAGATGCTAATAGAAGCTCAATGATAGAGAGAACTCGAAACTCATCAAAGCCAAGACTAAGTTTCCAACATTGACTTAGTTGCATGGGGTAATTTCCCTCACAAGGGCTATGATAAAAGCTACCTCATATTATGGATTCTTGCCTTATAGTGGTCACCATTTTTTCTTTCTTGTATTTCTAATTCTACCAATGTTTAAGAGGTACTTTATGGGCTCTTAATAAGTTTTTATTTCAAGTTGGCAAGTCATATATGGTTACAAACCTCATACCAAAGTTTTAATAATAACATCCTCCAAGTTATGTAAATTGCATGACTCTATGAACAATAGTGAGAGTGGGAATACAAGATATGGATAAGAAGAATGAAATACAATATATGGAGAAGATATAATAAGAACATATGTTTATCAATAAAATATTATCACAAATTAAAGATAATCGTTAATATGATAAAAAATAAGAAACTCCCAAATTTTTTAATTGATCAATTATTTAGATTTCATATTCAAGTGATCTCAAGGACTAAAATTATAGGTTTGTGTTAGTTGATAGAACATAAATTTCAATAAAAATTAAAGGTGTTTCTTATAAAGTGAAGAAGTATTGTATCATCTCTAGAGATCTAACACTAAAAGGATTTTGTAGACATGAAAGAAAACCATCAAAAGTAACCAATATAGCCTTTAAAACAACAATAGAGATGCAAGTAGAATATTTGGTGTTATAAGAATCATCAAAGAAAAAGTAAAATCAATAGTAGTCATTGAAAGGACAATAATAATAAAAACCAAATATTTGGTATTATAAGAATATCAACAAACCTAAACTAGAGCATTTTACCTACCTTCATAAGGCAAAACCCCTCAAGAAGAAAACCATATTTGCAAAACCAAGAAGTAACTCGCATGAACTACATGGTGAAACCCCTAGACAGATCCACCCACAAAAACCTTGTAAAATAGAATTTACAAAAGTATTGAGTAGAGAATGAGATAAAACTTGTTTCCATTTGCAAGTTATATAATGATAAAACTAACAAATAAATACATATTTGCAGGTACAAAATATTGTATGAAACCTTGAATAAAATAATCAACACAATGAAAAAAAGGTTGAAAATTTTATTTCAAAGCTGGAATGATAGGAGAGATAATCTAAAAAAATAGGGGAGAAGAGCTAATAGTTAAAAACCCTATGGTAGCACATGTACCAACATCATATAATGTCATTTCAATAGTTTTAGTCAAGTTGCTTTTCAGGACAATAAGGAATTTGTTAATGTTATCTAGTTCACATTTGTAGGGAAGGGGCTAGATATTAGTAGTGGGAATATCTTCCAATTTCTAGAACCAAAAAAGAAGTTCACATATCTCATTTGAGATCTAGAGAATAGAAAGTAAGAACACAAAGTGACATGAATACCCAATAGACTTGGTAATCAGGTACTTCAAGTCCTTGTTTGGAGGAGAATGTCAAAATATTTAACTTATAAAGAAACCACCAGGGTTCAATTCTTATAATACAGTTTATAGTAATACTACTATGTGACTTATTGAAATGTTTCAGTAATGAAATGATAGTAATATGGGTGAACAATTTCAATCCCATAACCATTTAAAAATAAGAAAATATATATTTAATTTTTTAAGATAAAAACTAAATCTTATTAGCCTCTACTATCAAATATTCCACTCTCCCTTACGTTCCACTCTCCATTAGGTTTTCAATTCATGGATATCAATAGCCACTTATATGTCTACTTACATAATACACTAAAAAAATTAGTAATGAAGGCATTTACTATTATAGGAATTTATTCTTACAGTAAATATAGCTCTATATAGAGTGGATCACAATTTGACTCATCTTTTGAGAATATGGAACATATATAGGCATTCAACATCTTGGTGGCTAACACATCTATGACATATGGTCAATGTGGATAAAAATTTTACAGTGCTTAAGAATAGTACATTTACTAACCCACTTTATACCATAATTTTTGGACATTTTGAGTCCCTAAGCTAAAATGTTGTCATTGATGTCAAAAGAGCATTTAATGTCAAAAGGATCTATGAAGGGTTTTTGTGAAAACCAAGGCAGGAAAAATAAAAGGTTTTATTTAAAACCATGGACAACATATTTGATCTGGGTTTTTCTTAAAACCCAAGTTGGGCTTTCGTTTCATCGAAAAAGGTGCCCCGGTGATGGAGTTATTTGAGTTTTAATATTTGGTTTAAATTTTAATTATTTAAAATTTAAATTCAAATTTAAATTTAAATGCAAAGTTTCCCACCGACGTCATCAAGCAAACATAAATTCATATTTTCGCCGACGTCTTCGAAGTGTTTTAAACACTATATAAAGGGGTGGTAAATGAATCAAAGTTTTATCCTTGCTCTTGTGATAAATGTTTGGCATTCGAATAAGTCTATGAGCTCGTGCAAATTTTGAGAAGAGAAGCAACAAAGAAAATGACAGCGCTTGGAAAGTCAAAACATGGTGGGAAGCATGGCGCATTGGCAAATCATTTTGGCTAAGGGACAAGGCAACACAAACACCAGGGATCGAATCCCTTGGACGGCGTTTCGGAAGGCGTGTGGAAAGCGCTTTGGCGCTTTGTCTTTTGCGGAAGGTGGAGGAAGGTTTAAGGCACTTTGGGCCTTTGCCTTTCCAACGAGCGCCTAGCTCGTGTGGAATCTTAGCCATGGCTAAGACGCTCATGGTGTGGCAAGTCGGGGGTTCGAATCCCCTTGAGGAGGTAATTACGTTTTGCATTTAAATAATTTTTATTAGCCCTAAAGTTTGGAGTTATAAGGTAGTTAATGGAAATTAAAGTTTGTTATTAGGGTTGTGATTATTATTGCAAAGCATAATTGGTTTATGATTTATTTGATGGTTATGGAGAATTAATTTTAGGAGAAATAAGGAGTTGTTTTTTAAAAGCAATTTTGAGAGGTTTATTATTTTTGATAAGGGTTTTAATAAAAGGGACTTTGGTGGATGTGTTTATTAACTTGGAGTAAAAAGGGTGTAATTTGAGTAATGCTTTATTTTGTGATTATTTGAAGTCCATTAACCCTTGTTTAGATTGGAAAGGAAAGTTGTGTTTAAGTGTGGCAGATTTTATGGACAACTTATTGGCATCAAAAAGGTATGGGCACATTCTCCTATTGATTGTTTATGGTGGTTGATTTCTGAAATATCATTGGAGAGAAAAGGATTGATTGTGGTTTCCTTTGAGAAAATGATTGGTTGAATGCTTCAAGGTTTTCTGGTTTGTGAGTTGTATTTAAACCTTGTTTTATTAGCATTGTTGTTGAAGCCCATTGATGATGAAATGAACTTGAACTTGAGTTAGAAAAGAACATGAGTATCATTGCTATGTGAGACTTGTGCTTGAGCATTGTTGGAAACATTTTGAGTTGGTTAATACATGCTTGGACTAGGGTTTGTGAAAAAGGATTGTTCCTTGAGGTGATTGGTTGAGTTGAGTTGGTTAATACATGCTTGGACTAGGGTTTGTGAGAAAGGATTGTTCCTTGAGGTGATTGGTTGAGTTGAGTTGATTAAGCCTAGTCAAGTGGATGCATGTGGTTGTTCAAGTTCCTAGAAACAAACTATTCAATATTATGATTTGAGTTGAGATTGAGGTTGATTTGAGTTGAGATTGAGATCTGAGTATAGAACATATAGAGTCTCTAACTATTCTTGATGAGCTTATTGAGTTGAGATTGGGATTTGAGTATAGAACATATAGAGTCTCTAACAATTCTCTTTATGCTTCTATGATATTGATTTGAGATATTGATTGTACATTGAGCTTAGAACATATTGAGTCTCTAACAATTCTCTTTATGATTCTATGTGATTGAGACAAGTCTTTGAGAAGACTTGTGGACTATTTTGAGTTAAGCTTTTGTGAAAGCTTGCTATGCAGATTTGAGCAAGTCCTAGAGAGGACTTATTGATTTTATTTGAATTTGATTTGGACAAGTTATTGTGAACTTGTTGAGTAGATTTGGAAGTTTATGTGAACTTGTTGAGTAGATTTGGAAAGTTTTGTGAACTATTTGGATTTGCTATTGAGCAGATTTGGATAGGTTTTGTGTGAACCTGTTGAGTAGATTTGGATAGGTTTTGTGTGAACCTGTTGAGCAGATTTGAGTAGGTTCTAAGTGAACCTATTGAGCAAAATTGTACTAGACCGATTGTATTGTGTTTAGTGCAAGAGATTGAGCAGAACTGTGCTAGACCGACTAAACTATGTTTGGTACAGTATTGAGATAGAGCTTTGGAGGTGATAGAGTATAGAGGATAGAGTCTCAGTGGATAGAGATCCAACAACCAGGACAATTGAAGATAGATCTGAGTGAGGAGTCTTCAAGTGGAGAGAGATCCACAAGTCAGTGCAGTATAGAGATAGAGTCTTCTAGAAGATCACTAGCTAGAGTAGAAGGGGAAAGAGTTCTCCTATGGAAGAGATCCACGAACTTGAGATTTAGGGGATCAACATCTCCTTTGGACCGAGGTCCATAAACATTGTAATTTGGGAAAGATTCCCAAGAGATTATTTGAGAAATATTTAGAAGAAATATTTTCTCTGTGGAGGTAGCCCACATTGGGTGAACCACGTTAAAATCTGTGTCTCTATTGTGTGTGGAGTTTTGTGCATTGCTTTGATTACTGCTATTGATACTACTATCTATACACTGCATAATATTGATTTGAGAAGAAAAGTAAAAAGTGGTCTTATACTTGTTCACCCCCCTCTCAGTATAAGCTTGTGTTCTTCAATTGGTATCAAAGCGGGTTCCTTCAGAAGAGTTTGACAACTTGAAGGAAAAGTGGTCTAAGAACACAATGGATCACAAAGATCAAAAGGATGGGTCCTTCAATAATGCAGTACTAGTATTTGATGGAAGTGACTTCTTGTATTGGTGTATGCTGATGAGATTTTACCTGATGGCACTTGGAAATGAAGTTTGGGATGCAGTGGAACTTGGATATGATTCTACAGTCAATCCTCCAACAGATAAGGAAGGTAAGCTTCTAATGCATGCAAATTCAAGAGCTATGAATGCAATTATAAAAGGATTGGGTAGATCAAAATCTATGAAGGTTATGGATTGTAAAACAACAAAAGATATGTGGGATCTACTACATGATATATATGAGGGTGATAAAGGTGTCAGGAAAGCTAAGATCAGAAATCTCAAAGGAGAATTTGAGAACTTAAGAATGAGAGATGATGAAAATATTCATGATTATCTCAATAAGATTGATGAACTTGTACATGAGATGAGAGGTCTTGGAATGAAGGTTGATGAATCTAGATGCTTGTGATAAGATCTTGAGAACTCTTCCAAAAAGGTATAGTGAAAAGGTTTCTGCTATAGAAACATCAATTGATAGTGATTCTTTGACAAGGAATTCTTTGCTTGGTATGCTTACTACTTTTGAGATAAGAACAAAAGATCCTATTCCTCCGAAAGAAGCTGCTTTCAAAGTGGACAAAAAGAAAAAGGGAAAGCAAATAGAATCAAGCAGTGAGTCATCTAGTGATGAAGAAGCTAACTATGGTAGAAGAGATAAAGGGTTCAAAAGACCAATAGATATGAGATCAGTTAAGTGCTTTAATTGTGGCAAGTTTGGACATTTTGCAACAAAGTGCAAAGAGCCAAAGTACAACAGTGATGAAGAAAAATAGGATCACAAGTACAGGGAATCATAAAGACACAAGTACTAGAAGAAAGGCAAGGATGGACAAAACAAACAAGGAAAGAAGTTTTTCCAAAGGCAAAAGAAAAGCTACTATGCGGATAATGCAAGTAAGTACTCATTTGATAGTGATGCTAGTTTTTCAGACAATGATAGAGATGAAGTCTTGTTCATGATTGAAGAAAAGGATCAAACTAAGAAAAAGACTCCAGTTATTCTTAAGTGTTTTAGATGTGGTAAATTTGGACATCTTGAAGATGATTGCACAAGAGATGGTTATAGTTTTAGTGATGATGATTTTGAAGATGCACTTGATAGATCAAATGAGAATCTTCTAATGGCTTTAGAAGATGAAGAATTGAGTGATCCTATAGAAAGCAAGTCAAAAGAAAGAAATGATATGGACAAAGGCAAAAAAATAGAGGACTACTCAATAGAGAATGGTTATGATCTCAAGGGAGAACTTATCCATGCCCTTGACACAGTAAAGAAGGTAAGAAAGCAACACTCTAAGCTTGAAAGTCAGTTTCAAGAATGTGATGAAGAAATATTATTGCTCATAGAGGACTTAGAAAAGTCAAAGGCTAAGGCAAGTAAGTTCAAGGATAAGTTAGAAGCAAAGATTTTGGAATGTGAGAAGTTAGCACAAGAAGTGGCTACTCTAAAGAAAGATTTACAGGACTCCAAGATCAAGATGAAGAGTTTCACAAATAGCTCTAAGAACTTGGATAAGTTCATTTGTGGATAATAGAGAACATCATGTTCAACAGGTCTTGGTTTTGGAAAGAAATAGGAAAAAGCAAAGTCTACTTCAAGTCTTCAAGAAGAAACAACATCAGAAGAAGATACTTCAGAAGAGGGATTCTCAGATGCAAGTGAAAGTGAAACTTCTAAGGATGAGTCAGATTGCAGTGAGTCCAATAGGGACAATGGGCAAAGAAGATACAGATGGAACAACAATCAAAATAGGAGACCAATGAGGTCTAGGCAAGGAAGCTTCAATGGGAGATGCTTCTCATGTCAAAGGTTTGGGCATATGGCTTCACAGTGTAGATCACATGAAAGACAGGTATATGGAAGAGAACAACTTTTCCAAGGATATTGCTATTCATGTAATGAGTTTGGTCACAAGGCAATGAATTGCAGAATTCATGATAGAAGAGGATATGGCTTCACTAGGAGAAATCCTAAGACTGTTGCACATCCAAGGAATAATAACATTAAGTGTTATAAGTGCAATAATGATGGTCACATAGCAAGATGGTGTAGAGCAAATATTCTAGAAACAAGTATGAACAGGAACATGAACATGAACATGAACAGGAACATGAATATGAACAAGAACAGGAACAAGAACATGAACAGAAACAAGAAGATGAATAGGAATAGAGACTCAAAAAATAAAAGAGACTCAGAGAAGAATGAGAACAAGAATAGGTACAAGAACAGGAACATGGATGAGAACAAGAACAGGAACAGGAACATGGATGATGACTTGGAAAGAAACAATGAGAGGATTCAACAAAAAGGAAGAGGAAAAGACAAAGGCAGAGAACAGTGCTTTCGGGGAGTAGAAATACTCCCACCCTAGAATTAACCACCTCATGTGGAGGTGGGGGAGGGGCTAAGCTAAGAGGCTTAATTCTTAGCCCCGAGCCCCAAAGGTGACCCTTTGCCATTGATGTCAAAGGGGGAGAGATTTGTGTATTATGGGGAGAGTTTTTGGATATGAGGAGAGATTTGATATCTGAGAGAGCATTGAGCCAAGGGGAGCAAAGTCCTAGGGGGAGCAGAAAAGAAGGTCAGAATTTAGTAAAAGGATTTGGGTTGCCATCAATGACAAAGGGGGAGATTGTTGGACATTTTGAGTCCCTAAGCTAAAATGTTGTCATTGATGTCAAAAGAGCATTTAATGTCAAAAGGATCTATGAAGGGTTTTTGTGAAAACCAAGGTAGGAAAAATAAAAGGTTTTATTTAAAACCATGGACAATATATTTGATCTGGGTTTTTCTTAAAACCCAAGTTGGGCTTTCGTTTCATCGAAAAATGTGCCCCGATGATGGAGTTATTTGAGTTTTAATATTTGGTTTAAATTTTAATTATTTAAAATTTAAATTTAAATGCAAAGTTTCCCATTGACGTCATCAAGAAAACATAAATTCATATTTCCGTCGACGTCTTCGAAGTGTTTTAAACACTATATAAAGGGGTGGTAAATAAATCAAAGTTTTATCCTTGCTCTTGTGATAAATGTTTGGCATTCGAATAAGTCTATGAGCTCGTGCGAATTTTGAGAAGAGAAGCAAGAAAGAAAATGACAGCGCTTGGAAAGTCAAATCATGGTGGGAAGCGTGGCGCATTGGCAAATCATTTTGGTTTAAGGGACAAGGCAACACAAACACTAGGGATCGAATCCCTTGGACGACATTTCGGAAGGCGTGTGGAAAGCGCTTTGGCGCTTTGTCTTTTGCGGAAGGTGGAGGAAGGTTTAAGGCACTTTGGGCCTTTGCCTTTCCAATGAGCGCCTAGCTCGTGTGGAATCTTAGCCATGGCTAAGACGCTCATGGTGTGGCAAGTCGGGGGTTCGAATCCCCTTGAGGAGGTAATTACGTTTTGCATTTAAATAATTTTTATTAGCCCTAAAGTTTGGAGTTATAAGGTAGTTAATGGAAATTAAAGTTTGTTATTAGGGTTGTGATTATTATTGCAAAGCATAATTGGTTTATGATTTATTTGATGGTTATGGAGAATTAATTTTAGGAGAAATAAGGAGTTGTTTTTTAAAAGCAATTTTGAGAGGTTTATTATTTTTGATAAGGGTTTTAATAAAAGGGACTTTGGTGGATGTGTTTATTAACTTGGAGTAAAAAGGGTGTAATTTGAGTAATGCTTTATTTTGTGATTATTTGAAGTCCATTAACCCTTGTTTAGATTGGAAAGGAAAGTTGTGTTTAAGTGTGGCAGATTTTGTGGACAACTTATTGGCATCAAAAAGGTATGGGCACATTCTCCTATTGATTGTTTATGGTGGTTGATTTCTGAAATATCATTGGAGAGAAAAGGATTGATTGTGGTTTCCTTTGAGAAAATGATTGGTTGAATGCTTCAAGGTTTTCTGGTTTGTGAGTTGTATTTAAACCTTGTTTTATTAGCATTGTTGTTGAAGCCCATTGATGATGAAATGAACTTGAACTTGAGTTAGAAAAGAACATGAGTATCATTGCTATGTGAGACTTGTGCTTGAGCATTGTTGGAAACATTTTGAGTTGGTTAATACATGCTTGGACTAGGGTTTGTGAAAAAGGATTGTTCCTTGAGGTGATTGGTTGAGTTGAGTTGGTTATATTTTGACTAGTATTTGCTTGAGATAGATGATTGTTCCTTGAGGTGATTGGTTGAGTTGAGTTGATTAAGCCTAGTCAAGTGGATGCATGTGGTTGTTCAAGTTCCTAGAAACAAACTATTCAATATTCTGATTTGAGTTGAGATTGATTTGAGTTGAGATTGAGGTTGATTTGAGTTGAGATTGAGATCTGAGTATAGAACATATAGAGTCTCTAACAATTCATCTTGATTATTGAGTTGAGATTGGGATTTGAGTATAGAACATATAGAGTCTCTAAAAATTCTCTTTATGCTTCTATGAGATTGATTTGAGATATTGATTGTACATTGAGCTTAGAACATATTGAGTCTCTAACAATTCTCTTTATGATTCTATGTGATTGAGACAAGTCTTTGAGAAGACTTGTGGACTATTTTGAGTTAAGCTTTTGTGAAAGCTTGCTATGCAGATTTGAGCAAGTCCTATAGAGGACTTATTGAGAAGATTTGAGCAAGTCCTATAGAGGACTTATTGAGAAGATTTGAGCAAGTCCTAGAGAGGACTTATTGAGAGATTTGAGCAAGTCCTAGAGAGGATTTGTTGAGCAGATTTGGACAAGTTCTGTGTGAACTTGTTGAGCATATTTGGACAAGTTTTGTGTGAACTTGTTGAGCAGATTTGGATAAGTTTTGTGTGAACTTGTTGAGTAGATTTGGATAGGTTTTGTGTGAACCTGTTGAGTATATTTGGATAGGTTTTGTGTGAACCTGTTGAGAAGATTTGAGTAGGTTCTAAGTGAACCTATTGAGAAAAATTGTACTAGATCGATTGTACTATGTTTAGTGTAAGAGATTGAGCAGAACTATGCTAGACCGATTGAACTATGTTTGGTATAGTATTGAGATAGAGCTTTGGAGGTGATAGAGTATAGAGGACAGAGTCTCAGTGGATAGAGATCCAACAACCAGGACAATTGAAGATAGATCTGAGTGAGGAGTCTTCAAGTGGAGAGAGATCCACAAGTCAGTGCAGCAGAGAGACAAAGTCTTCTAGAAGATCACTAGCCAGAGCAGAAGGGGAAAGAGTTCTCCTATGGAAGAGATCCATGAACTTGAGATTTAGGGGATCAACATCTCCTTTGGACCGAGGTCCATAAACATTGTAATTTGGGAAAGATTCCCAAGAGATTATTTGAGAAATATTTAGAAGAAATATTTTCTCTGTGGAGGTAGCCCACATTGGGTGAACCACGTTAAATCTGTGTCTCTATTGTGTGTGGAGTTTTGTGCATTGCTTTGATTACTGCTATTGATACTGCTATCTATACACTGCATAATATTGATTTGAGAAGAAAAGTAAAAAGTGGTCTTATACTGTTCACCCCCCTCTCAGTATAAGCTTGTGTTCTTCAATTGGTATCAGAGTGGGTTCCTTCAGAAGAGTTTGACAGCTTGAAGGAAAAGCGGTCTAAGAACACAATGGATCACAAAGATCAAAAGGATGGGTCCTTCAATAATGTAGTACCAGTATTTGATGGAAGTGACTTCTTGTATTGGTGTATGCTGATGAGATTTTACCTGATGGCACTTGGAAATGAAGTTTGGGATGCAGTGGAACTTGGATATGATTCTACAGTCAATCCTCCGATAGATAAGGAAGGTAAGCTTCTAATGCATGCAAATTCAAGAGCTATGAATGCAATTATAAAAGGATTGGGTAGATCAGAATCTATGAAGGTTATGGATTGTAAAACAACAAAAGATATGTGGGATCTACTACATGATATATATGAGGGTGATAAAGGTGTCAGGAAAGCTAAGATCAAAAATCTCAAAGGAGAATTTGAGAACTTAAGAATGAGAGATGATGAAAATATTCATGATTATCTCAGTAAGATTGATGAACTTGTACATGAGATGAGAGGTCTTGGAATGAAGGTTGATGAATCGGATGCTTGTGATAAGATCTTGAGAACTCTTCCAAAAAGGTATAGTGAAAAGGTTTCTGCTATAGAAACATCAATTGATAGTGATTCTTTGACAAGGAATTCTTTGCTTGGTATGCTTACTACTTTTGAGATAAGAACAAAAGATCCTATTCCTCTGAAAGAAGTTGCTTTCAAAGTGGACAAAAAGAAAAAGGGAAAGCAAATAGAATCAAGCAGTGAGTCATCTAGTGATGAAGAAGCTAACTATGGTAGAAGAGATAAAGGGTTCAAAAGACCAATAGATATGAGATCAGTTAAGTGCTTTAATTGTGGCAAGTTTGGACATTTTGCAACAAAGTGCAAAGAGCCAAAGTACAACAATGATGAAGAAAAATAGGATCACAAGTACAGGGAATCAAAAAGACACAAGTACCAGAAGAAAGGCAAGGATGGACAGAACAAACAAGGAAAGAAGTTTTTCCAAAGGCAAAAGAAAAGCTACTATGCGGATAATGCAAGTAAGTACTCATTTGATAGTGATGCTAGTTTTTCAGACAATGATAGAGATGAAGTCTTGTTCATGATTGAAGAAAAGGATCAAACTAAGAAAAAGACTCCAGTTATTCTTAAGTGTTTTAGATGTGGTAAATTTGGACATCTTGAAGATGATTGCACAAGAGATGGTTTTAGTTTCAGTGATGATGATTTTGAAGATGCACTTGATAGATCAAATGAGAATCTTCTAATGGCTTTAGAAGATGAAGAATTGAGTGATCCTATAGAAAGCAAGTCAAAAGAAAGAAATGATATGGACAAAGGCAAAAAAATAGAGGACTACTCAATAGAGAATGGTTATGATCTCAAGGGAGAACTTATCCATGCCCTTGACACAGTAAAGAAGGTAAGAAAGCAACACTCTAAGCTTGAAAGTCAGTTTCAAGAATGTGATGAAGAAAGATTATTGCTCATAGAGGACTTAGAAAAGTCAAAGGCTAAGGCAAGTAAGTTCAAGGATAAGTTAGAAGCAAATATTTTGGAATGTGAGAAGTTAGCACAAGAAGTGGCTACTCTAAAGAAATATTTATAGGACTCCAAGATCAAGATGAAGAGTTTCACAAATAGCTCTAAGAACTTGGATAAGTTCATTTGTGGACAACAGAGAACATCATGTTCAATAGGTCTTGGTTTTGGAAAGAAATAGGAAAAAGCAAAGTCTACTTCAAGTCTTCAAGAAGAAACAACATCAGAAGAAGATACTTTAGAAGAGGGATTCTCAGATGCAAGTGAAAGTGAAACTTCTAAGGATGAGTCAGATTGTAGTGAGTCCAATAGGGACAATGGGCAAAGAAGATACAGATGGAACAACAATCAGAATAGGAGACCAATGAGGTCTAGGCAAGGAAGCTTCAATGGGAGATGCTTCTCATGTCAAAGGTTTGGGCATATGGCTTCACAGTGTAGATCACATGAAAGATAGGTATATGGAAGAGAACAACTTTTCCAAGGATATTGTTATTCATGTAATGAGTTTGGTCACAAGGCAATGAATTGCAGAATTCATGACAGAAGAGGATATGGCTTCACTAGGAGAAATCCTAAGACTGTTGCACATCCAAGGAATAATAACATTAAGTGTTATAAGTGCAATAATGATGGTCACATAGCAAGATGGTGTAGAGCAAATATTCTAGAAAAGGATGAATAGGAATAGGAACATGAACATGAACAGGAATAGGAATATGAACAAGAATAGGAATAGGAACATGAAAAGAAACAAGAAGATGAATAGGAACAGAGACTCAAAAAAGAAAAGAGACTCAGAGAAGAATGAGAACAAGAATAGGTACAAGAATAGGAACATGGATGAGAACAAGAACAGGAATAGGAATAGGGATGATGACTTGGAAAGAAACAATGAGAGGATTCAACAAAAAGGAAGAGGAAAAGACAAAGGCAGAGAATAGTGCTTTCGGGAGTAGAAATACTCCCACCCCAGAATTAACCACCTCATGTGGAGGTGGGGGAGGGGCTAAGCTAAGAGGCTTAATTCTTAGCCCCGAGCCCCAAAGGTGACCCTTTGCCATTGATGTCAAAGGGGGAGAGATTTGTGTATTATGGGGAGAGTTTTTGGATATGAGGAGAGATTTGATATCTGAGAGAGCATTGAGTCAGGGGGAGCAAAGTCCTAGGGGTGAGTATAAAATAAGGTCAGAATTTAGTAAAAGGATTTGGGTTGCCATCAATGACAAAGGGGGAGATTGTTGGACATTTTGAGTCCCTAAGCTAAAATGTTGTCATTGATGTCAAAAGAGCATTTAATGTCAAAAGGATCTATGAAGGGTTTTTGTGAAAACCAAGGTAGGAAAAATAAAAGGTTTTATTTAAAACCATGGATAGTATATTTGATCTGGGTTTTTCTTAAAACCCAAGTTGGGCTTTCGTTTCATCGAAAAATGTGCCCCGGTGATGGAGTTATTTGAGTTTTAATATTTGGTTTAAATTTTAATTATTTAAAATTTAAATTTAAATGTAAAGTTTCCCGTCGACGTCATCAAGCAAACATAAATTCATATTTCCATCGACGTCTTCGAAGTGTTTTAAACACTATATAAAGGGGTGGTAAATAAATCAAAGTTTTATCCTTGCTCTTGTGATAAATGTTTGGCATTCGAATAAGTCTATGAGCTCGTGCAAATTTTGAGAAGAGAAGCAGGAAAGAAAATGACAGCGCTTGGAAAGTCAAATTGTGGTGGGAAGCATGGCGCATTGGCAAATCATTTTGGTTTAAGGGACAAGGCAATGCAAACACCAGGGATCGAATCCCTTGGACGACGTTTCGGAAGGCGTGTGGAAAGCGCTTTGGCGCTTTGTCTTTTGCGGAAGGTGGAGGAAGGTTTAAGGCACTTTGGGCCTTTGCCTTTCCAATGAGCGCCTAGCTCATGTGGAATCTTAGCCATGGCTAAGACGCTCATGGTGTGGCAAGTCGGGGGTTCGAATCCCCTTGAGGAGGTAATTACATTTTGCATTTAAATAATTTTTATTAGCCCTAAAGTTTGGAGTTATAAGGTAGTTAATGGAAATTAAAGTTTGTTATTAGGGCTATGATTATTATTGCAAAGCATAATTGGTTTATGATTTATTTGATGGTTATGGAGAATTAATTTTAGGAGAAATAAGGAGTTGTTTTTTAAAAGCAATTTTGAGAGGTTTATTATTTTTTATAAGGGTTTTAATAAAAGGGACTTTGGTGGATGTGTTTATTAACTTGGAGTAAAAAGGGTGTAATTTGAGTAATGCTTTATTTTGTGATTATTTGAAGTCCATTAACCCTTGTTTAGATTGGAAAGGAAAGTTGTGTTTAAGTGTGGCAGATTTTGTGGACAACTTATTGGCATCAAAAAGGTATGGGCACATTCTCCTATTGATTGTTTATGGTGGTTGATTTCTGAAATATCATTGGAGAGAAAAGGATTGATTGTGGTTTCCTTTGAGAAAATGATTGGTTGAATGCTTCAAGGTTTTCTGGTTTGTGAGTTGTATTTAAACCTTGTTTTATTAGCATTGTTGTTGAAGCCCATTGATGATGAAATGAACTTGAACTTGAGTTAGAAAAGAACATGAGTATCATTGCTATGTGAGACTTGTGCTTGAGCATTGTTGGAAACATTTTGAGTTGGTTAATACATGCTTGGACTAGGGTTTGTGAAAAAGGATTGTTCCTTGAGGTGATTGGTTGAGTTGAGTTGGTTATGGGGTTGTGAGAAAGGATTGTTTGAGGTGATTGGTTGAGTTGAGTTGATTAAGCCTAGTCAAGTGGATGCATGTGGTTGTTCAAGTTCCTAGAAACAAACTATTCAATATTGATTTGAGTTGAATGAGATTTGAGATTGAGGTTGATTTGAGTTGAGATTGAGATCTGAGTATAGAACATATAGAGTCTCTAAAAAGTTTCTTGATGCTTCTATTGAGTTGAGATTGGGATTTGAGTATAGAACATATAGAGTCTCTAACAATTCTCTTTATGCTTCTATGAGATTGATTTGAGATATTGATTGTACATTGAGCTTAGAACATATTGAGTCTCTAACAATTCTCTTTATGATTCTATGTGATTGAGACAAGTCTTTGAGAAGACTTGTGGACTATTTTGAGTTAAGCTTTTGTGAAAGCTTGCTATGCAGATTTGAGCAAGTCCTATAGAGGACTTATTGAGCAGATTTGAGCAAGTCCTATAGAGGACTTATTGAGCAGATTTGAGCAAGTCCTAGAGAGGACTTATTGAGAGATTTGAGCAAGTCCTAGAGAGGATTTGTTGAGCAGATTTGGACAAGTTCTGTGTGAACTTGTTGAGCAGATTTGGACAAGTTCTGTGTGAACTTGTTGAGCATATTTGGACAAGTTCTGTGTGAACTTGTTGAGAAGATTTGGATAGGTTTTGAACTTTGAGCAGATTTGGACAGGTTTGTGTGAACTGTTGAGCAATTGAGGAGCAGATTTGGATAGGTTTTGTGTGAACCTATTGAGCATATTTGAGCAGGTTCTAAGTGAACCTATTGAGCAGAATTGTACTAGACCAATTGTACTATGTTTAGTGCAAGAGATTGAGCAGAACTGTGCTAGACCGACTGAACTATGTTTGGTACAGTATTGAGATAGAGCTTTGGAGGTGATAGAGTATAGAGGATAGAGTCTCAGTGGATAGAGATCCAACAGCCAGGACAATTGAAGATAGATCTGAGTGAGGAGTCTTCAAGTGGAGAGAGATCCACAAGTTAGTGCAGCAGAGAGACAAAGTCTTCTAGAAGATCACTAGCCAGAGCAGAAGGGGAAAGAGTTCTCCTGTGGAAGAGATCCACGAACTTGAGATTTAGGGGATCAACATCTCCTTTGGACCGAGGTCCATAAACATTGTAATTTGGGAAAGATTCCCAAGAGATTATTTGAGAAATATTTAGAAGAAATATTTTCTCTATGGAGGTAGCCCACATTGGGTGAACCACGTTAAAATCTGTGTCTCTATTGTGTGTGGAGTTTTGTGCATTGCTTTGATTACTGCTATTGATATTGCTATCTATACACTTCATAATATTGATTTGAGAAGAAAAGTAAAAAGTGGTCTTATATTGTTCACCCCCCTCTCAGTATAAGCTTGTGTTCTTCAATTGGTATCAGAGTCGGTTCCTTCAGAAGAGTTTGATAGCTTGAAGGAAAAGTGGTCTAAGAACACAATGGATCACAAAGATCAAAAGGATGGGTCCTTCAATAATGCAGTACCAGTATTTGATGGAAGTGACTTCTTGTATTGGTGTATGCTGATGAGATTTTACCTGATGGCACTTGGAAATGAAGTTTGGGATGCAGTGGAACTTGGATATGATTCTACAGTCAATCCTCCGATAGATAAGGAAGGTAAGCTTCTAATGCATGCAAATTCAAGAGCTATGAATGCAATTATAAAAGGATTGGGTAGATCAAAATCTATGAAGGTTATGGATTGTAAAACAACAAAAGATATGTGGGATCTACTACATGATATATATGAGGGTGATAAAGGTGTCAGGAAAGCTAAGATCAGAAATCTCAAAGGAGAATTTGAGAACTTAAGAATGAGAGATGATGAAAATATTCATGATTATCTCAGTAAGATTGATGAACTTGTACATGAGATGAGAGGTCTTGGAATGAAGGTTGATGAATCAGATGCTTGTGATAAGATCTTGAGAACTCTTCCAAAAAGGTATAGTGAAAAGGTTTCTGCTATAGAAACATCAATTGATAGTGATTCTTTGACAAGGAATTCTTTGCTTGGTATGCTTACTACTTTTGAGATAAGAACAAAAGATCCTATTCCTCCGAAAGAAGCTGCTTTCAAAGTGGACAAAAAGAAAAAGGGAAAGAAAATAGAATCAAGTAGTGAGTCATCTAGTGATGAAGAAGCTAACTATGGTAGAAGAGATAAAGGGTTCAAAATACCAATAGATATGAGATCAGTTAAGTGCTTTAATTGTGGCAAGTTTGGACATTTTGCAACAAAGTGCAAAGAGCCAAAGTACAACAGTGATGAAGAAAAATAGGATCACAAGTATAGGGAATCAAAAAGACACAAGTACCAGAAGAAAGGCAAGGATGGACAGAACAAACAAGGAAAGAAGTTTTTCCAAAGGCAAAAGAAAAGCTACTATGCGGATAATGCAAGTAAGTACTCATTTGATAGTGATGCTAGTTTTTCAGACAATGATAGAGATGAAGTCTTGTTCATGATTGAAGAAAAGGATCAAACTAAGAAAAAGACTCCAGTTATTCTTAAGTGTTTTAGATGTGGTAAATTTGGACATCTTGAAGATGATTGCACAAGAGATGGTTTTAGTTTCAGTGATGATGATTTTGAAGATGCACTTGATAGATCAAATGAGAATCTTCTAATGGCTTTAGAAGATGAAGAATTGAGTGATCCTATAGAAAGCAAGTCAAAAGAAAGAAATGATATGGACAAAGGCAAACAAATAGAGGACTACTCAATAGAGAATGGTTATGATCTCAAGGGAGAACTTATCCATGCCCTTGACACAGTAAAGAAGGTAAGAAAGCAACACTCTAAGCTTGAAAGTCAGTTTCAAGAATGTGATGAAGAAAGATTATTGCTCATAGAGGACTTAGAAAAGTCAAAGGCTAAGGCAAGTAAGTTCAAGGATAAGTTAGAAGCAAATATTTTGGAATGTGAGAAGTTAGCACAAGAAGTGGCTACTCTAAAGAAATATTTACAGGACTCCAAGATCAAGATGAAGAGTTTCACAAATAGCTCTAAGAACTTGGATAAGTTCATTTGTGGACAACAAAGAACATCATGTTCAACAGGTCTTGGTTTTGGAAAGAAATAGGAAAAAGAAAAGTCTACTTCAAGTCTTCAAGAAGAAACAACATCAGAAGAAGATACTTCAGAAGAGGGATTCTCAGATGCAAGTGAAAGTGAAACTTCTAAGGATGAGTCAGATTGCAGTGAGTCCAACAGGGACAATGGGCAAAGAAGATACAGATGGAACAACAATCATAATAGGAGACCAATGAGGTCTAGGCAAGGAAGCTTCAATGGGAGATGCTTCTCATGTCATAGGTTTGGGCATATGGCTTCACAGTGTAGATCACATGAAAGACAGGTATATGGAAGAGAACAACTTTTCCAAGGATATTGCTATTCATGTAATGAGTTTGGTCACAAGGCAATGAATTGCAGAATTCATGACAGAAGAGGATATGGCTTCACTAGGAGAAATCCTAAGACTGTTGCACATCCAAGGAATAATAACATTAAGTGTTATAAGTGCAATAATGATGGTCACATAGCAAGATGGTGTAGAGAAAATATTCCAGAAATAGGCATGAACAGGAACAGGAACATGAACATGAACAGGAAAGAATATGAACAAGAACAGGAACAAGAACATGAACAGAAACAAGAAGATGAACAGGAACAGAGACTCAAAAAAGAAAAGAGACTCAGAGAAGAATGAGAACAAGAATAGGTACAAGAATAGGAACATGGATGAGAACAAGAACAAGAACAGGAACAGGGATGATGACTTGGAAAGAAACAATGAGAGGATTCAACAAAAAGGAAGAGGAAAAGACAAAGGCAGAGAACAGTGCTTTCGGGGAGTAGAAATACTCCCACCCCAGAATTAACCACCTCATGTGGAGGTGGGGGAGGGGCTAAGCTAAGAGGCTTAATTCTTAGCCCCGAGCCCCAAAGGTGACCCTTTGCCATTGATGTCAAAGGGGGAGAGATTTGTGTATTATGGGGAGAGTTTTTGGATATGAGGAGAGATTTGATATTTGAGAGAGCATTGAGCCAGGGGGAGCAAAGTCCCAGGGGAGCAGAAAAGAAGGTCAGAATTTAGTAAAAGGATTTGGGTTGCCATCAATGACAAAGGGGGAGATTGTTGGACATTTTGAGTCCCTAAGCTAAAATGTTGTCATTGATGTCAAAAGAGCATTTAATGTCAAAAGGATCTATGAAGGGTTTTTGTGAAAACCAAGGCAGGAAAAATAAAAGGTTTTATTTAAAACCATGGACAACATATTTGATCTGGGTTTTTCTTAAAACCCAAGTTGGGCTTTCGTTTCATCGAAAAAGGTGCCCCGGTGATGGAGTTATTTGAGTTTTAATATTTGGTTTAAATTTTAATTATTTAAAATTTAAATTCAAATTTAATTTAAATGCAAATTTTCCCATCGACGTCATCAAGCAAACATAAATTCATATTTCCGTCGACGTCTTCGAAGTGTTTTAAACACTATATAAAGGGGTGGTAAATAAATCAAAGTTTTATCCTTGCTCTTGTGATAAATGTTTGGCATTCGAATAAGTCTATGAGCTCGTGCGAATTTTGAGAAGAGAAGCAACAAAGAAAATGACAGCGCTTGGAAAGTCAAAACATGGTGGGAAGCGTGGCGCATTGGCAAATCATTTTGGCTAAGGCACAAGGCAGCGCAAACACCAGGGATCGAATCCCTTGGACGACATTTCGGAAGGCGTGTGGAAAGCGCTTTGGCGCTTTGTCTTTTATGGAAGGTGGAGGAAGGTTTAAGGCACTTTGGGCCTTTGCCTTTCCAATGAGTGCCTAGCTCGTGTGGAATATTAGCCGCGGCTAAGACGCTCGTGGTGTGGCAAGTCGGGGGTTCGAATCCCCTTGAGGAGGTAATTACGTTTTGCATTTAAATAATTTTTATTAGCCCTAAAGTTTGGAGTTATAAGGTAGTTAATGGAAATTAAAGTTTGTTATTAGGGTTGTGATTATTATTGCAAAGCATAATTGGTTTATGATTTATTTGATGGTTATGGAGAATTAATTTTAGGAGAAATAAGGAGTTGTTTTTTAAAAGCAATTTTGAGAGGTTTATTATTTTTTGATAAGGGTTTTAATAAAAGGGACTTTGGTGGATGTGTTTATTAACTTGGAGTAAAAAGGGTGTAATTTGAGTAATGCTTTATTTTGTGATTATTTGAAGTCCATTAACCCTTGTTTAGATTGGAAAGGAAAGTTGTGTTTAAGTGTGGCAGATTTTGTGGACAACTTATTGGCATCAAAAAGGTATGGGCACATTCTCCTATTGATTTTTTATGGTGGTTGATTTCTGAAATATCATTGGAGAGAAAAGGATTGATTGTGGTTTCCTTTGAGAAAATGATTGGTTGAATGCTTCAAGGTTTTCTGGTTTGTGAGTTGTATTTAAACCTTGTTTTATTAGCATTGTTGTTGAAGCCCATTGATGATGAAATGAACTTGAACTTGAGTTAGAAAAGAACATGAGTATCATTGCTATGTGAGACTTGTGCTTGAGCATTGTTGGAAACATTTTGAGTTGGTTAATACATGCTTGGACTAGGGTTTGTGAAAAAGGATTGTTCCTTGAGGTGATTGGTTGAGTTGAGTTTGTTAATACATGCTTGGACTAGGGTTTGTGAGAAAGGATTGTTCCTTGAGGTGATTGGTTGAGTTGAGTTGATTAAGCCTAGTCAAGTGGATGCATGTGGTTGTTCAAGTTCCTAGAAATAAACTATTCAATATTCTGATTTGAGTTGAGATTGAGATTTGAGTTGAGATTGAGATTGAGTATAGAACATATAGAGTCTCTAACAATTCTCTTGATGCTTCTATTGAGTTGATATTGGGATTTGAGTATAGAACATATAGAGTCTCTAACAATTCTCTTTATGCTTCTATGAGATTGATTTGAGATATTGATTGTACATTGAGCTTAGAACATATTGAGTCTCTAACAATTCTCTTTATGATTCTATGTGATTGAGACAAGTCTTTGAGAAGACTTGTGGACTATTTTGAGTTAAGATTTTGTGAAAGCTTGCTATGCATATTTGAGCAAGTCCTATAGAGGACTTATTGAGCAGATTTGAGCAAGTCCTATAGAGGACTTATTGAGCATATTTGAGCAAGTCCTAGAGAGGACTTATTGAGAGATTTGAGCAAGTCCTAGAGAGGATTTGTTGAGAAGATTTGGACAAGTTTTGTGTTGTTGAGATATTTGGACAAGTTTGTGTGAACTTGTTGAGCATATTTGGACAAGTTATGTGTGAACTTGTTGAGCAGATTTGGACAAGTTTTGTGTGAACTTGTTGAGCATATTTGGACAGGTTTTGTGTGAACCTGTTGAGCATATTTGGACAGGTTTTGTGTGAACCTATTGAGCAGATTTGGATAGGTTTTGTGTGAACCTGTTGAGCATATTTGAGCAGGTTCTAAGTGAACCTATTGAGTAGAATTGTACTAGACCGATTGTACTGTGTTTAGTGCAAGAGATTGAGCAGAACTGTGCTAGACCGACTGAACTGTGTTTGGTACAGTATTGAGACAGAGCTTTGGAGGTGACAGAGTATAGAGGACAGAGTCTCAGTGGATAGAGATCCAGCAGCCAGGACAATTGAAGACAGATCTGAGTGAGGAGTCTTCAAGTGGAGAGAGATCCACAAGTTAGTGCAGTAGAGAGAGAATCTTCTAGAAGATCACTAGCCAGAGCAGAAGGGGAAAGAGTTCTCCTATGGAAGAGATCCATGAACTTGAGATTTAGGGGATCAACATCTCCTTTGGACCGAGGTCCATAAACATTGTAATTTGGGAAATATTCCCAAGAGATTATTTGAGAAATATTTAGAAGAAATATTTTCTCTATGGAGGTAGCCCACATTGGGTGAACCACATTAAATTTATGTCTCATAGTGAACCACATTAAATTATAACAGTAGTGAAACTCCTTAGTACATTAGGAGTTTTGAATTTTTATAGCAATACATAGCAAGATGGAACAAATTCTATCTCATAAATATAATTTTACATAGCACATCATTAATTAACCGGTTATAGGAGCATCCCCAAATCCTAAACCCTTTGCATCCCCAAACCCTAAATCCTCTACATCCCCAAACCCTAAAACCTCTGCATCCCCAAGCCCATAAAGGACTCTTTTTAGTATGTGCCATTATATGTTTAGTTCTACTATCACATTAAAAATTTTATTCATAATTCATGGCTTTAACAACTTTGCCATATCCTTATTACCAATATTTTCTACTAGAAACCAACATACCCTATAAATAAAGTTTCAACAAACAACCAAATATTTTATAGTGGAGAGATAGATTGACATTCTAAGAGTTACGTTTGGGACATCCACGTTCCCTTTATGGGCTTGGTAGGTCCATAGACCTTGACAGTGATCATAATCAAGAATAAAGCAACCAAATATGTTCTCTAAGTATGTAAGAACAACTCTAATTTCTATTTTCCAAAATAACCATCATTTAAAAAAAATCTTAACCATCACTATAAATAAGAAAACCCTAAATTTTGAACATAAGTTCCCCTGCATCTCCAAACGTTGAGTAGTGAATGCCACTTAAAAGCTCAAGCTCTCTATTAAGCCCTAGCTTGAGCTCTCTATCCAGCCCTAGCTTGAGCTCTCTATCCAGCCCTAGCTTGAGCTCTCTATCCAACATTCGTTTGAGAAAATGCCCTAACTCAAGCTCTCTATCCAACCTCCATCTGAGCAAACACCCTAGCTCAAGCTCTCTGTCCAACTTTTGTCTAAGTGAATATTCTAACTTAAGGTCTTTGTTGAGCCTCTGTGAGTGAACACCCTAGCTTGAGCTCTCTATCTAGCAAGAAAAGAGAAATAAAATGTTCATTTCACTTTTGTTGCGATCTTTATATTTTTATTTTTTCGTTGAGACCCTAAGAGGGTGGTTATAAACTACCCTCTTAGGGTTTCCTAAACCACCCTCTTAGGTCACCCTAATATGATGATTTATAATCATATCTTAAGGTGACCTAATAGGTCTAAGAGGGTGGTTTATAAATGACCTCTTAGGATCACCCTAAAAGGGTGGTTAAAAATCATCCTCTTAGGCTCACTCTAAATGGGATCATTAGCATCCATTGGAGTATCTTCATGACATAACCTTAGCTAGGGATTCCTTTGGATTAAATCAACTTCCTCTAGGTTTTTAAGATCTTTCATTGACTGCTCAATAAGAATTTCCACTACATTTTCCCCCTTACTCCTTTCATTGTTTGTTTGTTCATTTTCCCCTCAAGGGATATGCATGGATTCCTCTATATCTTGGTTTATCTCTTATAGAACTTCACATTTATTTCTTTGTTGTTTTTTTTGTTTCCCTTTCTTCTACCACATCTGTTTATAATTTTTATTTGTCAATTTGGAGATTGTCACTCTTCCTTCTTCCCTAATGGATCCCTATTTATCTCTATCTCCTCTACTTTTTGCTTAATGGTAGGACAATTTCACAGGATTTGGCTATGAGCATGGAAAAATTTGTATCAAAAAAGCACATTCTCATAATCTAGGTCTTGGGTCCACTCATAATCCCCTACACTTAGAATAATTACCTCTAAAAGAGGGCTTGATAGGTCTACATGGAGATAAATATGGGAAAAGGTAGTTACATGAGCCTCTTTAGTTACTTTGAACATTCCTATATATTCTCCAGTAGTATTTTCAATTCCTATCAAGGTTTCATCATTCTAAAATTCTAAGGGGAGAGCATATAGTCACACCCAGACTGGGACTTTGGTTGGAATTTCTTTGTTGGTATCAAAACCTATGGTCCAATTTCGCATAAAAAGGCCAACCCTTGCCATGAAATAAGGCCCCTCATCTTCAATCCTCTCATCCTCCAAGCAAGTGAAAACAACATTGAAGAAGCCTTTAGTGTAGAGTTTAAGTTCTACATATCCCTTCGGTTTCCAAACTTCCCTTATCTAATTCTGTAGATCTTCCTCCATCGACCAAAAACCTATGAAGCAACAAATTAATACCCGTTCAAATAAATAAGAAATTCATCGTTTAAAGAATTTTGGTTTTTCTAAGCATTTATTGAGGGTTGAGGGTTGTGTGTTCTCCTATATTTTTCCCTTTTTTATAACTGCATGTTTAATATCTCTCGTAGAGCTCCCACTTTTTGCTTGAGTACCTTTGTTTTGCAGTACATATCGAAAAGAGAGAGGTGGTAGGCCTCCTGAAGAGGCTACCATTGGAAATAGAGGACACAACACTCACACAAAAAAATAAAAATAAATAAATAGCAAAAAAACAAAGGAAAGGATAACTTTGAACGATACCTTCCTTTGCAAACGAAAACCTTTACACCACCATGAAATGTTTCACCCAAAGTTCATAGTGCATGCATGGAAGAAGCCTTGAAAATAGACAATATGGGCTCTTCAGCCTTCATGTGTTGTAAAGACTGCATCCAAGTTGCAAGCACCACCAAATCCCATGGCATCCATATAAAAATCTGCACCTCGATTGCATCAATGATTTCATGAAATTGCCATGTCAAACCTTGGAATGATTATATGAGTTAAAAATCCTATAACATGAATATTTATACATTCAATGCATAATGAATAAATAAATACATGATTTATAAGCTCAACTCTCAAACATGGTCAAAACCCTAGAAAATGTGAAGTTATAATAATCTTTGTTTTTATATAAAAAAACCTATAAATATGGGTTAGCAATTGTTATGCACCATGCATGGAACTGCAAATTTCTTTTCATGTGTGTTTTTTTCTGTCACAAAAGTTAAATTGTATAATTTATTTAATAAGGTTGAATTAGACTTCATCACATCGATAAGTAAAGATTTAAATTTTTAATATAATAATTCATAAATAATATATGTCAAAGATTTAAATTTAAGTTGTGTTGCACTCATAAAATTGATAATACATTTCTAAAATATTTTACAATATGAATAAAAAATTGTTTACTACTAAACCATTTTAATAATATATATTTATATAATAATATTTTAACTTTAAAAATTATAATTTTTAATAATTAATTTTAAACTTAACAAAACCTTTAATGAAAAATATTTAAATAAAAGTATAAGACGAAGTATATATAAATATATATATTTATAATAATATATATTATAAATTAATTAATTAATTTATTAATTAATGAAAAAACCTTTTAAATTATATATATGATTTTTGGTTGAAGTAAGGCGAAGTATATGGATGATACAATTGAGAGTCTTGAGAGTCATATTTTTAGGAGGTACAAACAGGGCTTCCTTCCTTATGATTTAAACTTAGATAACCTAAATAAACTAAAATGTTCCAATAAAAACAAATATATATATTTTAGATCAAAATCTCTTTTCAAACCTTTTTAAAATTAATAATGAAATGAGACGAAATGACAGGATTAAACCCCGGAACTTGGGCTAGCAAGAGTACTTACGCCCATGTGGTGACCATTCGATCAAAGCAAACAAACTTTCCTTCCTTAACTTACGCCCTCATACATATATTATAATAAATAAACAAACCTATTATGATTTTCTTTCCCTTACCCAACACCTTTGTGGATATGCCTCTTTACTGTCTTTACTGATACAATCTGAACACCAAAAAAAGCCAAGCAAAAAGATAAAAAAAAAAAAAAATCATCAAAAGAGAAAATATTCTACATTACACAAGTGGTCACACTTCTATAATATTTAGTAAATGTCACTTCTCTGTTTCAATTCAGCTGTTCATGGTATAATATAAATTATAAAATTCTCTTTAAAACAAGTTTGGGAATCCTAAATTAGGCAGGTACGGCATTTTGCAAACGTCCAAAGCTTGCGCTTATCGGCACCATGGGGCGGCACTCGTGAAGGAAAACTTCCTTGGTAGGAATATATCAATTAAAAACAACAGAAAGCAAATATAATGGAAGAAAACTCACCAATTTAATATAAAAAATTCTAATTTTGACTCCATTAGTGTAGATGCGTCCAGAGTTACCCCATACGCCTTCGACCATCTCCGCCGAGCACCATCGACTTTACCATCGAGGTTACCAATATATATCACCATTCTTAATTATCTTAGACAATTTTCCTGCGCTCTGCTACACCAGGGGATCTTCTCTCCGACTCCGTTCGACCCCCTCTTCTTTTTCTGCACTCTGCTACAGATGGGGATCTTCTCTTGGACTTCGTTACACCCCCTCCTTTTCTTTTTCTGCGCTCTGCTATAGATGGGAATCTTCTCTCGGACTCCGTTCCACCCCTTCCTCTTCTTTTTCTGTGTTGCTACTTCTTTTATGATTTAGATCTCTCTAAGTTTCTTCCCCCGAACGTGAAGCTCGGGTTGTCGGCTTCGACCGGAATCTCTACAGAGACCCACACCATTCGCTTCTGGAATTTCTCATCTCAATATTCTTGGGAAATCTTCAGCCCGAATCCACAGAGGAGAGAAGAAATACTTCTCTGAAGGTAGTTTCGTATTCAAATAAAAAAATGGGAAGCCTCGTATTTTCCAATAATTTTTGGTTCCAATAAAAAAAATGGGAGCCTTTCCCATTTTTTATTTTTATTGAAAAAAAAACTTCTATTTTTAAATAATTGTTGTTTTGGAAAGCTTTACTTAGGTTTAAATTTTGGAAAAACCAACCCTTTGCAAAGGTAGTTGTCTGATCGGAATCCTTTGAGTGCATATCAAATGCAAGACGGTACGAACCCCAAGCAATAGGTGATCCTTATCTCACACCGAAGCTATGTGATCCCTATCTCACACCGAATTACCCAAAAATAGGTCCGCATCTCACCCTCGGTTATCTAGGTCTTGAGTTTGTTGATGCAGTTCTTATGGTTGAATGACAAATTACTAAAATTAAAAAAAAAAAAAAAAAAAAAATGCCACCTGATGACAAATTTGCTTTGCTAGGGTTTGATGTAAGACTGGTTGTGAGTTTTTCATAAGGGTTTCAGTCGGAAAATCCTGTCTGTTGCATTAAAACCACCTTGAGGCAGTGTTAATTCACCCTTTTTAATGGCTGTCGCTCATGCGGTCGGTTCCATTTATTCTGAGTCTGCTGGAGAGCTCAATGGTACCGGGAAAGTGTCCGTGCAAGTTCATTCTGACAATGTATCATGAGGTAAAGGCCCTGTACCTGAAGTTGTTATTCCTTTGCATGAATTCCATACAACTTGTGAATGGTTTGAGAGTCATACCTTGGTGGGTTATTTTCTGGGTCATATCCTATATGATACCCTTATTCATTCATGGGTCCAGCAAGTTTAGGGCCCATATGGAGTCAAAGTGGAGAATGTACAAAACCTTACAAAAGGGTATTTCCTTTTTCGCTTTTCAGATCCAACTCAAGCACAGAAGGTTTTGTCTAGGGGTCCATGGATTGTCCGTAATTCTCTGTTGATTTTGCAACCCTACTCTCAAAATTTCCAAGTCAGTGATCAAGCCGCACTGGAAGTCCCGATGTGGGTTGAATTCCCTGGTCTTCCTATTCCTCTTTGGGGTTTTTTGCAGAATTTAGTTGCCCCCTTAGGTAAGTTTGTTTGCCTTGAACCAGAAAAGTTTTTCTCCGCTCGACCCACTAGAAGGGTTTGTATCAAAGTTGACCTTACTAAGGATTTGCAGGAGTTTATTGATATTAAAATCGGGGACCAATCCATAAGGCAAAGAGTTGCCTATATCAATTTACCCAATACATGTTATCGGTGTCAATCTATAGCTCACAAAATTTGGGAGTGCCCTTTGATGGAATGGAAATATAAGGCAAATCCCTCGCCCACTCCTACGGCTCCCGCTAATGGCTTGCAGGGAAACACTGAAGAATGGACTATTGTCTCTAGCAAGAAATCTCGTGGTACTAAGCAACAAGAAGCTTTGATTTTGCACAACCTGCCCCTTCTCCTTCTCAAGACATGCAAGCTTCTATTGAAGTTGTTCAGAATCCTGTTGATACGGCCCCTCCGGTTGTTGACATGCAACCCCTGGCCCACCCGGTGTCTCAACTTATTTGGTCAGGCCCTTCTTTGGCCTCAGTGGTGGCAGCTCTAGATAATTCTTCAGTCGAGGAGGGTCGGGCTTTGAAGGTCCGTCGCTCCCGTAGCCCTATTCGGAATGATAAACGTCGACAACTAAATAGTGATGCTTTCCATGCGACCTCCAACTATTTTGGCTCACTTACAGGTTTGGGTGATGCAAAGGATGTCATGGAGATCATGCATCTTGACAAATCCCAATGATTTTTTTATCATGGAATGTTCGAGGACTGACGGACCCGATCAAAAAATATTTGGTCCAAAATGAGATGTCAAATGTTTCTCGAATGCATGGAAGCCTCGATATTTTATGTCTACAAGAAGTTAAGATTTTTGATTTCAATTTGCAGTGTACATGTGATTTTTTGTGGCCATGAAGTACCTCTTTTGCCACAAAGCATTCCTTGGGAAAAGGAGGAGCCGTCACTATCCTTGGGCCTCGATTACAGAAGAATTTTGTGACTTGGGGTGTTGACCCATCCAATGAAGCTATCTAGATTTTACTCGAGATCTGTGGAAAGCCGCTTGGGGTGGTTAATGTGTATGCCTCAAATGTCGCTTCTGACAGATGCGAGTTGTGGAGATGGCTTGCCATGAATCTGCCATTTGCCACTTAAGTGCTCTTGGAGATTTTAATATTGTGGAGAAATCTTCCGATAAGGTCGACCATGTCCCGATGCGGTGGTGTTTAGGTGAAAGAGAAGCTTGGTTTTTTATGAAAAAAAAGCTTCACCTTTATGACCCTAATTCTTGCTTCTCGCCTTCTGACTTCTCGTAGGCTCTTTGGTACACCTGGTCCAATTTTCAGGTTGCTTCTTCTAGGGTTTTGGTAAGATTGGACAGAGCCATGATTTCTAAGTGTGACAACTTTCAGTTCTCCTGTCTTTTGCCTTCTTCACCGTATGTGTTGACTTTGCCCGGTACTACACTGTCTGATCATTCACCTATTTTATTCTCGGTGGCAATGTCAAATTTTCAACCTAGAGTCCATTCTTCACAGTTTTACCTAAATGTTTATTTTTTGCATAGCTTTAGCATGAAAGCCCATATATGCCACATTTGGAATTTGATTCCTAGACCTGATGGTATTTCTGGAAGGATTGAATGGTGGAATGCTACCATTCAATGAACCACTAAGGTGTTGTGAACTTTGGCTGTTGAAGTTGCAAAACAACGAAAACAGGCTAAGTCTGCCTTGCAAAGTGAGCTATCCAAAGCCTGTCTCAGGCTTGAAGCCTCTCCTTTCAACTCTTTTGCTCAATCTCAAGTTTCTTCCATTCGGCATGAGCTAAAAAAGGTTGATTTGTATGAAGACAAGGGGGCTCAATTACGTGCTTGAATGCATTGGCTCAAAGTGGGGGACAGAGTGACCAAAGAATTTTTTCAGCGCCTCAGACCTCCTGCTCAACATTCTCAATTTCAAGCCATTCAAGTTGATGGATAGAGATTTACAGATCTTTCAGACATTTTCAAAGTATTTGTTTCACATTATCAAGGTGTTTTTGCTTCTCAACCCCTTGATGATGCTAGAAGGTAAGCTCTTGCTGATTGTACCGCTATTGTCCCCAACAAGCTTTCTCCTGAGCAAATGTTATTTTGTGACACTCCTCTTTCTCTGGAAGATCTAAAAATTGCCTTGTCACTTATGGCCAATGATAAGGCGCCTGGGCTTGATGGCTTCCCATGTGAATTCTATAAAGAATTTTGGGATATGCTTGGTTCTAATCTCCACAAAGTTTATCTTGAAGCCCTGCAATGTGGTTCACTGGGTTCCATTATTAAAAAAGGTAATGTTAAATTTATTCCTAAGTCTAGAGATCCTGAGCTCATCACCAATTGGAGGCCGATCACCCTTCTTAATGTGAGCTACAAGATTATTGCTAAAGCCCTTGCGCTTAAGCTTAAATCTATTCTGCCTTTGATTGTCAGACTTGAAGAAACTGGCTTTGTTAAGGGAAGATATTCTTGATAATGTTCTTGCTATTTGGGAAGGTATGGAGTGGGCAAGAAATTTTGAACAAGATGATTTATTCATTAAGATAGACTTTGAGAAAGCCTATGATAAGATGGAGTGGTACTTCATAACTGCCATGCTTCAGGCTCTAGGTTTTGGGCCAGTATTTGTGAGCACCATTCTTATGTTATTTCAAGATGCTTCAGCTATTATTACCTTGAATAATAGTAAATCTTAGTCAATTTCTCTTGGTTTCTCTATGAGACAGGGGTGCCCTCTTGCTCCATCTCTTTTCATTCTTGCTACAGAGGCTTTTGGCTATTTGTTTGCCCATAAGATGGATCAAGGATTAATCAAGGGTATTGCTCTCCCTAATTCTAACCGTCAGTTGGTCAATGGTCATTTTGCAGATGATTCATTCTTAACACTTCAAGAAGATGAGCAATCCCTTTCCTCGGCTATTAGTTGCTTAGAGGTGTTCTGTTTAGCCTCTGGTTCTTCTATACAATGGAAAAAAACATCCTGTTTTCGGCAATCTCAATCTCAATTGCCACATTGGTTACATCAATTCCAATGGACTTGGATTCATCTAGGTGAGGTGTTTAAATTTCTTGGAATTCCTTTTACATTTCAGGGTTCCTCTGCTCAATTGTGGCAGTATGTTATTGATAAAGTGGAAAATAAGCTTTCTTACTGGACTAGTAAGAAACTTTCTCTGCGAGGAAAATTTCAGATTTGTTCTAAGGTTTTAGCCACTACCCATGTCTATTATTCATCTTGTTGGGTTCCATCCAAATATTGTTATAAAAAATTGGATAAGCTTCTGAGAGACTTCTTGTGGGCCAAAGACTCTATCAAGCAAGGTTTTCATCGGGTAGCCTAGGAAATTTGTTGTTTTCCCAAGGATTGTGGAGGCATGGGTTTGTTTGATTGTCACCGACAAGGTATTGCCCTTTGTGCTAAATGGATCACCCGATCTTTAATTGGGGATGAATCTTGGAAAGTGTTGGTCAGGCATTGCATTTCTTTTGGTTTGCTTCATGGAAAGAAAATTTGGAAAGGGGTGGGATTGCAATCCATTCTTACTACCCCTGTCCCTATTAAAGTTAAAGGTTCTTTTGTCATTCATAGTATTTGGAAAGCCTGGGAGGCCTTCAAACCCTGGCTTAGTTGGAAAGGGAGTTTTCGCAAAGCAAGTGCCTCTTTGTCTTCCATGAATATTTGGTGGTCTCCTATTATCACTTGGCAAGGTTCTCCCTTAGCTTTGGTGCAGTGGGTCAGAGCGCAGAGGTTCTATAAGCGTGGTATTGCTTCCATTTTTTATTTCTTCTCCCGACATGCCAGGTGTTGGATACCCTGGGAAATTTTTTGTCAGATTCACAATTTAAATCCCAGTGATAAAGACACTTATGAGGTGGTTATTGATAGTATTCCGTTTTCTATTTGGAGCAAACTACATAAGAATTTTCAAAAACCCTGGTGGTCAAATTGGTGTTGGCCTAGGGAGCTTCCTATTTTGCAATATAAAGCTCATCTTGGTTACAAATGGCTCACCCCACAAGTTCCAATGTTTGATAAGCTCACTCTAAGATGGAATTTAGTCTCTCTTCCCTCCCAATGGAATAAGAGGTTTCGGATTGCTTGGGCTACTTATATTGAACCTAAAAAGATTTTTTTTGCTTGGAGTCTCTTACATCAAGGGTTACCTATTGGCAATAGGCTCAAGCATCTGGGTGTTCATAATATCATTTGCCCGGTTTGTGGACAAGCGAAATATTTACTGCATGTTTTTTGGTCTTGTGATCGGGCTCAGACTGACTTGGGAGTGGCTTCTTGAATTTTTCAGACCTTTTATGCAGGAGGATTTTACTTGGGTGCATGCTATTTTGGGTGACCCTATTACTTTTTCCTTCAACTTGGATGTTGTTTGGAATATTTTTAGAATTGGTACCTTGTTTTTTCTATGGAAGTCTCGAAATAGAGCTGTTTTTTCTCAGCAAGATGTCGGACATGTCTTCTCTGTTGCTAATAAATATGATATATTCTTTGATTGCTAGTTACAGATTCAAGTACAGGTTAAAAAAGTACAGGTGGAGCTACAGTACTTGCGTACCCTCATGGATCATTGGGGGAATGCACCCTACATTATGAGTCATGTGCATCTTCCTTCCCATTCCAGGTGGCAGTAATTTCTTGGCTTCTTTCTTTTCAAATGCATATTTAATACTGTTTTGACAGTTGTTATTGGCAGTTTGTGGGCTGTTTCGACACTCTTGTATACTCTTAACCACAATGGTTAATGTATTGGTTTAGGAGGTGTACTAATCCCACTCACCCTTTTTTGTATGATTAAACATTATTTTATTAATATAATGGCTTTTTCATCCAAAAAAAAATTAGTTTTCTAATCCCTTATGTAAAAAAAAAAAATGGGAACCAACCGACTCTATGGTGGTAAGTTGTTCATTATTTTGCTTTCCTATTATTCAATTTTTATGACTTTACTCATATTTGAATACAATTAATGCATGTTAATTTAACTATATTTTTATTTTATTTATTATATAGTTTTTTTAGATAAAATAATATAATAATATTTATAATTTATATTACCTTAAATAAATATTATAATCAAATTTTAGAATTTTTGATAAATATAAAATAATTTATGTAGACACAGTATTTAGGTATTTATAAAATCTTATTTATTCCCACAATTTTTCCTAATAAAATATATTTAAGTTTAAAATTAGATATAAAAGTCTTACACATTATCTTATTTTCTAGATTTTTATTAAATCTAGAAAATTTCTTTAGGATACTTTGTCTCCCCACTTGACATGTGTCTTAGTCACCACTACTCCTCCCCATGCTACATCTCACAACTCACTCTGCTTGCACTTACCCACTTGCCACATCGCCCGAGTTAAGTGAGATACTTTCAATGATTCACTTTAACTGTCCCCAACACTTGACAACCCTGGATTGCCACCTTCCCTTTACCTGTTAAACCTCCAAATGCCTATAAAAACAACATTATTTCATCAAGCAAAAAGAGGCTAAAAAAATACACCATTACGTTGTTGGAATCAGTACAAGAGGTCACCAATGCTCGTGGAGATTGACTGCTTGAGGTCCTAGATCAAACCCTAGCATTCTTGCCACTCAGCCACAAATGCTAGCGAGTGTTTACACAAAAGCAAATGCGCATCTGCGTTTGCACAAACGCCAGCAAGAATTTAGCCAGTTCTAAACACGGTCTTGCATTTGCTTAGGGGCAATTTCAATCGACAAAAAATAGAGATTAAGGTTAGGCAATCAACAAGGCATCTATTTAATGTTTCATTTCTATTTCTTGTGCATCGTGTTTCAACCTATATGCATTCATTGCTAGGGTTTTATAATAGCTATTTCTATTCACATTAATATATTCTACTAATTCTTGTGTTTGCATTCATGTATGTCTATGTTATAGGTTCTTGGAAGGCTATTGCAACAAGGATGGCCGACGAGGATATTTGAAGCCCATCCACCACTTGGTTGTAGCAAAGAAGATTGATGGCACCACCACTCTTTGTATTCATTAAAAAGGGACATTTCTCCTTTTCTTGCCCGTTGTAATATCAGAAAGAAAGCAATCTTGTTGTATTCATATCCCTACACACTCGAGGCAAAACATTGTAAAAAGGAGACGAAGACTCCACTATTTAATGAAAAAGATCATTGTTTCATTATATTTTCTTGTCTCTATTGCATTTCTTGGTGTCGTCTTTATTACATACAAAGTGGTACATAAAGCAATATAAAGCATCACCGCCAGTATTAATGCCACCTTGCCAAGGAGTCTCATTTCATATTTACATTTTTACAATAGATTTTGCATTAGAGATAATTATTGCACAAGAAAAATAAATAAAAGAGTAAGAAATTTATTACATTAGTCAAATATTAGTTATCTATGAAATAAGATACACGTACGTGGAGAAATTGTGCCTAGCAGTGGTCTTTGCCACTAAGAAACTTTGACATTACATGCTAAGCCATACCACTTATGTCATAGCTAGAGAAAATCCTCTGTGATACATGATGACTCACACATATAACAATACATGTATCGTAAAATGGATAATTCTACTAAAAAAATTCAATCTTGAATTCATTAGCCAAAAATCCATTAAAGGTCAGGTAATATTTGATCATCTCACAGAAGCTTTAATTTACGATGATAAACCTTTATTTATTGAGCTACCAGATGATTCAATATTTAACGTCACTAAACAAGAGGAGCTAGTAGCCTCCGAAGATGTTGTCAACATTACAATATTATTTGATGGTTCAAAGTGTGAAAAAGGATAAGGTGTTGGAGTTGTATTTTACACACCAGAAGGTATGCCTATCCCTTCATCATTCAAACTTGACGTCCAATGCACAAACAAAAGCATAGAGTACAAAGCCTTAATTCTAGATCTTTAGGAAATTGTCGATATGAGCATTAAATGCATAAGAATCTTTGGTGATTTCCAACTTGTGGTTAATCAAGTGTAAGGAACTTACCAATGTAGAGAACTAGCCTTAAAAATTTATAATGAAATAGCAATAAAATTGCTAACAACATTTGATTGGTATGAGATCAACAATTTGCCATGTTCAACTAACATATTTGTAGATGTGATGGTCTCTTTGGGATCCTTGACTCCAAATAACCCTGTTGGAGAGATCCAACCGCTAGTCATCAAAATAATGTCAAACTTTGCAATTGTAGGAGCAAAGCATAAAAATAAAAAAAATGTGAGTTTCATTCATGCAAAGCCATATGAGTTATGGCTTAATCAAATGAAGAAATTCCTCAAATTTGGCACTCTCCCAACGGATTTGTCATGAACTGCTAAATGCATATTTAAAAAAGAGTAGTTTGTTATAGTTTTTTGGGTGATGTGTTGTATAGAGGAGGTTATTATGGAATTTTACTTCGATGTTTAGAGCCCATAAAGGCACAATAGGCTATATTAGAAGCCCATGATGGTACTTGTGGTGGCCATTTTAGTGATATGGTCATTGCAAAGCACATCTTACATATGGGTTACTATTGGCCCACAATGGAAAGTGACTATTGCAAATACGTAAATAAATATCAAAAATACCAACAACATGTCAATATAACTCATGTACCATCGTAGGAATTACAACCCATTCAATATCTTTGGCTCTTTTCACAATGGGGCCTTCATTTGATTGGAAAAATATCACCTCCCTCTTCTAGAAAACATAAATTCATCATAACAACCACAAAATATTTTACAAAGTGGGTTGAAACAATCCCAATGATTAGTATGATAAGATCTAAAGTTGTGGAGTTCATACTTGTTGAGTGGTATTTTCACCCAATTGTGAAAGTACACTCTTCCTTTAGGATTTGGGTTCCAAATCCCCTCTTGCAAAGAAGTTAAACAAACAACTTCTCCAAGGTCTCCGTTGTATTAGCATTTGCATATGTGTATTAGTAATCTCAAATAAAGATATTCAATTTAAATGCTTGGAACACCTTAGTGATTGCAAGTAACTGTAAACAAGGGGCAATGTTGGTTTATTTTACCATGAAACTTTAGTGATTGTTCATTGAACCAAAATAAAGCAAATGTGAGTTGGCCCTCATATGACCTTCAATGTGATGCTCAAATTACCCCTCTTTCGTAAAATCAGAATTTTTATGAAGAGAGGGCAATTTTAGGCTCCAAAAATGGAAATTTGTGAAATGCCATAAAACATAACTCCTTCAATGAAATTGGAATTTTCATGAAGGGAATGTCATCATAGGCTCATGAGTGCAAAACAGAAATGAAACTGAAAAAATGAAATTTGACCTTAAAATGGAAATTTTCTATTTTCGGATTTTTTAAAATCTGCAATAAAACAACAACTTCGATGAATTTTTAAAAATATTAAACAACTCCGAAAATGAAATTTCAAATTGCGTATTAGAAGTATGAAGTATAACCTACGCAATGGTTAAATTATTTTTGGATTTTGAAATTTTTTAAATGTTTATTTTAATGCCTGAAAATTAAAATAAAAGTTAAAATTTTTGGAAAAATAAAATGCAGAAAATGAAAATGAAATGCAGAAAACTGAAAATAAAATGCATTCAGTATGATGCTATCCTATTCCGACAAAACCGAAGATGTGAGGTTTTCATGCATGCAACCTAACCTATTGGACTTGCAAAACAAGCACAATCCGGATAAGCTAAGTGCTTGGCTTCTAGGGTTTTAAATGAGGTTTTCAGATTTAGACATTCGCATGAAGCAACCAAGAAACTTGTATAAACTCCATTTACAAGCCTAAAATCTGAAAAGGGGAAAAATAGACATTTAATCTTGCATGCGAAAAATGACTCCTTCTTTCTTGTCCATAAGATGCAACTTTCTAAAAATTTCTGTATTAAAAATTTGTCATTTTACAATAACAGAAGTTTCTGGTTTTCCCAAACCAGTCAATGGAAGAAAAATAGCCCAAACAGGTCCAGAATGGCCCTCTTGCCTTCAAATCTGTAACTCTGCTTGCAGCAGTTTCCAACCCTTTCTGGCCTCTTTGAATGGCATATTTAAACTTCTGAACAAATTGTTTCTCCTTCCATGATGGTTCGTTTCATTTTCCAATGGCTGCTCGTTTCACCTTCCCTCTGCATGCATGTGTTCTAATTCCCAAAAGACTTTTCGTTTCTATTTTGTGGCCCTTCGTTTCATTTTCTCCACATGGGCTTGCGTCCGTTTCCTTCCGTGTGTAACATTTTGTCTTATTCATTGGATTTTGTCCTTATGTCCACGTCACTATGCAGTCTTCAGTTTCACTGTCCTGGTGTTCATCACTAATATCAGACTATCAACTGCTCTGTTCCCTTGGCAAAAATCGGACATGTCACGATATCGCGACACTTTTTCTCCTTTTTTCTTTTCTCTTTCTTCTTTTTCTTTGAAAATGCAACATGTCGCGATATCGTCGACACTTTTCTCTTTAATGATGTATCGACACTTTTCTCTTTTCTCAACATGTCGCGATATCGCGACACTTTTCTCTTTTTGTATCGCACTTTTCTCTTTCAATCATGTCGGATATCGACACTTTTCTCCATGTCGATATCGGACACTTTTCTCTTGTCGTGAAAATGCAACATGTCGCGATATCGTGACACTTTTTTTTTTTTTTTGCCGTGAAAATGCAACATGTCGCGATATCGTGACACTTTTCTTCTTTTGGTCGTGAAAATGCAACATGTCGCGATATCGCGACACTTTTTCTCTTTTGGCCGCGAAAATGCAACATGTCGCGATATCGCGACACTTTTTCTCTTTTGGCCGTGAAATGCAACATGTCGCGATATCGTGACACTTTTTCTTTGGTGGAGAATGTGGTTGGCGAACTTTTTCTTTTGGTGATCGATTGGGAACAACATGTCGAGATATCGTGACACTTTTTCTCTTTGCGTGAATGCAACATGTCGCGTTCGGCCTTTAAATGAGCAACATGTCGCGATATCGCGACACTTTTCTCTTTTCTTTGGACCGCGAAAATGCAACATGTCGCGATATCGCGACACTTTTTCCTCCTTGCGGTGTTTTGCTTTTTCTTTGATCTTTAGCATATGGGCCACTTCGGTCTTCTTGGAAACATGCAAAAAGGTGGGTCCCCAATTTTGGGGTACGTTGTGGAGCAGCCACAACAAATGGCGACTCTGCTGGGAAATGCTCCTGAGCATTTTGGTGAGAACTCAACCTGAAAATACACGAATTCAAATACAAGCGTCAACAAATATCCAAAGAATGCAAATAGATCAGAAATACATGAAGCATCAGAATCGTTAAGCATCAGCTCGGTGTGTGCAATGTGCTTCATTCCCTATCGTTTGAAACTCGTTCAACTTTCCATTGTCAGTTTCACTTATGATTCGTATGCAAGGCTATGAATGATTTGTGCAGGATTTGATGTATGACAACTATGCTAGAGATATAACAACCTGCTTTGCAAAAGCTCAAACTTTCTAGTATCATAAACAAACATATTAAAACTGTCAAACCCTCTTAGGACCAAATATGTGCATACTAAATTAATTTACTAGATCCCAAAGTTGGTTATGTGTCACTACCATCTTGAACCCATGTGCAAGTGTAAGTGAAATCAGAGCTTTGGGGAATCGGATTCCCAACCTAAGCGAGATGGGAATTTAACCCTATCCTTGCTACTCTGATCTGGAGTTCATTACCTCATCTTGAACAAAATGATTTAACTCTGTTATGGATGAAATTGTCAAGCTAGCCTGTCCGTTTGAGCAGTCAGTGGTCTTGCTTTTAGACAAGACATGTTGCCACGCATGAGCATACTCCACTGCCAATCAGGCGTCTATAGCCCCGATGGAGATCAACCCCATAATCCAGGATTTGACTTTACTTTTGATTTCTTGAACCTTGGGGATGACTACCCATCCTTGCAAGGGACATGTAGTACGATCCTTCCAATCCAATATCAATGATGCAATAAAAGTAGAATGAAACATATTCGCTTTGGAATTTCAAGTTCTTGATTGGGCAAAATAGAAGCTTTGGGGAATCGGATTCTCAACCTAAGCGAGATGAGAATTAGACCCTATCCTTACTACTCCATGAAGGTCAAATCAGAGCTTTGGGGAATTGGATCCTCAACCTAAGTTCGATGAGGATTTAACCCTATCCTTACTACTCGATTTTAGGCTTTAAGCATTATGGGAGTGGTAAAAACCACTGTTTTAAGGATTACGTTGCATGATAGGACAGACACGAAATACTCCTTTCGCCTCACCTTTTCTTCCAAGTATGGTTTTGACCATTTTGCTCAAGATCCTCTTTAATATATGTAGAACGTGCTTGGTTCAAGATAGTTCGGGCATCAGTTCCCAACCTTAGGATCCTTTTAATATATGTTATGTAATGACCCTAAGAGGATTTGACACCTTTTCAATGATTGTATTTGAAATGTAGATGCAACTGAAATGAAATGTATATGCAATGTCGAATGTAACATGAGATATGGATGAACGCATTGCTCCTTTTGAAATGCGGATGGAGTATACCACCTACTTTACCATAATTTGTAAACTGACAACTTCATGCATCACAAGTTTCAAACGATATTCTTTAATGTGTTTGTGATACTCGCGGAGCTTTCTGCAGTAAAATTCTGATGTTTCATATTCTCCCTATCTTAGTCAACATTCATAAGGACATAAGTTGACATCTCGCTTTTTTTTTTTTTTTTTAAAACAAACCAAAAATGTCCAAAGGACCAACACACAAAACTTAAAACCAAATCCAAAAAGCAATCCCAAAAATGCAAACCCGAAACATCAAACAAACCAAAAACCAAAATCTATATACAAATGTACAATATGGTACAAGATGATGCAAAGCTTGGACTATCACTTTCCCGGATCCCAAACATGATTAGAACATTCCAAAAGACATATGACACAATATGCATGCCAAATGTTGTAGTAATCCAACAAAGACAAGACCAGACCAAGCAATGCAACCAATTTCAACTTGCCTCGCTCACCCCACCAATTAGATTTAGCTCCATTAGTATTCTCATAGGTGAGATTCAAATTACTAAATTGATTAGACAATGGTTGATTTTCAATTCTTTCTTGTCTATTCTTTAAGGTGTAAGTTTCATCATTCCATTCATGATTTAGAAGTAGGCTTTCTTTATCCAAAATGAAACTTTGTAAGTAAGAGCCTATTTCTAAACATTTTAAAGCCAATTCATTTTCCAAGTTTGTCGGCCAATCAAATTTCTGCAAACATTTGCAAGCATCTAGGATATTTACTAAATGGGAATCATTAAAAGTTTTTATCCTAGGTTCAAGAATTAATTGTTGATGAATTTGATTTAACAATTTAAGTGCATCCATTTCATTCATTAAAATAATGTTATCAAAGGTGTGGTTAGAAATTAATCCTTGTTCTTCATTCACCTTCAATGGCATTTCATCATAAACATCATTCAAATTCAAAACATGGTCGTTCAACTCTTCACCCATAGCTTGGGTGTTTGAACACAAAAGGTTAGATTCTACCTTTTGCACATTTTCATTTACCAACACTTGGTGAGAAATCACAATTTCTTCATTTATTACCTGTTCATCAAACATACCAAAATATGACACCCAATCGAAAACATGTTCATCTTTCTCAATCCTCAAATTTTGTTGGTCAAAGTGTATGTCAAGTAATCTATCTTGATGATCACTCATTTGAGTTGCTTCCAATTGATCAATCTCTTTGTCATTTGGTTCCAATTCCTTATTCACCATCCATGGCATCTCTTCATGTGAGATAGAAGTTTCAACATCTTGTATATCTAGTGGGATAGGAATTTCATCAATAGGGGTGTGAGAAAATAACATATCATCATATCTCCCCCAACCATTGTAAAAATTGTCATCCAAATTCATGGAATGAAATTCCATAGTATTTGTGACATGATCTTCTGATTCATTCATCAATTCTTTTTCTTCTTTGTCCTTGGTAGTAGGATCGTTATAATCTTCCAAATTTTGATGAGATTTGAAACCCTCTTCCAAAATATCCTCAAATTGTACAGGAGTTGTAATATCTTCCTTTAAGTAGGCGATTATGTTATCCTGCATATCAATTGACACAAAGGGTTCATGAGGAGGTTTAGAGTGAGCATATTCATTCAATTTCTTTCGAGAATCATGGCGATCATCTTCCAAAATTAAGTTATGATGCTCGACTATTTCTTCAACATCTTCTGATTCATCAAATTGTATCTCATCAAATTCACCTTCACCTTCCTTAGATGGTTCAATTATTTCAAACAGTGGGTTATTTCTTGAATTCAAATTTGTAAGGCTATCATAGTCCAAATTAGTAACCCATGATTCTGCTTCATCACAATTTGGAGGGTGAAGAATTTCTTGATCATTAGTTTCAATCATCTCATCGAGTGTATCTTCCAAGAACAAGTGGTGAAATTCTGTCATATCTTCAAATTCATTTATTGATTTTCTTCCGATTTCACTTTCAACCACTTCATTCAACTCTATGGCCATTTTTGTCCTATCACATATCTCAAGTAGAGTTGAATTTATGACACCATTATCTGAATAATCATGTATCTCTATGAATGAAATCATCTCAGCATGATCCTCATTAGTGGATGTTGGATTGGTAACTTGCACCTCCTCTTGGACTACATCTAAGGCGGTTGTAACATTTGGACACTCAAATTCGTCCCCTTGATCATTCACCTTAGGTATTGTTGGATTGGAGGGTGCTATATTCAATGGTTGATGTAGGTTGGTATCACTAACCCCAAAAGAACAATCTTTCGTGGGAGCATGTTGTGCCTTTTCTTCTTCCAAAATTTGTTCTACCTTTTCAAAGATCTCATAGATCATCTCTAGAGACAGGTCATCCAATTTTTCCTTAATGAGTGTAGCAAGTGTGGGGGGTATGGCTCTCAGGTATACTTCAATAGCTTCCTCTTTCGATGTGCCCAAACTTTCCCACATTTGAGAGTACAATTCACGAAACCTCACACCGAATTGACTCATGGACTCATTAGGCTCTTTACACATAGAGGTGAATTGATTTTGCAACCTATCCAAGTCAACTTGATTACCAAAGTGATAAAGATAGGCTGCTTCTAATTGGCTCCAAGAAGTCTTAACCTCCATGGGTAGATGGCAATACCACGAGAATGATCTATCACCCACAATGTATGGGAAGAACCTACAAGCAATAGGCTCACAAAATATTTGAAATTGACATAATGTGAACTTATAGCTATGTAGATTTTGTAGGTATCCTGATGCCACCTCTTGATTAAAAAGTCGTAGAAACTCCAATAACCTTTCATGAATTTGATAAGGTGTTCCAAAGGTAGAATGACATTCATAATACTTTCCTAATGCAGATACCATCGTTTCTCTTAGGGACATCATTTCTTCTCTTAGGGATACAATTTGCTCCTCAGATGTTGCCATTAGTGAAACTCAAAGAAATGAATAGCAAATATCAAACATGTAACGTATGAATAATCATGTTAGCATCAACCAAGAGATGTATCCATTAAAATCAAATGAAAGTAATTGCATGGAGACAACCTCGTTAGTCAAGACCAAAATTTTTCAAAATCAAATCAAAACACATTATTCCTGTATGAACAATCCAAAAGCGTTAGAACAATGCATAGCAATTCATGTCCTCCTTTTAACACTACAAGGTTGTATTGTTAAAAGAGGGCTAAAGATAATAATCAATAGGGCATGAAATATTCAAAATTTAAATCCCTATAGCATTTAAATCACACTGAAATAAACCAATTCGAGGCCCTCCTTCTAGCGCCAAAATGTTGAGTGGTATTTTCACCCAATTGTGAAAGTACACTCTCCTTTAGGATTTGGGTTCCAAATCCCCTCTTGCAAAGAAGTTAAACAAACGACTTCTCCAAGGTCTCCGTTGTATTAGCATTTGCATATGTGTATTAGTAATCTCAAATAAAGATATTCAATTTAAATGCTTGGAACACCTTAGTGATTGCAAGTAATTGTAAACAAGGGGCAATGTTGGTTTATTTTACCATGAAACTTTAGTGATTGTTCATTGAACCAAAATAAAGCAAATGTGAGTTGGCCCTCATATGACCTTCAATGTGATGCTCAAATTACCCCTCTTTCGTAAAATCCAGAATTTTTATGAAGAGAGGGCAATTTTAGGCTCCAAAAATGGAAATTTGTGAAATGCCATAAAACATAACTCCTTCAATGAAATTGGAATTTTCATGAAGGGAATGTCATCATAGGCTCATGAGTGCAAAACAGAAATGAAACTGAAAAAATGAAATTTGACCTTAAAATGGAAATTTTCTATTTTCGGATTTTTTAAAATCTGCAGTAAAACAACAACTTCGATGAATTTTTAAAAATATTAAACAACTCCGAAAATGAAATTTCAAATTGCGTATTAGAAGTATGAAGTATAACCTACGCAATGGTTAAATTATTTTTGGATTTTGAAATTTTTTAAATGTTTATTTTAATGCCTGAAAATTAAAATAAAAGTTAAAATTTCTGGAAAAATAAAATGCAGAAAATGAAAATGAAATGCAGAAAACTGAAAATAAAATGCATTCAGTATGATGCTATCCTATTCCGACAAAACCGAAGATGTGAGGTTTTCATGCATGCAACCTAACCTATTGGACTTGCAAAACAAGCACAATCCGGATAAGCTAAGTGCTGGCTTCTAGGGTTTTAAATGAGGTTTTCAGATTTAGACATTCGCATGAAGCAACCAAGAAACTTGTATAAACTCCATTTACAAGCCTAAAATCTGAAAAGGGGAAAAATAGACATTTAATCTTGCATGCAGAAAATGACTCCTTCTTTCTTGTCCATAAGATGCAACTTTCTGAAAATTTTTGTATTAAAAATTTGTCATTTTACAATAACAGAAGTTTCTGGTTTTCCCAAACCAGTCAATGGAAGAAAAATAGCCCAAACAGGTCCAGAATGGCCCTCTTGCCTTCAAATCTATAACTCTGCTTGCAGCAGTTTCCAACCCCTTCTGGCCTCTTTGAATGGCGTATTTAAACTTCTGAAAAAATTGTTTCTCCTTCCATGATGGTTCGTTTCATTTTCCAATGGTTGCTCGTTTCACCTTCCCTCTGCATGCATGTGTTCTGATTCCCAAAAGACTTTTCGTTTCTATTTTGTGGCCCTTCGTTTCATTTTCTCCACATGGGCTTGCGTCCATTTCCTTCCATGTGTAACGTTTTGTCTTATTCATTGGATTTTGTCCTTATGTCCACGTCACTATGCAGTCTTCAGTTTCACTGTCCTGGTGTTCATCACTAATATCAGATGCACTATCAACTGCTCTGTTCCCTTGGCGAAAATCGGACATGTCGCGATATCGCGACACTTTTGCCTCCTTGCTCTCTTTTGTTGCTTTTAGCCGCGAGAATGTAACATGTCGCGATATCGCGACACTTTTTCCTCCTTTGGTCGCAAAAATGCAACATGTCGCGATATCACGACACTTTTCTTTTCTGTGTATCGACACTAAAATGCAACATGTCGCGATATCGCGACACTTTTTCCTCTTTGGCCGCGAAAATGCAACATGTCGCGATATCGCGACACTTTTTCTCTTTGGCCGCGAAAATGCAACATGTCGCGATATCGCGACACTTTTCTCTTTTCGCGAAAATGCAACATGTCGCGATATCGCGACACTTTTTCTTTTGGCCGCGAAAATGCAACATGTCGCGATATCGCGACACTTTTTCTTCTTTTGGCCGGAAATGCAACATGTCGCGATATCGCGACACTTTTTCTTCTTTTTGCCGTGAAAATGCAACATGTCGCGATATCGCGACACTTTTCTTCTTTTGGCCCGATGATGCAACATGTCGCGATATCGCGACACTTTTTCTCTTTGGCGCCGCGAAATGCAACATGTCGCGATATCGCGACACTTTTCTTCTTTTGGCCGCGAAAATGCAACATGTCGCGATATCGCGACACTTTTCTCTTTTGACATGCCCAACATGTCGCGATATCGTGACACTTTTCCTCTTTGGCGTGACAATGACATGTCGCGATATCGCGACACTTTTCTCCTTTTGGCCGACAATGCAACATGTCGCGATATCGCGACACTTTTTCTCTTTTTGCTTTGGACCGCGAAAATGCAACATGTCGCGATATCGCGACACTTTTTCTCTTTTCTCTCTCTTTGCTTTGGACCGCGAAAATGCAACATGTCGCGATATCGCGACACTTTTTCCTCCTTGCGGTGTTTTGCCTTTTCTTTGATCTTTAGCATATGGGCCACTTCGGTCTTCTTGGAAACATGCAAAAAAGGTGGGTCCCCAATTTTGGGGTACGTTGTGGAGCAGCCACAACAATACTCCAAAACATTATCTATCATTTTGGAATCCCATCAAAGATAATTTCTAACAATGGTACATCATTTAAGAATAAGGATGTTCGAGCACTGTGCAATAAGTATAATATCCAACATAGTTTTTCAACTTCTTACTATCCACAAGCAAATGGATAATTTGAGGTGACCAATAAGATACTAATAGCCTTTCTAAAAAAACTAGTCAAAAAAAATCATAGAGACTGACATACTCAAATCCCCTTGGTATTATGGGTTTATCAAACAAGATTTAAAACGCCTATAGGTGCAAGTCCATTTTCATTGGTCTATGGTGTCGAAGCAGTAATACCTCTTGAGTTCGAGATACCCTCACTACACATTTTACTATAGGAATTCATGGATGACAATACTGCTAGACAATCACGTCTTGACTAACTTACACTCCTTGATGAAAGATGAATCAATGCCTTAGAACATTTATGAGTGTATCAAGATTACATCAAGCATGCTTATAATGTAAAAATTCACCTTTGTGAATTCTAGGTAGGAAATCACGTTCTTAAAGAGAATAAACAAAATACCAATGCATTACCGCACTTGTGTGATAAATTCATAGCTAATTGGTTAGGTCCATACATTATCAAGTAAAAGTTGGGTCTTGGAACATATAGACTTGCAAATCTAGAAGGAACAATGGATCCTGAACCATTGAATATCATTCACCTGAAAGTGTTCTATACCTAACATGAATTATATATACATATACATGGCTTAAAAAAAAATATAAAAACATTTGCATTACCACTCTATCATGAACATTGAATTTCATGCATCCATTCATGTATTCCACCTACATTGCACATATGCATTCATATCATTTACATCCATTCATATCACTTGTAATATTAGTTATTATTCGATTAGTTTGGATAATTGCTAGTCCACTATATCTTATTGCCTTAATCAGGGGCACCTTCAGTTTAATACTAGTCACCAAATTATCAGTTGTAGTCATTTACAACTTTTCTTGTGGTCTTTTGATTATTAAGAGGTCTGTGTAAGATAGGATAAATACTGTTTAACCATCATTAATGATGGTTATATGACGACTAACTAGTTTACACACACCCCTTAATTTTCAAAAGCTCATAAGGAATGTACAACTACATCTCACATAATACAATGTTTGTCAAACAATCCCTAGGTGTTTTCAATCACTCAACCACTCCTAGTGTGTTAAGAAACCTTAATTCAATGTCAAAAAATCATGATGTGCTATAGGTCATTCCTAATCAAATCAATTTTCCTCTTGGACCACACACATTTATCACTAAGAAAATTGTGAGTTCCAGGAAGCGACCATACCATTCTTGAACCAACACAAATCAAAATTTGTAATAACCTCTTACATTTGAAAGATATGATGCCATGATTGGATTGAACCTTAAAACAAAAAGTTATTCTCTCTTGTCTCATTATGCACATAGTCCAAAATAACAATGGAAATAGTGGTTTTCATCGCTTGTAAAACTTTACAAAAACACAAGAAATACGGTAGTAAGGATAAAGATAAAATTCTCATCAGAAATCGATTCGAATGGTTGAGAATTAGATTCCCCAAAACTCTAATTCTTATCACAACAACAATAGAATGAGTAACAAGGATAGGATTAAATCCTCATCAAGAATCAATCCAAGTGGTTGAGGATTGATTTTCCAAAGCTCTAACACAATTTACAAAAACATAATAAAAACTACGCTTCAATTTGTAAGGATAGGGTTTTATTCTCATTAGGACTCCATTTGAGTGGTTGAGAATCTTATTTCCAAAACTTGAAGACCCTAATATTGGACTATGCTCAGGCGTGATGACACTTCTCTCTAGAAGATATCTCTAAACACACATAAAGACAATCTAGATTTTTGATTCTTTCCAAGAAGGGTTTTATCTCAACTTACATAATATAGATAAATAAATTTACATCACACACATAATGGTTCTTGATTAATATGCATCAATACCTTACTCATAATACAAAAATAATATTTATTGCACACACATTTGGTCCTCGAAGTGATTTGACTACACTAGGACACCCTTGACATCTTATGGATTGGAAAAATTAGTAGATGAGTTTATTTGAGATCATTAGGATGTTTGAATCTTTGAAAATAACTTTAGATCCTTTATCACTAAGAAAAACAAAATCAGATGAGAACATATAGTGTCAAACACGACAATTTTTAGTAATTGTCAAAACAAAATGTACAAGGATAGTTATAAATAATAATTAATAACAATGTCAAACAAGGTAGTGTCGATGACAAACAAGAAGGAGTCTAACAAGTAGTTGTTACTAATAGATTGATCAGTAATACATATAGAAGTTGTCAGGGAGCAAATATGAAAGCCATTCTCCTAGGTGAAGAAAAACGTTAGGAGAAAAATGAACAACACTTGACTAAAAAAATATTGGGGTGTCAAAAAATGTCATTTTGAGACCTATTGGAACATATAGTGTCAGGCACGATAATTTTTAGTAATTGTCAAAACAAAATGTACAAGGATAGTTATAAATAATAATCAATAACAATGTCAAACAAGGTAGTGTCATTGACAAACAAGATGGAGTCTAACAAGTAGTTGTTGCTAATAGATTGATCAGTAATACATATGGAAGTTGTCAAGGAGCAAAGATGAAAGTCATTCTTCTAGGTGAAGAAAAATGTTAGGAGAAAAATGATCAACACTTGACTAAAAAAAAGTTTGGGGTGTCAAAAAATGTCATTGTGAGACCTATTAGAACATATAGTGTTAGGCACGATAATTTTTAGTTATTTTCAAAATAAAATGTACAATGATAGTTATAAATAATAATCAATAACAATGTCAAACAAGGTAGTGTCAGTGACAAACAAGACAGAGTCTAACAAGTAGTTGTTGCTAATAGATTGATCAGTAATACATATGGAATTCGTCAAGGAGAAAATATGAAAGCCATTCTTCTAGGTGAAGAAAAATATTAGGAGAAAAATGAACAAAACTTGATTAAAAAAAATTTGGGGTGTCAAAAAATGTTATTGTGAGACCTATGAGAACATATAGTGTCAGGCATGACAATTTTTAGTAATTTTCAAAACAAAATGTACAAGGATAGTTATAAATAATAATAAATAACAATGTCAAAAAAGGTAGTGTCAATGACAAACAATACGGAGTCTAACAAGTAGTTGTTGCTAATAGATTGATCAGTAATACATATGGAAGTTGTTAGGGAGCAAATATGAAAGTCATTCTTTTAGGTGAAGAAAAAAGTTAGGAGAAAAATGAACAACACTTGACTAAAAAAAAAATTGGGGTATCAAAAAATGTCATTGTGAGACCTATGAGAACATATAGTATCAGGCACGACAATTTTTAGTAATTTTTAAAACAAAATGTACAAAGATAGTTATAAATAATAATCAATAACAATGTCAAACAAGGTAGTGTTAGTGAAAAACAAGACAGAGTCTAACAGGTAGTTGTTGCTAATAGATTGATCAGTAATACATATGGAAGTTGTCAGGGAGCAAAGATGAAAGCCATTCTTTTAGGTGAAGAAAAACATTAGAAGAAAAATGAACAACACTTGACTAAAAAAAAGTTTGGGGTGTCAAAAAATGTCATTGTGAGACCTAGTCCATTGCCACTGTCTTTTCAAACTAATTGTTTTGATATTTAGCACCCAACCACTTTTTCTAGACCACTATAAATAGTAATTGCTAAAAACACATATTTTTAGTAAGGTTGTTAGGATGGTCTAAATCATAAGTCCATGGTTTGAGGGATTAGAGGAGTAGAGAAAAGCCAATTGAGTGAACAAATAAGGTTATTAAGTCAACAAATTATTGACTTACAAAATCAATTTGAAGAAAAAGTTAAACATTTGAAAGATCACATGCAACTCTTAAAATCTAAATAGATCAAAGTGAAATCAAGGTTTCAGAAAAAAATATATAAAGTTAAAGGGCATTTAAAAGGATCCACTCAATTACACCAACAAATTAACAATGGAGGAAGGATCAACAACTCAAGAAATGTAGAAGATGAAACACATTGTGCTCTCTTTAATAATAATACCCTATATAAAATGCCCAAATTAAACTTTTCTAAATTTAATGGAAACAACTCGGGAAATATAGAAGATGAAACACATTATGCTCTCTTTAATAATAATACCCCCTATGAAATGCCCAAATTAAAATTTTCTAAATTGAATGGAAATGACCTAATATGGATGGTTGGATAATATATATAGGAAAGTTAGTATTGTTGAAGTTGATTATTTTAAGTTTTTATGAGAAGCTTTATAATTTTTTCTTTGTTTATAATATAAAACTACTTAAACCTTCCAATCAATTTATCTCTTTCCATGCATTTTATCCATGCATTTTATATAAGTATTATTTCAAGTCTTGTAGATGAAATGTAATATTTCCTACTCCAATATTGTTTTAATTTTGTTTTTATATTTTATATATTATACCAATACTATGCTAGCTACATAGTTAAGGAATTAATTTTAAACAATTCAATTATTACATCAATGATACCAATAAACTTAAATTAAAAATGAAGTATTATTTGCACTTAGGGGTGCAGCGCAACGGTTACGGCTTTGGCTCTTCTTCGAGAGGTCTAAGGTTCAAACTACGACGTGGGTGAGTGTGTGAGGGGATGGGTGTGGTGGCTTTGTGTTAAGGTTCAAACCACGAGGTGGGTGAGTGTGTGAGGGGTGGGTGTGGTGACTTTGTGTTAATTCTCTATTGATAAGTATAGCTCTCGGCTCTACGAGGGGTCATGGTTGGGAGGATACTGCTCAGCCCGCCTTGTACATCGGTTATAGATATTTTTCACAATAACCTAGCCAAAATAACTAAATAAATAAAATATTATTTATTTGTTTTATAAATATATATTTACTTTAAATTTATCAAAAATTCTAAATTTTGATTATAATATTTATTTAAGAAATATAAATTTTAGATTTTATTGTATTATTTTATAAAACAATTATATAATTTTTAAAATATTTTATAGATTAAAGATCGTTAAAATTAGTGATTATATTAAAAATTTAAACTTCCAAAATGAAAAACATTTTATGTTTTACTTTTTGGAAAAAATATATAGTTAAAATAACATTCATTAATTGTATTCAAATATGAGGTACTTTTCACTGCTAGGGTTTGATGAAGGAAAACTGCTCTGTGGGGATGGTAGCAACTTTCGGAGGAGGTCTAAAAAATTGGAGGAATATTGTGATGGCATCGGGTCCAGCACAAAGAGTGCATGCTCGTGATGTTTTTTCATCTAAAAATGATTGGAAGGAACAGGATTTTCTAGTGCATGTCGGGAACCGCTTGTTAAAGAAAAATGGATGTTTGGAATGATGTGAAGCCAGGCCAGTTCTAGTGGTTCAACTAGACTCGATGGTGGAAGATGTGGAGTATCTAACCAAACATGCCCTTATTGGCAAATTTTTGGGCATCCGAATTTCTCTCCCCTTTGTGGAGACTTGGGTAAGGAAGACTTGGAATCCCGAAGGCAATGTGGAGGTGATTCTGAGTGCGAAAAACTATTTTATGGTGGTTTTCTCTTGTATTGTATATTGTAACAAAGCATTTGAAGGGGGTCCTTATTTCTATAACCAATTGGGAGTCTTTCTTAAACCCTGGCATGTGGTTTTCAACCCATCAGAGGAGCGATTATCGCAGGTTCCAGTATGGGTGCGACTTCCATGGTTCCCATTGGAATTATAGAGAACTAATATCTTGCATAAGATTGCCCTTTTGCTTGGGAAGTTGGTTGGATCGTCACAACAGATAATGGATAAAAAGGTAATCTCTGTTGCTCGTATTTGTGTTGAAATTGACTTAAATAATCCTATTCTAGATTCTATTGAAATACAATTTGGATCAACTACATGGGTTCAAAAACTTTACTATGAAGCTCTTCCATTTTGTTGCTAGATTTACCGTGAATATGGCCACCTGCAAAGAAAATGCCCTAAGTTTGTCCCGCCTATGGCTTCAAATCCTGGGCTCTCTCGATCTGGACAAAGTTTGGATAAAGGAAAAGCCCTGATAAAGGAAGGGAAACGGGATAAGGAAGGTTTTGTTCTGGTAAAAGCCCGAAACAGAGGACGAAGGGCAAACAAAGACCTTAAGGATATCCAGCCAGATGCTCTACTCAACAATTTTGAAATATTAGATGATCTTGATCAGTGCATGGAGATACCTGAAACGTTGCTACCTGATGCAAATATAACAAGGCCGAATCAGATGTTTCTTCTTGAGGGGGAACTTAAGGAATAAGATCTAGGAGGTTTAAGTGAAGAACAAAGGGCTTTGGATTTGAGTATAGGGGACTTGGTTGGGTCTAGCCCTATAAGGGAAACTATTTTGGAAAGTGGTACAGATTTAGTTATGCCCTATCCTACTCAGGCACTGATGCAGTCATCCTTGGACTGCAAAACTCCTATGGTGTTGGGATCGTAGTAGAAAATAATTAAAAAATGTTTTTCGGATAAGAATATGAAGGTGGGTCGAAAGAAGGACCAGGATAAAATTAAGTTAATGGGGGAGAATTTGGTGGAGTCAGGCTTGGTAAGAACATTGGAATCCCATTTTTATAACCTCCAAAAATGAATATCCTTTCATGGAATGTAAGGGGGTTGAACAACATCCCCAGACAAAAATTTGTTCATGATTTGGTTCGTGTGCATTCTTCAGATGTGGTGTTTATTCAGGAGACTAAATTGTCTATGGATATTACTCCCAAGTTGTGGAGAAGGGGGCAATTCCAATGTATTGGTGCATGTGGATATGCTGGTGGCATTGCTTGTTTATGGGATCCGGTTAAGATATCCCCTCTTACTTGGATTTCCAGTAGATGGTCTATTTCGATGGTCGGACATGATAATGAATCTGGTGAAACCATCCTACTTACAAATGTGTATGCTCCTATTGATTACAATGGTAAAGTGAATTTGTGGGAGCACATTTTATTTGTGAGAAGTTTGGTTCCCTTGTACCCATAGATTTTGGTTGGAGACTTCAACTCTATCACTTGTCTAGAGGAGAAACATGGTGGGGTGGACCGTATCGAGCCTTTTTATTCTATCTTCAGTGCTCATATCTAGGCCCTAAACTTGGTTGACATCAATCCAGATAATGGGATATTTACTTGGCACAATAGAAGGTGTGGGGAAGCTTCCATATCAAAGAGACTAGATAGGTTTTTGATATCCAGTTATTAGATCGGTAATAACAGAAGTGCTAGTTTTGTAATTCTAGAGGGTAGGGGATCTGATCATTGGCCCACCAAACTCTCCGCTTTAGAGTTAGGGCTAAAAAAAAATACCTCCTTTAAGTTTTAACTTATGTGGCTTTGTGATCCTAAGCTTCATGATTTCATGCAAGGCTGGTGGACCACTAGCAAAACTCCTCATGGCACTGCTATGTATTCCTTTATGAAGTGACTATAATTTGTAAAACATAAATTGAAGAGATGGAATAGACTAAATTTTTGGAACCTTTCCTTGGCTAAGCTGGTAGCTCTTAGGAGGATGGAAGAAGCTTCAAGGAATATTAGAGATCAAGGATTCATGAAGGAGCTTCTTGTTGAGGAATCTGAGGCTATGAAAGACCTTGCTGAATGGGAACTAAGGGAAGAAATTTTTTGGAAACAAAAAATCTCGAGTAGATTGGCTTCAGGAAGGGGATAGGAACACAACCTTCTTTTATAACTTAGTTAAGGCTCACCGTAATGGTAACCTAATTACCTCTCTTGTGAATTCTCAGGGTGCCCTGCTCTCTTATTTCAAAGATATTTCAGAAGAGACTAAGAGGTATTTTTCCTCTCTCTTCAAGGAGGACTCCCTATCAGATAATGAGAATGAAAAGCTTATTCTAAACTATATTCCAGCGATTATTTCTAGAGAGATGAATGAGCACTTGATGGGTCCAATTTCCCTTAAGGAGTTGGAAAATGTTGTATTCAAGATGAAAAAAGGAAAATCCCCAGGCCCAGATGGATTCTCGATTGAGTTTTATCAGGATTTTTGAGATTTAATCAAATTTGATCTTTTGGAGGTGGTCCATGAGTCCCAAAAGAACAAATAGATGCTAAAGGCCCTAAATGCTACCTTTGTGGTGCTTATACCCAAAAAGAGGGAGCAAATTCCTTAGATATGTTTAGGCCTATTGCTCTCTGCAATGTTGTTTATAAGATCATCACAAAAATTATTGCTAAGAGGTTGAAGATATGGTTGAGCAAAATCATCTCTAAGGAGCAAGGAGGATTTGTTGGGTTATTATTGTAAAATATTATGTTATGGATTAGTAGCACATGTTTAGCATATGTTTTAATAAGTTTGTTATTTTAGGATAAGCCTTATTTAAGGCGTTCTTAAGCCAAAGACCTTTACTCTATGTATTTAAACCTAAAGTGGGGCCTGGTTATTGTCCAAAAATGTTCAATATTCTATACTAGCTCAAATAAGGACCTCTATTGCTAATCTCATATTTTTATCTATTTTGTAGTGGAAAGCAAAATCACCAAAAATACTTTGGAGGACCGATAATTTTTTTGCTCTCTATGACAAAAACAATTTTTTTTGCTCCATATTTGTCATTTCACATTAGGACTTAATCTTGTTTGTTGTCAAATAAAATTGGTCTTTTGCTTATTTATTTGGTAAAAATAAACAAAAGGAAACAAGGGAACTATCGCATCTTAATCACATGGGACAATTAACTAAATCTTTAAGCTTTAGCACCAAAATTAAAATAACATATAGTTACATTTGGGGCTTGTTTGTTACATCGCTCTTAAAGAGAAATTGTCATTTACTTCCTCATCAAAAATTAAAATGAGTTTAACTTTAAGCCTTGTTGCATTTGTCTGTTGCATTAAGACTATATAGTTACATTTGGGGCTTGTTTGTTACATCGCTCTTAAAGAGAAATTGTTATTTACTTCCTCATCAAAAATTAAAATGAGTTTAACTTTAAGCCTTGTTGCATTTGTCTATTGCATTAAGACTAGATTAAGATTAAACTTAAACAAAAATAATATCTTAAGAAAAATGTGGGTGTTCTTCACACTAATCTATTAAACACAAAACTTTAAACTCATAAATTACCCTAATATTAAGGTGGACGTAAAGAAGATAAAATCTAAAAAAATATCACAAATAGACCTTCATGACACCTCACTCTTTCACCCTTGCCACACAACCCTAGTCAATTGTAACCATTTTCTATTGAAGATTAATTTCCAAGTGAATAATTTTTCTTGACCCCACTGTTGAGATAAAGGCCTCAATATCTTCCCAATGGAATTCAAACCCATAACAAGCAACAATAAATTTTATACCAAAATACATCTCTAATTAAGGGTTCAACATCATGGACATCGATGCCAACCGATGCCATAAAATCACAATGTTGAGTGCCACTACAAAAGCACCTTCAAATTCAAAGGAACACAAGGAAATTGCATTTCAAATTTTGTTATCTCATTATTTACGTTGGCGTAATATATTTCCTTTTCCCTAGGATTGAAGTTCTCATTTTACTTGTTCACATCAACCCCAACATGGTTCTCATGTTGAAGTAGTGCAAGGGAGGGCACCCTATAAAAAATCGAAACATGTTTGCCATGGCTCAAGAATCTTCAAGATGAAACTACGGTCTAAAAAGGCCTAAAAGATGAAACCATTCTTGCCTTAACGCGTAATCATCAAGAGTGATGGGATCCCATGGGTTTTTCTTAGTGGCATCAAACTCGACACCAACTATTGATAAGGAAAGTTGATTTGTTAAAGAAATCGAACTCGGTGGAGAGATGTTCTATTTTAAGAGATTGTATAAAACTTTGTTAACATGGAGGATTGTTCCGCCAAGAGAGATGCTATATGAAATATCACATCCTCTACCTTAGTTATCAATGGCAATTTATTGGTAACTGAAGATTTTAATTTAATTTTTATTTCTTTCGAAGTCCGAGAAGTAGGAGCTTGGAGTACAAGGACTTGCCAGCAACCGCTTTGGCACATGGACCGAGGTGGCATAAATGTTGCACATGAATCAAATGCACCGGTTACGTTATTGCATCGAGGTGCGCATTTGGGTTACGTATGAATCTAGTGCACATTGGCCGTGACATGGATCAAGGTGTATAGTCAAAGCTGCGCACGAATCGGATGTGTGCAACAAGCAGGCCAAGCCAAAGGTAGTGGAAGTCCGATTGCAACAAGTTGAAGACAACTCTGTATTTAAATTCTTGCCTTGCAAAATTTTCCTGTTTGGAGGTCTCCCGTGCTGACTTCCGCTCGGCGTTTCCCCCGGCTGATTAGGGAAGAATGAGATCGTCGAGAGGAGAGAAGAAAAACACCAGCATCCGAATGCAAATTCTTAGATCCGAACTCAAACTTATAAAACCCAAAAGAAATTGCCCTGAGAGGCAATTTGTACGTGAGGAAAGCCGGACTTTAAACACCCTAGAGATAACCGCCTAAACCCTGCTGCAGCCTGCCTTGAAATAACTTAACAAACATTATTCATATAAAATGAGGGTTACAAAAATCCTCTCAACCGAGAGAAAACTAACATCCCCCAAGATAAACCAAGACAAAAAACAAATGTCGAGTTTGCCGCTCGAACATTTACTTCCTGCATGAGCCACATTGCTCCATCGAACCGATCTCGTCTCCTCATTTTGCTTTTTCTCCAAATTACCTCCCGCTCTCCTCTCTTTCTCTTTCTCTGCTCTCCTTTCCACACTTCCACACTCATGTTTGAAAACCCGAACCACCCCATACAGCCAAGGAAGAGGGAAGATAGGGTTTGTCCTCCGACATGTTTTGATAGACCTCAACTAGGGTTTCTTACCAATCATCAAACTTGCATTAAATCGTCGAACCTGGCATTAACTCTATGCGATAAGATTTGCTAGACATCACATCTTTCGGGTAGGGTGGCTGACGTCATGTCAAACTTTTGTCAAGATCCCTCCGATTGCGCCCAACTAAGTATCCGACTTACAAGGAAATCGGTAAGCCAATATTTCCCTAACACCCTCCTTTAAACCTATTTCATGAGCCCTTGACTCCAAGATGCTCTTGCAATCTCGAAGTCTTCTCCTTCAAAGGCTTCATGAAAATATCCTATCCGCTCCTGGATCCGAAACCGCAATTGAATTTCTTCCCATTTCACCAACTATCTAATGAAGTGATAATGAATATCGATGTGCTTCGCTTCCGACCATGGAACACGGATACTTTGACAATGCGATGGCCGAATTGTTATCACAAAAAATTATTGTCACACCTTTCAGAGGATAGTTCAGTTCATTCAGAACTCTTCGCATCCAAACTGCCTAGCATGTGGTTGACGTGGCGATGACATATTCTGCTTCGACTATGGACAATGCAACAATGGGTTGTTTCTTGGACGCCCATGAGACTACCCCGATCTAAGATGGAAAGCATACCCGAAGGTGCTCTTTCAATCATCGTCATTGCCACCACTATCTCGTGAACCGACCAATTCCAACTGGTCCTGTCTGGCATAAAATAGGCCATTGTTCTGCATCCTATTGACATAGTGTAAGATCCTCTTGCCTACTTGCTAGTGCATGTCCTTCGGATTCTCCATAAAATGGTTGATCGATCGACTCGAACATCAGATCTGCCGAGTTGTAGTCAAATACATCGGACGCAACTAGCCTCTTAAACAAGGTTGGATCTATATTTCTCCTCGAATCCAACCTTGCTCGCCTCTCAAACCTATGGCTAGTGTGATGGCGGTTTATCGTCCTCCATCTTGGACCGCTTTAGGACATCCTTCACATACTTACCTCAAAAATGAAGATGCCATATGCGATTGCTTAACTTCATTGCCAAGAAAATACTTCATTAGCCCTAAGTCCGTCATCTCGAACTCCTTCATGGTCATTCCCGAACTAGTCAAACAAGACATTACTCTTGCCAATATAAATCAAATCGTCCACATACAGGTAGATGATTATGAGCTCACCTACATAATTTGTCTTCATGTATAGGGTGTGGTCATATGGGAATTTTACAAACCCATTTTCCTAAAAATAACTATCAATTTGGCTATACCAAGCCCGAGGTGCCCGCTTCAAACCGTATAGGGCCTTTTTCGGCCTTCGGGACTTTGCCCTCCCGGCCTTCAATTTCATAACCCGGTGGTCGGTCTATGTAGACCTATTCCTCTAACACTCCATTGAGGAAGGTTAACTTGACATCCATCCGGTACATCTTCCAACCCTGTTGGGATGATGCCAGGATCATCCCCGACCGTGTCAAGTCGAGCACAGCGACATATACCTCTATGATAATCAATCCTAACTTCGTTTGTAACCCTTCACCACCAGCCTAGCCTTATGCTTTTCAACATCTCCTTGGGCGTTGAACTTTGTCTTATACACCCACTTGACCCCAATGGTCTTCTTCTCACTGGAATATCCGCGCTGCCATGTATCATTATTTTCAATGGATTTAATCTCCTTTGTCCATCACCTGCACCCACTTCTGAATCTGACTTACGTCTTCAAACTCTACTGGATCAACTTCAGTAAAGAATGCAAAGTCAGAGTACTATTCATCTACATTGGTTTGGGTTGCCTCATAGATTTCTTGCAAGCTCCTTGTCTTCGCTGGCATCACCAGGTTCTAGATTCTACTTGCGCATGGAAGCAACCGAGATGGAGTGGTTGTGCTACTACTGGCACTACTACTATTGTTGGACATTGCACGTGCTTGAAAACTTCATTATTCCAAGTCAACAGACTGTACTACTGTTGGCTCTGACTAGCTAGTATCCGACTTCCAGTTCCAGGCTTCATCTTCAAGAAATTTTACATCACGATTGATGATGAGCTTCTTTGTCATAGGGTTGTACAACCTATATGCCTTCGCCTACTCATTGTACCCTATGAAAATGCACTTCTCAGCTCTATCACCCAACTTTTGCCGCTTCTCTTCCGAACATGTGCATATGCAATGCACCCGAACACACGTAAGTGAGCCACACTTGGCTTCACACCGCTCTAGGCCTCCTAAGGGATTTTGTCCTTCACGCTTTTGGTGGGACATCTATTTAGCGAGTAGACCGCACAAGTTACAACCTCTACCCAAAAATCATGCGGTAATCCCTTCGCCTTCATCATGCTTCGTGCCATCTCCATGATGGTCAGGTTCTTCCTCTCAGCTATGTCGTTCTGCTATGGCGTGTATCTGGAAGTGAACTGCATTCGAATTCCATGTTGCTTGTAGTAGTTATGGAATTCGTTGGATATGTATTCACCTTCGCCATCTATCCTGAGAGTCTTGATCTGATATCCGCTTTGTTTCTCCACCAGAGCCTTGAACTCCTTGAATCTGGAAAATGCTTTTGACTTCAACTTGATGGCATAGATCCATGTATTTTGGCTGAAGTCATCTATGAATGTTAAGAAGTATTTATTGCTGGCAAACATGCTGGTCTGCATCGGACCATAAATTTCTGAGTGCACCAACTCTAGTGGCTGTGATGTTCTCCAAGACTGACTAGAAGGGAATGAATCCCTATGTTTTTTGATGACTAAGCAGCCCTCACAAACTTGATTTGTTGCTGGCCAGCAAATATTGGATGGGGTTGTTATTACTACAGAAGTTAGTCACTCGATGAAAACTTCTAAGGAGAAAACTATGTTCATTAAGTATGACATGGCCAAAGCCTATGATCGGGTCGATGGTCCTTTCTTAAGAAAGTTCTTGCCGCTTTTGGATTTGAGGAGGAATGGATTAGATGGGTGATGAGCTCTGCTTTCTTCTTCCTCATTCTTTGTTCTTGTTAATAATGAGCCATCAGAGATTTTTTAGGCCTCAAGGGGATTGAGGCAAGGAGATCCTTTATCTCCTTATTTGTTTATCATTATGGTGAAAGGGTTGGAAATATTGCTCAAGTCTCAAGTCATGCAGGGTCTCGTTCAAGGGTGGAAGTGGGATAGTAGTTTGCCACCTCTTTTCACCTTCAATTTGTTGATGATACTGCTTTGTTGGGAGTTGCCACTATCAGGGAAGCTAGAAATATTAGACAGTCTATTGACATATATCTTGGTGCTTCTAGAAAATTGATTAATGAGGACAAGTCTTCTATTTTCTTCTTCAATACCCCTCCTCTTATTCAAGCCAGGATTGCTCGCATTCTAAGATTCCATGTTAGGACTCCCCCTTCATTTATCTTGGTATTCCAATTTCATCTCATCCTCTACCTAGATATTCTTGGCAATATATGCTTGATAATTTTAGAAGGAAGGTGAATTAATGGACTTTCGGAGGGCTATCCACTCGCAGTAGAGTGTTGCTTTTAAAATTTGTTGTTCAAGCTTTACCCATTTATAGATGTTTTGTACAAATAGCTCCATCTCACTTCATCAAGGACATGGATGCTTTGTCAAGACAGTTTTTATGGTCTGGAAAACTTGATCAATCTAAATGGATTTTGGTTAGGTAATATTCTATATGTAGGCTAGTGCAAGAGGGAGACCTTGGGTTGCGATAGACGACTTTTTTTGGGCAGGCTTTGGCTGCAAAACTTTATTGGAGATGGTCTACCTCTCAAGATCATATTTGGGCTAAAATATTATCTTGTAAATACTTGAGAGGTATTTATGAGACCGAGATCCCTAGAGTCAGCTTGGTTGGGAAAGGTCCACTTATCTGGCACACTCTAAAAAGAGGAACTAATTTAATCAAGCAGGGTTTGTTATAGATTTGCAATCAGGGATCAAATGCTCTTTTTTGGGAGGATTTTTGGGATGGTCACTCTCCTATCTTGAATCAATATCCTAGGTTACTTTCCCTAAGCATTTTTTTCTTGGAAGCAGGCTGGTCTCGTGTGGAGGACTTTAAAAAAATTCAGTCTTTTGGAAATATGGAGATGTACAGGTGGAAAGATCCACAAGAATGGCCCCAAGGGGGACTGGCCAAGGACATAGAGGTGCTTTATTTTATTCTTACGAGGAGGCCTTGTTCTTCATTGAGGGGTAAAGATATTCGGCTTGGAACCCCGATCCTAAGGGAACCTACTCGGTAGCCTATGGTTATCAGGTTCTTGATAAGCAAAAGTATGGGAGTCTTCCTGTCACTTGGTGGAAAAATGTGTGGAACAAATTTTCCCGGCCAAAATGTAACTTCTTTCTTTGGTTGGTAGCTCATAATAAATGCCTCACTTGGGATAATGTGAGGAAGAGGGGATTTTAGGGTCCCTCTTTTTGTGTCATTTGTAGTAAGAATGAGGATGACTCTTCTCATTTATTTTTCCAATGCTCCTTTACCAGAGACATTTGGCATCGTTGGTGGAGCGCTTGGAACCATTCATGTTTTCATGTGCTATCCCCCGGTGGAGTTTTGGAGTAGTCCGGGCAAACCTCCGACCAAGGCCCTCTTCCTTCGAGTGGCTTGGAATTTGGGCCCTTATTGCATCATCTAGAAAATTTGGCTCGAATGGAACCATCGCATATTTTAGGGCGCTCATTTAGTTGTTCAACAGATCTAGCAAAGGATCCCGTGTATGGTTTAGGAAACCATCCATAGAAAATGTGATGTGGACCCTCTTTTGGATTCTAGGGAGGAGAAGGTACAACAAGCCCTTGGTCTTTTTGGAGATGGTGTGAACTCTTTTAGCCCTAGTAGGGTTCCTCAACTCAACAAGAAGGTTAGGAGAGATGGTATGTGGAGGCCACCCCTTAGAGGAGTTTTAAAAATTAATACTGATGGATCGTCCAAGGGTAATCCCGGACATGCTGGCATTGGCGATGTTGGGAGAGATTCTACCGGTGGTGTTAGTTTTTTCTTTTCCATTTATAAAGGTGTTCACTCCAACAATTTTATGGAAGCTCTTGCAATTCTTGAGGCCTTGCGAGGGGGGTTTTCTCTTGGTCGGCATAGGATTATCTCGCGAGTCTGACTCTCAAATTGTGGTTAATAATTTAAACAGTAAAAGGGTGGAGGAAGTTAATTGGAAGTTGGTCTCTGTAGCAGTTTAGATTCTCAGAATGAGTGAGGAGTTCGAATTTATATCCTTTGTGCACATTCCAAGGGAATGGAATGTGGTTGCTGATTACCTGGCCAAAAGGGCTTCTGAGCTGTTGGATCCTTGGAGTATCGATAATTGGGAGAGTCTCTCGCCTCGGGACTCTCAACGCCTGTGGGAGTTGATCCACAAGGATGTACAGACTTAATGTGGTTTGTTATTGTTGTCTTTTTCGGGTGTCATTCTAGTCTAGTGGTTTTAGCCTGTTTGGCTGTTTATTTGATTCCTGGTTGGAAGCTCAATTGTACTCTGTAATCCAAACTTTTTATTAATAAATTTTTTCCTTTATTTAAAAAAAAAAAATGTACTCAAATATGAAAAAAAAGAAGGGAAGAAATGACACAAGGCAATCATTAAACTTGTGAAAAAAAAAAAATGGGTTGTCCTCCAAGTTAGGATTATATAAATTGAATAATAGGAAAGCAAAATAATGAACAACTCCCTTCGTGTAGAAAATACGAGGCTTCCCATTTTCTTAAATTGAAACTACCTTGTGAGAATCATTTCTTCTCTCCTGTGGATTCGGGCTGAAGATTTCCCGAGAATATTGAGAAGGGAAATTCCAGAAGCTAATGGTGTGGGTCTCTGTAGAGATTCCGGTCGAAGCCGACAACCCGACCTTCACGTTCTGGGGAAGAAACTGAGAGAGATCTAAATCATACGATAAGATTGGGCTTTCAGGCTTCGACAGATCGTTACTGCCACCAGGGTTATACAACAGAAACACCATAAGCTTATTCGCTGCGCCGTTATAATCTACGCATACGTCCCATTCTTTTCCGTTCTTAAGATTTTCGTCCCCGTTCTTAAGATTTTCGTCCCCAGATCGGTTGGTGGCTCTTGCATTGCTCAATGAAAAAGTAACGTTTGAAAAAACAGTATTGACATCGATTCCCACGTGGTTTTCATCGGGATCCCAGCGATTTTGGTAACTGTCGAACTCCACAGCAACCGTCTGATACGGGGAACCGGCGAGGGTTGTGGTGTTGAACAGACCAATGCCTCCGCCCCAGGCGTTCATCGGCTGGTGCAGGTCGAAAGGCGCAAGGAAGAATGCGAGTACGTCTCCAAAGCCCGTGGACACATTGTTGCCCTCGCCGATGACGATGTGGAAATGCGTAGTGAAGTTTGCAAGAACGGGAGAAGAGTTGTCCCACAGCGGAATGGGTGTACCGTGAGACACCCATCCGAAGCTATAAGCTAGGCTGCCCTTGGATTGGTTTGAAAGTAAGCTTTCCCCTCAAAATTTAAATCCGTTTGGGGAGGGAAAGTAAAACCTACGCTTCCCGTTTGTGCCACCGATATAAAAGAATTAGCAACACAGAAAAAGAAGAGGAGGGGGTGGAACGGAGTCCGAGAGAAGATCCCATGGTGTAGCAGAGCGCAGGAGCATTGTCTAAGATAGTTAAGAATGGTGATATATATTGGTAACCTCGTTGGCAAAGTCGATGGTGCTCGGCGGAGATGGTCGAAGGCGTATGGGGTAACTCTGGACGCATCTACGCTTAATGGAGTCAAAATTAGAACTTTTTATATTAAATAGGTGAGTTTTCTTTCATTATATTTGCCTTCTGTCGTTTTTAATTGACATATTCCTACCAAGGAAGTTTTCCTTCGCGAGTGCCGCCCCATGGTGCCGATAAGCTCAAGTTTTGGACGTTTGCAAAATGTCGTACCTGCCGTATTTTAGGATTCCCAAATTTGTTTTAAAGAGAATTTTATAATTTATATTATACCTTGAACAGCTGAATTGAAACACAAAAGTGACATTTACTAAATATGACATTTACTAAATATTATAGAAGTGTGACCCCTTGTGCAATGGAGAATAATTTCTCTTTTGATGATTTTTGTTTTTCTCTTTTTGCTTTTATGGGTGTTCAGTTTTTTATAAGTAAAAGGCATATCCACAAAGGTGTTGCGTAAGGGGAAAACATATCATAATAGGTTTGTTTATTTATTATAATATATGTATGAGGGCGGAAGGTAAGGAATGAAATTTTGTTTGCTTTGATCGAATGGTTACCACATGGACATTAGTCCTCTTGCTAGCCCAACTTATGAGGTTTAATCCTATGTCATTTTGTCTCATTTCATTATTAATTTAAAGAAGGTTGGGATCTAATTTCAGTATTAATTTAAAAAGATTTGGATCTAAAATGTATACTTATTCTTATTGGAATATTTTAGTTGTATGTTGGATTGTTAGTTAGGTTGTTTAAGTTTAAATCATGGAAAAATAGACCACTTTGTACCTCCATAAAATATGACCCTTACTTGTGCCATCCCATATATTTTAACTCACTTCAACTAAAAATTAATTTTATATATATATATATATATATATATATATATATATATATATATTTTTTTTTTTTGATTTTTATTCAAATATTTTTTCATTATTTTTTTAAGTTTAAAATTATTTATTAAAATTATAATTTTCAAAATTAAAATATTATTAAATAAATATATATTCTTATAATGGTCTAGTAGTAAACAATATTTGATTATTATTGTAAAATATTATGTTATGGATTAGTAGCACATGTTTAGCATATGTTTTAATAAGTTTGTTATTTTAGGATAAGCCTTATTTAAGGCGTTCTTAAGCCAAAGACCTTTACTCTATGTATTTAAACCTAAAGTGGGGCCTGGTTATTGTCCAAAAATGTTCAATATTCTATACTAGCTCAAATAAGGACCTCTATTGCTAATCTCATATTTTTATCTATTTTGTAGGAAAGCAAAAGCACCAAAAATACTTTTGAGGACCGATAATTCTTTTGCCTCTATGACAAAAACAATTTTTTTTGCTCCATATTTGTCATTTCAGCATTAGGACTTAATCTTGTTTGTTGTCAAATAAAATTGGTCTTTGTTTTCTATTTATTTGGTAAAATAAACAAAAGGAAACAAGGAACTAGTTTAATCTTAATCACATGGGACACCAACTAAATCTTTAAGCTTTAGCACCAAATTAAAATAACATATAGTTACATTTGGGGCTTGTTTGTTACATCGCTCTTAAAGAGAAATTGTCATTTACTTCCTCATCAAAAATTAAAATGAGTTTAACTTTAAGCCTTGTTGCATTTGTCTGTTGCATTAAGACTATATAGTTACATTTGGGGCTTGTTTGTTACATCGCTCTTAAAGAGAAATTGTTATTTACTTCCTCATCAAAAATTAAAATGAGTTTAACTTTAAGCCTTGTTGCATTTGTCTATTGCATTAAGACTAGATTAAGATTAAACTTAAACAAAAATAATATCTTAAGAAAAATGTGGGTGTTCTTCACACTAATCTATTAAACACAAAACTTTAAACTCATAAATTACCCTAATATTAAGGTGGACGTAAAGAAGATAAAATCTAAAAAAATATCACAAATAGACCTTCATGACACCTCACTCTTTCACCCTTGCCACACAACCCTAGTCAATTGTAACCATTTTCTATTGAAGATTAATTTCCAAGTGAATAATTTTTCTTGACCCCACTGTTGAGATAAAGGCCTCAATATCTTCCCAATGGAATTCAAACCCATAACAAGCAACAATAAATTTTATACCAAAATACATCTCTAATTAAGGGTTCAACATCATGGACATCGATGCCAACCGATGCCATAAAATCACAATGTTGAGTGCCACTACAAAAGCACCTTCAAATTCAGAGGAACACAAGGAAATTGCATTTCAAATTTTGTTATCTCATTATTTACGTTGGCGTAATATATTTCCTTTTCCCTAGGATTGAAGTTCTCATTTTACTTGTTCACATCAACCCCAACATGGTTCTCATGTTGAAGTAGTGCAAGGGAGGGCACCCTATAAAAAATCGAAACATGTTTGCCATGGCTCAAGAATCTTCTTAAGATGAAACTACGGTCTAAAAGGCCTAAAAGATGAAACCATTCTGTTCACTGCCAGAATCATCAAGAGTGATGGGATCCCATGGGTTGTTCTTGTAAGTATCAAACTCGACACCAACTATGATAAGGAAAGTTGATTTGTTAAAGAAATCGAATATCTGTGTGGAGAGTTGTTCTATTTTAAGAGAGATTTACAAAACTTTGTTAACATGGAGATTGTTCCAGTTTAAGAGAGATGTGCTATATGAAATATCACATCCTCTACCTTAGTTATCAATGGCAATTTATTGGTAACTGAAGATTTTAATTTAATTTTTATTTTTCGAAGTCCGAGAAGTAGGAGCGAAGTGCGAAGGACGGTTGTGCAATCAGTTTGCACATGGATCGAGGTGCACAGTCGGGTTGCACATGAATCTGGCACGCAATCGAGTTACGCACAGACTGAGGTGCGCATTTGGGTTGCGCATGAATCTAGTGCACAGTCGGGTTGCACATGGATCAAGGTGCGTAGTCAGGTTGTGCACGAATCTGATGTGCAGTCGGGTTATGCTGGTCAAAGGTAGCGAAGTCTGATTTCACAGCGAAGTTGGGAAGACAACTCCAGACTTAGCAAAATTTTGGCCTTGCAAAATTTTCCTGTTTGGAGGTTTGTGCGGCTACGGCGTTGGTTTCCCTGGATTGGGAAGAACTGTACGGGAGGAGAAAAACACCAGATCTGAATGCAAAATTTTAGATCTGAACTCAAACTTATAAAACCCAAAAGAAATTGCTCTGAGGCAATTTGTACAGAGAACAACAGACTTTAGCACATAGAGATAACCGTAAACCCTATAGATGCCTTAAATAACAACAAACATTATTCATATAAAATGAGGGTTACAAAAATCCTCAACTGAGGAAAACTAACATCTGCAAGATAAACTAAGACAAAAAACAAATGTCGAGTTTGCTGCTCGAACATTTACCAGATGAGCCACATTGCTCACTGAACCGATCTCGTCTCCTATTTTGCTATTTCTCCAAATTACCTCTCGCTCTCCTTTCTTTCTCTGCTCTCCTTTCCACACTTCCACACACATGTTTGAAAACCCAAACTACCTTATATAGCCATAGGAAGAGGAAGATAGGGTTTGTCCTCTGACATGTTTTGATAGACCCTCAACTAGGGTTTCTTACCAATCATCAAACTGGAATTAAATCGTCGAACTGGCATTAACTTCTGTGGCGATAAGATCTGTTAGACATCACATCTTTCAGAGGGTAGGTGCAACGTCATGTCAAACTTTTGTCAAGATCCCTGACTGCGCCAGCGCAGTCCGACTAAGGCATGAAATCTGGGTTAATATTTCTAACACCCTCCTTTAAACCTTATTTCATGAGCGCTTTGACTCCAAGATGCTCTTGCAATTTGCTGAAGTCTTCCTCCTTCAAAGGCTTCGTGAAAATATCTGCCAATTGCTCCTTGGATCTGTAAAACTGCAATTGAATTTCTTCAAATTTCACCAACTATCTAATGAAGTGATAATGAATATCGATGTGCTTCGTTCGACCATGGAACACGGATACTTTGACAGTGCGATGGCCGAATTGTTATCACAAAAAAATATTGTCACGCCTTTCAGAGGATAGTTCAGTTCATTCAGAACTCTTCGCATCCAAACTGCCTAGCATGTGGTTGACGTGGCGATGACATATTCTGCTTCGACTATGGACAATGCAACAATGGGTTGTTTCTTGGACGCCCATGAGACTACCCCGATCTAAGATGGAAAGCATACCCGAAGGTGCTCTTTCGATCATCGTACTGCCAGCCCAGTCACTATCTATGAAGCCGACCAATTCCAACTAGTCCTGTCTGGCATAAAATAGGCCATTGTTTTGCATACCATTGACATAGCGTAATATCCTCTTGCCTACTTGCTAGTGCGTGTCCTTCAGATTCTCCATAAAATGGTTGATCAGACTGACTCCGAACATCAGATCTAGCTGAGTTGTAGTCAAATACATCAGACTGCCAACTAGCCTCTTAAACAGGGTTGGATCTATATTTCTCCCTGAATCCAGCTTGCTCAGCTTCAAACCTATGGCTACGAGTGTGATGGCAGAGTTTATCGTCCTCCATCTTGGACCGCTTTAGGACATCCTTCACATACTTACCCTCAAAAATGAAGATGCCATATGTCGATTGGTTAACTTCAATGCTAAGAAAATACTTCATTAGCCCTAAGTCCGTCATCTCGAACTCCTTCATGGCCGTTTCCGAACTAGTCAAACAAGACATTACTCTTGCCAATATAAATCAAATCGTCCACATACAGGTAGATGATTATGAGCTCACCTACATCATTTGTCTTCATGTATAGGGTGTGGTCATATGGGAATTTTACAAACCCATTTTCCTAAAAATAACTGTCAATTTAGCTATACCAAGCCTGAGGTGCCTGCTTCAAAACCGTATAGGGCCTTTTTCAGCTTCAGGACTTTGCCCTCCCGGCCTTCAATTTCATAACCTTGGTGGCTGGTCTATGTAGACCTATTCCTCTAACACTCCATTGAGGAAGGTTAACTTGACATCCATCTGGTACATCTTCCAACCCTGTTGGGATGATGCCAGGATCATCCTGACTGTGTCAAGTCAGGCTACAGGCGCATATACCTCATGATAATCAATGCCTAACTTCTGCTTGTAACCCTTCACCACCAGTCTAGCCTTATGCTTTTCAACATCTCCTTGGGCGTTGAACTTTGTCTTATACACCCACTTGACCCCAATGGTCTTCTTCTCTACTGGAATATCTGTCAGTTGCCATGTATCATTATTTTCAATGGATTTAATCTCCTTGTCCATCACCTGCACCCACTTCTGAATCTGACTTACGTCTTCAAACTCTACTGGATCAACTTCAGTAAAGAATGCAAAGTCAGAGTACTATTCATCTACATTGGTTTGGGTTGCCTCATAGATTTCTTGCAAGCTCCTTGTCTTCGCTGGCATCACCAGGTTCTAGATTCTACTTGCGCATGGAAGCAACCGAGATGGAGTGGTTGTGCTACTACTGGCACTACTACTATTGTTGGACATTGCACGTGCTTGAAAACTTCATTATTCCAAGTCAACAGACTGTACTACTGTTGGCTCTGACTAGCCAGTATCCGACTTCCAGTTCCAGGCTTCATCTTCAAGAAATTTTACATCACGATTGATGATGAGCTTCTTTGTCATAGGGTTGTACAACCTATATGCCTTCGCCTACTCATTGTACCCTATGAAAATGCACTTCTCGACTCTATCATCCAACTTTTGCCGCTTCTCTTCTGGAACATGTGCATATGCAATGCACCCGAACACACGTAAGTGAGCCACACTTGGCTTCACACCGCTCTAGGCCTCCTAAGGGATTTTGTCCTTCACGCTTTTGGTGGGACATCTATTTAGCAGGTAGACTGCACATGTTACATCCTCTACCCAAAATTCATGCGGTAATCCCTTCGCCTTCATCATGCTTCGTGCCATCTCCATGATGGTCAGGTTCTTCCTCTCAGCTATGTCGTTCTGCTATGGCGTGTATCTGGAAGTGAACTGCATTCGAATTCCATGTTGCTTGTAGTAGTTATGGAATTCGTTGGATATGTATTCACCTTCGCCATCTATCCTGAGAGTCTTGATCTGATATCTGCTTTGTTTCTCCACCAGAGCCTTGAACTCCTTGAATCTGGAAAATGCTTTTGACTTCAACTTGATGGCATAGATCCATGTATTTTGGCTGAAGTCATCTATGAATGTTAAGAAGTATTTATTGCTGGCAAACATGCTGGTCTGCATCGGACCATAAATTTCTGAGTGCACCAACTCTAGTGGCTGTGATGTTCTCCAAGACTGACTAGAAGGGAATGAATCCCTATGTTTTTTGATGACTAAGCAGCCCTCACAAACTTGATTTGTTGCTGGCCAGCAAATATTGGATGGGGTTGTTATTACTACAGAAGTTAGTCACTCGATGAAAACTTCTAAGGAGAAAACTATGTTCATTAAGTATGACATGGCCAAAGCCTATGATCGGGTCAGATGGTCCTTTCTTAAGAAAGTTCTTGCTGCTTTTGGATTTGAGGAGGAATGGATTAGATGGGTGATGAGCTCTGTTTCTTCTTCCTCATTCTTTGTTCTTGTTAATAATGAGCCATCAGAGATTTTTTAGGCCTCAAGGGGATTGAGGCAAGGAGATCCTTTATCTCCTTATTTGTTTATCATTATGGTGAAAGGGTTGGAAATATTGCTCAAGTCTCAAGTCATGCAGGGTCTCGTTCAAGGGTGGAAGTGGGATAGTAGTTTGCCACCTCTTTTCACCTTCAATTTGTTGATGATACTGCTTTGTTGGGAGTTGCCACTATCAGGGAAGCTAGAAATATTAGACAGTCTATTGACATATATCTTGGTGCTTCTAGAAAATTGATTAATGAGGACAAGTCTTCTATTTTCTTCTTCAATACCCCTCCTCTTATTCAAGCCAGGATTGCTCGCATTCTAAGATTCCATGTTAGGACTCCCCCCTTCATTTATCTTGGTATTCCAATTTCATCTCATCCTCTACCTAGATATTCTTGGCAGTATATGCTTGATAATTTTAGAAGGAAGGTGAATTACTGGACTTTCAGAGGGCTATCCACTGCAGGTAGAGTGTTGCTTTTAAAATTTGTTGTTCAAGCTTTACCCATTTATAGATGTTTTGTACAAATAGCTCCATCTCACTTCATCAAGGACATGGATGCTTTGTCAAGACAGTTTTTATGGTCTGGAAAACTTGATCAATCTAAATGGATTTTGGTTAGGTAATATTCTATATGTAGGCTAGTGCAAGAGGGAGACCTTGGGTTGCGATAGACGACTTTTTTTGGGCAGGCTTTGGCTGCAAAACTTTATTGGAGATGGTCTACCTCTCAAGATCATATTTGGGCTAAAATATTATCTTGTAAATACTTGAGAGGTATTTATGAGACCGAGATCCCTAGAGTCAGCTTGGTTGGGAAAGGTCCACTTATCTGGCACACTCTAAAAAGAGGAACTAATTTAATCAAGCAGTGGTTTGTTATAGATTTGCAATCGGGGATCAAATGCTCTTTTTTGGGAGGATTTTTGGGATGGTCACTCTCCTATCTTGAATCAATATCCTAGGTTACTTTCCCTAAGCATTTTTTTCTTGGAAGCAAGTCGGGTCTCGTGTGGAGGACTTTAAAAAAATTCAGTCTTTTGGAAATATGGAGATGTACAGGTGGAAAGATCCACAAGAATGGCCCCAAGGGGGACTGGCCAAGGACATAGAGGTGCTTTATTTTATTCTTACGAGGAGGCCTTGTTCTTCATTGAGGGGTAAAGATATTCTGGCTTGGAACCCTGATCCTAAGGGAACCTACTCGGTAGCCTATGGTTATCAGGTTCTTGATAAGCAAAAGTATGGGAGTCTTCCTGTCACTTGGTGGAAAAATGTGTGGAACAAATTTTCCTGGCCAAAATGTAACTTCTTTCTTTGGTTGGTAGCTCATAATAAATGCCTCACTTGGGATAATGTGAGGAAGAGGGGATTTTAGGGTCCCTCTTTTTGTGTCATTTGTAGTAAGAATGAGGATGACTCTTCTCATTTATTTTTCCAATGCTCCTTTTACAGAGACATTTGGCATCGTTGGTGGAGCGCTTGGAACCATCCATGTTTTCATGTGCTATCCCTGGTGGAGTTTTGGAGTAGTCTGGGCAAACCTCCGACCAAGGCCCTCTTCCTTCGAGTGGCTTGGAATTTGGGCCCTTATTGCATCATCTAGAAAATTTGGCTCGAATGGAACCATCGCATATTTTAGGGCAGTTATTTGGTTGTTCAACAGACCTAGCAAAGGATCCTGTGTATGGTTTAGGAAACCATCCATAGAAAATGTGATGTGGACCCTCTTTTGGATTCTAGGGAGGAGAAGGTACAACAAGCCCTTGGTCTTTTTGGAGATGGTGTGAACTCTTTTAGCCCTAGTAGGGTTCCTCAACTCAACAAGAAGGTTAGGAGAGATGGTATGTGGAGGCCACCCCTTAGAGGAGTTTTAAAAATTAATACTGATGGATCGTCCAAGGGTAATCCCGGACATGCTGGCATTGGCGATGTTGGGAGAGATTCTACTGGTGGTGTTAGTTTTTTCTTTTCCATTTATAAAGGTGTTCACTCCAACAATTTTATGGAAGCTCTTGCAATTCTTGAGGCCTTGCGGAGGGGGTTTTCTCTTGGTCGGCATAGGATTATCTGCGAGTCTGACTCTCAAATTGTGGTTAATAATTTAAACAGTAAAAGGGTGGAGGAAGTTAATTGGAAGTTGGTCTCTGTAGCAGTTTAGATTCTCAGAATGAGTGAGGAGTTCGAATTTATATCCTTTGTGCACATTCCAAGGGAATGGAATGTGGTTGCTGATTACCTGGCCAAAAGGGCTTCTGAGCTGTTGGATCCTTGGAGTATCGATAATTGGGAGAGTCTCTCGCCTCGGGACTCTCAACGCCTGTGGGAGTTGATCCACAAGGATGTACAGACTTAATGTGGTTTGTTATTGTTGTCTTTTTCGGGTGTCATTCTAGTCTAGTGGTTTTAGCCTTGTTTGGTCGCTTTATTTGATTCCTGGTTGGAAGCTCAATTGTACTCGTAATCCAAACTTTTTATTAATAAATTTTTTCCTTTATTTAAAAAAAAAAATGTACTCAAATATGAAAAAAGAGAAGGGAAGAAATGACACAAGGCAATCATTAAACTTGTGAAAAAAAAAAAATGGGTTGTCCTCCAAGTTAGGATTATATAAATTGAATAATAGGAAAGCAAAATAATGAACAACTCCCTTCGTGTAGAAAATACGAGGCTTCCCATTTTCTTAAATTGAAACTACCTTGTGAGAATCATTTCTTCTCTCCTGTGGATTCGGGCTGAAGATTTCCCGAGAATATTGAGAAGGGAAATTCCAGAAGCTAATGGTGTGGGTCTCTGTAGAGATTCCGGTCGAAGCCGACAACCCGACCTTCACGTTCTGGGGAAGAAACTGAGAGAGATCTAAATCATACGATAAGATTGGGCTTTCAGGCTTCGACAGATCGTTACTGCCACCAGGGTTATACAACAGAAACACCATAAGCTTATTCGCTGCGCCGTTATAATCTACGCATACGTCCCATTCTTTTCCGTTCTTAAGATTTTCGTCCCCGTTCTTAAGATTTTCGTCCCCAGATCGGTTGGTGGCTCTTGCATTGCTCAATGAAAAAGTAACGTTTGAAAAAACAGTATTGACATCGATTCCCACGTGGTTTTCATCGGGATCCCAGCGATTTTGGTAACTGTCGAACTCCACAGCAACCGTCTGATACGGGGAACCGGCGAGGGTTGTGGTGTTGAACAGACCAATGCCTCCGCCCCAGGCGTTCATCGGCTGGTGCAGGTCGAAAGGCGCAAGGAAGAATGCGAGTACGTCTCCAAAGCCCGTGGACACATTGTTGCCCTCGCCGATGACGATGTGGAAATGCGTAGTGAAGTTTGCAAGAACGGGAGAAGAGTTGTCCCACAGCGGAATGGGTGTACCGTGAGACACCCATCCGAAGCTATAAGCTAGGCTGCCCTTGGATTGGTTTGAAAGTAAGCTTTCCCCTCAAAATTTAAATCCGTTTGGGGAGGGAAAGTAAAACCTACGCTTCCCGTTTGTGCCACCGATATAAAAGAATTAGCAACACAGAAAAAGAAGAGGAGGGGGTGGAACGGAGTCCGAGAGAAGATCCCATGGTGTAGCAGAGCGCAGGAGCATTGTCTAAGATAGTTAAGAATGGTGATATATATTGGTAACCTCGTTGGCAAAGTCGATGGTGCTCGGCGGAGATGGTCGAAGGCGTATGGGGTAACTCTGGACGCATCTACGCTTAATGGAGTCAAAATTAGAACTTTTTATATTAAATAGGTGAGTTTTCTTTCATTATATTTGCCTTCTGTCGTTTTTAATTGACATATTCCTACCAAGGAAGTTTTCCTTCGCGAGTGCCGCCCCATGGTGCCGATAAGCTCAAGTTTTGGACGTTTGCAAAATGTCGTACCTGCCGTATTTTAGGATTCCCAAATTTGTTTTAAAGAGAATTTTATAATTTATATTATACCTTGAACAGCTGAATTGAAACACAAAAGTGACATTTACTAAATATGACATTTACTAAATATTATAGAAGTGTGACCCCTTGTGCAATGGAGAATAATTTCTCTTTTGATGATTTTTGTTTTTCTCTTTTTGCTTTTATGGGTGTTCAGTTTTTTATAAGTAAAAGGCATATCCACAAAGGTGTTGCGTAAGGGGAAAACATATCATAATAGGTTTGTTTATTTATTATAATATATGTATGAGGGCGGAAGGTAAGGAATGAAATTTTGTTTGCTTTGATCGAATGGTTACCACATGGACATTAGTCCTCTTGCTAGCCCAACTTATGAGGTTTAATCCTATGTCATTTTGTCTCATTTCATTATTAATTTAAAGAAGGTTGGGATCTAATTTCAGTATTAATTTAAAAAGATTTGGATCTAAAATGTATACTTATTCTTATTGGAATATTTTAGTTGTATGTTGGATTGTTAGTTAGGTTGTTTAAGTTTAAATCATGGAAAAATAGACCACTTTGTACCTCCATAAAATATGACCCTTACTTGTGCCATCCCATATATTTTAACTCACTTCAACTAAAAATTAATTTTATATATATATATATATATATATATATATATATATATATATATTTTTTTTTTGATTTTTATTCAAATATTTTTTCATTATTTTTTTAAGTTTAAAATTATTTATTAAAATTATAATTTTCAAAATTAAAATATTATTAAATAAATATATATTCTTATAATGGTCTAGTAGTAAACAATATTTGATTATTATTGTAAAATATTATGTTATGGATTAGTAGCACATGTTTAGCATATGTTTTAATAAGTTTGTTATTTTAGGATAAGCCTTATTTAAGGCGTTCTTAAGCCAAAGACCTTTACTCTATGTATTTAAACCTAAAGTGGGGCCTGGTTATTGTCCAAAAATGTTCAATATTCTATACTAGCTCAAATAAGGACCTCTATTGCTAATCTCATATTTTTATCTATTTTGTAGGAAAGCAAAAGCACCAAAAATACTTTTGAGGACCGATAATTCTTTTGCCTCTATGACAAAAACAATTTTTTTTGCTCCATATTTGTCATTTCAGCATTAGGACTTAATCTTGTTTGTTGTCAAATAAAATTGGTCTTTGTTTTCTATTTATTTGGTAAAATAAACAAAAGGAAACAAGGAACTAGTTTAATCTTAATCACATGGGACACCAACTAAATCTTTAAGCTTTAGCACCAAATTAAAATAACATATAGTTACATTTGGGGCTTGTTTGTTACATCGCTCTTAAAGAGAAATTGTCATTTACTTCCTCATCAAAAATTAAAATGAGTTTAACTTTAAGCCTTGTTGCATTTGTCTGTTGCATTAAGACTATATAGTTACATTTGGGGCTTGTTTGTTACATCGCTCTTAAAGAGAAATTGTTATTTACTTCCTCATCAAAAATTAAAATGAGTTTAACTTTAAGCCTTGTTGCATTTGTCTATTGCATTAAGACTAGATTAAGATTAAACTTAAACAAAAATAATATCTTAAGAAAAATGTGGGTGTTCTTCACACTAATCTATTAAACACAAAACTTTAAACTCATAAATTACCCTAATATTAAGGTGGACGTAAAGAAGATAAAATCTAAAAAAATATCACAAATAGACCTTCATGACACCTCACTCTTTCACCCTTGCCACACAACCCTAGTCAATTGTAACCATTTTCTATTGAAGATTAATTTCCAAGTGAATAATTTTTCTTGACCCCACTGTTGAGATAAAGGCCTCAATATCTTCCCAATGGAATTCAAACCCATAACAAGCAACAATAAATTTTATACCAAAATACATCTCTAATTAAGGGTTCAACATCATGGACATCGATGCCAACCGATGCCATAAAATCACAATGTTGAGTGCCACTACAAAAGCACCTTCAAATTCAAAGGAACACAAGGAAATTGCATTTCAAATTTTGTTATCTCATTATTTACGTTGGCGTAATATATTTCCTTTTCCCTAGGATTGAAGTTCTCATTTTACTTGTTCACATCAACCCCAACATGGTTCTCATGTTGAAGTAGTGCAAGGGAGGGCACCCTATAAAAAATCGAAACATGTTTGCCATGGCTCAAGAATCTTCTTAAGATGAAACTACGGTCTAAAAGGCCTAAAAGATGAAACCATTCTGTTCACTGCCAGAATCATCAAGAGTGATGGGATCCCATGGGTTGTTCTTGTAAGTATCAAACTCGACACCAACTATGATAAGGAAAGTTGATTTGTTAAAGAAATCGAATCTCTGTGTGGAGAGTTGTTCTATTTTAAGAGAGATTTACAAAACTTTGTTAACATGGAGATTGTTCCAGTTTAAGAGAGATGTGCTATATGAAATATCACATCCTCTACCTTAGTTATCAATGGCAATTTATTGGTAACTGAAGATTTTAATTTAATTTTTATTTTTCGAAGTCCGAGAAGTAGGAGCGAAGTGCGAAGGACGGTTGTGCAATCAGTTTGCACATGGATCGAGGTGCACAGTCGGGTTGCACATGAATCTGGAACGCAATCAAGTTACGCACAGACTGAGGTGCGCATTTGGGTTACGCATGAATCTAGTGCACAGTCGGGTTGCACATGGATCAAGGTGCATAGTCAGGTTGCGCACGAATTTGATGTGCAGTCGGGTTATGCTGGTCAAAGGTAGTGAAGTCTGATTTCGCAGCGAAGTTGGGAAGACAACTCCAGACTTAGCAAAATTTTGGCCTTGCAAAATTTTCCTGTTTGGAGGTTTGTGCGGCTACGGCGTTGGTTTCCCTGGATTGGGAAGAACTGTACGGGAGGAGAAAAACACCAGATCTGAATGCAAAATTTTAGATCTGAACTCAAACTTATAAAACCCAAAAGAAATTGCTCTGAGGCAATTTGTACAGAGAACAACAGACTTTAGCACATAGAGATAACCGTAAACCCTACAGATGCCTTAAATAACAACAAACATTATTCATATAAAATGAGGGTTACAAAAATCCTCAACTGAGGAAAACTAACATCTGCAAGATAAACTAAGACAAAAAACAAATGTCGAGTTTGCTGCTCGAACATTTACCAGATGAGCCACATTGCTCACTGAACCGATCTCGTCTCCTATTTTGCTTTTTCTCCAAATTACCTCTCGCTCTCCTTTCTTTCTCTGCTCTCCTTTCCACACTTCCACACACATGTTTGAAAACCCAAACTACCTTATATAGCCATAGGAAGAGGAAGATAGGGTTTGTCCTCTGACATGTTTTGATAGACCCTCAACTAGGGTTTCTTACCAATCATCAAACTTGCATTAAATCGTCGAACTGGCATTAACTTCTGTGGCGATAAGATTTGTTAGACATCACATCTTTCAGAGGGTAGGTGCGACGTCATGTCAAACTTTTGTCAAGATCCCTGACTGCGCCAGCGCAGTCCGACTAAGGCATGAAATCTGGGTTAATATTTCTAACACCCTCCTTTAAACCTTATTTCATGAGCGCTTTGACTCCAAGATGCTCTTGCAATCTGCTGAAGTCTTCCTCCTTCAAAGGCTTCATGAAAATATCTGCCAACTGCTCCTTGGATCTGTAAAACTGCAATTGAATTTCTTCAGATTTCACCAACTATCTAATGAAGTGATAATGAATATCGATGTGCTTCGTTCGACCATGGAACACGGATACTTTGACAATGCGATGGCCGAATTGTTATCACAAAAAATTATTGTCACACCTTTCAGAGGATAGTTCAGTTCATTCAGAACTCTTCGCATCCAAACTGCCTAGCATGTGGTTGACGTGGCGATGACATATTCTGCTTCGACTATGGACAATGCAACAATGGGTTGTTTCTTGGACGCCCATGAGACTACCCCTGATCTAAGATGGAAAGCATACCCGAAGGTGCTCTTTCAATCATCGTACTGCCAGCCCAGTCACTATCTGTGAAGCCGACCAATTCCAACTAGTCCTGTCTGGCATAAAATAGGCCATTGTTTTGCATACCATTGACATAGCGTAATATCCTCTTGCCTACTTGCTAGTGCGTGTCCTTCAGATTCTCCATAAAATGGTTGATCAGACTGACTCCGAACATCAGATCTGGCTGAGTTGTAGTCAAATACATCAGACTGCCAACTAGCCTCTTAAACAAGGTTGGATCTATATTTCTCCCTGAATCCAGCTTGCTCAGCTTCAAACCTATGGCTACAGGTGTGATGGCAGGTTTACTGTCCTCCATCTTGGACCGCTTTAGGACATCCTTCACATACTTACCCTCAAAAATGAAGATGCCATATGTCGATTGGTTAACTTCAATGCTAAGAAAATACTTCATTAGCCCTAAGTCCGTCATCTCGAACTCCTTCATGGTCGTTTCCGAACTAGTCAAACAAGACATTACTCTTGCCAATATAAATCAAATCGTCCACATACAGGTAGATGATTATGAGCTCACCTACATAATTTGTCTTCATGTATAGGGTGTGGTCATATGGGAATTTTACAAACCCATTTTCCTAAAAATAACTGTCAATTTAGCTATACCAAGCCTGAGGTGCCTGCTTCAAACCGTATAGGGCCTTTTTCAGCTTCAGGACTTTGCCCTCCTGGCCTTCAATTTCATAACCTGGTGGCTGGTCTATGTAGACCTATTCCTCTAACACTCCATTGAGGAAGGTTAACTTGACATCCATCTGGTACATCTTCCAACCCTGTTGGGATGATGCCAGGATCATCCTGACTGTGTCAAGTCAGGCTACAGGCGCATATACCTCATGATAATCAATGCCTAACTTCTGTTTGTAACCCTTCACCACCAGTCTAGCCTTATGCTTTTCAACATCTCCTTGGGCGTTGAACTTTGTCTTATACACCCACTTGACCCCAATGGTCTTCTTCTCTACTGGAATATCTGTCAGTTGCCATGTATCATTATTTTCAATGGATTTAATCTCCTTGTCCATCACCTGCACCCACTTCTGAATCTGACTTACGTCTTCAAACTCTACTGGATCAACTTCAGTAAAGAATGCAAAGTCAGAGTACTATTCATCTACATTGGTTTGGGTTGCCTCATAGATTTCTTGCAAGCTCCTTGTCTTCGCTGGCATCACCAGGTTCTAGATTCTACTTGCGCATGGAAGCAACCGAGATGGAGTGGTTGTGCTACTACTGGCACTACTACTATTGTTGGACATTGCACGTGCTTGAAAACTTCATTATTCCAAGTCAACAGACTGTACTACTGTTGGCTCTGACTAGCTAGTATCCGACTTCCAGTTCCAGGCTTCATCTTCAAGAAATTTTACATCACGATTGATGATGAGCTTCTTTGTCATAGGGTTGTACAACCTATATGCCTTCGCCTACTCATTGTACCCTATGAAAATGCACTTCTCAGCTCTATCATCCAACTTTTGCCGCTTCTCTTCTGTAACATGTGCATATGCAATGCACCCGAACACACGTAAGTGAGCCACACTTGGCTTCACACCGCTCTAGGCCTCCTAAGGGATTTTGTCCTTCATGCTTTTGGTGGGACACCGCACAAGTTACAACCTCTACCCAAAATTCATGCGGTAATCCCTTCGCCTTCATCATGCTTCGTGCCATCTCCATGATGGTCAGGTTCTTCCTCTCAGCTATGTCGTTCTGCTATGGCGTGTATCTGGAAGTGAACTGCATTCGAATTCCATGTTGCTTGTAGTAGTTATGGAATTCGTTGGATATGTATTCACCTTCGCCATCTATCCTGAGAGTCTTGATCTGATATCTGCTTTGTTTCTCCACCAGAGCCTTGAACTCCTTGAATCTGGAAAATGCTTTTGACTTCAACTTGATGGCATAGATCCATGTATTTTGGCTGAAGTCATCTATGAATGTTAAGAAGTATTTATTGTCGGCAAACATGCTTGGTCTGCATCGGACCATAAATTTCTGAGTGCACCAACTCTAGTGGCTGTGATGTTCTCCAAGACTGACTAGAAGGGAATGAATCCCTATGTTTTTTGATGACTAAGCAGCCCTCACAAACTTGATTTGTTGCTGGCCAGCAAATATTGGATGGGGTTGTTATTACTACAGAAGTTAGTCACTCGATGAAAACTTCTAAGGAGAAAACTATGTTCATTAAGTATGACATGGCCAAAGCCTATGATCGGGTCAGATGGTCCTTTCTTAAGAAAGTTCTTGCTGCTTTTGGATTTGAGGAGGAATGGATTAGATGGGTGATGAGCTCTGTTTCTTCTTCCTCATTCTTTGTTCTTGTTAATAATGAGCCATCAGAGATTTTTTAGGCCTCAAGGGGATTGAGGCAAGGAGATCCTTTATCTCCTTATTTGTTTATCATTATGGTGAAAGGGTTGGAAATATTGCTCAAGTCTCAAGTCATGCAGGGTCTCGTTCAAGGGTGGAAGTGGGATAGTAGTTTGCCACCTCTTTTCACCTTCAATTTGTTGATGATACTGCTTTGTTGGGAGTTGCCACTATCAGGGAAGCTAGAAATATTAGACAGTCTATTGACATATATCTTGGTGCTTCTAGAAAATTGATTAATGAGGACAAGTCTTCTATTTTCTTCTTCAATACCCCTCCTCTTATTCAAGCCAGGATTGCTCGCATTCTAAGATTCCATGTTAGGACTCCCCCCTTCATTTATCTTGGTATTCCAATTTCATCTCATCCTCTACCTAGATATTCTTGGCAGTATATGCTTGATAATTTTAGAAGGAAGGTGAATTACTGGACTTTCAGAGGGCTATCCACTGCAGGTAGAGTGTTGCTTTTAAAATTTGTTGTTCAAGCTTTACCCATTTATAGATGTTTTGTACAAATAGCTCCATCTCACTTCATCAAGGACATGGATTCTTTGTCAAGACAATTTTTATGGTCTGGAAAACTTGATCAATCTAAATGGATTTTGGTTAGGTAATATTCTATATGTAGGCTAGTGCAAGAGGGAGACCTTGGGTTGCGATAGACGACTTTTTTTGGGCAGGCTTTGGCTGCAAAACTTTATTGGAGATGGTCTACCTCTCAAGATCATATTTGGGCTAAAATATTATCTTGTAAATACTTGAGAGGTATTTATGAGACCGAGATCCCTAGAGTCAGCTTGGTTGGGAAAGGTCCACTTATCTGGCACACTCTAAAAAGAGGAACTAATTTAATCAAGCAGGGTTTGTTATAGATTTGCAATCAGGGATCAAATGCTCTTTTTTGGGAGGATTTTTGGGATGGTCACTCTCCTATCTTGAATCAATATCCTAGGTTACTTTCCCTAAGCATTTTTTTCTTGGAAGCAGGTTGGTCTCGTGTGGAGGACTTTAAAAAAATTCAGTCTTTTGGAAATATGGAGATGTACAGGTGGAAAGATCCACAAGAATGGCCCCAAGGGGGACTGGCCAAGGACATAGAGGTGCTTTATTTTATTCTTACGAGGAGGCCTTGTTCTTCATTGAGGGGTAAAGATATTCTGGCTTGGAACCCTGATCCTAAGGGAACCTACTCGGTAGCCTATGGTTATCAGGTTCTTGATAAGCAAAAGTATGGGAGTCTTCCTGTCACTTGGTGGAAAAATGTGTGGAACAAATTTTCCTGGCCAAAATGTAACTTCTTTCTTTGGTTGGTAGCTCATAATAAATGCCTCACTTGGGATAATGTGAGGAAGAGGGGATTTTAGGGTCCCTCTTTTTGTGTCATTTGTAGTAAGAATGAGGATGACTCTTCTCATTTATTTTTCCAATGCTCCTTTTACAGAGACATTTGGCATCGTTGGTGGAGCGCTTGGAACCATCCATGTTTTCATGTGCTATCCCTGGTGGAGTTTTGGAGTAGTCTGGGCAAACCTCCGACCAAGGCCCTCTTCCTTCGAGTGGCTTGGAATTTGGGCCCTTATTGCATCATCTAGAAAATTTGGCTCGAATGGAACCATCGCATATTTTAGGGCAGTTATTTGGTTGTTCAACAGACCTAGCAAAGGATCCTGTGTATGGTTTAGGAAACCATCCATAGAAAATGTGATGTGGACCCTCTTTTGGATTCTAGGGAGGAGAAGGTACAACAAGCCCTTGGTCTTTTTGGAGATGGTGTGAACTCTTTTAGCCCTAGTAGGGTTCCTCAACTCAACAAGAAGGTTAGGAGAGATGGTATGTGGAGGCCACCCCTTAGAGGAGTTTTAAAAATTAATACTGATGGATCGTCCAAGGGTAATCCCGGACATGCCGGCATTGGCGATGTTGGGAGAGATTCTACCGGTGGTGTTAGTTTTTTCTTTTCCATTTATAAAGGTGTTCACTCCAACAATTTTATGGAAGCTCTTGCAATTCTTGAGGCCTTGCGGAGGGGGTTTTCTCTTGGCTGGCATAGGATTATCTCGCGAGTCCGACTCTCAAATTGTGGTTAATAATTTAAACAAGAAAAGGGTGGAGGAAGTTAATTGGAAGTTGGTCTCTCGTAGCGCTTTAGATTCTCGTAATGAGTGAGGAGTTCGAATTTATATCCTTTGTGCACATTCCAAGGGAATGGAATGTGGTTGCCGATTACCCGGCCAAAAGGGCTTCTGAGCTGTTGGATCCTTGGAGTATCGATAATTGGGAGAGTCTCTCGCCTCGGGACTCTCAACGCCTGTGGGAGTTGATCCACAAGGATGTACAGACTTAATGTGGTTTGTTATTGTTGTCTTTTTCGGGTGTCATTCTAGTCTAGTGGTTTTAGCCTGTTTGGCTGTTTATTTGATTCCTGGTTGGAAGCTCAATTGTACTCTGTAATCCAAACTTTTTATTAATAAATTTTTTCCTTTATTTAAAAAAAAAAAATGTACTCAAATATGAAAAAAAAGAAGGGAAGAAATGACACAAGGCAATCATTAAACTTGTGAAAAAAAAAAAATGGGTTGTCCTCCAAGTTAGGATTATATAAATTGAATAATAGGAAAGCAAAATAATGAACAACTCCCTTCGTGTAGAAAATACGAGGCTTCCCATTTTCTTAAATTGAAACTACCTTGTGAGAATCATTTCTTCTCTCCTGTGGATTCGGGCTGAAGATTTCCCGAGAATATTGAGAAGGGAAATTCCAGAAGCTAATGGTGTGGGTCTCTGTAGAGATTCCGGTCGAAGCCGACAACCCGACCTTCACGTTCTGGGGAAGAAACTGAGAGAGATCTAAATCATACGATAAGATTGGGCTTTCAGGCTTCGACAGATCGTTACTGCCACCAGGGTTATACAACAGAAACACCATAAGCTTATTCGCTGCGCCGTTATAATCTACGCATACGTCCCATTCTTTTCCGTTCTTAAGATTTTCGTCCCCGTTCTTAAGATTTTCGTCCCCAGATCGGTTGGTGGCTCTTGCATTGCTCAATGAAAAAGTAACGTTTGAAAAAACAGTATTGACATCGATTCCCACGTGGTTTTCATCGGGATCCCAGCGATTTTGGTAACTGTCGAACTCCACAGCAACCGTCTGATACGGGGAACCGGCGAGGGTTGTGGTGTTGAACAGACCAATGCCTCCGCCCCAGGCGTTCATCGGCTGGTGCAGGTCGAAAGGCGCAAGGAAGAATGCGAGTACGTCTCCAAAGCCCGTGGACACATTGTTGCCCTCGCCGATGACGATGTGGAAATGCGTAGTGAAGTTTGCAAGAACGGGAGAAGAGTTGTCCCACAGCGGAATGGGTGTACCGTGAGACACCCATCCGAAGCTATAAGCTAGGCTGCCCTTGGATTGGTTTGAAAGTAAGCTTTCCCCTCAAAATTTAAATCCGTTTGGGGAGGGAAAGTAAAACCTACGCTTCCCGTTTGTGCCACCGATATAAAAGAATTAGCAACACAGAAAAAGAAGAGGAGGGGGTGGAACGGAGTCCGAGAGAAGATCCCATGGTGTAGCAGAGCGCAGGAGCATTGTCTAAGATAGTTAAGAATGGTGATATATATTGGTAACCTCGTTGGCAAAGTCGATGGTGCTCGGCGGAGATGGTCGAAGGCGTATGGGGTAACTCTGGACGCATCTACGCTTAATGGAGTCAAAATTAGAACTTTTTATATTAAATAGGTGAGTTTTCTTTCATTATATTTGCCTTCTGTCGTTTTTAATTGACATATTCCTACCAAGGAAGTTTTCCTTCGCGAGTGCCGCCCCATGGTGCCGATAAGCTCAAGTTTTGGACGTTTGCAAAATGTCGTACCTGCCGTATTTTAGGATTCCCAAATTTGTTTTAAAGAGAATTTTATAATTTATATTATACCTTGAACAGCTGAATTGAAACACAAAAGTGACATTTACTAAATATGACATTTACTAAATATTATAGAAGTGTGACCCCTTGTGCAATGGAGAATAATTTCTCTTTTGATGATTTTTGTTTTTCTCTTTTTGCTTTTATGGGTGTTCAGTTTTTTATAAGTAAAAGGCATATCCACAAAGGTGTTGCGTAAGGGGAAAACATATCATAATAGGTTTGTTTATTTATTATAATATATGTATGAGGGCGGAAGGTAAGGAATGAAATTTTGTTTGCTTTGATCGAATGGTTACCACATGGACATTAGTCCTCTTGCTAGCCCAACTTATGAGGTTTAATCCTATGTCATTTTGTCTCATTTCATTATTAATTTAAAGAAGGTTGGGATCTAATTTCAGTATTAATTTAAAAAGATTTGGATCTAAAATGTATACTTATTCTTATTGGAATATTTTAGTTGTATGTTGGATTGTTAGTTAGGTTGTTTAAGTTTAAATCATGGAAAAATAGACCACTTTGTACCTCCATAAAATATGACCCTTACTTGTGCCATCCCATATATTTTAACTCACTTCAACTAAAAATTAATTATATATATATATATATATATATATATATATATATATTTTTTGATTTTTATTCAAATATTTTTTCATTATTTTTTTAAGTTTAAAATTATTTATTAAAATTATAATTTTCAAAATTAAAATATTATTAAATAAATATATATTCTTATAATGGTCTAGTAGTAAACAATATTTGATTATTATTGTAAAATATTATGTTATGGATTAGTAGCACATGTTTAGCATATGTTTTAATAAGTTTGTTATTTTAGGATAAGCCTTATTTAAGGCGTTCTTAAGCCAAAGACCTTTACTCTATGTATTTAAACCTAAAGTGGGGCCTGGTTATTGTCCAAAAATGTTCAATATTCTATACTAGCTCAAATAAGGACCTCTATTGCTAATCTCATATTTTTATCTATTTTGTAGGAAAGCAAAAGCACCAAAAATACTTTTGAGGACCGATAATTCTTTTGCCTCTATGACAAAAACAATTTTTTTTGCTCCATATTTGTCATTTCAGCATTAGGACTTAATCTTGTTTGTTGTCAAATAAAATTGGTCTTTGTTTTCTATTTATTTGGTAAAATAAACAAAAGGAAACAAGGAACTAGTTTAATCTTAATCACATGGGACACCAACTAAATCTTTAAGCTTTAGCACCAAATTAAAATAACATATAGTTACATTTGGGGCTTGTTTGTTACATCGCTCTTAAAGAGAAATTGTCATTTACTTCCTCATCAAAAATTAAAATGAGTTTAACTTTAAGCCTTGTTGCATTTGTCTGTTGCATTAAGACTATATAGTTACATTTGGGGCTTGTTTGTTACATCGCTCTTAAAGAGAAATTGTTATTTACTTCCTCATCAAAAATTAAAATGAGTTTAACTTTAAGCCTTGTTGCATTTGTCTATTGCATTAAGACTAGATTAAGATTAAACTTAAACAAAAATAATATCTTAAGAAAAATGTGGGTGTTCTTCACACTAATCTATTAAACACAAAACTTTAAACTCATAAATTACCCTAATATTAAGGTGGACGTAAAGAAGATAAAATCTAAAAAAATATCACAAATAGACCTTCATGAAACCTCACTCTTTCACCCTTGCCACACAACCCTAGTCAATTGTAACCATTTTCTATTGAAGATTAATTTCCAAGTGAATAATTTTTCTTGACCCCACTGTTGAGATAAAGGCCTCAATATCTTCCCAATGGAATTCAAACCCATAACAAGCAACAATAAATTTTATACCAAAATACATCTCTAATTAAGGGTTCAACATCATGGACATCGATGCCAACCGATGCCATAAAATCACAATGTTGAGTGCCACTACAAAAGCACCTTCAAATTCAGAGGAACACAAGGAAATTGCATTTCAAATTTTGTTATCTCATTATTTACGTTGGCGTAATATATTTCCTTTTCCCTAGGATTGAAGTTCTCATTTTACTTGTTCACATCAACCCCAACATGGTTCTCATGTTGAAGTAGTGCAAGGGAGGGCACCCTATAAAAAATCGAAACATGTTTGCCATGGCTCAAGAATCTTCTTAAGATGAAACTACGGTCTAAAAGGCCTAAAAGATGAAACCATTCTGTTCACTGCCAGAATCATCAAGAGTGATGGGATCCCATGGGTTGTTCTTGTAAGTATCAAACTCGACACCAACTATGATAAGGAAAGTTGATTTGTTAAAGAAATCGAATATCTGTGTGGAGAGTTGTTCTATTTTAAGAGAGATTTACAAAACTTTGTTAACATGGAGATTGTTCCAGTTTAAGAGAGATGTGCTATATGAAATATCACATCCTCTACCTTAGTTATCAATGGCAATTTATTGGTAACTGAAGATTTTAATTTAATTTTTATTTTTCGAAGTCCGAGAAGTAGGAGCGAAGTGCGAAGGACGGTTGTGCAATCGGCTTGCACATGGATCGAGGTGCACAATCGGGTTGCACATGAATCTGCACGCAATTGAGTTACGCACGGACCGAGGTGCGCATTTGGGTTGCGCATGAATCTAGTGCACGATCGGGTTGCACATGGATCAAGGTGCGTAGCCAGGTTGTGCACGAATTCGATGTGCGATCGGGTTATGCCTGGTCAAAGGTAGCGAAGTCCGATTTCACAAATGGGTTGGGAAGACAACTCCAGACTTAGCAAAATTTTGGCCTTGCAAAATTTTCCTGTTTGGAGGTTTGTGCGGCTACGGCGTTGGTTTCCCTGGATTGGGAAGAACTGTACGGGAGGAGAAAAACACCAGATCTGAATGCAAAATTTTAGATCTGAACTCAAACTTATAAAACCCAAAAGAAATTGCTCTGAGGCAATTTGTACAGAGAACAACAGACTTTAGCACATAGAGATAACCGTAAACCCTATAGATGCCTTAAATAACAACAAACATTATTCATATAAAATGAGGGTTACAAAAATCCTCAACTGAGGAAAACTAACATCTGCAAGATAAACTAAGACAAAACAAATGTCGAGTTTGCTGCTCGAACATTTACCAGATGAGCCACATTGCTCACTGAACCGATCTCGTCTCCTATTTTGCTATTTCTCCAAATTACCTCTCGCTCTCCTTTCTTTCTCTGCTCTCCTTTCCACACTTCCACACACATGTTTGAAAACCCAAACTACCTTATATAGCCATAGGAAGAGGAAGATAGGGTTTGTCCTCTGACATGTTTTGATAGACCCTCAACTAGGGTTTCTTACCAATCATCAAACTGGAATTAAATCGTCGAACTGGCATTAACTTCTGTGGCGATAAGATCTGTTAGACATCACATCTTTCAGAGGGTAGGTGCAACGTCATGTCAAACTTTTGTCAAGATCCCCGATCGCGCCAACATAGCATCCGACTAAGGCATGAAATCGGGTTAATATTTCTAACACCCTCCTTTAAACCTTATTTCATGAGCGCTTTGACTCCAAGATGCTCTTGCAATTTGCTGAAGTCTTCCTCCTTCAAAGGCTTCGTGAAAATATCTGCCAATTGCTCCTTGGATCTGTAAAACTGCAATTGAATTTCTTCAAATTTCACCAACTATCTAATGAAGTGATAATGAATATCGATGTGCTTCGTTCGACCATGGAACACGGATACTTTGACAGTGCGATGGCCGAATTGTTATCACAAAAAAATATTGTCACGCCTTTCAGAGGATAGTTCAGTTCATTCAGAACTCTTCGCATCCAAACTGCCTAGCATGTGGTTGACGTGGCGATGACATATTCTGCTTCGACTATGGACAATGCAACAATGGGTTGTTTCTTGGACGCCCATGAGACTACCCCGATCTAAGATGGAAAGCATACCCGAAGGTGCTCTTTCGATCATCGTACTGCCAGCCCAGTCACTATCTATGAAGCCGACCAATTCCAACTAGTCCTGTCTGGCATAAAATAGGCCATTGTTTTGCATACCATTGACATAGCGTAATATCCTCTTGCCTACTTGCTAGTGCGTGTCCTTCAGATTCTCCATAAAATGGTTGATCAGACCGACTCCGAACATCGGATCTAGCCGAGTTGTAGTCAAATACATCGGATCGCCAACTAGCCTCTTAAACAGGGTTGGATCTATATTTCTCCCCGAATCCAGCCTTGCTCGACTTCAAACCTATGGCTACGGGTGTGATGGCAGAGTTCATCGTCCTCCATCTTGGACCGCTTTAGGACATCCTTCACATACTTACCCTCAAAAATGAAGATGCCATATGTCGATTGGTTAACTTCAATGCTAAGAAAATACTTCATTAGCCCTAAGTCCGTCATCTCGAACTCCTTCATGGCTGTTCTGAACTAGTCAAACAAGACATTACTCTTGCCAATATAAATCAAATCGTCCACATACAGGTAGATGATTATGAGCTCACCTACATCATTTGTCTTCATGTATAGGGTGTGGTCATATGGGAATTTTACAAACCCATTTTCCTAAAAATAACTGTCAATTTAGCTATACCAAGCCTGAGGTGCCTGCTTCAAACCGTATAGGGCCTTTTTCAGCTTCAGGACTTTGCCCTCCTGGCCTTCAATTTCATAACCTGGTGGCTGGTCTATGTAGACCTATTCCTCTAACACTCCATTGAGGAAGGTTAACTTGACATCCATCTGGTACATCTTCCAACCCTGTTGGGATGATGCCAGGATCATCCTGACTGTGTCAAGTCAGGCTACAGGCGCATATACCTCATGATAATCAATGCCTAACTTCGCTTGTAACCCTTCACCACCAGTATAGCCTTATGCTTTTCAACTTCTCCTTGGGCATTGAACTTTGTCTTATACACCCATTTCACTCCAATGGTCTTCTTCCCTACTCGGAATATCCGTCGCTTGCCATGTATCATTATTTTCAATGGATTTAATCTCCTTGTCCATCACCCGCACCCACTTCCGAATCGACTTACGTCTTCAAACTCTACTTGGATCAACTTCAGTAAAGAATGCAAAGTCGTAGTACTATTCATCTACATTGGTTTGGGTTGCCTCATAGATTTCTTGCAAGCTCCTTGTCTTCGCTGGCATCACCAGGTTCTAGATTCTACTTGCGCATGGAAGCAACCGAGATGGAGTGGTTGTGCTACTACTGGCACTACTACTATTGTTGGACATTGCACGTGCTTGAAAACTTCATTATTCCAAGTCAACAGACTGTACTACTGTTGGCTCTGACTAGCTAGTATCCGACTTCCAGTTCCAGGCTTCATCTTCAAGAAATTTTACATCACGATTGATGATGAGCTTCTTTGTCATAGGGTTGTACAACCTATATGCCTTCGCCTACTCATTGTACCCTATGAAAATGCACTTCTCAGCTCTATCATCCAACTTTTGCCGCTTCTCTTCCGGAACATGTGCATATGCAATGCACCCGAACACACGTAAGTGAGCCACACTTGGCTTCACACCGCTCTAGGCCTCCTAAGGGATTTTGTCCTTCACGCTTTTGGTGGGACACCGCACAAGTTACAACCTCTACCCAAAATTCATGCGGTAATCCCTTCGCCTTCATCATGCTGCGTGCCATATCCATGATGGTCGGTTCTTCCTCTCAGCTATGTCGTTCTGCTATGGCGTGTATCTGGAAGTGAACTGCATTCGAATTCCATGTTGCTTGTAGTAGTTATGGAATTCGTTGGATATGTATTCACCTTCGCCATCTATCCTGAGAGTCTTGATCTGATATCTGCTTTGTTTCTCCACCAGAGCCTTGAACTCCTTGAATCTGGAAAATGCTTTTGACTTCAACTTGATGGCATAGATCCATGTATTTTGGCTGAAGTCATCTATGAATGTTAAGAAGTATTTATTGCTGGCAAACATGCTGGTCTGCATCGGACCATAAATTTCTGAGTGCACCAACTCTAGTGGCTGTGATGTTCTCCAAGACTGACTAGAAGGGAATGAATCCCTATGTTTTTTGATGACTAAGCAGCCCTCACAAACTTGATTTGTTGCTGGCCAGCAAATATTGGATGGGGTTGTTATTACTACAGAAGTTAGTCACTCGATGAAAACTTCTAAGGAGAAAACTATGTTCATTAAGTATGACATGGCCAAAGCCTATGATCGGGTCAGATGGTCCTTTCTTAAGAAAGTTCTTGCTGCTTTTGGATTTGAGGAGGAATGGATTAGATGGGTGATGAGCTCTGCTTTCTTCTTCCTCATTCTTTGTTCTTGTTAATAATGAGCCATCAGAGATTTTTTAGGCCTCAAGGGGATTGAGGCAAGGAGATCCTTTATCTCCTTATTTGTTTATCATTATGGTGAAAGGGTTGGAAATATTGCTCAAGTCTCAAGTCATGCAGGGTCTCGTTCAAGGGTGGAAGTGGGATAGTAGTTTGCCACCTCTTTTCCACCTTCAATTTGTTGATGATATCGCTTTGTTGGGAGTTGCCACTATCAGGGAAGCTGGAAATATTAGACAGCCTCTTGACATATATCTTGGTGCTTCTAGAAAATTGATTAATGAGGACAAGTCTTCTATTTTCTTCTTCAATACCCCTCCTCTTATTCAAGCCAGGATTGCTCGCATTCTAAGATTCCATGTTGGGACTCCCCCTTCATTTATCTTGGTATTCCAATTTCATCTCATCCTCTACCTAGATATTCTTGGCAGTATATGCTTGATAATTTTAGAAGGAAGGTGAATTACTGGACTTTCGGAGGGCTATCCACTCGCAGTAGAGTGTTGCTTTTAAAATTTGTTGTTCAAGCTCTACCCATTTATAGATGTTTTGTACAAATAGCTCCATCTCACTTCATCAAGGACATGGATGCTTTGTCAAGACAGCTTTTATGGTCCTGGAAAACTTGATCAATCTAAATGGATTTTGGTTAGGTAATATTCTATATGTAGGCTAGTGCAAGAGGGAGACCTTGGGTTGCGATAGACGACTTTTTTTGGGCAGGCTTTGGCTGCAAAACTTTATTGGAGATGGTCTACCTCTCAAGATCATATTTGGGCTAAAATATTATCTTGTAAATACTTGAGAGGTATTTATGAGACCGAGATCCCTAGAGTCAGCTTGGTTGGGAAAGGTCCACTTATCTGGCACACTCTAAAAAGAGGAACTAATTTAATCAAGCAGGGTTTGTTATAGATTTGCAATCAGGGATCAAATGCTCTTTTTTGGGAGGATTTTTGGGATGGTCACTCTCCTATCTTGAATCAATATCCTAGGTTACTTTCCCTAAGCATTTTTTTCTTGGAAGCAGGCTGGTCTCGTGTGGAGGACTTTAAAAAAATTTAGTCTTTTGGAAATATGGAGATGTACAGTGGAAAGATCCACAAGAATGGCCCCAAGGGGGACTGGCCAAGGACATAGAGGTGCTTTATTTTATTCTTACGAGGAGGCCTTGTTCTTCATTGAGGGGTAAAGATATTCTGGCTTGGAACCCTGATCCTAAGGGAACCTACTCGGTAGCCTATGGTTATCAGGTTCTTGATAAGCAAAAGTATGGGAGTCTTCCTGTCACTTGGTGGAAAAATGTGTGGAACAAATTTTCCTGGCCAAAATGTAACTTCTTTCTTTGGTTGGTAGCTCATAATAAATGCCTCACTTGGGATAATGTGAGGAAGAGGGGATTTTAGGGTCCCTCTTTTTGTGTCATTTGTAGTAAGAATGAGGATGACTCTTCTCATTTATTTTTCCAATGCTCCTTTTACAGAGACATTTGGCATCGTTGGTGGAGCGCTTGGAACCATCCATGTTTTCATGTGCTATCCCTGGTGGAGTTTTGGAGTAGTCTGGGAAAACCTCCGACCAAGGCCCTCTTCCTTCGAGTGGCTTGGAATTTGGGCCCTTATTGCATCATCTAGAAAATTTGGCTCGAATGGAACCATCGCATATTTTAGGGCGCTTATTTGGTTGTTCAACGAGACCTAGCAAAGGATCCCGTGTATGGTTTAGGAAACCATCCATAGAAAATGTGATGTGGACCCTCTTTTGGATTCTAGGGAGGAGAAGGTACAACAAGCCCTTGGTCTTTTTGGAGATGGTGTGAACTCTTTTAGCCCTAGTAGGGTTCCTCAACTCAACAAGAAGGTTAGGAGAGATGGTATGTGGAGGCCACCCCTTAGAGGAGTTTTAAAAATTAATACTGATGGATCGTCCAAGGGTAATCCCGGACATGCTGGCATTGGCGATGTTGGGAGAGATTCTACTGGTGGTGTTAGTTTTTTCTTTTCCATTTATAAAGGTGTTCACTCCAACAATTTTATGGAAGCTCTTGCAATTCTTGAGGCCTTGCGGAGGGGGTTTTCTCTTGGTCGGCATAGGATTATCTCGCGAGTCTGACTCTCAAATTGTGGTTAATAATTTAAACAAGAAAAGGGTGGAGGAAGTTAATTGGAAGTTGGTCTCTCGTAGCGGTTTAGATTCTCGTAATGAGTGAGGAGTTCGAATTTATATCCTTTGTGCACATTCCAAGGGAATGGAATGTGGTTGCTTGATTACCTGGCCAAAAGGGCTTCTGAGCTGTTGGATCCTTGGAGTATCGATAATTGGGAGAGTCTCTCGCCTCGGGACTCTCAACGCCTGTGGGAGTTGATCCACAAGGATGTACAGACTTAATGTGGTTTGTTATTGTTGTCTTTTTCGGGTGTCATTCTAGTCTAGTGGTTTTAGCCTTGTTTGGTCGCTTTATTTGATTCCCGGTTGGAAGCTCAATTGTACTCTGTAATCCAAACTTTTTATTAATAAATTTTTTCCTTTATTTAAAAAAAAAAATGTACTCAAATATGAAAAAAGAGAAGGGAAGAAATGACACAAGGCAATCATTAAACTTGTGAAAAAAAAAAAATGGGTTGTCCTCCAAGTTAGGATTATATAAATTGAATAATAGGAAAGCAAAATAATGAACAACTCCCTTCGTGTAGAAAATACGAGGCTTCCCATTTTCTTAAATTGAAACTACCTTGTGAGAATCATTTCTTCTCTCCTGTGGATTCGGGCTGAAGATTTCCCGAGAATATTGAGAAGGGAAATTCCAGAAGCTAATGGTGTGGGTCTCTGTAGAGATTCCGGTCGAAGCCGACAACCCGACCTTCACGTTCTGGGGAAGAAACTGAGAGAGATCTAAATCATACGATAAGATTGGGCTTTCAGGCTTCGACAGATCGTTACTGCCACCAGGGTTATACAACAGAAACACCATAAGCTTATTCGCTGCGCCGTTATAATCTACGCATACGTCCCATTCTTTTCCGTTCTTAAGATTTTCGTCCCCGTTCTTAAGATTTTCGTCCCCAGATCGGTTGGTGGCTCTTGCATTGCTCAATGAAAAAGTAACGTTTGAAAAAACAGTATTGACATCGATTCCCACGTGGTTTTCATCGGGATCCCAGCGATTTTGGTAACTGTCGAACTCCACAGCAACCGTCTGATACGGGGAACCGGCGAGGGTTGTGGTGTTGAACAGACCAATGCCTCCGCCCCAGGCGTTCATCGGCTGGTGCAGGTCGAAAGGCGCAAGGAAGAATGCGAGTACGTCTCCAAAGCCCGTGGACACATTGTTGCCCTCGCCGATGACGATGTGGAAATGCGTAGTGAAGTTTGCAAGAACGGGAGAAGAGTTGTCCCACAGCGGAATGGGTGTACCGTGAGACACCCATCCGAAGCTATAAGCTAGGCTGCCCTTGGATTGGTTTGAAAGTAAGCTTTCCCCTCAAAATTTAAATCCGTTTGGGGAGGGAAAGTAAAACCTACGCTTCCCGTTTGTGCCACCGATATAAAAGAATTAGCAACACAGAAAAAGAAGAGGAGGGGGTGGAACGGAGTCCGAGAGAAGATCCCATGGTGTAGCAGAGCGCAGGAGCATTGTCTAAGATAGTTAAGAATGGTGATATATATTGGTAACCTCGTTGGCAAAGTCGATGGTGCTCGGCGGAGATGGTCGAAGGCGTATGGGGTAACTCTGGACGCATCTACGCTTAATGGAGTCAAAATTAGAACTTTTTATATTAAATAGGTGAGTTTTCTTTCATTATATTTGCCTTCTGTCGTTTTTAATTGACATATTCCTACCAAGGAAGTTTTCCTTCGCGAGTGCCGCCCCATGGTGCCGATAAGCTCAAGTTTTGGACGTTTGCAAAATGTCGTACCTGCCGTATTTTAGGATTCCCAAATTTGTTTTAAAGAGAATTTTATAATTTATATTATACCTTGAACAGCTGAATTGAAACACAAAAGTGACATTTACTAAATATGACATTTACTAAATATTATAGAAGTGTGACCCCTTGTGCAATGGAGAATAATTTCTCTTTTGATGATTTTTGTTTTTCTCTTTTTGCTTTTATGGGTGTTCAGTTTTTTATAAGTAAAAGGCATATCCACAAAGGTGTTGCGTAAGGGGAAAACATATCATAATAGGTTTGTTTATTTATTATAATATATGTATGAGGGCGGAAGGTAAGGAATGAAATTTTGTTTGCTTTGATCGAATGGTTACCACATGGACATTAGTCCTCTTGCTAGCCCAACTTATGAGGTTTAATCCTATGTCATTTTGTCTCATTTCATTATTAATTTAAAGAAGGTTGGGATCTAATTTCAGTATTAATTTAAAAAGATTTGGATCTAAAATGTATACTTATTCTTATTGGAATATTTTAGTTGTATGTTGGATTGTTAGTTAGGTTGTTTAAGTTTAAATCATGGAAAAATAGACCACTTTGTACCTCCATAAAATATGACCCTTACTTGTGCCATCCCATATATTTTAACTCACTTCAACTAAAAATTAATTATATATATATATATATATATATATATATATATATATTTTTGATTTTTATTCAAATATTTTTTCATTATTTTTTTAAGTTTAAAATTATTTATTAAAATTATAATTTTCAAAATTAAAATATTATTAAATAAATATATATTCTTATAATGGTCTAGTAGTAAACAATATTTGATTATTATTGTAAAATATTATGTTATGGATTAGTAGCACATGTTTAGCATATGTTTTAATAAGTTTGTTATTTTAGGATAAGCCTTATTTAAGGCGTTCTTAAGCCAAAGACCTTTACTCTATGTATTTAAACCTAAAGTGGGGCCTGGTTATTGTCCAAAAATGTTCAATATTCTATACTAGCTCAAATAAGGACCTCTATTGCTAATCTCATATTTTTATCTATTTTGTAGGAAAGCAAAAGCACCAAAAATACTTTTGAGGACCGATAATTCTTTTGCCTCTATGACAAAAACAATTTTTTTTGCTCCATATTTGTCATTTCAGCATTAGGACTTAATCTTGTTTGTTGTCAAATAAAATTGGTCTATGTTTTCTATTTATTTGGTAAAATAAACAAAAGGAAACAAGGAACTAGTTTAATCTTAATCACATGGGACACCAACTAAATCTTTAAGCTTTAGCACCAAATTAAAATAACATATAGTTACATTTGGGGCTTGTTTGTTACATCGCTCTTAAAGAGAAATTGTCATTTACTTCCTCATCAAAAATTAAAATGAGTTTAACTTTAAGCCTTGTTGCATTTGTCTGTTGCATTAAGACTATATAGTTACATTTGGGGCTTGTTTGTTACATCGCTCTTAAAGAGAAATTGTTATTTACTTCCTCATCAAAAATTAAAATGAGTTTAACTTTAAGCCTTGTTGCATTTGTCTATTGCATTAAGACTAGATTAAGATTAAACTTAAACAAAAATAATATCTTAAGAAAAATGTGGGTGTTCTTCACACTAATCTATTAAACACAAAACTTTAAACTCATAAATTACCCTAATATTAAGGTGGACGTAAAGAAGATAAAATCTAAAAAAATATCACAAATAGACCTTCATGACACCTCACTCTTTCACCCTTGCCACACAACCCTAGTCAATTGTAACCATTTTCTATTGAAGATTAATTTCCAAGTGAATAATTTTTCTTGACCCCACTGTTGAGATAAAGGCCTCAATATCTTCCCAATGGAATTCAAACCCATAACAAGCAACAATAAATTTTATACCAAAATACATCTCTAATTAAGGGTTCAACATCATGGACATCGATGCCAACCGATGCCATAAAATCACAATGTTGAGTGCCACTACAAAAGCACCTTCAAATTCAGAGGAACACAAGGAAATTGCATTTCAAATTTTGTTATCTCATTATTTACGTTGGCGTAATATATTTCCTTTTCCCTAGGATTGAAGTTCTCATTTTACTTGTTCACATCAACCCCAACATGGTTCTCATGTTGAAGTAGTGCAAGGGAGGGCACCCTATAAAAAATCGAAACATGTTTGCCATGGCTCAAGAATCTTCTTAAGATGAAACTACGGTCTAAAAGGCCTAAAAGATGAAACCATTCTGTTCACTGCCAGAATCATCAAGAGTGATGGGATCCCATGGGTTGTTCTTGTAAGTATCAAACTCGACACCAACTATGATAAGGAAAGTTGATTTGTTAAAGAAATCGAATATCTGTGTGGAGAGTTGTTCTATTTTAAGAGAGATTTACAAAACTTTGTTAACATGGAGATTGTTCCAGTTTAAGAGAGATGTGCTATATGAAATATCACATCCTCTACCTTAGTTATCAATGGCAATTTATTGGTAACTGAAGATTTTAATTTAATTTTTATTTTTCGAAGTCCGAGAAGTAGGAGCGAAGTGCGAAGGACGGTTGTGCAATCGGCTTGCACATGGATCGAGGTGCACGATCGGGTTGCACATGAATCTGCACGCAATCGAGTTACGCACGGACCGAGGTGCGCATTTGGGTTGCGCATGAATCTAGTGCACAATCGGGTTGCACATGGATCAAGGTGCGTAGTCGGTTGTGCACGAATCCGATGTGCGATCGGGTTATGCCGGTCAAAGGTAGCGAAGTCTCGATTTCACAAATGAAGTTGGGAAGACAACTCCAGACTTAGCAAAATTTTGGCCTTGCAAAATTTTCCTGTTTGGAGGTTTGTGCGTCTACGGCGTTGGTTTCCCTGGATTGGGAAGAACTGTACGGGAGGAGAAAAACACCAGATCTGAATGCAAAATTTTAGATCTGAACTCAAACTTATAAAACCCAAAAGAAATTGCTCTGAGGCAATTTGTACAGAGAACAACAGACTTTAGCACATAGAGATAACCGTAAACCCTATAGATGCCTTAAATAACAACAAACATTATTCATATAAAATGAGGGTTACAAAAATCCTCAACTGAGGAAAACTAACATCTGCAAGATAAACTAAGACAAAACAAATGTCGAGTTTGCTGCTCGAACATTTACCAGATGAGCCACATTGCTCACTGAACCGATCTCGTCTCCTATTTTGCTATTTCTCCAAATTACCTCTCGCTCTCCTTTCTTTCTCTGCTCTCCTTTCCACACTTCCACACACATGTTTGAAAACCCAAACTACCTTATATAGCCATAGGAAGAGGAAGATAGGGTTTGTCCTCTGACATGTTTTGATAGACCCTCAACTAGGGTTTCTTACCAATCATCAAACTGGAATTAAATCGTCGAACTGGCATTAACTTCTATGGCGATAAGATCTGTTAGACATCACATCTTTCAGAGGGTAGGTGCAACGTCATGTCAAACTTTTGTCAAGATCCCTGACTGCGCCAGCGCAGTACGACTAAGGCATGAAATCTGGGTTAATATTTCTAAAACCCTCCTTTAAACCTTATTTCATGAGCGCTTTGACTCCAAGATGCTCTTGCAATTTGCTGAAGTCTTCCTCCTTCAAAGGCTTCGTGAAAATATCTGCCAATTGCTCCTTGGATCTGTAAAACTGCAATTGAATTTCTTCAAATTTCACCAACTATCTAATGAAGTGATAATGAATATCGATGTGCTTCGTTCGACCATGGAACACGGATACTTTGACAGTGCGATGGCCGAATTGTTATCACAAAAAAAAAATTGTCACGCCTTTAGGAGGATAGTTCGGCTTCATTCGTAACTCTTCGCATCCAAACTGCCTAGCATGTGGTTGACGTGGCGATGACATATTCTGCTTCGACTATGGACAATGCAACAATGGGTTGTTTCTTGGACGCCCATGAGACTACCCCTGATCTAAGATGGAAAGCATACCCGAAGGTGCTCTTTCGATCATCGTACTGCCAGCCCAGTCACTATCTATGAAGCCGACCAATTCCAACTAGTCCTGTCTGGCATAAAATAGGCCATTGTTTTGCATACCATTGACATAGCGTAATATCCTCTTGCCTACTTGCTAGTGCGTGTCCTTCAGATTCTCCATAAAATGGTTGATCAGACTGACTCCGAACATCAGATCTAGCTGAGTTGTAGTCAAATACATCAGACTGCCAACTAGCCTCTTAAACAGGGTTGGATCTATATTTCTCCCTGAATCCAGCTTGCTCAGCTTCAAACCTATGGCTACAGGTGTGATGGCAGGTTTACTGTCCTCCATCTTGGACCGCTTTAGGACATCCTTCACATACTTACCCTCAAAAATGAAGATGCCATATGTCGATTGGTTAACTTCAATGCTAAGAAAATACTTCATTAGCCCTAAGTCCGTCATCTCGAACTCCTTCATGGTCGTGTTCCGAACTAGTCAAACAAGACATTACTCTTGCCAATATAAATCAAATCGTCCACATACGGGTAGATGATTATGAGCTCACCTACATCATTTGTCTTCATGTATAGGGTGTGGTCATATGGGAATTTTACAAACCCATTTTCCTAAAAATAACTCGTCAATTTAGCTATACCAAGCCCGAGGTGCCTCGCTTCAAACCGTATAGGGCCTTTTTCAGCTTCAGGACTTTGCCCTCCTGGCCTTCAATTTCATAACCTGGTGGCTGGTCTATGTAGACCTATTCCTCTAACACTCCATTGAGGAAGGTTAACTTGACATCCATCTGGTACATCTTCCAACCCTGTTGGGATGATGCCAGGATCATCCTGACTGTGTCAAGTCAGGCTACAGCGCATATACCTCATGATAATCAATGCCTAACTTCGCTTGTAACCCTTCACCACCAGCCTAGCCTTATGCTTTTCAACATCTCCTTGGGCGTTGAACTTTGTCTTATACACCCACTTGACCCCAATGGTCTTCTTCTCTACTGGAATATCTGTCAGTTGCCATGTATCATTATTTTCAATGGATTTAATCTCCTTGTCCATCACCTGCACCCACTTCTGAATCTGACTTACGTCTTCAAACTCTACTGGATCAACTTCAGTAAAGAATGCAAATTCAGAGTACTATTCATCTACATTGGTTTGGGTTGCCTCATAGATTTCTTGCAAGCTCCTTGTCTTCGCTGGCATCACCAAGTTCTAGATTCTACTTGCACATGGAAGCAACCGAGATGGAGTGGTTGTGCTACTACTGGCACTACTACTATTGTTGGACATTGCACGTGCTTGAAAAATTCATTATTCCAAGTCAACAGACTGTACTACTGTTGGCTCTGACTAGCCAGTATCCGACTTCCAGTTCCAGGCTTCATCTTCAAGAAATTTTACATCACGATTGATGATGAGCTTCTTTGTCATAGGGTTGTACAACCTATATGCCTTCGCCTACTCATTGTACCCTATGAAAATGCACTTCTCAGCTCTATCACCCAACTTTTGCCGCTTCTCTTCCGAACATGTGCATATGCAATGCACCCGAACACACGTAAGTGAGCCACACTTGGCTTCACACCGCTCTAGGCCTCCTAAGGGATTTTGTCCTTCACGCTTTTGGTGGGACATCTATTTAGCAGGTAGACTACACATGTTACAGCCTCTACCCAAAATTCATGCGGTAATCCCTTCGCCTTCATCATGCTTCGTGCCATCTCCATGATGGTCCAGTTCTTCCTCTCGCCTATGTCGTTCTGCTATGGCGTGTATCCGGGAAGTGAACCGCATTCGAATTCCATGTTGCTTGTAGTAGTTATGGAATTCGTTGGATATGTATTCACCTTCGCCATCTATCCTGAGAGTCTTGATCTGATATCCGCTTTGTTTCTCCACCAGAGCCTTGAACTCCTTGAATCTGGAAAATGCTTTTGACTTCAACTTGATGGCATAGATCCATGTCTTTTGGCTGAAGTCATCTATGAATGTTAAGAAGTATTTATTGCTGGCAAACATGCTGGTCTGCATCGGACCATAAATTTCTGAGTGCACCAACTCTAGTGGCTGTGATGTTCTCCAAGACTGACTAGAAGGGAATGAATCCCTATGTTTTTTGATGACTAAGCAGCCCTCACAAACTTGATTTGTTGCTGGCCAGCAAATATTGGATGGGGTTGTTATTACTACAGAAGTTAGTCACTCGATGAAAAATTCTAAGGAGAAAACTATGTTCATTAAGTATGACATGGCCAAAGCCTATGATCGGGTCAGATGGTCCTTTCTTAAGAAAGTTCTTGCTGCTTTTGGATTTGAGGAGGAATGGATTAGATGGGTGATGAGCTCTGTTTCTTCTTCCTCATTATTTGTTCTTGTTAATAATGAGCCATCAGAGCTTTTTTAGGCCTCAAGGGGATTGAGGCAAGGAGATCCTTTATCTCCTTATTTGTTTATCATTATGGCGAAAGGGTTGGAAATATTGCTCAAGTCTCAAGTCATGCAGGGTCTCGTTCAAGGGTGGAAGTGGGATAGTAGTTTGCCACCTCTTTTCACCTTCAATTTGTTGATGATACTGCTTTGTTGGGAGTTGCCACTATCAGGGAAGCTAGAAATATTAGACAGTCTATTGACATATATCTTGGTGCTTCTAGAAAATTGATTAATGAGGACAAGTCTTCTATTTTCTTCTTCAATACCCCTCCTCTTATTCAAGCCAGGATTGCTCGCATTCTAAGATTCCATGTTAGGACTCCCCCTTCATTTATCTTGGTATTCCAATTTCATCTCATCCTCTACCTAGATATTCTTGGCAGTATATGCTTGATAATTTTAGAAGGAAGGTGAATTACTGGACTTTCAGAGGGCTATCCACTGCAGGTAGAGTGTTGCTTTTAAAATTTGTTGTTCAAGCTTTACCCATTTATAGATGTTTTTTACAAATAGCTCCCTCTCACTTCATCAAGGACATGGATTCTTTGTCAAGACAGTTTTTATGGTCTGGAAAACTTGATCAATCTAAATGGATTTTGGTTAGGTAATATTCTATATGTAGGTCAGTGCAAGAGGGAGGCCTTGGGTTGCGATAGACGACTTTTTTGGGCAGTGCTTTGGCCGCAAAACTTTATTGGAGATGGTCTACCTCTCAAGATCATATTTGGGCTAAAATATTATCTTGTAAATACTTGAGAGGTATTTATGAGACCGAGATCCCTAGAGTCAGCTTGGTTGGGAAAGGTCCACTTATCTGGCACACTCTAAAAAGAGTAACTAATTTAATCAAGCAGGGTTTGTTATAGATTTGCAATCAGGGATCAAATGCTCTTTTTTGGGAGGATTTTTGGGATGGTCACTCTCCTATCTTGAATCAATATCCTAGGTTACTTTCCCTAAGCATTTTTTTCTTGGAAGCAGGTCGGTCTCGTGTGGAGGACTTTAAAAAAATTCAGTCTTTTGGAAATATGGAGATGTACAGTGGAAAGATCCACAAGAATGGCCCCAAGGGGGACTGGCCAAGGACATAGAGGTGCTTTATTTTATTCTTACGAGGAGGCCTTGTTCTTCATTGAGGGGTAAAGATATTCTGGCTTGGAACCCTGATCCTAAGGGAACCTACTCGGTAGCCTATGGTTATCAGGTTCTTGATAAGCAAAAGTATGGGAGTCTTCCTGTCACTTGGTGGAAAAATGTGTGGAACAAATTTTCCTGGCCAAAATGTAACTTCTTTCTTTGGTTGGTAGCTCATAATAAATGCCTCACTTGGGATAATGTGAGGAAGAGGGGATTTTAGGGTCCCTCTTTTTGTGTCATTTGTAGTAAGAATGAGGATGACTCTTCTCATTTATTTTTCCAATGCTCCTTTTATAGAGACATTTGGCATCGTTGGTGGAGCGCTTGGAACCATCCATGTTTTCATGTGCTATCCCTGGTGGAGTTTTGGAGTAGTCTGGGCAAACCTCCGACCAAGGCCCTCTTCCTTCGAGTGGCTTGGAATTTGGGCCCTTATTGCATCATCTAGAAAATTTGGCTCGAATGGAACCATCGCATATTTTAGGGCAGTTATTTGGTTGTTCAACGGATCTAGCAAAGGATCCCGTGTATGGTTTAGGAAACCATCCATAGAAAATGTGATGTGGACCCTCTTTTGGATTCTAGGGAGGAGAAGGTACAACAAGCCCTTGGTCTTTTTGGAGATGGTGTGAACTCTTTTAGCCCTAGTAGGGTTCCTCAACTCAACAAGAAGGTTAGGAGAGATGGTATGTGGAGGCCACCCCTTAGAGGAGTTTTAAAAATTAATACTGATGGATCGTCCAAGGGTAATCCCGACATGCCGGCATTGGCGATGTTGGGAGAGATTCTACCGGTGGTGTTAGTTTTTTCTTTTCCATTTATAAAGGTGTTCACTCCAACAATTTTATGGAAGCTCTTGCAATTCTTGAGGCCTTGCGGAGGGGGTTTTCTCTTGGTCGGCATAGGATTATCTCGCGAGTCCGACTCTCAAATTGTGGTTAATAATTTAAACAAGAAAAGGGTGGAGGAAGTTAATTGGAAGTTGGTCTCTCGTAGCAGCTTTAGATTCTCGTAATGAGTGAGGAGTTCGAATTTATATCCTTTGTGCACATTCCAAGGGAATGGAATGTGGTTGCTTGATTACCCGGCCAAAAGGGCTTCCGAGCCGTTGGATCCTTGGAGTATCGATAATTGGGAGAGTCTCTCGCCTCGGGACTCTCAACGCCTCGTGGGAGTTGATCCACAAGGATGTATAGACTTAATGTGGTTTGTTATTCTTGTCTTTTTCGGGTGTCATTCTAGTCTAGTGGTTTTAGCCTTGCTTGGTCGCTTTATTTGATTCCCGGTTGGAAGCTCAATTGTACTCGTAATCCAAACTTTTTATTAATAAATTTTTTCCTTTATTTAAAAAAAAAAATGTACTCAAATATGAAAAAAGAGAAGGGAAGAAATGACACAAGGCAATCATTAAACTTGTGAAAAAAAAAAAATGGGTTGTCCTCCAAGTTAGGATTATATAAATTGAATAATAGGAAAGCAAAATAATGAACAACTCCCTTCGTGTAGAAAATACGAGGCTTCCCATTTTCTTAAATTGAAACTACCTTGTGAGAATCATTTCTTCTCTCCTGTGGATTCGGGCTGAAGATTTCCCGAGAATATTGAGAAGGGAAATTCCAGAAGCTAATGGTGTGGGTCTCTGTAGATATTCCGGTCGAAGCCGACAACCCGACCTTCACGTTCTGGGGAAGAAACTGAGAGAGATCTAAATCATACGATAAGATTGGGCTTTCAGGCTTCGACAGATCGTTACTGCCACCAGGGTTATACAACAGAAACACCATAAGCTTATTCGCTGCGCCGTTATAATCTACGCATACGTCCCATTCTTTTCCGTTCTTAAGATTTTCGTCCCCGTTCTTAAGATTTTCGTCCCCAGATCGGTTGGTGGCTCTTGCATTGCTCAATGAAAAAGTAACGTTTGAAAAAACAGTATTGACATCGATTCCCACGTGGTTTTCATCGGGATCCCAGCGATTTTGGTAACTGTCGAACTCCACAGCAACCGTCTGATACGGGGAACCGGCGAGGGTTGTGGTGTTGAACAGACCAATGCCTCCGCCCCAGGCGTTCATCGGCTGGTGCAGGTCGAAAGGCGCAAGGAAGAATGCGAGTACGTCTCCAAAGCCCGTGGACACATTGTTGCCCTCGCCGATGACGATGTGGAAATGCGTAGTGAAGTTTGCAAGAGCGGGAGAAGAGTTGTCCCACAGCGGAATGGGTGTACCGTGAGACACCCATCCGAAGCTATAAGCTAGGCTGCCCTTGGATTGGTTTGAAAGTAAGCTTTCCCCTCAAAATTTAAATCCGTTTGGGGAGGGAAAGTAAAACCTACGCTTCCCGTTTGTGCCACCGATATAAAAGAATTAGCAACACAGAAAAAGAAGAGGAGGGGGTGGAACGGAGTCCGAGAGAAGATCCCATGGTGTAGCAGGAGCATTGTCTAAGATAGTTAAGAATGGTGATATATATTGGTAACCTCGTTGGCAAAGTCGATGGTGCTCGGCGGAGATGGTCGAAGGCGTATGGGGTAACTCTGGACGCATCTACGCTTAATGGAGTCAAAATTAGAACTTTTTATATTAAATAGGTGAGTTTTCTTTCATTATATTTGCCTTCTGTCGTTTTTAATTGACATATTCCTACCAAGGAAGTTTTCCTTCGCGAGTGCCGCCCCATGGTGCCGATAAGCTCAAGTTTTGGACGTTTGCAAAATGTCGTACCTGCCGTATTTTAGGATTCCCAAATTTGTTTTAAAGAGAATTTTATAATTTATATTATACCTTGAACAGCTGAATTGAAACACAAAAGTGACATTTACTAAATATGACATTTACTAAATATTATAGAAGTGTGACCCCTTGTGCAATGGAGAATAATTTCTCTTTTGATGATTTTTGTTTTTCTCTTTTTGCTTTTATGGGTGTTCAGTTTTTTATAAGTAAAAGGCATATCCACAAAGGTGTTGCGTAAGGGGAAAACATATCATAATAGGTTTGTTTATTTATTATAATATATGTATGAGGGCGGAAGGTAAGGAATGAAATTTTGTTTGCTTTGATCGAATGGTTACCACATGGACATTAGTCCTCTTGCTAGCCCAACTTATGAGGTTTAATCCTATGTCATTTTGTCTCATTTCATTATTAATTTAAAGAAGGTTGGGATCTAATTTCAGTATTAATTTAAAAAGATTTGGATCTAAAATGTATACTTATTCTTATTGGAATATTTTAGTTGTATGTTGGATTGTTAGTTAGGTTGTTTAAGTTTAAATCATGGAAAAATAGACCACTTTGTACCTCCATAAAATATGACCCTTACTTGTGCCATCCCATATATTTTAACTCACTTCAACTAAAAATTAATTATATATATATATATATATATATATATATATATATATATATATTTTTTTTTGATTTTTATTCAAATATTTTTTCATTATTTTTTTAAGTTTAAAATTATTTATTAAAATTATAATTTTCAAAATTAAAATATTATTAAATAAATATATATTCTTATAATGGTCTAGTAGTAAACAATATTTGATTATTATTGTAAAATATTATGTTATGGATTAGTAGCACATGTTTAGCATATGTTTTAATAAGTTTGTTATTTTAGGATAAGCCTTATTTAAGGCGTTCTTAAGCCAAAGACCTTTACTCTATGTATTTAAACCTAAAGTGGGGCCTGGTTATTGTCCAAAAATGTTCAATATTCTATACTAGCTCAAATAAGGACCTCTATTGCTAATCTCATATTTTTATCTATTTTGTAGGAAAGCAAAAGCACCAAAAATACTTTTGAGGACCGATAATTCTTTTGCCTCTATGACAAAAACAATTTTTTTTGCTCCATATTTGTCATTTCAACATTAGGACTTAATCTTGTTTGTTGTCAAATAAAATTGGTCTTTGTTTTCTATTTATTTGGTAAAATAAACAAAAGGAAAGAAGGAACTAGTTTAATCTTAATCACATGGGACACCAACTAAATCTTTAAGCTTTAGCACCAAATTAAAATAACATATAGTTACATTTGGGGCTTGTTTGTTACATCGCTCTTAAAGAGAAATTGTCATTTACTTCCTCATCAAAAATTAAAATGAGTTTAACTTTAAGCCTTGTTGCATTTGTCTGTTGCATTAAGACTATATAGTTACATTTGGGGCTTGTTTGTTACATCGCTCTTAAAGAGAAATTGTTATTTACTTCCTCATCAAAAATTAAAATGAGTTTAACTTTAAGCCTTGTTGCATTTGTCTGTTGCATTAAGACTAGATTAAGATTAAACTTAAACAAAAATAATATCTTAAGAAAAATGTGGGTGTTCTTCACACTAATCTATTAAACACAAAACTTTAAACTCATAAATTACCCTAATATTAAGGTGGACGTAAAGAAGATAAAATCTAAAAAAATATCACAAATAGACCTTCATGACACCTCACTCTTTCACCCTTGCCACACAACCCTAGTCAATTGTAACCATTTTCTATTGAAGATTAATTTCCAAGTGAATAATTTTTCTTGACCCCACTGTTGAGATAAAGGCCTCAATATCTTCCCAATGGAATTCAAACCCATAACAAGCAACAATAAATTTTATACCAAAATACATCTCTAATTAAGGGTTCAACATCATGGACATCGATGCCAACCGATGCCATAAAATCACAATGTTGAGTGCCACTACAAAAGCACCTTCAAATTCAAAGGAACACAAGGAAATTGCATTTCAAATTTTGTTATCTCATTATTTACGTTGGCGTAATATATTTCCTTTTCCCTAGGATTGAAGTTCTCATTTTACTTGTTCACATCAACCCCAACATGGTTCTCATGTTGAAGTAGTGCAAGGGAGGGCACCCTATAAAAAATCGAAACATGTTTGCCATGGCTCAAGAATCTTCTTAAGATGAAACTACGGTCTAAAAGGCCTAAAATATGAAACCATTCTGTTCACTGCCAGAATCATCAAGAGTGATGGGATCCCATGGGTTGTTCTTGTAAGTATCAAACTCGACACCAACTATGATAAGGAAAGTTGATTTGTTAAAGAAATCGAATCTCTGTGTGGAGAGTTGTTCTATTTTAAGAGAGATTTACAAAACTTTGTTAACATGGAGATTGTTCCAGTTTAAGAGAGATGTGCTATATGAAATATCACATCCTCTACCTTAGTTATCAATGGCAATTTATTGGTAACTGAAGATTTTAATTTAATTTTTATTTTTCGAAGTCCGAGAAGTAGGAGCGAAGTGCGAAGGACGGTTGTGCAATCAGTTTGCACATGGATCGAGGTGCACAGTCGGGTTGCACATGAATCTGGAACGCAATAAAGTTACGCACAGACTGAGGTGCGCATTTGGGTTACGCATGAATCTAGTGCACAGTCGGGTTGCACATGGATCAAGGTGCGTAGTCAGGTTGCGCACGAATTTGATGTGCAGTCGGGTTATGCTGGTCAAAGGTAGTGAAGTCTGATTTCGCAGCGAAGTTGGGAAGACAACTCCAGACTTAGCAAAATTTTGGCCTTGCAAAATTTTCCTGTTTGGAGGTTTGTGCGGCTACGGCGTTGGTTTCCCTGGATTGGGAAGAACTGTACGGGAGGAGAAAAACACCAGATCTGAATGCAAAATTTTAGATCTGAACTCAAACTTATAAAACCCAAAAGAAATTGCTCTGAGGCAATTTGTACAGAGAACAACAGACTTTAGCACATAGAGATAACCGTAAACCCTACAGATGCCTTAAATAACAACAAACATTATTCATATAAAATGAGGGTTACAAAAATCCTCAACTGAGGAAAACTAACATCTGCAAGATAAACTAAGACAAAAAACAAATGTCGAGTTTGCTGCTCGAACATTTACCAGATGAGCCACATTGCTCACTGAACCGATCTCGTCTCCTATTTTGCTTTTTCTCCAAATTACCTCTCGCTCTCCTTTCTTTCTCTGCTCTCCTTTCCACACTTCCACACACATGTTTGAAAACCCAAACTACCTTATATAGCCATAGGAAGAGGAAGATAGGGTTTGTCCTCTGACATGTTTTGATAGACCCTCAACTAGGGTTTCTTACCAATCATCAAACTTGCATTAAATCGTCGAACTGGCATTAACTTCTGTGGCGATAAGATTTGTTAGACATCACATCTTTCGTAGGGTAGGTGCGACGTCATGTCAAACTTTTGTCAAGAACCCCGATCGCGCCAATAGCAATCCGACTAAGGCATGAAATCAGGTTAATATTTCTAACACCCTCCTTTAAACCTTATTTCATGAGCGCTTTGACTCCAAGATGCTCTTGCAATCTGCTGAAGTCTTCCTCCTTCAAAGGCTTCATGAAAATATCTGCTAACTGCTCCTTGGATCTGTAAAACTGCAATTGAATTTCTTCAGATTTCACCAACTATCTAATGAAGTGATAATGAATATCGATGTGCTTCGTTCGACCATGGAACACGGATACTTTGACAATGCGATGGCCGAATTGTTATCACAAAAAATTATTGTCACACCTTTCGGAGGATAGTTCGGCTCATTCAGAACTCTTCGCATCCAAACTGCCTAGCATGTGGTTGACGTGGCGATGACATATTCTGCTTCGACTATGGACAATGCAACAATGGGTTGTTTCTTGGACGCCCATGAGACTACCCCTGATCTAAGATGGAAAGCATACCCGAAGGTGCTCTTTCAATCATCGTACTGCCAGCCCAGTCACTATCTGTGAAGCCGACCAATTCCAACTAGTCCTGTCTGGCATAAAATAGGCCATTGTTTTGCATACCATTGACATAGCGTAATATCCTCTTGCCTACTTGCTAGTGCGTGTCCTTCGATTCTCCATAAAATGGTTGATCGACCGACTCCGAACATCGGATCCGGTCGAGTTGTAGTCAAATACATCGATCGCCAACTAGCCTCTTAAACAAGGTTGGATCTATATTTCTCCCCGAATCCAGCCTTGCTCAGCCTTCAAACCTATGGCTACGGTGTGATGGCAGTGTTCATCGTCCTCCATCTTGGACCGCTTTAGGACATCCTTCACATACTTACCCTCAAAAATGAAGATGCCATATGTCGATTGGTTAACTTCAATGCTAAGAAAATACTTCATTAGCCCTAAGTCCGTCATCTCGAACTCCTTCTTCATGGCTATTCTGAACTAGTCAAACAAGACATTACTCTTGCCAATATAAATCAAATCGTCCACATACAGGTAGATGATTATGAGCTCACCTACATCATTTGTCTTCATGTATAGGGTGTGGTCATATGGGAATTTTACAAACCCATTTTCCTAAAAATAACTCGTCAATTTAGCTATACCAAGCCCGAGGTGCCTCGCTTCAAACCGTATAGGGCCTTTTTCGCCTTCAGGACTTTGCCCTCCCGGCATTCAATTTCATAACCCGGTGGCTGGTCTATGTAGACCTATTCCTCTAACACTCCATTGAGGAAGGTTAACTTGACATCCATCCGGTACATCTTCCAACCCCCGTTGGGATGATGCCAGGATCATCCCGACCGTGTCAAGTCAAAGCTACAGCGCATATACCTCATGATAATCAATGCCTAACTTCTGCTTGTAACCCTTCACCACCAGTCTAGCCTTATGCTTTTCAACATCTCCTTGGGCGTTGAACTTTGTCTTATACACCCACTTGACCCCAATGGTCTTCTTCTCTACTGGAATATCTGTCAGTTGCCATGTATCATTATTTTCAATGGATTTAATCTCCTTGTCCATCACCTGCACCCACTTCTGAATCTCACTTACATCTTCAAACTCTATTGGATCAACTTCAGTAAAGAATGCAAAGTCAGAGTACTATTCATCTACATGGGTTTGGGTTGCCTCATAGATTTCTTGCAAGCTCCTTGTCTTCGCTGGCATCACCAGGTTCTAGATTCTACTTGCACATGGAAGCAACCGAGATGGAGTGGCTGTGCTACTACTGGCACTACTACTATTGCTGGACATTGCACGTGCTTGCAAACTTCATTATTCCAAGTCAACAGACTATACTACTGTTGGCTCTGACTAGCCAGTATCCGACTTCCAGTTCCAGGCTTCATCTTCAAGAAATTTTACATCACGATTGATGATGAGCTTCTTTGTCATAGGGTTGTACAACCTATATGCCTTCGCCTACTCATTGTACCCTATGAAAATGCACTTCTCAGCTCTATCAGCCAACTTTTGCCGCGTCTCTTCTGGAACATGTGCATATGCAATGCACCCGAACACACGTAAGTGAGCCACACTTGGCTTCACACCGCTCTAGGCCTCCTAAGGGATTTTGTCCTTCACGCTTTTGGTGGGACATCTATTTAGCAGGTAGACTGCACATGTTACAGCCTCTACCCAAAATTCATGCGATAATCCCTTCGCCTTCATCATGCTTCGTGCCATCTCCATGATGGTCAGGTTCTTCCTCTCAGCTATGTCGTTCTGCTATGGCGTGTATCTGGAAGTGAACTGCATTCGAATTCCATGTTGCTTGTAGTAGTTATGGAATTCGTTGGATATGTATTCACCTTCGCCATCTATCCTGAGAGTCTTGATCTGATATCCGCTTTGTTTCTCCACCAAAGCCTTGAACTCCTTGAATCTGGAAAATGCTTTTGACTTCAACTTGATGGCATAGATCCATGTCTTTTGGCTGAAGTCATCTATGAATGTTAAGAAGTATTTATTGCTGGCAAACATGCTGGTCTGCATCGGACCATAAATTTCTGAGTGCACCAACTCTAGTGGCTGTGATGTTCTCTAAGACTGACTAGAAGGGAACGAATCCCTATGTTGTTGGATGACTAAGCAGCCCTCACAAACTTGATTTTGCTGGTCTATTAGGGGTAAACCCTTCACCATTTGCTTCTTGTGTAGTTGATTCAGGCCACTAAAGTTCAGGTGACCAAATTTGAGATGCCATAACCAGGTAGCATCTTTCACAACTACACTCAGAGACATCAATGATTCATTCTAAATCTACAGTGAAAACATTTTATTCTTTGTCATGGACACCGTAGCAATCTGCCCATGCGACTTGTCTCTTATGGTGCAATCTCCATATTTGAACTGGACCGTATGTCCCTTTTGCATGAGTTGTCCAATGCTCAGCAGGTTGTGCTTTAGGCTAGACACATAGTAGACATCACAGATCTGCTTTCGTTCACCGTGCCTAGTGCGAATGAGGATCTTTCCTTTCCCCATTATGGGAATCTTGTTGTTGTTCCCCATCTTCACCTAAGACAGGAATGTTTCATCTAGTTGGAAGAACATCTCCTTGTTCCCCGTCATGTGGTTGCTGCACCCACTATCTAAATACCAGATATTCTTCTGGCACTCTTCCTCAATGTTGCAAGTCAACAACACATTTCCTCCTGCCACATTTTTGGTTTCATCTGTGTAATGGGCTTGCTGTTGGTTCTCCTTGGCCATCCGTTTTCTACACTATGAGATGTAATGTTCGAACTTGCAAAAATAGCACTGGACCTTTGACATGTCCTTCTGACTAGATCCAGCTTGCTGATTTTTCAAACTGCCTCTTCCACCTTGTTGATGGAAATTATAGTTGGTCTCTTCTTCACTAGGGTTTGACCGTCCTCCTTGCTTGTTACCTTTCCCACGCCTGCATTTTCCTCTTCCTCCGTGAGAACTAGAGGCGCCATGGTGGGAATCCTATCTGCTGCTGTCTCAAAATGAAACCTAAGCCTTGAATGCTTGCTCTAGAGAGGTCTGAGGCAAACGACTTAGCCTCTGTTTATGTTTCTGCAATGAACCCATGAGCTCATCTGTCGAGAGGGTTGTCAGATCTCTCGACTCTTTGATTGCTATCACAACCGAGTCAAACTTGGCAGGCAGACTTTTGAGAATTTTCTCCATGATTCTATGGATTTGCACATTTTCTCCATTCAACCACATCTGGTTGATAATGTCCATCATCCGGGTGAAGAAATCACTCATGGACTTGGACTCACTCATCTGCAAATGTTCAAACTCCCTGGTGAGCATCTGTAGTTTCACCAACTTTACCTTATTGGTGCCCTGGTATGAGATGGCCAGAATCTCCTAGGCCTGCTTTGCCTTGGTGGCTGATGCGATCCACAGGAAGATGGACTCCTCGACCGCTTGCATGATGTAGAAGAGGGCCTTCTAGTCCTTCTTCATGTTCTATTTCAATAGGTCCTTGTTTGCTTGAGAGAGGGCACCTAGTGCTACTGCATCTGTCGATTCTGGGTAGCCGTTCTTGACTAACTCCCACAGCTCCTAAGATTCAAACAGGATCTTCATCAGGATGCTCTAGTAATTGTAATTTTTCCCATTGAAGCATGGGATCTGCAACTGTAGGTTGTTGCTACTGGAAGCCATTCTACTTCAATCTCCGCATCACGGGATCAGTGGCTCTGATACCAATTTGAAGATTTTAATTTAATTTTTATTTATCGAAGTCCAGGAAATAGGAGCAAAGTGCGAAGGACGATTGCACAATTAGGTTGTGCATAGATCGAGGTACGCATTCGGGATTGCGCACAGATATGGTGTGCAATCAGGTTATGCACAGACTGAGGTGCACAGTCGGGTTGCGCACGAATTTGGTGCACAGTCGGGTTATGCTTGGACCGAGGTGTGTAGTCGGGTTGCACACAAATCTGGTGTGCAGTCAGGTTGCACTGGTCAAAGGTGTGAAGTCGGGTTGCGCTGGTCAAAGGTAGCGAAGTCCGAATTCATAGCAAAGTTGGGAAGATAGCTCCAGACTTAACCAAATTTTGGCCTTGCAATCTTTTTCTGTCCGGAGGCTTGCACGACTACGACATTGGTTTACCTGGGTTGGGAAGAACTGTATAGGAGGAGAAAAACACCAGATCTGAATACAATATTTCAGATCTGAACTCAAACTTATAAAACCCGAAAGAAATCGCTCTGAGGCGATTTGTACAAAGAACAACAGACTTTAGCACAGAGATAACTGCAAACCCTACAGATGCTTTAAATAACAAAAAAAATTATTCATATAAAATGAGGGTTACAAAAGTCCTCAAATGAGGAAAACTAACATCTACAGACTAAAGCTGTAGGATAAACTGAGACGAAAAATAAATGTCGAGTCTGCTGCTCGGACATTTACCAGATGAGCCACACTTCTCACAGAACCAATCTCATCTCCTATTCTATTGTTCCTCCAAATTACCTCTCGCTCTCCTCTCTTTCTCTGCTCTCCTTTCCACACTTCCACACACATGTCTAAAAACTTGAACTGCCTTATATAGCCACGGGGAGAGGAAGATAGGGTTTGTCCTCTGATGTGTTCTGACAGACCCTCAACTAGGGTTTCTGACCAATCATCGAACTGGAATTAACTTCTGTGGTGATCGGATCTGTCAGACGTCACATATGTCAGAGGGTAGGTGAGACGTCATGTCAAACTTTTGCCGGGATCTCTTACTGCGTGAGCGCAGTCCAGTTGAAACGTGAAATCTGGGTTAATATTTCTAACAGCAACACCCTCGACAAAGTCATATGCCAAGAGAAGACAACAAAGATCTGTGGTGACTGATTTTGAACACTCTCACTGAAGTGAGATGGTGTAGTTCCTTCATATTTGATTTTTTTCCGCTTGATTTCTATGCAATTATTTATTAAAACTTGTTGATGTCTAGTGTTGATGGATGAATGGTGTGGATGTTCTTGGTAAGATCCCACGTCACCATTTCAGATAGTGATTTCAATTTAGAATATAACCTTTGCTGAACTTTAACTCTAGGATGAATTGTGTGGATTTTCTTGGTAATATCGCACGTGCTCATATAAGATGGAAATTTTATTTTGGAGTACAACTTTCGCTAAACTTTAACTCCAGTATAGGGTATTCTTTTTAAATTTAAGAAAGAGAAGTAAATAGTTGAGGAAGGTGATTATTTACTCCTATCATTGCTGCAATGAATGTGGAAGAAAAAATGATCACTTCCTTCTCTCAATCGCGAACACAAGCATTCCAGTGTTTTATATGTCCCAAAGGCATCATCACATTCCACACGAGAGAAGCATCTATCGTTATTGCTCGCAGTGGAGCACTTGTTTTAATATGTAGGGACTATTATCAAATTCAAGGGGCATACCATTGATTGGCAAAAGATGAAGGATGTCGCCTTATCCAAACTAGGTTTATTTTTGGCCCTCGAAGCAGTCACTTTTAAAAATCAAACTCCAAAAAAAGTCCAGTCCCGTTACAAATCAAATTGGAATCAACAAATACATGAATCTTACCTACATTAATAATTCCATTGTGAGGTTCACGTCTTCCAGGTATTATTCTTTGGACGAAGTTTTATAAAAAGGAAATGCTTTTTTTTTTCCTCCTGAAACTTGCTATTGACTAAGACAATATCAACTACATTAAACTACATCAATGATCTAGTTACGTCAATTCGGACTAAGCTGATAATGATTTTGTTCAGGAAGTCCAATGGTTGCCTGATATGCTCAGACAGGGTAAATTACAGTAGAGTAGTTGTTAAACCTCTTAGCAGGGCATATAGTACCTCAAGAGGAGAAAAGCGTGCAATTTTAGTTCAATACAATACCATTAACAAACCGTACATGAAGTACACTCAAAAACCAGTAAGGCTATTACAACATCAGAAAACAACTTGGATCAAATGCATCAATGATCTGACTAAGTATAGAAGCAAAATTTCTTCTTGGCTAACATGAAAGCATATCTTATCTGTCAAACTTATATCAAACCTGCCAAAAGAGAACCAAGTTTAGATAAAAATCTTGAATGATACAACCTGTGAACAGGGTCGAAGTCCTAGAGCATGCAAAAATTGCACTGTTTGGGTCTGAAAGCATGAGCTAAGAAACATACATAATTTACTAGGGTAAAAAAATGAACTTACCTCCATATGTTGAAGAAATATTTTATGAAAAGGAACATTATTCTTTATAATGCATGTCTAAACCTTGCCATTGACTACTAGTCTAGTTTTCAACCCCCTGGTTACAGTGGCTTGGCTATGCAGGTAATTTTTATGTTTACTTGTACACAAAGAATGGCTATATTTCAATTTAATCAGGACACTCTACCTTGGTGCTGCTAAAAAATATCGACTAAATTGGACACTGTATTAAGTAAAATTTGGGATTTCGCGACTAAATTGGAATCGGTTATCTACCCCTGCAGGACCAGCTTTCTTTTTGAATTAGTGTCCGCAATCCCGATTTTGATATTCCGTTTATATATAAAATATAAGTTTTAGCCCTCCTAGTGTAAACCATACTTTTACCTTCAAAATAATTAATCTAATATTTTTTTGCCTGATTATGGACAAAAGGAGAAAGGAGTTTTGAAAGGACCTCCAAACCTTATAACAAAAATAAGCTAATTTTCAGCCATTAGGAGATTGAGGACACTTCAAACATTAAAGCCAATCAGTCCTTGGACACAACTACCTACACCCAAACCAACATATACTAGCCAAACAAACCCAGACACATAAACCAAATAGAGATAAAAGTTGGGTACTCAGGTCCGCATGGATAAACAGAGACAAAAAACTGGGCATGCAGGCCCGACCAAAACATTCAAAAAGCAACATCCAATGGAGAGGGTTCCAACCACCCACCCTAAGTATTCAGACTCAAGTTTGACTTTTGTCTGAATTCATTGTCCAACGATCTAAGGTCATCTGGAAAATTACCTGTCCAAATGCGAAGATCTTGCTACGTAAGATCTTGATTAGCCAAGAAGTTTGCAACTTTGTTACCTTCCCTGAACCGGTGCTTGAATTGGACTTCTTCTAAATTTTGAATCATTCTCTTGGCTTCAATTATAAAATTTGCAACAGTCCAAGAGGGATTTTGGTTACTATTAATCATGTTGATAACATTGAGTGAATCTCCTTTTATGATTAGTTTCCTACAATTCACCCAGTTTAGTTGGGAAAAACCCTGAAATAATACCCAAGCTTTAGCAAAATGGTTGTTTTAATGACCCAAGTTTTCAACAAAGGCAAGAAGGATTTTACCCTATGAGTTTCTAAACAAACCCCTTGCACCCATCGGACTTGGGTTCCCTTTACAAGCTCCGTCAAAGTTGAATTTTAGCCAACCTGATGGAGGGGGTTCCCAAATCATGCTAGCCCTGTGCTGACTCACCCTGCTCACTGTATTCTAAGGCTAAGTTAAAAAACCCAACGATCTCTCCAAATCGATCTCCCCTTCACAAGTTATCGAATCCGGTTTTAAAGCTTTCACAATTTCTACATTATCTACAATGGCCCTCGAGGATACCGATGACTCTGAATGGCAAATATTTTTAAAGGCACGGTCATTATTTTCCTTCCACACCCGCCACCAAATATGTGGTAACCCAAATTTCCAAAATTGACGTAGGTGGGGAGAGGAGAAGGGGGAGATCCATTGAACAACCAAGTCCTCCAACGAGTTGGGAAGAACCCAAGCAACACCCAGCTCCAAAAATAATTGACGGAAGACTTCAAGGGTATAGGCACAATGGGAAAATAAGTGGAAAGGCGATTCAAAAGCCCTACCGCACAAGAAGCAGCTATTAGGGAAAATAATTCCCCGTTTTTGAAAATTAGTTTTTGAAGATTATCAAAAGTAAGGCACTTTTCTTGAATTGCCAACCAAAAAAATACATTGAATTTAGGCATCAGGATTTTAATCCAGACTTGATTCATCGGGAACCAAGGATCTGAATCATAGTCCAAGCAGCCATAAGTAGCCTTAACTAAAAATTGACCATCTTTCTCAAGACCCCAAACCAACCTATCATGAAAACTAGTACCCGGGGTCGTGAAGACTTAATCTAATATTTTATAGTTGCATATAGACATAGAATAGTGAACAACTCCTTAAAAATTGTATGGTTAGCTAAGTCATGCTTCAAAATTGTACAATAAAATAGGGTACAACAAATACCATCTTATGCATAGGTCTTAATCTTGTCAAGATATACAAGTATAATTAATAAAATCTTGTTTTATTTATTATTATTTTTATATATATAGGATATTTGGTTACATCCACATTATTTTTAGTAAAAAATATTGTTTTATTACTACTATGTGGTTTGTTGAAATATTACCACAACTACATGTAAAATAAAATTTTCATTAATAGCTTTAAAAACCAAAGCAAACACACAACCTTGTTGTTAAGGTTCAAGAAAATAATTCTTATATGTTAGGATCTTATTATTAAAAATTAAATCACTCATATAAATATTGTAAATAAACATAAATGCTTAAACAGACACTATTGTAATATGAAATATAAATGTAGAAAGGAACAATCTCACAAAGTAACACAGAATCATAAACCACGTCAAGGGGGCAACCTCCTTCAATACTTTTATTCAATTATGAAAAAAAGTAAATACTTTCTTGCTCCTCATAGTTTTAAAAAATTCATCTACCACCAAATTCTCAAGGTTGGCTTACATGCAAAATGCCACCCGAGCAAGAATATCCTACCTACAAAACAATTTTTTAGTTATACCAGCCTTCTAGGTATGATAGTGATTTGCAATGTCCAGAGGCTCTACAAGTATTTTGTAAGCAATTCCAAAATAGATCCATTTATTTTTAATTTATTTTTTTTAAACAATTTATGATTCTTCACCATATCAATAATGTCATCCTAGAAGCCTTCCATAATTCTCCTTTTGTAATCTACTTTAATATCCCTTTTGTTTTGCTACTTGAAAATGTCATAGTAGTCGGGACCTTTAGCTTTACAACATGACTTATATCATTCTAATTCTACCATGATATTTTGGGTGCTACTCAATTGGTCATTTACTTTGGTAATGTATGTTTCATACTTGCTTTTCATATTTGTAGATCTTTTGAGGCATACTTACATCATCATTCTACTTCAAATCAAGAGTAATGAAACTTTGTATCTAAATATGAAATAAATATACTTGCAATGATAAAATTAACATAGAAAATGCACAAAAAAATGGGAAATGAAGCAAGAATTTTATTAATTTCTTGAAAGATTACACTATGACAGACCACTTCGAGGGGGCTACCTCCTTCAAAACTTCTAATATAAAAATATAATTTCCCCCAATTTTTCTCTCATTAAAATCCAATATAAAATAAGGAACTATACAATATATTACAAACCCTAACCTTAATCCTCAATACACTTTGGATCCCACTAACTAGTCACAATACTAACTACTACTAACAACATGAGTACTTACAATAATTAAATAGTTGGGACATAAGGATCCTAACATACCCTTCCCATTAAAATATTTTGACCTCAAAGCTTAAAATACAAAAACTATTGTTGAAGTTGGTGGAGTGGCTCTGATGTTGCATCTTCCAACTATAAAACTTGTTAGTGGACCCGTAATTTAAAGAGAGCATGGTTGCAAAGTTTGTGGGACCGATAATCCAATATTATTGTTGGTTCAAGAAGAATTGATCACTATGAACCTCAAGCATGGTTGTGTGTAACTAAATATTTTGACCCAAGAACTTCTTCAAATAATAGACATGAAAAATTGGGTGGCTCTTGGAGGTGTATGGAAGGTCCAAATTTTAAGCCACTAATGTGCATTGCAAAATACAATAAGGTCAATAGAAGAACTCTTTCATGTCTTGAGAAACAAAAATGGCTAATGGATGGAGAAGAATGAAGTTCCTACAAGAGTCAAGCATGGATAATTGAATTAGAAATTAATATAATATGCCCTTTATAGCATAAATAATTTCTATCCTAAGAGTAATCAAGTTTGTTGCTCATATCGAAGTGATCTGTTAAAATAGTTATTGAGCCAAAACATATAGATGCCATTCCTATTGAATCTTCTACACCCAATTGGGTATTGGCAAGGATAAAGTATACAATTATGGCAAAGCTTTAAATTTAAGAGAGCATCAATAAATCTATTATCCTTACCTTTATTACATATAATCTTGTAATAACCTAATAGTATGGAGATTCATTTTTGTTCTTTTTGAGAGGACACACACTACTCTAAGAAGTATTAAAGTCTATGATTATCGGTCTTAATATGAAAGTGTTGACCCACAATATAAGATGCAATTTAGTCATTGCATGAAGTATGGAAAACATCTCTCTCATAAGTTGATCTGGCTAGATTCTTCCCTAGAAGGGCTTTCTTAGTAAAGTCCAAAGGTCATCCTTATTGCATTAATACCACTTCAATGGCAATTCTAGAGGTATGACTCTCGATAGTAAATGGTTTAGAAAAAATTGGTGTGGCTAAAATGGGCATTGTACACGTAGCTTGCTTAAGAGCATCAAAAGTTGTTACAAATTTCTTGGTCTATGCAAATAAATTATATTTTAGCAAGGTGGTCAAAGGGGCTGCAATCTTACCATAGTCCTTCACAAATTTGTGATAATACCCTATTAACCCTAAAAATCCATGAAGACTCTAGAATTTTTTTGGAGTTGGTCAAGTTTGCATATCTTCAACCTTCTTGCAATCCACCTTTACTCCTTTGGATGATACTTTATGTCCAAGATACTCAATATCTGGTTGCCTAAAGGAACACTTGGAATTCTTGGCAAACAATTGATTGTCAGCTAGATATAATTTGACATAGTACATCATTAATTAATTGGTTACAGTAGCATCCCCAAACCCTAAACCCTTTGTATCCCCAAACTCTAAATCCTCTACATTCCCAAGCCCATAAAGGACTATTCTTAGTATATGCCATTATATGTTCAGTGGTCCTATCACATTGAAAATTTTGTTCATAATTCATGGCTTCAACAACTTTGTCATATCCTTCTTACCAATATTTTCTACTAGAAACTAATATGCCCTATAAAGAGAGTTTCAACAAACAACCAAATAATTTATAGTGGAGATATAGATTGACATGCTAAGATTTAAGTTTGGGATATCCATGTTCTCTTTATGGTCTTGGTAGGTCCATAGACCTTGATAGTGAGCATAACCAAGAACAAAGCAACCAAATATGTTCTCCAAGTATGTAAGAACAACTCTAATTTATATTTTCCAAAATAACCATCATTTAAAAAAATCTTAACCATCACTATAAAGAAGAAAACCCTAAATTTTGAACATAATTTCTCATGCATCCCCAAACCCTGAGTAGTGCATACCACATAAAATCTTGATATCTCTTTCAAACCCTAGCTCAAGCTCTCTATCTATCCTTAGCTTGAGCTCTATGTCTAACCTTCATCTGATAAGATGAACTAACTTGATTTCTCTATACAACATCCATCTGAGCGAACACCCTAGCTCGAGCTCTCTATCCTACCTTTGTATAAGTGAATTCCCTAACTTGAGCTATTTTTCCAACCTCTGTGAGTGAATGCCCTAGCTCGGGCTATCTATCCAACGAGAAAAGTGAAATAAAATGTTCATTTCATTTTTCTTGTGATGTTTATATTTTTATTTTTCATTGAGACCCTAAGAGGGTGGTTATAAAATATCCTCTTAGGGTTTCCTAAACTGCCCTCTTAGGTCACCCTAAGATGATGATTCATATTAGGGTGACCTAATAGGTCTAAGAGGGTGGTTTATAACCACCCTCTTAGGCTCACCCTAAAAGGGTAGTTAAAAACCACCCTCTTAGGGTTACCCTAAGAGGGTTGTTAAAAACCATCCTCTTATCCCTAATAGAGTGTTTTATAACCACCTTCTTAGGGTGACCCTAAGAGGACGGTTATACTAAGAGGGTAGTTATAAACCACCCTCTTAGGATCTATTAGGGCAATTTTTTACCACTGTAAAAACCACCTTATTTTAGCCATCATTAAATCCCTTTTTTAGTTGACAAGGCTCCTTCAGGAGAGGGTCTGAGAATATTCCACCTAAAATATCTTCACTCTAAATAGGCTCATTAGCATCCATTGGAGTATCTTCATGACATAACCTTAGCTAAGGATTCCTCTCGATTAAATCATCTTCCTCTAGGTTTTTAAGATCTTTCATTAACTGCTCGATAAGAATTTCCTCTATGTTTTCTCCCTTAATCCTTTCCTTGTTTGTCTGTTCATCTTTCCATCAAGGGATATACATGGATTCATCCATATCTTGGTTTATCTCTTGTAGAACTACACATTTATTTATTTGTTGATTTATTTGTTTCTCTTTCTTCTACCACACATGTTTATCATTTTTATTTGTCAATTTTTGGGATTTTCATTCTTCTTTCTTCCCTAAGGAGTCCTTATTTATCTCTATCTCCTCCACTTTTTGCTTAAGGGTGGGATAATTTCATAGGATATGACCATGAGCATAGAAAAATTTGTATCGAAAGAGCACATTATCATAATATAGGTCTTTATTCCACTCATAATCCCATGCACTTAGAATAATTACCTCCAAAATAGGGCTTGATAGGTCTACATGGAGATAAATCTGGAAAAAGGTGGTTACATGAACCTATTTAGTTACTCTGGACATTCATATATATTCTCTAGTAGTATTTTCAATTCCTATCAAGGTTTCCTCATTCTAAAATTCCAATGGGAGATCATATAGTCACACCCAGACTAGGACTTTGGTTGGATTTTCTTTTTTGGTATCAAAACCTATGGTCCAATTTCGCATAAAAATACCAATCCTTGCCATGAAATAAGGCCCCCCATCTTGAATCCTCTCCTTATCCTCCAAGCAAGTGAAAATAATAATGAAGAAGCCTTTAGGGTAGAGTTTAAGTTCTACATCTCCCTTTGATTTCCAAACTTCTCTTATCCAATTCTACAGATCTTCCTCCATCGACCAAAAACCTATGATGTAGCAAATTAATACCCATTCAAATAGATAAAAAAATCCTTATTTAAAGGATTTTTGTTTTACATTGAATCATGATAACTCTTTAGTTTTTTCTAGGTATTTATTGAGGGTTTATGGTTGTGTGTTCTACTATCGTTTTCCCTCTTTTATAAATGTATGTTTAATACCTCTCGTAGAGCTCTCACTTTCTCCTTGAGTACATTTTTTCTGCACCACATATCAAAAAGAGAGAGGTGGTAGACCTCCTCAAGAGGCTACCATCAGAAAGAGAGGACACAAAACTCACACAAAAAAATAAAAATAAATAAATAGAAAAAAAAATAAATAAAAGGATAACTATTAACAGTACCTTCCTTTGCAAACAAAAACCTTTACACCACCATAAAATATTTGACCCAAAGTTCACAATGCATGCATGGAAGAAGCATTGAAACTAGACAATTTGGGCTCTTGAGCCTGCATGCATGATAAAAATTGAATCCAAGTTGCAAGCGCCACCAAATCCCATGACATCCATGTAAAAAACTACATCGAGTTGCATCCATGATTTCATGAAATTGCCATGTCAAACCCTAAAATGATTATATAAGTTAAAAATCCTATAACATGAATATTTATATATTCAATGCATAATGAATACATAAATACATGATTTATAAGCTCAACTCTCAAACATGGTGAAAATATTAGAAAATGTGAAGTTTTAATAATCTTTTTTTATATAAAGAAACCATAAATATGCATTAGCAATTGTTATGCATGATGTATGGAACTCCAAATTTTTTGTCATATGTGTTTTTTCCATGTCATAAAAGTTAAATTGTATAATTTATTTATTAAGTTTGAATTAGGCTTCATTAGCATCGCTAAGTAAAGATTTAAATTTTTAATATAAAAATTCATAAATAATATATGTCAAGTCCCAACGGTTCAAGATTTTGACTCTTCTTTGAGAGGTCCAAGGTTCAAACTACAACGTGGGTGAGTGTGCGAGGATATTGGTGTGTGGTGGTTGTGTGTTAAATTCCCTATTGATAAGCATAGCTATCGGCTTTAGGAAAGGTCATGGTTAGGAAAGCCTACTCAACCCCACGCGTTGGTCATATGGGTTTCTTACAATAACCAAATATATATATAGTTGTATTAATACTTATTGTGGTGGTTGTGTGTTAAATTCCCTATTGATAAGCATAGCTCTCGGCTTTAGGAGAGGTCATGGTTAGGAAAGCCTACTCAACCCTACGCGTTGGTCATAGGGGTTTCTCACAATAACCAAATCAATATATATATATATATATATATATATATATTTTTATATATATATATATATATATATATATATAATAGTTTTATTAATACTTATAAAATCACAATACATTTTTTAATTATTTTAGAATACGAATCAAATATTGTTTACTACTAAATTATTATAATAATATATATTTATATAATAATATTTTAACTTTTTTAATAATTATTTTTAATTTGTTTTTTTCAAATTATTTTAAAACTTAACAAAAACCTTTAATGAAAAAATCTTTAAATAAAAGTACAAGGCAAAGTATATATAAATATATATATTATATATAAAATATGAAAATAAAATTTAATATATATATAATTTTTGGTTGAAAGGTAACTAAGGGTCATATTTTAGGAGTATAAATGAAAGCTTCGAAAAAGAGTCCAACAACATATAATTAAAATATTCCAATAAAATATATACTTGTTTAAATCCAAATTTTTTCAAATCAATAGGGAAATTAGATCAAACCTTTTTAAAATTAAAAATGAAATGAGGCAGAAATAACATAGGATTAAACCCCATAACTTGGTCTAGCAAGAGGACTAACGCCCATGTGGTGACCATTCGATGAAAGCAAACAAACTTTCCTTCCTTACGTAACGCCCTTATACATATATTATAATAAATAAACAAACCTATTATGATTTTTTTTCCCTTGCCCATCACGTTTGTGGATATGCCTCTTTACTAATAACAAAAAAAAACTGAACACCCAAAAAAATTCATCAAAACAAAAAATATTCTCCCTTACACAAGGTCACACTTCTATAATATTTTGGAAATGTCACTTTTTTTTTTCAATTCAGCTGTTCATGGTATAATATAATTTATAAAATTCTCATAAAAACAAATTACGGCAGGTACGGCATTTTGCAAAAGTCCAAAACTTGCGCTTATCGGTACCATGGGGCGGCACTCGCGAAGGAAATTTCCTTGGTAAGAATATGTCAATTAAAAACAACAGAAAGCAAATATAATGTCAAAAAAACTCACCAATTTAATATAAAATTTTATAATTCTGACTCCATTAACTGTAGATGCGTCCAGAGTTACCATATAGGCCTTCGACCATCTCCGCCGAGCACCATCGACTTTGCCAACGAGGTTACCAATATATATCACCATTCTTAACTATCTTAGACAATGCTCCTGCGCTCTTCTAGAGATGGCGTTCCTCTCTTGGACTCCGTTCCACCCCCTCCTCTTCTTTTTCTGTGTTGCTACTTCTTTTATGATTTAGATCTCTCTAAGTTTCTTCCCCAGAATGTGAAGGTCGGGTTGTCGGCTTCGACCGGAATCTCTACAGAGACCCACACCATTCGCTTCTGGAATTTATCTTCTCAATATTCTTGGGAAATCTTCAACCCGAATCCAAGGAGAGAAGAAACAGTTCTCTCAAGGTAGCTTCGTATTCAAATTAAATAAAAATGGGAAGCGTCGTATTTTCCAATAATTTTTGGTTCCAATTAAAAAAATGGGAGCCTCGTATTTTCCAATAATTGTTGGTTCCAAATAAAAAAATAGGAAGCCTCCTATTTTCTAGACGAAGCGACTCTATGGTGGTACGTTGTTCATTATTTTGCTTTCCTATTTTTCAATTTATATAATCCTAACTTAGAGGACAACCCTTTTTTTATTTTCATAATGATTGCCTAATTTTACGAAGAGAGTCCTTTCTTCTAAATTTTTTCTTTAATAACTTTACTCATATTTAAATACAATTAATGCATTAATTTAACTATATATATTTTTCCAATAATTAAAATATAATATTTTTTAATGTTTTTCATTTTGGAAGTTTAATTTTTTAATAGACTTTTAATTTATAAAATATTTTAAATTATATATATATTTTTAATAAAATACTACAAGAAAATTTAAAATTTATAATATCTTAAATAAATATTATAATAAGGTCTGAGGTATAGACCAATTGGTTCATCCAAACCCCACAAGGGGGGCGGAGGTCGAAGGTTCAAATCTCGGGCCTCGTCGGACTGAACGCTTGTCTCTTTCCTATTGCTTTCAATGGCATAAAAGGTTTAAAATGATTGTGGCATGGTGGTTATAGGGGTGGACTGCGCAAAGATCTGTGTGGCGGTTTCGGGGTGGACAACGTAGAATATTGTGGCGGCCATAAAAGCTGGACAGCCTGCCCGGATTCGTGGCGGCTACCGATTCCACCATGTAAATTCAAAAAATTAAATAAATAAATAAATATTATAATCAAACTTTAGAATTTTTGATAAATTTAAAGTTATTTATGTAGACACCAAAACCTAGGCATTTGCAAAACATTTCCACAATTTTACATAATAAAATATACCTAAGTTTAAACTTATATATAAAAATTCTACACATTATCCTAGTGGAGTGGTTATTAAATATGAAAAATTCACCTAGGATATTCTATCTCATTTGACATGTGTTCTAGCCACCACTACCCCTTCCCTTGCTACACATCAAACTCACTCCACTTGCTCCTACCCACTTGCCACATATCTCTAGTTAAGTGAGATACTTTCAATGACTCACTTCAACTATCCCCAACACTTGACAACCTTGTCTTGCCATCTCCCCTTTACCTATAAAACTCACAAATGCCTATAAAAGCAACATCATTTCATCAAGCAAAAAGAGGCTGAAAAAATACACCGTTACGCTACTGGAATCAATACAAGAGGTCACCAACACCCATGGAGATTGATCGCTTGAGGTCCTAGATCAAACCCTAGCATTCTTGCCACTCAACCATAAACGCTAGTGAGCATTTACATAGAATCAAATGTGTATCCACATTTCCACAAACAACAACAAGAATTTAGCCAATCCTAAACACGGTCCTGCGTTTACTTAGGGGAAAGTTTAGTCGACAACAGATAAAGATCAAGGTTAGGTAAGCAACAAGGAATTTGTTTAATGTTTCATTTCTATTTTTTGCACATCGTGGTATAGCCTATATGCATTCATTGCTAGGATTTTATAGTAGTTATTTCTATTCACATCAATAGGTTATATTGATTCTTGTGTTTGAATTCATGTATGTGTAGGTTATAGGTTCTTAAAGCTTGTTGCAGCAAGGATGGCCCGTGAGGATAGTTGAATTCCATCCACCACTTGGTTGTAGCAAAGAAGATTGATGGCACCACCACTCTTTATATTTGGAAAAAAAGGTATTTTCCTTTTTCTTGCCCATTGTAATATCAGAAAGCAAGCAAGCTTGTTGTGTTAATACCCCTACACACTTGAGGCAAAACATTGTAAAAAGGAGATGAAGGCTCCACTATTTAATGATAAATATCATTATTTAATTATAATTGCTTGTCTCCATTACATTGCTTGGTGTCATATTTATTACGTACAAAGTGGTACATAAAGCAATATATAGCATCACCACCAGTATTAATGCCACCTCGCAAAGGAGTCTCCTTTCATATTTATATTTTTGTAACATATTTTGCATTAGGGATATTTCTTACACAAAAGATAAAAATAAAAAAGAGCAAGCAATTTATTACATTAGTCAAATATTAGTTAGCTATGAAACAAGATACGCGTACATGGAGATATTATGCCTAGCAATGGTTTTTGCCACTAAGAAACTTTGATATTACATGCTAACCATACCACTTATGTCATAGCTAGAACAAATCCTCTGTGATACATCATGACTCACACATATAACAATACATGTACCACAAAATGGATAATACTTATAATGAAATTTAATCTTTAATTTATTAGTCAAAAATCCATTAAAGGTCAAGTAATAACCAATCAACTCACAAAAGCTTCACTTTATGATGATAAACCTTTATTTATTGAGATACCAGATGATTCAATATTTAACACCACTAAATAAGAGGAGGCAGTAGCTCCCAAAGATGATGTTGACATTATAATTTTCTTTTACAGTTCAAAGTGTGAAAAAGGATAAGGTATTGGAGTCATATTTTACACACCAAAAGGGTGCCTATCCCTTCATCATTCAAAATCGACTTCCAATGCACAAACAACAATGTAGAGTACAAAGCCTTAATTCTAGGTCTTCAGGAAGTTGTTGCTATGATAATTAAATTTATAATAATATATGGTGATTCCCAAATTGTGGTTAATCAATTGAAAGGAACTTACCAATGCAGATAATTAGTCTTAAAACTTTACAATGAAATAGCAATGAAATTTCTAATAAAATTTGATTGGTATGATATCAATAATTTGCCTTGTTCGACTAACATATTTGTAGATGTGATGGCCTCTCTGGTATCCTTGAATCTAAAGAATCCTGCTGGAGAGATCCAACTGTTAGTCATAAAAACAATGTCAAAAATCTGTAATTGCATGAGCAAAGTGTAAAAGTAAACAAATGTGAGCTTAATTCATGTGAATCCATACGAGCCATGGCTTAATCAAATAAAGGACTTCCTCAAGTTTAGAACTCTCTCAATAGATTTTTCATGAACTGCTAAATGCACATTTAGACAAAAAGCATCTCGTTACACGTTTTTGGGTGATGTGTTGTATAGACGAGGCTATGATGGAATTTTACTTTGATGTTTAGAGCCCATAAAATGGGCTATATCAGAATCCCATGATGGTACTTGTGGTGGCCATTCTAGTGATATGGCCATTGCAAAGCACATTTTACGTATGAGTTACTATTGACCCACAATGGAAAGTGATTGTTGCAAATACGTAAAGAAATATAAAAAATACCAGCACAATCATGCCAATCTAACTCATGTACCATCGCAATAATTATAACCCATTCAAATTATTTTCCCTTTTTCACAATGGGGCCTTGATGTGATTGGCCAAATCTCACCTACCTCTTTGGGACAACATAAATTCATCATAACAACCCAATGATCAGTACAACAAGATCTAAAATTGTAGAGTTCATACTCCAACACATTAGATATTGTTTTGGCATACCATTGAAGATAATTTATGACAATGGCACATCATTTAAGAACAAAAATGTTCGAGCAATGTGCAACAATTATAATATCCAACATATTTTTTTGAATCCTTACTATCCACAAGCAAATGGATAAGCTGAGATGACCAATAAGACATTAATATCCATTCTAAAGAAACTAGTCAAATAAAATCATAAATATTGGTATACTCAGATCCCCTTGGTATTATGGGTTTATCAAACAAGCTTTCAAAATCCTATAAGGGCAACTCCATTTTCATTGGTCTATGGTGTCAAATCAATAATACCTCTTGAGGTTGAGATAACCTCACTATACATTTCATTGTAAGAACTCATTAATGAAAATATTGCTAGAAAATCATGTCTTGACTAACTCACACTCCTTAATGAGATATGAATCAATACCTTATAACATCTATGAGTGTATCAAGATTACATCAAATATGCTTATAACGTAAAAATTCCCCTCCATGAATTCCAGGTAGGAGATCATGGTCTCAAAGAGAATCAACAAAATACCAATGCATTACCATACTTGCGTGATAAATTTGTGGCTAATTGGTTAGGTCCATACATTGTCAAGTAAAAGTTGCATCCTGGAACATATAGACTTGAAAATATAGAGGGAACAATGGATCCTAAACAATTGAATATCATTAACCTGAATGCATTCTATGCCTAATATGAATTATATATACATATACATGGCTTAAAAAAAAACACAAAAATATTTGCATTACCACTATATCATACACATTGAATTTCATGCATCCATTCATGCATTCCACCTACATTGCATACATGTATTCGTATCATTTGAATCCATTCATGTTGCTTAAAATATTAGTCATTATTTGATTAGTTTGGATAATTTCTAGTACACTTTGTCTTATCGCCTTAATTAGGGGTACCTTCTGTTTAATACTAGTCACCAATCCATCAATCGTAATCATTTATAACTTTCCTTATGGTATTTTGATCATTAAGAGGTATGTGTAAGATAGGATAGATATCGCATGACCATCAACAATGATGGTTATACGACCACTGACTATTTTATACACACCCCTTAATTTTCAAAAGCTCATAAGGAATGTACAACTACATCTCACATAATACAATGTTTGTCAAACAATCCCTAGGTGTTTTCAATCACTCAACCACTCCTAGTGTATCAAGCAACTTCAATTAGATGTCGAACAATCCTGATGTGCTATAGATTGCTCCTAATCAAATCAAGTTTCCTCTTGGACCACACACTTTTTCCACTAAGAAAATTGTGAGTTCTAGGAAGCGACCATACCATTCTTGAACCAACACAAATCAATATTTTTAATAACTTGTTACATTTGAAAGAGATGATACCATGATTGGATAAAACAATGGAAATAGTGGTTTTCCCATGGAAATGGTTCTTCTCGCTTGTTCCATTATGCACATAGTCAAAAATAACAATGGAAATAGTGGTTTTCACCACTTGCAAAACTTTACAAAAATACAAGAAAGAAGGTAGTAAGGATAAGGATAAAATTCTTGTCAAGACTCGATTCGAGTGGTTGAGAATTAGATTCTCTAGATCTAATTCTTGTTACAACAAAAATAGCATGACTAGCAAGGATAGGATTAAATCCTCATTAGGACTCAATTCTAGTGGTTGAATATTAGATTTCCCAAAGCTCTAACTCAATTTACAAAAATGTAATAAAAACGGGGCTTCAAGTAATAAAGAGAGGGTTTTATTCTCATCATGACACGATTTGAGTGGTTGAGAATCTTATTTCCCAAAAATTGAATACTCTAATATTGGACTATGCTCAAGTGTCGTGATACTTCTCTCTGGAAGATATCTCTGAAAACACATAAAGACAATCTTGTTTTTTGGTTCTCTCCATGAAGGGTTTTTGTCTCAACTTATGCAAGATATGTAAATGAATTTACATCACACACACAATGGTTCTTGGTTGATATGCATCATTACCTTACTTATAATAAAAAATAATATTCATTGCACACACATTTGGTCCTTGAAGAGATTTGACTACACTAGGACACCCTTGACATCTTATGGATTGGCAAAATTAGTAGATGAGTTTATTTGAGATCATTAGGGTGTTTGAGTCTTTGACAATAAATTTAGATCCTTTATCACTAAGACAAAACAATCATATGAGAACATATATTTTATGTCATTATCACATTATTACCTCTCATAATCCATTTTAGATAGTAGCATCAGATGTCAATGTCCTTGATTAAGTGATAAAGAAAATATCGATCAAGCAAGAATCTAAAGCAACTACGCATGATCATTAGAACATAATACCATCATCTCATTTGCATACATCATCATAATAAATAATAATCTCATTCATTAAACATTCATTTCATTAAATACATATGCATCTGCACATACATCCACAATAAAAGTAATACAAAAAAGCATCCATAAAAGAGAAACCATATATATATATAAATCACTTGTACAAAAATTTACCCAAATACTGTATAAATCAGAACACTAAGGCTCACAAAACTAAAAAATACAAAAATAATAAATAAGTGCTACTAGATAGTGTTATCTAATCTCTAGGAGGACCATGAGCAGATCCTTATGACCCTAATGGATCATAAAAAAAGAAACCCTCAAGTGAGAACTACCAGGCCTAGACTCTCTCTACCTGCTAGAGATAGATATAGAGAAAGAAGGTTGCATAGGCAATGATATGTGATGCTCAACAAGTCAATCCTCAAGAAATTGAATGTACCTATCCTATAGCCACAAATGAGATAGATCTTATCTTTGATGTGACTCTCACTCTGTAATATTGACACAAAGAGTAGTAACCTAAGCATCGTCACCTCATACACTCAAGACCATCTGTAGGCCCTCCATATCACTCCATAGTCGATTCATCTCACCATATTGAACCACCAATAGACCCTGTCATCTTGCAATTTCTACATCCCAATATGCTACAACTTGTAAGAGGTGATCTCACTCCTTAGCCAAGTTATCCTACTTAGCATGGAGGATTCCCTAATCCTCCTCACTATACACATGATGTCCCTCTAGAACCTCCTCCATAGTATCCATCCTCCCACCTCCACCATCATCACCACCATCTCCATCATCTCCAACCCCAACCTTCGAAGGTCGATCTACATTAGCCCTTGGTTGCCTCATTCCACTGCTACCTTGTTGATATCTTTTTATTGAGGAGTCTCCTCTGCAACATCCTGATCATATCTACTAACTACATCATAAATAGCCTAACTAGGTGTCCAACGAGGTTATGAAGCAAACCATGCATTATAATTAGTAGATTCTCAATGTCATCCATGTTTAGGGCATCTAACACCTCATCACCATGGTCATCAGTAGCCCATTCATCACAATAATAAGTGAGGCTAAGATCATCACCCTAATGCCTATATATGATTGGGGTATCAGGAATCCCTTGCATAATATTAAAATACCATAGAACATGATAGAATTGGATCAATTCCCTCTCTCTCCCATACCACTGGACCACCCATCTAGCATACCTCATCCACCATAGCTACGCATTTTACTCAACACATGTGACCCCAAGCCATGGCTAGCAAAAAAAAATTGAACTAGTCAACCCTACCCACATCTCTCAATACTCCTCATTACTATGGTAAGGATGAATTAGAGGAAGCTCCTCACTAGTCCACCAATGAAGAGCATAAGTGTAAGAGCTATCCCACTCATAAGGTAAACCAGTAGGTCGAGCAACTCTTAAGTGCTCCCATATCCAAATCTAGAGGAGTAAACTGCATCTCAAACCCTTATGCTCTCGTCTCTTCACCACATACAACCCTACATACATCTAGCAGAGTAGAGTGGGTACCCAAGTGTACACATAAGGCTTATTGATCATATACATCACTAACCTAATTTGGTTTCATGAGAACCTAGCTCCTATTTTATTTGGTAACAACATGTTGAAATAAATATACATCACAATGGTAGGTAGTGGCTGCAACTCTCCCTTATGGTACATCTCCAAGTACTACATCCCACCCTTGCTCACATACACACCTGCCCATTTGTTACCAAATGTAGGTTTCAACTCAAACTCCTTATCATAGCCAACCCAAACTAGTAGTCCCTTGAAAATAACATGGAAGATGCGATAAACATCATCTAGGGTCACCGTCTCCACTTTGTTGCATCCAGCAAACCCTACAACCTCCAACCACTTCCAATGGTCAGAATTTAGTTCCTTCCTCACTCAATAAATGATAGGAGAAAAATGGTGTCAAGCTTCAAGAAACTTTAGCTACACAAAATAACACAATAAAATCAACATTAGTGTGTTAAAAAAACAACAATACAAAAAATCCAAAAATATTGTCTTTTTCATTTCCTTAGACAATTTGCATTTCAATAATACAAAACAAATAAAAAATGCAAAAACATTATATTTTTCATTTCCTTAGGCAATTTGCATTTCAAAAATACAAAAAATCCAAAAATATTGTCTTCTTCATTTCCTTAGGCAATTTGCATTTCATATATATATATCATAGTTTTTTTCATTTCCTTAGGCAATTTTCATTTCTAAAATACATAATTTCAAAAAAAATAAAAAATAAAAACATTTAATTTTCATTCCTCCTTAAAAAAAAAAAACTTTTTCACCCATCCCTTTACTATTGCTAAAAAAAACATGCAAAAACAAACAAAACAAGAATAAAACACACAAGAAAGGCATCGAGACCTACCTCAACCAATCAAACCGCACCTCCAACCACACCACCAACCCTAGCCACACCACCAACTCCATTCATCTCTGTCACCATCGCAACTACCACTATCGCACTACAAATTTTTCAAATCTCAACCACAACAATGAAATGAAATGACCCATTATAGTTATTTATAGTTAGAATTTGCACCTCCAAATGTAGACTCACATTTATCAAGCGTGTCTAAATGTGATTCCACATTTTTAAGGCACTTATAAACGTAAATTTGCATTTGAAACTCCTCAAACATGATTTCACGTTTGAGCAAAATCAAATGCAAACCCACATTTACAAAAAGAAAAACAAAATAAAACATCAAATCACCCCTTCAAGCATCACCAAAATACTTCAAAAACTTCATGAAACCATCAAATTACATCATAAATTGCATTATCACATTATCCCATCTCATATTGTCCCAAATTAGTTCGATTTGGTAACTCAAATTTGGAATGTGACTTCATTTAAGAAACTTTTCACAAAGCTGTCAAAAACCCTCTCCATGGGGGTACAAAGCAAAAATTTCTCAAATTGATATGCACAATGCCAATGGATGAGTATGAATGTGATGACTATAATCAGGTGTTCAAATTACCTCGAATTATTCTAGTATCACTTGTTCACCACATTGTTTGGTCCATTTAGCACATCAAATGTTCATCATTATGCCAAGAGCAAAGTTTTGATAATTCTACCCAAAACAAACAAGGGGTAGCCAAATTGATATTATTGCATACATCAAATCATATTTCATCATCCACAATTGGATGAATCGGCTCATGGGTCTCATTCTTCACCTATTCACCACTTGAGGGGGTAAGCAAAAAGAAAATGTTTTCATTGGTCATTTGATCCTTGCATTGGGGCACCAAAATCAGTTTTTTATTCAACAAAACCATGTTTCTCTTATTTTTGTACAACATTGTGCTTGGTACAGTGTGGTACAAAAATGTGCATCTATAGACACCAAAGCCTAGGTATTTGCAAAACCCTATTCACTCCCACAATTCTGCATAATAAAATATACCTAGTCTAAACTTAGATATAAAAATCTTGCACACTATCCTATTTTCCAGATTTTTATTATGTCTAGAAAATCCCCCTAGGATACCTTGTCTCTCCATTTGATATGTGTCATAGCCACCACTACCCCTCCCCTTTCCACATCTCACACCTCACTCCATTTGCACCTACCCACTTGCCACATCTCCCTAGTTAAGTGAGACACTTTCAGTGACTCACTTTAACTATCCCCAACACTTGGCTACCCTAGCTTGCCACCTCCACTTTATATCCAAAATTTTCAAATACATATAAAAGCAACATCATTTCATCAAACAAAAAGAGGCTAAAAAATACACCATTATGCTACTAGAATTGTTGTAGGAGGTCACCAATTTCCATGGATATTGATCACTCAAGGTATCAGATAGAACCTTAGCATTCCTGCCACTTAGCCATAGACACTAGTAGGTGTTTACTCAAAATCAAATGCACATCCATGTTTGCACAAACAAAAGTAGATATTTATCCAATCCTAAATATGACCTTGTGTTTGCTCAGGGGCAAGATTAGTCAACAACAGACAAAGATCAAGGTCAGGTAATCAACAAGGCATCTATTTAATATTTTATTTCTATTTCCTATGCTTTGTATTATAGCCTATATGTATTCATTGCTAGGGTTTTATAGTAGCTATTTCTATTTACATCAACAGGTGCTATTGAATCTTGTGTTTGCATTCATGTATGTGCAAGTTATGGGTTCTTGAAGGTTGTTGTAGCAAGGATGGTCCGTGAGGATAGTTGAAGCCCATCCACCACTTGGTTGTAGCAGATAATATAGAAGGAACCACCACTATTTGTATTTAGAAAAAAAGGGCATTTCCTCTTTTCTTACCCATTGTAATATCAAAATGCAAGAAAGCTTGTTGTATTCATACCCCTGCACACTTGACATAAAACATTATAAAAATGAGACGAGGCTCCACTGTTTAATTGCAAAGGTAATTATTTAATTACATTTGCTTGTCTCTATTGCATTGCTTGGTGTCATATTTTATTGCATATAATTTAAAAAACAAATAAACAATACTTCATTTTTAAGTTAAGTTTATTGATACTATTGACATAATAATTGAATTGTTTAAAATTAATTTCTTAACTGTGTAGCTAGCACAATATTGGTACAATATATAAAAATATAAAAACAAAATTAAAACCTTATTGGAGTAGAAAATATTACATTTCATCTACAACACTTAAAATAATACTTTATATAATGTATGGAAAGAAATAAATTAATTAGAAGGATTAAGTAGTTTTATATTATAAAAAAAGAAAAAATTATAAAGCTTCTCATAAAAAATTAAAAAAATGAAATTTGACAATACTAACTTTTCTATATATATTAGCCAACCATCCATATTTAGGTCTTTTTCATTAAATTTGAGAAATTTTAAGTTGGGCATTTTATACAAGGCATTATTATTAAAGAGAGCATAATGTGTTTCATTGTCTATATTTTCCGAGTTGTCGACCCTTCCTTCATTGTTAATTTATTGGTGTAATTGAGTGGTTCCTTTTAAATGCTTTTTAAATAGAATTTTTTCTCAAACCTTGATTTCACTTTGATCTATTTAGATTTCAAGAGTTGCATGTGATCTTTCAAATGTTTAACTTCTTATCCAAATTGGTTTTGTAGGTTAGTAAGTTGTTGACTTAATAACCCTATTTGTTCACTCAATTGGTTTTGCTCTACTCCTCTAATCCCTCAAACAATGGACTTATGATTTGGACCATCCTAACTACCTTACTAAAAATATATATTAGTTTTAGGAGTTACTATTTGTAGTAATGGTCTAGAAAAAATGGTGGGTTGCTACATATTAAAACAATCAGTTTTAAAAGATAATTGCAATGGACTAGGTCTCAAAATGAGATTTTTGACACCCTAGATATTTTTTAGTCAAGTGTTGTCAATTTGTCTCATAACATTTTTCTTCACCTATAATTATGGCTTTCATCTTTGCTCACTAACAACTTCCATATGCATGACTGATCAATCTATTATCAACAACTACCTTGTTAGACTCTATCTTGTTTATCACTAACACTACCTCGTTTGACACTTTTATTGATTATTATTGACAACTATACATGTACATTTGGTTTTAAATATTACTAAAAATTATCATGCTTGACACTATTTTTAACTATTACAAATAAATACCTTGAAAGAAACTATTTTGATCATTATAACAACTTCTCTGTCTGACACTATTCCGAAATGTTACTTACCCCAATCGTTATCTTCATTAGCCAATAATTTTATGGTATGGTCAATTCAATGATACGTATTGTTGTGGCTGATCCACAACACACCCCAAAATTGGGGACCCACCTTTTTTGCATGCTTTCAAAGAAGACCATAGTGACCCAGATGCTAAAAAATAAAGGAAAGAAGCAAAATATCACAAAAGAGAAGAAGTGTCGCGATATCGCGACATGTTGCTCTGTCGTGGCTAAGAAAAAGAAAGTGTCGCGATATCGCGACATGTCGCGTTTTCGCGGCTCAGACAAGCGAAGTGCAGTGGAACGAAAAAGTGTCACGATTTCGCGACATGTCGCGTTTTTGCGGCCAAGAGTAACAAAATGCAGCAAAATGGAAAATTGTCACGATTTCACGACATGTCACGTTTTCACGGCTAAGAGCAACAGAATGCATCATGAAGAGAAAATGTCGCGATATCGCGACATGTCGTGAAATCACGGTTCATAGAGGAGAGAGAAAGACAAAATGAAAAATGTCACGATATCGCGACTTGTCATGAAATCGCGGTCGAAGGCAGCAAGAGAAGAGTCAATGCAAAAGTTGTCACGATATCGCGACATGTCACCATTTCGTGACTTGAAGATGAGATGAAGGGCAAAAGATAAAAATGTCGCGATATCGCGACATGTCATGTTTTCGTGGCATAAAAGTGAGGAAGGAACAAATGAAAGAAAATGTCACGAAATCGTGACATGTCTCATTTTCGTGATTCATGACGACAACAGAGGTAAGGATGGAAATGTGTCACGATATCGTGACATGTCTCATTTTGATAACAAAGTGAACAAGAGAAAATGATAAGGTAGAAATCATTTTGACAAAGACAACCAAAGAGAAAAGTATCATGATTTCAGAGAAAGAAAGTAATGAAAAGTTCACGATTTCGATAGAAAGCAAAGATACCAAAGAGAAAAGCGTCATGATTTCATGACAGAAAGCAGCCAAAGTGGTACGAAATGAAAAGGTGTCATGATTTGTGACAAAAAAAGACAGCCCAAAGAGAAAAGTGTCACGATTTCATGATAGAAAGCAAAAAAAAAAGAAAGAGAAAAGCATCAGGATTTCATGAAAAGGAAATGGTACGAAATGAAAAAGTGTCACGATTTCGTGACATGTCGCATTTTCGCGGCTAAGTGCAACAAAACACAACGAAGGAGAAAAATGTCGCGATTTCACGACAGGTTGCATCCACGCGGCCTGAAGGAGAAACATGTCACGATATCGCGACATGTCTCATTTTCGTGGTGCTTGAAGACGAATAAAGCTACGGGTATAAAAATGTCACGATATCGCGACATGTCTCATTTTCGCGATACAGGTAGAGGAACAAAGTTGTAGATAGAAAATGTCACGATATCGCGACATGCTATTTTTGTCACGATTCACGTGGGGCCATTATGGAACATGCGAAAGGTACATGAACACATGGCATAAAGGTGTAAGGGTATGATAACATGGTTATAGTTACAAACAGAGAAGATCAAACGTTTCGACGTCGAGTAGAAAGTCAAAAATAATGAAGAGGCGGGGAAGATGAAACGAAGCGATCTGGGAGATGAAGTGAAGCGTCACAAGGTGAAACAGAGAGCATTGCCAGAAAGTTTAAAAGCAGAAGCATAGATTGGTATAGGGGTCGGAAACCGCTGCAAGTAGGGTTGCAGAGCTGAAGGCGAGAAGGCCATTCTGGGCCTGTTTGAGTTGTTTCTCTTCCACAGACTGGTTTGGAAAAACCAGAGATTCTGCTATTGTAAAATGACATATTTTTAATGCAGAAGTGTTCAGAAATTTGCATCTTGTGGGCAAGAAAGAAGGAGATCTTCTGTGCATGCTATGGATTGAATGTTTATTCTTTCACTTTTTCGATTTTAGGCTTATAGATGAAGTTTAATGCCACTTTTCTTGGTTACATTATGCGAATATCTGAAATCTGAAATCGTATTTAAAACCCTAGGAACCAGCACTTAGTCTATAGGGATTGTGCATGTTTTGCAGGTCCAATAGGTTAGGTTGCATGCATGGAAACCTCACATCTTCGGTTTTGTCGAAACAGGATAGCATCATACTGAATGCATTTTTATTTTCAGTTTTTTTCTGCATTTCATTTTCATTCTCTGCATTTTATTTTTTTCCAGAAAGTTTAACTTATTTAAAATAAACATTTAAAAATTATACAAAATCCAAAAAATCAATGAACAATCACTAAAGCTTCATGATGAAATAAACCAACATTGCCCCTTGTTTACAGTTACTTGCAATCACTAAGGTGTTCCAAGCATTTAAATTGAATATCTTTATTTGAGATTATTAATACACATATGCAAATGCTAATATAGCGGAGACCTTGGAGAAGTTATTTGTTTAACTTCTTTGCAAGAGGGGATTTGGAACCCAAATCCTATAGGAGAGTGTGTTTTCACAATCGGGTGAAAATACCACTCAACAGATTGGCGCTAGAAGGAGGGCCTGACGGGTTTATTTTAGTGTGATTTAAATTTAAATTTTGTATATCTCATGCTATATTGATTGTTATCTTTACTCCTCTAACACTCGTAGATTGTTAAAAGGACGGCCTGAATTGGTTTACTTTATTCTATTTTAAGCAATTCAGGTATGTTGTATATTATTCTAACGCTTTTCTGATTGTTCATACAGAAATAATGTGATTTGATTTAATTTTGAAAATTTTGGTCTTGACTAACGAAGTGTTGTTTCCATGCAATTACTTTTCATTTGATTTTAATGAATACATCTCTTAGTTGATGCTAACTTGATTTTTTATACATTGCAGGTTGGATATTTGCTAGTCACTTCACGCTGATGTGCCGTGATTCCTTCTATCATTTTTGACTAACAGATTTGGTTCTAAAATTACATTTTGAGTTTCACTAATGGCAACACTTGAGGAGCAAATGGTATCCCTGAGAAAAGAAATGATGTCTCTAAGAGAAAGAATGGTATCTATAATGGAGGATCATTATAAGGGTTTGTCTATACCTGTGGTACCCTATCAAATTCCTAAATTGTTATTAGAGTTTCTACGATGTTTTAATCAAGATGTGCCACTAGGATACTTGCAAAGACTGCATGTCTACAAGGATACATTATGTCAATTCCAGATTTTCTATGAGGAGGTGGCTTGTAAGTTATTTGCATACATTTTGGATGATAAACCATTCTTTTGGTACAGCCAACTACCCATGGAGGTTAGGACTTCTTGGATACAACTAGAAGCAGCCTATCTTTATCATTTTGGTAATCAGAGTTGACTTAGAAATCTTGAAAAATCAGTTTACCTCCATATGTAAGGAGCCTAATGAATCCTTGAGTCAATTCAATGGAAGATTTCAGGAGTTGCACTCCCAAATGTGGGAAAATTTTAACACAATAGAAGAGGAAGCCATGGAAGTATACCCGGGAGCCATACACCCCACACTTGCTTCACTCATTGAGGAAAAAATGGGTGGCTTGTCTCTAGAGAAAATCCATGAGATCTTAGAAGAGATAGAACGACAAGGTCTTGAAGAAGAAAAGGCACAACATGTTCACATGAGAGATTGTCCTTCTAAAGATATTGATGCCAACCTACACCAACCATCAAATATAGCACCCTCCACTCCAATGATATCTAAGGTAAATGATCAAGGGGATGAATTTGAATATCCAAATGTTACAACCACCTTAGATGTAGTCCAAGAGGAGGTGCAAAGTGCTAAACCAACATCCGCTAGTGAAGATTATGCAGAAATGATCTCATTCATAGAGATGCATGATTATTCGGATAAAGGGGTCCCAAATTCAACAATGTTTGAAATATGTGATAGGATGGAACCTACCATAGAATTGAATGAAGTGGTTGAAAGTGAAATTGGAAGAAAACCAATAAATGAATTTGAAGATATGATAGAGTTTCACCACTTGTTCTTGGAAGATACTATTGATGAGATGTGTAAAATTAACGATCAAGAAATTCTTCACCCTCCAAATTATGATAAAATTGAATCATGGGTTACTAATTTGGACGATGATAGCCTTACAAATTTGAATTCAAGAAATGACCCATTTTTGGAAATAATTGAACCATCTAAGGAAGGTGAAGATGAATTTGATGAGAAACACATTGATGAATTGGAAGATGTTGAAGAAGTAGTTGAACGTCACCACTTGATTTTGAAAGATGATTATTATGATGCTTGGAAGAAGTGGGAAGACTACACTCACTCCAAAACTGCTAATGAAACTTGTGTGCCAATTGATATACAGGACAACATAATCGCCTACTCAAAGGAAGATATTACAACTCCTGTACAATTTGAGGATGTTTTGGAAGAGGGTTTCAAATCTCATCAAATTTTGGAAGATTATAATGATCCTACTACCAAGGACAAAGAAGAAAGTGAATTGATGAATGAATCAAAATATCATGCCACAAACATCATGGAGTTTCATCCCATAAATTTGGATGACAATTTTTACAATGGTTGGGGGAGATATGATAATGCATTCTTTTCTCACACCCTTATAGATGAAACTCATATTTCACTTGATATGCAGGATGTTGAAAATTCTACATCATACGAAGGTCCACATTCACAAGATTTGAGAAGGTTGCAAATTTCGATCATGTTGAATATAAATTCATTGAAGATGCGGATACAAGTTTGCATTATGATTTTGAGGATTCAAATGAAGAGATACCATGGATAGTGAACAAAGAATTAGAACCAAATGACAAAGAGATTGATCAATTGGAAGCAACTCAAATGAAGGATCATCAAGATGAGTTATTTGACATACACTTTGACCAAGAATATTGGAGGGTTGAAAAGGATGGGCATGTTTTCAATTGGGTGCCCAATTTTGGTATGTTTGATAAACAAGTAATCAATGAAGAGTATGAAGACCATGAGGTAAAAGAGGGAATTGCAAATCCCCATCAAATTTTGGTAAATAAAAATGTTCAAAAGTTAGAATCTAACCTTTTGTGTTCAAGCATCCAAGATTTAGGTGAGAATTTGCATGACCATATTTTGAATTTGAATGATGTTTATGGTGAAATGTCATTAAAGGTGAATGAAAAACAAGGTATGATTTCTAATCACACCTTTGACAACATTGTTTTAATGAATGAAAAAGAAGTTGATGCACTTGAATTGTTAAATAAAATTCATCAACAATTACTAATTGAATCTAGGGTAAAAACTTTTAATGATCCTAATTTGGTAAATATCCTAGATGCTTGCAAATTGTTGCACAAATTTGATTGGCCTACAAATTTGGAAAATGATTTGGCTTTAAAATTTTTAGAAATAGGCTCTTGCTTACAAAATTTCATTTTGAATAAAGAAAGCCTAGTTCTAAATCATGAATGGAATTATGAAATTTGTACTTTAAAGAATAGACAAGATAAAATTGAAAATCAATCATTGTCTAATCAATTTGAAAATTTGAATCTCACCTATGAGAGTACTAATGGAATTAAATATAATTGGTGGGGTGAGCAAGGGAAGTTAAAAGTTGTTGCATGGTGTGGTATAATATTATTTTTTTTGGATTCCTACAACATTTGGCATGCATATCACGTTATATTTCTGTTGAAATGTTCTAATCATGTTTGGGATCCAGGAAAGTGATAGTCCAAGCTTTGCATCATCTTGTATTATATTGTACATTTGTATATAGATTTTGGTTTTTGGTTTTGGTTTGTGTTTTCAAGTTTCATTTTTGGGATTGCTATTTGGGTTTGGATTTAAGTTTTGTGTGTTAGTCCTTTGGACATGTTTGGTTTGTCTTTAAAAAAAAAATATGAAAAATTTGAGATGTCAACTTATGCCTAAGATCAGGAGAATATGAAACATTGGAATTGTGTTGTAGAAAGCTCCACAAGTAACACAAACAGTTTAAATAATATCGTTTGAAACTTGTGATGCATGAAGTAGTCAGTTTTACAAATGATGGCAATACTCCATCCACAATTCAAAAAAGCAATGCATTCATATTACATCCCACTTTGCATATACATGCCATCTTAGTTGCATATGCATTTCAAGTACAAATCATTGAGAAGGTGTCAAATCCTCTTAGGGTTATTCTATAACATATATTAAAAAAATCCTAAGGTTGGGAACTGATGCCCGAACTATCTTGAACCAAGCACGTTCTATGCACATTAAAGAAGATCTTGGGCAAAATGATCAAAACCATGCTTGGAAGAAAAGGTGAGGCGAAAAGAATATTTCATGTCTGTCCTATCATGCAACATTATCCTTAAAATAGTGGTTTTTACCACTCCCATAAAGCTTAAAGCCTAAAATCAGAGTAGTAAGGATAGGGTTAAATCCTCATCGAACTTAGGTTGAGGATCCAACTCCCCAAAGCTCTGATTTGACCTTCATGGAGTAGTAAGGATAGGGCATAATTCTCATCTCACCTAGGTTGAGAATCCGATTCCCCAAAGCTTCCATCTTTCATTTTATCATAAAACTTGGATTGGAAGGATCGTACTACATGTCCTCTGCAAAGGATGGGTAGTCATCCCAAAAGTCCAAGAAACAAAAATAAAATTAATATTTTCCATCTTTCATTTTATCATCTTGGATTGGAAGGATCGTACTACATGTCCCTCGCAAAGGATGGGTAGTCATCCCCAAGGTCCAAGAAATAAAAATAAAATTAATATTTTCCATTTCATCTTAATATTGGATTGGAAGGATCGTACTACATGTCCCTAGCAAGGATGGGTAGTCATCCCAAAGGTCCAAGAAATAAAAAAAAAAGAGAATGAATGAAGCCAAATCATGGATTATGGGGTTAAGTATGCCCATGCGTGGCAGCATGTCTTGTCTAAAACAAGACCACTGACTGTTCAAATGGATAGACTAGCCTGACCATTTCATCCATAACTGGTTAAATCATTTTGTTCAAGATGAGGTAATGAACTCCAGATCAGAGTAGTAAGGATAGGGTTAAATTCCCATCTCGCTTAGGTTGGGAATCCTATTCCCCAAAGCTCTGATCTCACTTACACTTGCACATGGGTTCAAGATGGTAGTGACACATAACCAACTTTGGGATCTAATAAATTAATTCAATATGCATATATTTGGTCCTAAGAGGGTTTGACAGTTTTGATATATTTGTTCATGATATTAGAAGGTTTGAGCCTTTGCAAAGCGATATTGTTATATCTCTAGCATCTTCATCATACATCAAATCCTGCACAAATCATTCATAGCCTTGCATACAAATCATAAGTGAAACCGACAATGGAATGTTGATCAATTTCAAACGATAGGGAATGAAAACACATTGCACACACCGAGATGATACTTAATGATTCTGATGTTTCATGTATTTCTGATCTATCGGTATTTGTTTATATTTTTATGTGCTGACGCCTGTATCTAAGCTTGTATATTTCAGGTTGGGTTCTCACCAAAATGCTCAGGAGCATTTGACAATAGAGTCACCATTTGTTGTGGCTGATCCACAACACACCCCAAAATTGGGGACCCACCTTTTTTGCATGCTTTCAAAGAAGACCGTAGTGGCCCAGATGCTAAAAAATCAAAGGAAGAAGCAAAATATCACAAAAGAGAAAAAGTGTCGCGATATCGCGACATGTTGCTCTGTCGCGGCTAAGAAAAAGAAAGTGTCACGATATCGCGACGTGTTGCTTTTCGGGCTCAGACAAGCGAAGTGCAATGAAAAAAAAGTGTCACGATTTCGTGACATGTCACGTTTTCGCGGCCAAGAGTAACAAAATGCAACAAATGGAAAATTGTCACGATTTCGTGACATGTCACGTTTTTGCGGTTAAGAGCAGCAGAATGCAGAAGAGAAAATGTCGTGATATCACGACATGTTGTGAAATCGTGGTTCATAGAGGAGAGAGAAAGACAAAATGAAAAATGTCACGATATCGCGACATGTCATGAAATCGCGGTCAAAGGCAGCAAGAGAAGAGTCAATGCAGAGTTGTCGCGATATCGTGACATGTCACGATTTCATGACCTAAAGACGAGATGAAGGGCAAAGATAAAAATGATCGTGATATCGCGACATGTCAGTTTTCGTGCATAAAAGTGAGGAAGGAGCAAATGAAAGAAATTGTCATGATTTCGTGACATGTCATTTTGGATTCAGAGATGACAAGCTAAGTGAGAAATGTGTCACGATATCATGACATGTCAGTTTGAAGACAAAGGAAAGAGAAAATATTTCTTGAAAATTATTTCTGAAAAGGAAAAGAGAAAAGTATCATGATTTCATGATAGAAAGCAAAGATGGTAGGAATGAAAAAGTGTCACGATTTCATGAAGCGTAAGAGAAAAGCATCATGATTTCATGACAAGAATAATGAAAAAGTGTCATGATTTCACGATAGAGATGGTATGAAATGAAAAGAAGTGTCATGATTTCATGACATGTCACGTTTTTGTGGCTAAGTGCAACAAAACACAATGAAGGAGAAAAACATCATGATTTCATGACAGGTTGCATCCACGCGGCCCGAAGGAGAAACATGTCACGATATCACGACATGTCTCATTTTCGTGGTGCTTGAAGACGAATAAAGCTATGGGCATAAAAATGTCATGATATCATGACATGTCTCATTTTTGCGGTGCATGAAGGGAGGAAAAATGGAGCATGTTTTGAGGTAGAGGAGCAAAGCTACAGATAGAAAATGTCGCGATATCGCGACATGCTATTTTTTGTCGCGATTCACAGTGGGCCATTATGGAACATGCAGGGAAGCACAGAACACGTGGCATAAAGGTGTAAGGGTTATAGGACGATTACAGTTAGCAGAGAAGATCAAACGTTTCGACGCTCGAACAGAAAGTCAAAAATAATGAAGAGGCGGGGAAGATGAAACGAAGCGATCTGGGAGATGAAGCGAAGCGTCACAGGGCGAAACAGAGAGCATTGCCAGAAAGTTTAAAAGCAAAAGCATAGGTTGGTACATGAGGGTCGAAAACTGCTGCAAGCAGAGTTGCAGAGCTGAAGGCGAGAAGGCCATTCTGGGCCTGTTTGAGTTGTTTCTCTTCCACAGACTGGTTTGGAAAAACCAGAGATTCTGCTATTGTAAAATGACATATTTTTAATGCAGAAGTGTTCAAAAATTTGCATCTTGTGGGCAAGAAAGAAGGAGATCTTCTCTGCATGCTATGGATTGAATGTTTATCTTTCCCCTTTTCGGATTTTAGGCTTTATAGATGATGTTAAATGCCACTTTTCTGGGTTACATCAGGCGAATATCTGAAATCTGAAATCGTATTTAAAACCCTAGGAACCAGCACTTAGTCTATGGGGATTGTGCATGTTTTGCAGGTCCAATAGGTTAGGTTGCATGCATGGAAACCTCACATCTTCGGTTTTGTCGAAACAGGATAGCATCATACTGAGTGCATTTTTATTTTCAGTTTGTTTTTTGCATTGCATTTTCATTCTCTGCATTTTATTTTTTTAGAAAGTTTAACTTATTTAAAATAAACATTTAAAAATTACAAAATCCAAAAAAAACAATGAACAATCACTAAAGCTTCATGATGAAATAAACCAACATTGCCCCTTGTTTACAGTTACTTGCAATCACTAAGGTGTTCCAAGCATTTAAATTGAATATCTTTATTTGAGATTATTAATACACATATGCAAATGCTAATATAGCGGAGACCTTGGAGAAGTTGTTTGTTTAACTTCTTTGCAAGAGGGGATTTGGAACCCAAATCCTATAGGAGAGTGTGTTTTCACAATCGGGTGAAAATACCACTCAACACGTATAATATTCTTAGTATGATCAAATCTATGGTTAGGATTTTGGATGTTTGATAAATGACATTAGAATTTAACATATAACTATAATAGGGTAACTCTAAGCCAAGGTGTGTACACTATCCATAACCCTCTATTATACCATAGTGATGAATGATAATGCTTAGACCAATATTTTAGGCCACTACTCAAGGAGGGTTCCACACATACCCTTGAGCACACTACTTACCTCTGATAATGTGAGGGAATTATATTATAGAGTGTTGTGCTCAGTGCACTATAGGTAGAAACATGACCAAAAAGGTTCTTATGGATAAAGGTCTCTCCTAAACTATGGAGTCTCCCTATATATATATATAAGTGCATGGAAGCTCAAGTTTGTATACAAGTATCATCTAAGGCCTACATATTGGAGTTTGATCACCCCTTACTTCACTAGGTGTTTTATAGATAATTTAGCTTAGTCATTAATGATAACTCCTACATTATATTTAAAAACCCCCAACACACCCAGGTGTTGTAGGTGAGTTGGAGAGGAGAGGGCAATCCTCCAAGGGTCTCCACCCTACCAAAAAGTTGAATTGGGTATCCAAAATCCAATTGATAATGTTGGTGCGGGCAGGGTCGGGTGCGACCCCCGAGTGACTTTGATGGTGTAGAACCCCTTGTTTGTGGTCTCTCAGACCAAGGCGGCTCCACAAGGGGTTTTTCACTTAAAAAAAAAAAAAACCCAACACAGGTTTCTAACCTCCTTTTTTCCTTATAGGATAATAAGTAGAAAAATAAAAAGCAAGGAAAAATTATACCTAATAGGTCGAAGTGGTAGGATATTAAATGTTTGGATTACAATAGGATGCAACCATGAAAAGTGCTCTAATACCACTTATTAGGAACCTTGTAGTAAAATAAAATCACATCCACAAAATATTGCAATAATAATAGAACATAAGTTTAAAATAAATAGTATATAATACAAAATAGCAATGTAGTAGATTATATTACAAAAAACAAGAACACATTACAAACTCACAAGCCTCTGCAAGAGGCCACCTCCTTATATGAAGAACTTCAATATGAAAAAATATGATATGATTTTTCTCTTGACCCTTGGCTATTTTATAGACTTGGATACCCTACCATTAATGCTCAATGGTTCCCTTCCACATGCAAATGGGGAATTGAGCTAGTAACTCCTAAATAATAATTGTTACATCTTTAAATACAATGATTACATCATATGGACCCATAAATCTATGTTCTTGAAGTAGCACATGACTACACAATTGTTAATAATATTAACATGGTTCTTAACACACTAGTGATTGATAATGTGTAGAATTGCCATCATTTCCTTCTAATAGGTTGATTTACCCAAGTTTCTCCCTTACAATGTCTTGTTTGTAAATGCCAATGACCATCGCTCTTGTATTAACACTACACCAATTCTACTGTCTAAAACATCACTCTCTATCACAAAGGATTTTGAGAAATCATGCATTTACAACATAGGCATAGTTGACATGACTTGCTTAAGGTTAAAATTTTTTTTTTTTTTTTTCTATCATACAAATGAGTTCTTTTTCAACATAGCTATCAAAGGAGCTATGATCTTTCAATAATTATAGATAAACTTTTGATAGTATCTTGTGAGACCTAGGAATCGCAAAGACCTTTGATAGTGTGGGGTTTTATCCACTTTGGATAACTATAATTTTCTTTGGGTCCAATTTAACCCCTTCCCTTAAAACTATGTCACTGAAGTATTCCACTTCTTGCATACCAAAGGAAAATTTGGACCATTTTACACATAGTTGATGTTATGTCAAAAGTTATAATGTTTGGTCTAAATGTTGCAAATGTTCTTCCCAAGTGTAACTGCCCAGGAGGATGTCATCAAAGAAGACTAATATAAATTTACATAAAATGGGGTAAAAAATAGCATTCATAAGACTTTAAAATTTATAAGGTGCATTGGTAAGAGCAAAGGACATGAGCAATTCATAATGACCATGGTGAGTCTTGAATGTCATTTTAAAAATTTCTTCTTCTCTTATTCTAATTTGATGACACCTTAAGCACAAATCTAACATAGAGAAAAATTAACACCATGGAGTTCATCAAAAACCCATCAATAACAAAAATAGGAAAATTTTCCTTGATGGTAATCTTATTAAGCTTGCAAATATCCATGCACAACTAGCAAGACCCATATTTGTTACAAATTAGTAATACTAGGGAACAATAACGATTGATATTTAGCCTTATTATCATTGCTCCTACTAGATCTTATACCATTTTTTGATCTTAGAATTTTGTACATATGCTACTTGTAAGGGTTAATGTTAGGTGATACACTACTTATTATAAGCTAGATTGCATGATCATGTGTGTTTCTTAGTGTAAGACCCTCTGGTTCATTAAAGATAGATGCATGTTATCTAGAATGAGTTGTAAAATAGATAGTTGGACTATATCCTTAGTAGTTTTGTATTGTATTATATACAATTATGATACCACTTCATGAGATGATTTTTTCAATAGTTATTTCTATTCGATGAGAAAATAATAATTGAGTAAATCCTACAATAATTCCTCGAAGAGTATATTGCATTCCCCACTAGGTGAGTTACATCCAAAATTTTATAAAAAATTTAAATTATTAGGCCCAAATTTTGAAGCCACTGTGTTCCCAACACAACATCACATCCTCCCAAAGGAAGGATGAACATGTATGCCTTGGGATTGTATTATTTTATTTACACCTTGAAATTTTTGTATTTTTCTTTACATGGTAATGTACCCCCATTTTCTATCACAACCTCAAAAAAATTACATGAATCTATATAGAAATTTACACATTTGGCCACTCATGGATCAATAAAATTGTGTATACTCTCAAAATCGATGAGTACTATGATTTTTTGACCCTTGAAATGTCCCACTACCTTTAAGGTTTGAGGATGGATTTTATTGATAAAGCATGTATTAAAGTTTTTTGGATATGGTTCCTGTTGGCATTTTTGCCACATTGATTTGATTATTGATTATTCATGCTTAAGTTGTTGCAATTCTAACTTCTCTACAGGTTTTGATGCAAAAAATGACTAAGTCCGAAAGTTGTCACGAAATCGCGACAAAAAACAGCATAGAGAGCCAAGTCGAAAAACCGTCGCGATATCGCGACATGTCGCAAAATCGCGGGTCGGTCGAGGAGAGAGAAAATCAACGCAGAATTGGCACGATTTCACGACGTGTCACAAAATCATCGTCAACGCAGTCAACGACAACAGGTGGGCAGAACCGTCGCGAAATCGCGACGTGTTTGATTTTCATGGCTTGCAATGAGCAGAAGGCATAAGATATAAAATGGTCACGAAATCACGACAAAACTCGAGCCAAAGGCGATAAGACCCAATGTGTAGCGAAATCGCGACAAGAACTGGCACAAAGCGCATAAGTCAAAAGGCGTCGCGAAATCGCGACGCGTCGCGTTTTCATGGCGCGGGTGGATTAAAAGGCTTAAGTGGTAAAATGGTAGCGATTTCGCTACAGTTAGAAAATGAAGCCAAACAAAGCAAAGAGCGTAGCGAAATCGCTACGTGTTCCGGTATCGCGGTTCACCTGAATGAAAAGAGTCTAAGGCACAAAGGCGTAGCGATATCGTGCAACTTTTGAGGAAACGTTCCAGCAAGGCAAAGACGTCGCGAAATCATGACAGAAAGTGAGAACCATACAGAAGGCAAGAAATGGTAGCGATTTCGTGACACATTATTGAAAAGAGACTAAGTGGGAGAATGTAGCGAAATCGTGATAGGGTGAAGTTGAAGACATTCTAAGGCAAAAGTGTCACATTTTCGTGGCTTAGGAGCAAGGCCGTACAACATGCAGAGAAAGCGTAGCGAAATCGTGCAGCGTTGTGTTTTCACGGTGCAAGCTAGCGAAGGAGATAAAGAAGCCGAATGTGTAGCGATTTCGCGACATGGTTGGTTTTCATGGCTTAGAAGCGGTAGAAGCGTATGGAGCAGAAAGACGTCACGATTTCGTGACCTATCACGTTTTTGCGACCTGTTGCAGTTTCGCGCCAGAAAGCAGTTCAAACGGCCCGATGCTATTTTGTGATTTTCGATGATTAAATGCATCCTAGAATTGAATGTTTTGCTACTTTTCGATGCGGTCAAGGTAGAAGAACGCGCCCAAGCTACCAGAATTGAAGATTTCCATGATTCGAAGCTGCTGTTCATGATTTTTCTAACGGTTTCATGCATATTTTCAAGAACATCATTTAATGAAGATGACCGACTCTTCCATATGGCATTTAATTTCTGGTTTCTCCGAGGCTGTTTAAGGGGAGCATTTCCTTGTTTTCGTTGCATAATTGTAGATCTCGAGGAGGTCCGTTGTAAGTTTTAAATGTTGCCAAGAGGCAAGACCTCTATAAAAACCAATGTAAATCTCATTAGCAAGTGTCGGGAGTGAGAGATACTTTTGTTGAAAGCTTTCAAGTGCTTTGCATGAATATTAGACATTCGGCTCTCTGGTTTCGCAAGTGATTTTTTGTGTATTGTCCCTTCTGCATACTGCATTCCTAATTTGTGCTCGGATCTTTTATTTGCTGCTTAGTTTTAATTCTGTATTGAGTTTTAACAATTGCTAGTAAGGGAGTGAGTTCTGGAATGTTATTTTGGAGGTCATTTATGCAAGGTTGCGAGTGGATCACGACATTGTCTTCTGTTATTTGTTGTTGTTGTACTTAGAGTTATTTGTTGTTGCTCTTTCTCGATCAGATAAATTTGGCCTACGACCATATTTCCCGTTTCTTTCTGCATCATTGTCAATTTCTTTCCTGTAACTTTGATCTTAAAACAAATTTAGAATAGTAAGGGAACCAGCCCACTCTGGAGATTGGCCTGGGAGACATTTCTTTCTCCCAGCCTTTCAATGTTGGCCGGGTCTAGGGTGCATCTTATATAAAAATCCTTTCCTGTGGCAGATTCGTGACCAACAATTTTTGGCACGCCCGGTGGGACAGACTTCTTCTGTCTCAAAAAGATCCCATAGTATTGAAGGTTTAATGTTCACCTTCATACCGTAATATTAGAGCATTTGGTGACTCTGTAGTACTCAAAAATCTCTGAACGTGGATGCAGTGAAAGCTGTCCTTCATGATCACGAGATCACAGTCTAAAAAAGTTGGAGATCTTGTCGAGTTTTTTGAACTTGATAGCACAAGAAGTGGTGAGCATTCTAGGTTGGTTCCCCCATCATCATCTGCCATATCCACGCAAAACCCTGGTATTGTTACTAGTTTTCCATTGTCTCAGTTACATACACTAGTTCCAATGGCCCAGTATCCTCCACCTAGGCAGTTTTTAGCTTGGAATAGCTCAGGTGCCTTGAATCTCCAGGCTCAAAATCCAGTTCCCCGGGCTGCCTTGAAGGCATTGCCAACTTATGATGGTACAGGAAAGACTGCATATGAACATATTCATGATGTAGCTTCTCTGGCAGCTATTCATGACATAACAGATGAAGATGTAATGGTGAAGTTACTAGTGTTATCTTTAAGAGGAAAATTGTTGTACTGGTATAGATCTCTGCAACCAGGCACTATTGCATCCTGGGATCAGCTAGGAGAATTGTTAGTAAAGAATTTTCATGAACAGGCTGACCCATTTTCATTGTTGCACCAGTTTAATGCGATCCAGAGGCATCCGCAGGAGGCAATAGCAGATTTTAATGTTCGCTTTACCAGGAGCTGGCAGCGAGTACCTGAAGGACTTCGCCCTACCCCTGAGCAAGCTACGTTTTACTACCTCCGAGCGTTCAATACAGATATTGGCTTGGCGATCAGGCAGTCCAATGTAATGACTTTCCCAAAATTGTTCGAGCAAGCCCAGAAGGCGGAGGCAGACTTAATTGCAATCGATAGGCTTCCCCCAAAGGTAGCAATGCCTATTCTTCCTGATATTCCACAGCATTTATATCCTAGTTCTTTTGCACAATCTATGTCCACTATGTATCCTGTCCCATCATGGAATTCTAGTGCACCACAAATTGCACCTATCCCAGCTCCTCAGTTGTCTACTTTAGCAAGTCTGCAGCTGCCTGCACCCAGCATTCCACCATTCCCTGCTTCCACCTCATTTCCAGCATTGCCAGCACCACCAGCTCCTTTGCCCTTACCAGCACCTCCTGCACCTGTAAACCCTGATCCTTATACAACACTATTGCAAGAGGTAAAATCTGCCAATTCGGCAATTAGAGCAATGGGTAACAAGATCACGCTTATTGAGAGGAAGCAAGCTGAGCGAGATTTCCAGCCAAGGAGATTTCAACCTCCTCCAATTACTAGAGATCAAGCTGCTTCAACAAGCAAAGCACCTGAGAAAAGCTTGACTACTTTGGTAAATGAAGATGCAGTCCTTGCAGAAAGAACGTATTGGTGTTCGACTTGCAATGACCCTCATGGAGAAGACACCTGCATGGTCCATCTGAATTATGTGCAGACATTGGCTGCTAGTTCTTCAGGAGGGCAAGTCAATATGATCTCTGAGGCAAGCCATAGCTTAATGACTCCACTGGAAGAGCAAGTTTCTGTTCTCACAAGGACTGGTAAGAAGCCTGTGACAATGGATCCTGCTGAGTTAGAGCCATTAAAAGTGCCAACCGATTTGAAGAAGCCAGTGAAAGCTCCTATGCCTGTTTCAAAGCCTGATGCACCTATTTTGCCGAAGGATCCTGTTTCTCACAGAGTTCAAGAAAAGGTTGCAACTGCACCAACAAGATCAGAAGCAGAAGAGCAAGCTCGAGAGAAGTTGAAGTATCCTTCATTGACGAAGAGGCTAAGAGTGGAAGCCACTCAGCAGTATCGAAGCAGATATGAACATCCTATTGAAAAGAAGGACTCTGCTACGGTTGCATACAACATTGTTGAAGAACTGAAGAAGACCCCAGCTAAGGTTAGTCTTTACGATGCATTGCAGTTGCCTGGGCAAGTAGATTTATTGCAGGAATCTTTAAAATCTGTAAAGGATAATGAAAAGGGTCCTACCCAGACAGTTTATGCTCAAGCCTTAACTACTTTTGTTACTGGTAAAAATAGACCACCCCCATTTTATCTATCACTGCAAATAGAGGGTTGGATCGTGCATAATTGCATGATCGACTCTAGAGCTGCTACAACTGTCATGCCAAAGGCAGTTTGCGAGGTTATGGGCATGGAATACACACGAAGTAGCCCTGGAGTTTTGCAGTTAGATGGTACTCCTATAAAAATGGTGGGTGTAATCAAGGATGTCCCAATTGTTTTGCATACTATGCCCCAGATTACAGTCATTCAAGAGATTGTTGTGGTAGATCTAGAACCCTATTTTAGTATGTGCTTATCCAGAGAGTTTACTGCAAAGTTGGGGGGTTATCTGGCACTGGATTATTCCCACTTAGAAATCCCTTTCAAAGGTAAAAGGCTCAGGATTCAGAATGAAAAACCTTCCTCTTTTCATATCGAGAAGCTGGAAGAAGCAGAAAAAAACATGCAGTCTGTTCACATGCTAACCGAAGAGTCAGAGGATTCTGTTTTGATGCATGAGGTTTTAGATGAACTCCAGTTGGATGATCAGTTTTCTATGCTTGATTTCAATGCTATGCTGGAGACTGAAATCGGCTGTTATTCCATCACAAGACCCGAGGGTGGCACAAGGCAGGTATTTCCTAACCAAGCTGATCAGAATTCTGTCACAGACCAACTATGGCAGTTATATTTCGATGGGGCTAGATGCAAAAACGGTGCAGGAGCAGGTATTGTTTTGATTTCTCCTTCTGGTTTACAAAGAACATATTCATACCGTCTTACTTGGAATTGTACTAACAATGCTGCCGAGTACGAAGCATTATGCTTAGGCTTGAAAAAGGCAAGGAAGTTGGGAATCGAACAGCTCCAGATTTTTGGTGATTCTTGAGCTTATTGTAAACCAAGTCACAAACAGGTGCATTTCTAAGCAGCATTACCTTAAAGCATACCGCAACCAAGTGTGGGACCTGTTTGAGTTTTTCACAGCTCTAAATATTCAAGCCATTTCTCGAGAGCTAAATAAGCATGCAGATCTTCTAGCATCTCTTGGAGCCAATTTTTCTCCTATTGAGCAGGTAGTGAAGAAACCAAAGACAGTAAGGATGGTGTACAGGCCAAGTGTCCCAGACAAAGATACTTTCTGGCAAGTCTTTGAGGATGATGAGCAGATTGTCAACTTTTTGATTCATGAAGCTGCCACTATCAAAGGGAGAACCTTGGAGCACGAAGAAGCTGAAGGTCTAATTCAGTTACGGAATAATCACATTCCGAAGGGTCTTATAACTCTGGAAAGTTTGTTTGATCAGCATGATCGGTCCAAAAAACATCGGATTGAGATTGATAAAAAAGAATACATGGAGTTGCAGTTGGAACCCAACAAAGTCATTAAGGTTGGAACTGATTCTACTCCTGATGAACTGCAAGAAATCAGGCAACTGTGTCAGGAATTTTTTGATATTGTGGCTTGGAGTTATGAAGATTTGAAGGGATACGATAAACAGATTGTGCAGCATACGATTGAATTGGAAGAAGGAGTCAGACCCTTCAGACAAAAGCAGCGACCAGTAAATCCAAAGATTGAGACTCTAATGAGGGCCGAGCTTGTGAAAATGCTGCAAGCCAAAATTATATATCCAGTTAAGCACTCAACTTGGGTTGCCAATCTGGTCCCGGTTCGAAAGAAGAATGGAGACATACGACTGTGTGTAGATTTTTGAAATCTGAACCGTGCATCTCTGAAAGATCATTATCCTTTGCCTCGTATAGATCAAATACTGCATGTTGTTGCTGGAGCTCAGCGTTTTTCACTGTTGGATGGATTCTCTGGATATAACCAGATTTGGGTTAGAGATGAGGATCAGTACAAGACAACATTCACAACAAAGTGGGGCACTTTTGCTTATCAGCGAATGCCTTTTGGACTATCAAATGCTGGGGCTACCTTCCAGAGAGCCATGGACATTGCATTCAAGGAACTCTTGAACAAGATTATTGTTATATATCTTGATGACATGACTGTCTTTTCACATAGACGGGAAGATCACAGTTCTCACCTGAGGCAAATTTTTGAAAAGTGCAGAGAATTTGGGATTTCCATTAATCCAAAGAAGTCAGTGTTTGCAGTGAAGGAAGGTAAACTCTTGGGGCATGTTATTTCAGAGGATGGTTTAGCAATAGATCCAGCCCGAGTTGAAGCATTGAAAAAATTATCACTCCCTGCAAATAAAAAGGAACTGCAGTCTTTCTTTGGACAGATCAATTTTATCAGGAAGTTCATTTCTGATTTTGCCCAGGTTGTCAAACCCATGACTGAGTTGTTGAAGAAGGATGCAGACTTTAAATGGACAGCTCGAAGGAAAGAGGCATTCCAAGAAATTAAGGATAGAATAGCGCAGGCTCCTGTACTGATTAATCCTGATTATTCAAAGGATTTCATTCTGTATGCAGTTGGGGAAGATGAAAGTTATGCTGCAGTTCTTACATAGAAAGGGGACGATGGGAATGAAAGGCCCATTGCTTTCCTTAGTCAGGTTATTTTACCTCATGAGGCAAAGTATAATTTCATTGAAAAATAGGTGTATGCTGTTATGAAATCCCTTAAGAAATTCAAGCATTTTATATCTCAGAGTAGAACAGTTGTCTATGTTATACATCCTGATGTAAGAAATTTCATCATTCAAGGAGAGATGGGTGATAAACGCGCTGGTTGGGTCACCAAGATCCAAGAATTTGATGTTGAAATTCATCCGACTAAGCTAGTGCGTGGTAAGGCTTTATGCCAGCACTTAGCAAAGATGGCAGCATCTGGTATAGTTGAATATCTAGCAGAAGATCTTACTAGTGATGACAATCTGATGAATCTCTTAGTTCAGGAACAAGATTGGGCAGATGACCTCATTGATTACTTCACGACTGGTAAATGCCCTTCACAGTTGAATGCCTCACAACGGAGAAGATTTCGTCTGCAAGCTCTTCGGTATGTTTTATTGCCAAAAGGATTGTTTTTTAAGAATATTGATGGTGTTCTTTTAAGATGTGTCAAGGAATCAGAGAAGGCTAGACTCCTGGAGGAGTTTCATTCTGGCATATCAGGAGGACACTATGCAGGTAGACCGATGGCTTTAAAAATAATTCGAGCTGGTTACTATTGGCCGACCTTGTTCACAGATGCTTTCAGGATTGCCCAAGCATGTGACAAATGTCAGAGGTATACAGGAAGAGTTAGGAATGCATCACTGCCTTTGCATCCAATTCAGGTTGAAGCACCCTTTCAGCAGTGGGGGTTGGACTTTATTGGGATTATTGATCCGAATTCCTCAGCTGGACACAGGTATATTTTGACAGTGACAGATTATTTTACGAGGTGGTCTGAAGCTATTCCAACCAAGGTTGCGAATCAGAGTGTGGTGATTTCTTTTATTGAAGGCCTGATTACACGCTTTGGCATTCCTGATGCTATTATTACGGATAATGGGACTCCATTTATTGGAGCTGAACTAGCTGAGTTTGCAAACAAGTATGGCATTTTCCTGAAAACATCCTCTAACTATTATCCACAGGGAAATGGCTTGGCAGAGTCCACAAATAAAAATTTGCTCCGGATTTTAAAGAGGTCTTTGGGGGATAACAAGAGATCATGGCACCTTCTACTGAATCAAGCTTTATGGGCAGATAGGATTTCAATCAAGAAGTCTATCAAGACTTCACCCTATGCCCTGGTTTATGGAAAAGAGGCAAGGTTGCCTGTTCATCTAGAGTTGCCAGTATTGCAGCAGTTGCAGGATTTTTAGGATGATGAAACAGACATAAATTCCTTGGATATGCGGTTGGCTCAGTTGTTGCAGTTGGAAGAGCAGCATTCTGTGGCATATGAAGAGTTTGCTAAACACACACAGGGTATTTCAAATTTGTTCCATAAACATTCTGTAGATCGTCCACTTAAGGTGGGAGATTTGGTCCTGAAATGGAACGAAAACAAAGCTAAGCCTGGGAATCACAAGAAGTTTGATGCTCTGTGGGAGGGTCCCTTCCGCATTATCAGTGCTGGTGCAGCAAATTCGTTCTATCTGGAAGACTTGGATGGCAGCCCACTTCCTATTTCAGTGAACGGCTTTCATCTGAAAGCCTACACTTCATGAGCTGGCAGTCCAGTATCAACTTGTATATAGTATAAAAAAAAAAGAAAAAGAAAAAGAAAAAAAAAGAAGTATTGTTTTTATTTTATCACCTCGGCTCTTTTTGCATGCGAGCCGTAGGTGCCTATTTTTTTGTTTTTCTTTTTCTTCTCCTTTCCCAGTAGTTGGTGGCTTTCTAGCAATTTCTTCCTTCCCCTTCCCTTTTTCTTCCTTTCCTTTCTTCATTTTCCTCCTTCTTCTACTTCTTTTTCTTCTGCAGTAAAGAAAAAGCCACTGTTGTTGTTTCTTTTCCCCTTTCCTATTATTCCCGCTTCTTCTTATCCCTTTCTTCTAAGTTCTCTATTATTTTACGCATTTATTTACAGTTCATTTCATTCTCATTTCACTTCCATTCCATTATTTCATTTACTTCCATTCCACTTCCATCGCAGCTGGTAGCACAACAGCATCTCTGTTACTGTGCTTACCGCATCACTTTCACCCATTCCACCACTCCATCATATTACCATTCCATTTGCATTTCACCGCCTGCGCAACCGCAGGATCTCATTCCATTCATTTCCATTCCATAATCAGTTGAGCCAAATGCAGGTTCTTGAAGTTTCAGTTATTCAACAAAAGATGTTGCAGCAGTCCATCGAGATGAACCCCAACAACTAGCTTTCTGTTCTAAGTTTTCATGACTCTGTTGCCCAATGGATTCAGGCCTGGGATTCTTGCATACAGCAGAACTGTATACCCCGCGAGCCACCAAGAATGTTGGCATTTTTGCCACATTGATTTGATTATTGATTATTCATGCTTAAGTTGTTGCAATTCTAACTTCTCTACAGGTTTTGATGCAAAAAATGACTAAGTCCGAAAGTTGTCGCGAAATCGCGACAAAAAATAGCATAGAGAGCCAAGTCGAAAAACCGTCGCGATATCGCGACATGTCGCAGAATCACGGGTCGATCGAGGAGAGAGAAAATCAACGCAGAATTGGCACGATTTCGCGACGTGTCGCAAAATCACGGTCAACGCAGTCAACGACAGCAGGTGGGCAAAACCGTCGCGAAATCGCGACGTGTTTGATTTTCGTGGCTTGCAACGGGCAGAAGGCATAAGATATAAAATGGTCACGAAATCATGACAAAACCGAGCCAATGGCGATAAGACCCAATGTCGTAGCGAAATCGCGACAAGAACTGACACAAAGCGCATAAGTCAAAAGGCGTCATGAAATCGTGACGCGTCGCGTTTTTATGGCGCGGGTGGATTAAAAGGCTTAAGTGGTAAAATGGTAGCGATTTCGCTACAGTTAGAAAATGAAGCCAAACAAAGCAAAGAGCGTAGCGAAATCGCTACGTGTTCCGGTATCACGGTTCACTTGAATGAAAAGAGTCTAAGGCACAAAGGCGTAGCGATATCGTGCAACTTTTGAGGAAACGTTCCAGCAAGGCAAAGACGTCGCGAAATCATGACAGAAAGTGAGAACCATACAGAGGGCAAGCAATGGTAGCGAAATCGCGATAGGGTGAAGTTGAAGACATTCTAAGGCAAAAGTGTCGCATTTTCGTGGCTTAGTAGCAAGGCCGTAAAATGAGAGAAAGGTGATCGTGTGTTGTGCAAGCTAGCGAAGGAGATAAAGAAGCCGAATGTGTAGCGATTTCGTGACATGGTTGGTTTTCACGGCTTAGAAGCGGCAGAAGCGTACGGAGCAGGAAGACGTCACGATTTCGTGACCTGTCGCATTTTCGCGACCTGTTGCAGTTTCGCGCCAGGAAGCAGTTCAAACGGCCCGATGCTATTTTGTGATTTTTGATGATTAAATGCATCCCAGAATTGAATGTTTTGCTGATTTTCGATGCGGTCAAGGTAGAAGAACGCGCCCAAGCTACCAGAATTGAAGATTTCCAGGATTCGAAGTTGTTGTTCATGATTTTTCTAACGGTTTCATGCATATTTTCAAGAACATCATTTAATGAAAATGGCCGACTCTTCCATATGGCATTTAATTGCTGGTTTCTTCGAGGTTGTTTAAGGGGAGCATTTCCTTGTTTTCGTTGCATAATTGTAGATCTCGAGGAGGTCCGTTGTAAGTTTTAAATGCTGCTAAGAGGCAAGACCTCTATAAAAACCAATGTAAATCTCATTAGCAAGTGTCGGGAGTGAGAGATACTTTTGCTGAAAGCTTTTCAAGTGCTTTGCATGAATATAAGACATTCGGCTCTCTGGTTTCGCAAGTGATTTTCTGTGTATTGTTCCTTCTGCATACTGCATTCCTAATTTGTGCTCGGATCTTTTATTTGCTGCTTAGTTTTAATTCTGTATTGAGTTTTAACAATTGCTAGTAAGGGAGTGAGTTCTGGAATGTTATTTTGGAGGTCATTTATGCAAGGTTGCGAGTGGATCACGTCATTGTCTTCTGTTATTTGTTGTTGCTGTACTTAGAGTTATTTGCTGTTGCTCTTTCTCGATCAGATAAATTCGGCCTACGGCCATATTTCCCGTTTCTTTCCGCATCTTTACAATTTCTTTCCTGCAACTTTGATCTTAAAACAAATTTAGAATAGTAAGGGAACCAGCCCACTCTGGAGATTGGCCTGGGAGACATTTCTTTCTCCCAGCCTTTCAATGTTGGCCGGGTCTAGGGTGCATTTTATATAAAAATCCTTTCCTATGGCAGATTCGTGACCAACAATTCCTCTAGCACTTTTGGTTGTTTGTTACACTCCAAACATGAAGAGTCGGCTATATTATCCAATTGTGTAAAATTCACTATATATGGGTTCATAATAATTTAATTGAAGATTCATCTCATCTTTTATCATTTTATATTTTCATCTACGTTTGCGCAAGGGTGTGCCCACCTTAAGTGGCCAATTGATTCATTCCTTTCGTTAAATATATTTTTGTACTCCGTATTTTACTTCGATCTTCGTCCTTCGATTCGGCTTCGTAAATATCTGTGAAATTTAATTAGCAAAAGGTAGAAATACCTTTGCAAGTGGTATCAGATTCGGCGATTCACGGGAATTTATTTGAACACCGCAATCCGGCTGTGCCATAGCAGGTTCAGTTCGCGTCACAAGTTTTACCAGCGTTGCAAAAAGTTACGGTGGCTCCTACCGGCATTTCGATTCCAGATCTCTGCTACTCCGTAACCGGTGCCAGCGTATTCCAAAAAATCCAGGGGTGATTACAGGCAAATTTTCGTTTCAATTTTTTTAGTCACGCCTGTTCCGTTTCTCTCCCCCAGACCACCGCAAAGGCATCTAGGAGCTTTGGGTTGTCTATCGCGGCCCCCTATCCGAACGCCAGACACCAGACGCAGCGTATTCTCTCAGACACAGCGGCGTCCAATCAAAATACGCGAAATTGTTTTAATTAAAACAGCTTACTAAGGTTTTTTATTTAAATTTCCGGCTGACGTCAGCGGAAAATCTTATTGCGGGTGTTGGTTTTAAAGATTTATCCCACATTTGGCGTAGTATGGGCGTTTACTGGTTTATAAGGAATTAATCGCCTCTTTGTGTTTGTGACTTCGGTCACATCCTTCGTTGCCTTTGCGCGCGTGTGTGGTTGAGCGTGTCGTCATTCGGTTGTGTCCGTGTCGTTTCATATCTTGTTGTCCGGTCGTGTCCTGTCCATTGTCTTGTTGTTCGGTCATCGTCGCATGTCTCCAGCGTGTCCTGTCCATTGTCTTGCTGTCCGGTCGTGTCCTGTCCATTGTCTTGCTGTCCGGTCATCGTCACGTGTCTCCAGCGTGTCCTGTCCATTGTCTTGTTGTCCGGTCGTCGTTGCGTGTCTCCAGCTTGTCCTGTCATCGGGTTGTGCGTCCGTGCTGTTCAAAGTTTGGTTTGTCGTAAAGTTCGCTGTTCAAAGTTTGGTTTGTCGTGTCATCGTGTTGTGCGTCCACGCGGTTCAAGGTTTGGATCGTCGTGTCCTCTATTCGTCGGTCTTACGAGTCGTGTCTAGAATCCTCGGAGCACACAACATCCAATTCCGTGCCACAGTTGGAGTGGCAATTAAGGCGGAATCAACACCAAATTTTTTATCGAACGATAACCAAATTTTGCAGATCAAGGATCACTAAACCGGAAGGTTTAAACAGTGCATGAGTAAAAGCTGGACCAAAGGACCTGACGGTCGATTATCAAGCTCGAAAACGACCAATACCAACATAAGAAGAGCTAACCGCAGCCCAGGTACTAAAAATTCTCTTTCTCCTTTTAAAATTGGTAGTTATAATCCACATCATCCCCTAGTAGATCCTATGGCTACTAATCCTTCCCCAACTCACGAAAACATCACGCAAGGAAACTCAAGTAATTCAGCCATGTCTGATAGGGAGTCTCTTCACGGCATACTAGAGAGTATAAACGAAATGAGTATCATCCTAAAAGACTTTGTGAAAGCACAAAAACAACCTAATCCCAATACTAATCCCCAAAATCACTCCCATGCCCAACAGAATGAAGAAAATGTTGATCCTAATGATGATTGGAAACAAAAACAGGGTGATTGGGATAATTACAGGGATCCCTCTCAAAGACAGCGGTATAACCCAAATCAAGAAAGGGACATGGGTTATCACCAACCAAGAGGTCCTAATATTAACTTTCCACGAATTGATATGCCCACTTTTGAAGGTCATGATCCTCGTGGTTGGTTAGCCAAAATGGAAGGCATCCTTGACTTATATCAAATTAAGGAAATTGATAAAGTTCCTTTCGCTGCATCAAAATTAGGCACTGAGGCCTACCAATGGTTTGTATGGCTTAAAAAAGAGAATGTAGCTATTATTACTTGGAGAAAATTCACTACCTCTTTTTTAGAAAGATTTGACGACGGAGCTACATCATCCTACACAATAAGATTGTTATCTCTTAAACAAAAAGGGTCAGTTAGTGAATTCGTTTCGGAGTTTACCAGTTTACTACCATACACTTCAGACCTTAGTCCCGACACAGTGGTAGGTGCCTTTCGCAATGGTTTGAAAGAAAGTATTCGAGTGGAGGTAGACATGCATGATCCAACCTTGTTGAACAGTTGTATAAGAATAGCCAAGTTGGCCGAGAAGAGACATCAGTTGTCTGCACAGTGGGAAACATATAGTCGTCCTTCATATCGCAACAATTCCTTTCGTAGAAATGATCAACCATCAAGATATTTTTGCTATAAATGTCGCACTCATCACCCCAGGGAACAAGCTTGTGCCCAAAAACAAAACTTTCATATTGAAGGTGATCAAGGTGAAGGAGAAGAGGATGAACCTTACCAATCAGAAGAACCTATGCCAGAAGACCTACCATGTACTATAGACGAAAAAGAAGAGGATACAATGGCAATTTCAGTGCATGCTCTCATGGGTTTAACCGCCCACCATACCATCAAGGTACCAGGTTTTCTCCGCCAGAAAAAGGTGAATGTGCTAATTGATTCTGGTAGCACCCACAATTTTATCGACATCAAAACAGCAAAAGCTTTGAATTTATTCATTAACTCTTCCAACAAAGACAAATTCCAGGTTTTAGTGGCCAACGGGGTGAACGCACAATGTGTGGGTCGCACATCTCAAGTTTCCATAAATATGGGAACTTATACCTGGTTAGGATCCCTTTTTGTCATGAATTTAGGGAATTCTGATGTCATTTTGGGGGTTGAATGGTTGGAAACATTAGACACAGTTAGCTTCAACTTCAAAAAATTATTTGTGGAATGGAAGGAAAATGGACGAGTCATTCGCTTACAAGGCATTACTACTCCTCCAACACAAATGGTGAGCTCTCATAGTATGGAAAAGATGTTAAAAAAGGGTGGATATGGGTTTATAGCTCAAATTAATTGTTTGGAAAAACAATCGTCAGCAACTTCGGATATTATTGCACCTGAGTTACAAGATATCATCACACATTACGAAGAGGTTTTCCAAGAACCTCAAGGATTACCACCTAAACGATCTCATGATCATGCCATCCATTTGATTCCAGGAAGTGTCCCACCTAACATTCGTCCTTATCGCTATCCTCAGCCACAAAAGACAGAAATCGAACAGATCGTTCAGGATTTGTTGGATCATGGAGTCATCCGTCACAAAGCACTAGTCCTTATTCCTCACCTGTAGTCCCGGCTAGACGAAAAGATAACTCTTGGCGTATGTGTCCCGACTTTCGTTCTCTCAATAAACTCACTATCAAGGACAAATTTCCTATCCCTGTCATAGATGACCTATTAGATGAGTTGCATGGTGCAAATTTTTTTACAAAATTAGACCTTCGCTCTGGCTTTCACCAAATCCGTGTTAGAGAAGAAGATATTCCCAAAACAGCCTTTCGTACTCATGAAGGTCATTACGAATTTTTGGTCATGCCTTTTGGTCTCACTAATGCACCATCCACATTCCAAAGTCTCATGAACCAAGTATTTCGTCCACTCCTCCGTAAATTTGTGCTAGTTTTTTTTGATGATATTCTCATATACAGCAAAACATGGACGGACCATTTACATCATGTGGATAAAGCCCTTCACATCCTACACAAAGAAAAATTATTTGTTAAACGCTCCAAATGCTCATTTGGTGTTCAAGAAGTCGAGTATCTTGGTCATATAGTTTCACATGAGGGTGTCAAAGTAGATCCCAATAAGATTAAGGCAATTCAAGAGTGGCCTTTACCTAAAACCATCAAGAAACTTCGTGGTTTTTTGGGTCTCACGGGCTACTATCGCAAGTTTGTACAGAATTATGGTAAGATTGCAGCACCTCTCACGACACTCACAAAAAAGGATGCTTTTCGTTGGTCGGAAGAGGCTACTCTAGCTTTTGAAGCTCTTAAGCAAGCCATGTGTACAACTCCAGTATTAGCAACTCCCAATTTTCACAAACCATTTATTATCGAATGTGATGCATCAGGAACAGGAATTGGGGCTATATTAATGCAAGAAGGTCATCCATTGGCATTTGAAAGTAAACAACTTTTCGAAAAATTTTTGGGAAAATCAACATATGAAAAAGAAATGTTGGCTATTCTTCATGCAGTAGAAAAATGGAGACACTACCTAATCAGTAGCCGCTTCATTATCAAAACAGATCATAGTAGCCTCAAGCATTTTTTGGAGCAAAGGTTTTCTTATCCAGAACAAAATAAGTGGTTAACCAAACTTCTGGGCTATGATTTCGTTATCGAATATAAGAAAGGGAAGGAAAATCTAGTCGCCGATGCGCTGTCCAGAAAATATGAAGATGAAGTAGTCATCAATGCTATTTCAGGTCCTTGCTCCCAATGGGTAACTCAATTACAAATTGAATGGTTGTCCAATAGTGAAACTGCCCAGATAATTCATGAATTATCTATAGGGTCTTCCAAACACCCTTTGTTCTCTTATGAAGATAACATCCTCCGGAAGAAGAACCGCATTTACATTCCACATAATTCAGAACTCAAATCAAAGATCCTCGACGAATCACACGCTTCTCCATCAACAGGACATTCAAGATTTTTGAAGACATATTTAAGGGTCAAACAATCATTTTGTTGGAAAGGATTAAAAGCGGAAGTCAAACAATGGGTAGCAGAATGTGAAGTTTGCCAACGCAATAAAGGAGAAACAGTCAAATCACCAGGATTATTACAACCATTACCCATCCCTGAACGACAGTGGGAACATATATCCATGGATTTCATTGAAGGTCTTCCAAAATCAGAAGGCAGGACAGTAATCTTCGTCGTCGTAGACCGGTTATCCAAATATGCTCACTTTCATGCTTTACAACATCCATTTTCCGCAAGCAAGGTGGCAAAGGTATTTATGGATTCAATTTTCAAATTACATGGTATGCCAAAAAATATTGTAAGTGATAGAGATCCCATTTTTACTAGTAACTTTTGGAGGGAGTTATTTCGCCTTAGTGGTACCAAATTGAACATGTCTTCACTTACCATCCACAGTACGGATGGTCAAACAGAAGTAGTTAACAAATGTTTGGGTACGTACTTAAGATGTTTTGCTCAAGATAAACAATACCAATGGAGCCATTGGTTAGCATTGGCAGAATGGTGGTACAACACTTCTTACCATTACTCAATTAAGATGTCTCCATTTGAAGCCTTGTATGGCACCAAACCTCCAACCATTGCAGATTACGTCCAGGGATCATCCAAGGTAGCCAAAGTGGATGATTGGTTCCAACAAAGGCAATCTACACTCACCATCCTTAAAGAGAATTTAGTCCAAGCACAGAATCGTATGAAACAACAACAAGACTTGCACCGATCAGAAAGAACCTTTGATATAGGTGATTGGGTGTTCCTAAAGCTGCAACCTTACAAACAATCCTCGTTAAGGTTAAAGTCCAGCCAAAAGTTGGCTCCACGATTCTATGGTCCCTACAAAATTGTGCGCCGCATTGGAGAAGTAGCCTATCAATTAGAGCTACCTACATCATCACGAATACACCCAGTATTTCATGTTTCATGTCTCAAAAAAGTAATTGGTCAGAAAGTACAAAGTCAATCAGACTTACCAGTGCTCGATGAGGAAGGACGCATACATCTCCAACTCGAAGATATACTACAACATAGAATCCGAAGACCGAGATCACGTCAAATTCAAGAATTTCTCATTAAATGGCAAGATTTACCAGAGGAGGATGCCACATGGGAACCTGAAAGTATCTTCCAGACATTTCCAGCTTTGAGGACAAAGCTTTCCGAGGAGGGGAGTCATGTTACACTCCAAACATGAAGAGTCGGCTATATTATCCAATTGTGTAAAATTCACTATATATGGGTTCATAATAATTTAATTGAAGATTCATCTCATCTTTTATCATTTTATATTTTCATCTGCGTTTGCGCAAGGGTGTGCCCACCTTAAGTGGCCAATTGATTCATTCCTTTCGTTAAATATATTTTTGTACTCCGTATTTTACTTCGATCTTCGTCCTTCGATTCGGCTTCGTAAATATCTATGAAATTTAATTAGCAAAAGGTAGAAATACCTTTGCATTGTTACTCTTCCTCCTTGTGTTCCTGTTCTTCTTGGAATGGGCTAGTGGAGTATTTTACCTCATATTGTAAATATAATTTCTATTGTATGCAATTATGGCCTAGGAAATATTTTCCATACTAGTTATAGCATAGTCCTTTTGCCCTATGAGCCTCCATATCTTCTTGATTCAACATTTTATTAGTGGGATTTACTATTGATCAAGTTTGATGTGTGGATCGAGTTTGTGAAAAATTAGAAATACACCTTTGAGCCATAAATATATCTTGAACTATTTTGGTCAACCCTACTACTTACATCATAGTTTGTGGTTTAAAAATATTTACTTCATCATTAATATCTTCTTTCAACCCACTAATAAAGTAACTTCACTCAAGCCCCTTGTGCAGTTGGCCAGATTTTCAAATTGAGTTTGATATTCATGGACAATAGAGGTTAGTTTCAATTTGGTGAGGGCTCCCATGAAGTCCTCATACTCATTAGGATCAAAATATGTGAGTAATTGCTTCTCAAATTTATTCTAAGAGAGGTTTAAATGCATATTCCTTAGTCATCAGTATCATTGAAGTGCTTAAACTTCAAATTTGAAAGGTTCTATGTATGAGCCTCAAAATATAAGGGACATCATAAAGAGTAAAATACTATTTTGTCTAATATAACCAAACATCAAGGGATTTTACCTCAAATTTTGTAAACTCTAAATTAGGTATTTTATATTATTAGGAAATGTATTGCATATGCCCTCTTTTGAACTACCTAAACTTCTTGCTTTATACTTAAATTATTTATTGCCAAGCTAATTGTATCAATTATTTATGCTTGATAAGTGATTATCAAGGTCATTTAGTTTGGTATTAATGTGTTTTTTAACTTGTTTTGCTCTTGTACCATAAAATTCACATTTTTATTCAATTGTTGTATGGAAAGGTCTATTTGGACCCTCATTTGTCTCATATTGGATTGTATTTGATTCATTTGTTCACTCATTTAGCTCAATCAATGCTCCATATGGACACTCCTAGTGCATCCAACCATATTTAGTTAATATAGGAGTCCTAAGATCACTTATGGGTGACATATACCAAAATGTTTAGCTTGAAAAGATGATCAAAATGGACTATACCCAAGAATGATAATTTTTTGTTTAAAAAAAAAGCTTATTGGTGCAATATGCCAAAATGATTAGCTTGACAAGATAATCACAATGGACTATACCATAAAATAACATTTTTGGCACCCTAGAAATTTTTGAAGTATTATAAACTATGCTATAACAACCATATAAGGTGATTTCTGCACTTTTAGTACTCTAGTAGTTTCAAAGGGTATCCTTGAACTAACATACTAGCACTTGACACTACCAATTCTAACAACTTTCACTTATTATTCTACCCAACTACTAACTATTTAGATTGCACTATTAGATTGCCATCCTAAAAACTACATGTCTGACAATTGCCACTAACTATTAGTGTACTATCACTCTAATTTTAGACTTGTGTTGAAAAGTTTAGCCTCTTATAAAACTTGCTACCAAATTTTGTATTCATCAGAGAGCCCTATGAGGGTGATTAATATTGTTTTTAAATATTTATTAGTTAAACATTTATAAAAACCTAATATCTTATATTTTTATTATATTATCAATACTTTCCAAATTTATTATATAGGATTGAAACAAGCCATATCCATATTACATCATGACCACACTTTCAAAGTATTACAACTTAAATAGTAGTATTTGATAATTATGGATATATCAATTTGGGAAGATTTGAATTTGTATCTTTGTCTTAAAACTTCACATTTTAACCATTTGAGTTTTAACATGATGTTTCTAAAAATACCTTGTGACACCTTTGTACACATAATAATTATTATAATATAGTCTAAGAAACCAATTTCGTTACCTAATACATTTGTACATGTTTGCTTATGTAGTGCAATCAAATTACTCAAAAGAAACTAACACAATAAGAGAAAAATAATGAGAGTGAAAATATTCCTCAAACACAAAAAGATGATACTCAACCTCAATGATATTTAACCAAGACCACTGTGATGTTTCACTTTATTTGTTCATGATTTAAATCATAAATTCTCTTTAGTGTATATTTGAGAAACAATATTAACCCTGAAGTATGGCATGGACCATATTTTGTAAATGTCTAAAAATTTCACTTTGATCTCTATCAACACCATTAAATGAAACTCAATATGGAGAAATTCAAACTCTATAAGAGAATAAATAGATAAGCTTTAATAATAAATGAGCATGAAATTGATAAATAACTTCGCGATTCAATGTAGAAATGTTCATTTTCACTCTAGACATGCATATATTAAATTCTATAACTCAAATAAACTACATTTGTTTAGGGTGACATAAATAGATTTTTAACATTCTATTCTGCATATCTCTACACAAGCATTTTGATTCTAGTTAAAATGAAATTTAAGTTGTAAGTACTCATATTAAGGAACCACTTGTGATATTTCACCTTTAATTATGATAATTATGTTATTACCTTAGTAACCGATAACTATTATTGTTATTTTTCTTACATTAATGTTTATGTTAGAGTAGTTACAAAATTTTATCTAAAGGCATTAAAAAACATTTATGTTTACCAATAACACAACATTAGTTCTATTAATTAAAAACAAGAAAACATACCTTACATAAGAACATATACACCCTATTATTTTTTGACACTCTTCTAACTCATATCTAAATAAACCAAATAATATGGGTAGAAGAGGGTAACCTTGCTTTACACAAATATTACTATTGATATTGATAGTGGCCCTAGTTTTATTTCTAAATTTTATTCATATGGGTAATTTTGCTAAAATATTTTCATATAAACATGGTCTTACTTATCTCTATTCAATTAGAACATTTAATGTTTTAGTTTTTTTCATAATTACATCAAATATTTAACAAAGTCCATAAAATAGAGATAAATAATGACGTCGTTTTTCTCGTATTTTTTCAACAAAACCTCTAAGAATAATATAATGGTCAACTATAAAATATTTATATCAAAACCACCATATCTTGAAGGATCCCTTATTTTATTTCTTTATTTAAGCTTCTTCCCATTTACTAATTTGCTTTTATGATATAATACCACTTAGTGAAGGGGTTGTCCACCATTATCATTCTCTAATTTATCATACTATTTATGACCCATTTTTTGCATATAAGTATGACCTTTTCGACTTGACACTATAGAGGAAACCATTTGATATTGCTTGATTATACATATATTTTAAAGCATTAAAATAAAATGACCTTTCTTTTAAATCATATTGACTATCAAACCTCTTTTTCATTAGTAAAATGCATAATGATTGTATTTCTATGATATTTTGAAATAACTTAAAGGTTATTGATAAGAAATATTATCTTATGATTATTTCCCAAGTTTTTTTTATAGTAGTTTTAGACATATGTAGTTATTTTTTTCTCTTTCCTCCTCCCAATTATATGCTCTATGATTGTAAGTGTTTTTAATTTCACAAGTTCTTTTGCATAGTGGTTTTGGACATATGTAATTAATCCCTTCTCTTATACATACTTGAATTATATGTTGTGTAAGTGTAAGTGCTTTCAATATGATCCTCGTGAGTGTGGTATATCGAAACCACTTGCATTATCGATGATGTGACCCAGGTTCAATCCCCATGGTGGATGTGTATAAGAAATATTACTAAAAAAAAGTGCTTTCAAGATGGTGTCTTGAAATGTCAAGCTTAAACTTTTCATAAACTATGCTTCTCAACTTCTCACACATTGAATTTGAGTATTGAAAGGAATGATTATATGAGTTAAAAAGACTATAACATGAATATTTATACATTGAAACAACAATGCATAATGAATAGATGAATACATGATTTATAAGCTCAACTCTAAAACATGTTCAAAACCCTAGAAAATGTGAAGTTATAATATTGTTGGTTTTTATATAAAGAAACCCATAAATATGCATTAGCAATTGTAAAAATTTTCATAAACTATGCTTATCAAATTCTCACACATTGAATTTGAGTATTGAAAGGAATGATTATATGAGTTAAAAAGCCTATAACATGAAAATTTATACATTAAAACAACAATGCATAATGAACAGATGAATACATGATTTATAATCTCAACTCTCAAACATGTTCAAACCCTAGAAAATGTGAAGTTTTAATATTGTTGGTTTTTATATAAAGAAAACCATAAAAATGCATTAGCAATAGTTAAAATGTTCATAAACTATGCTTCTCAAATTCTCACACATTGAATTTGAGTATTGAAAGGAATGATTATATGAGTTAAAAAGCCTATAACATGAATATTTACACATTGAAACAACAATGAATAATGAATAGATGAATACATGATTTATAAGCTCAACTTTCAAACATGTTCAAAACCCTTAAAAATGTGAAGTTATAATATTATTGGTTTTTATATAAAGAAACCCATAAATATGCATTAACAATTGTTAAAATTTTCATAAACTATGCTTCTCAATTTCTCACACATTGAATTTGAGTATTGAAAGGAATGATTATATGAGTTTAAAAGCCTATAACATGAATATTTACACATTGAAACAACAATGCATAATGAATAGAATACATGATTTATAAGCTCAACTCTCAAACATGTTCAAAACCCTAAAAAATGTGAAGTTATAATATTGTTGGTTTTTATATAAAGAAACCCATAAATATGCATTAGCAATTGTTATGCACTATGCATGAGATTGATATCATAAAATTTAAATTATATAATTTATTTAATAAGACTGAATTAAACTTCATCACCATCATAGTAAAGATTTAAATTTTAAATATAATAATTCATAAATAATATATGCCACATATTTAAATTTAAATTTAAATTTAAGTTGTGTTGCGCTCATAAAATTACAATACTAATTAAATACTATTTAATACTATAGTATTATAATAATAATATATATTTATATAACAATATTTTATCTTTAAAATTATAATTTTTAATAAATAATTTTAAACTAAAAAATATTTGTTTATATATATTTTTTAGTTAAAGCATAAAATACACAAGATAACAAAACTGAAAGCCATATTCATAGAAAGCACAAGTGGACCTTCCTCCTCGTGAGGTGCTCTACCAAAAACAAAGTATACATATTTTAGATCCAAAAAAATGAGAAGAAACGACACAGGATTAAACCCCATGACTTGGGCTAGCAAGAGGACTAGAAGGACTAACGCCCGTGTGGGGACCATTCGATGAAAGCAAACACACTTTCCTTCCTTACCTACCGCTCTCATACATATATTATAATAAATAAACAAACCTAATATGTTTTTTTTTTTTCCTTCCCTTACTCAACACCTTTGTGGATATGCCTGTTTACTAATACAATCTGGACACCCAAAAAACAAAAAGAGAAAAAAATTGCATCAAAAGAGAGAGAAAATTATCCATTACACAAGTGGTTACAATTCTATAATATCATGATATTTCGGAAATGTCTCTTAAAAACAAATTTGGGAATCCTTAATTATTTTGCAGACGTCCAAAACTTGCGCTTCCGTTTCTATCGACACCATGGGGCAGCACTTCCTAAGGAATAGATGCATCCAGAGTTACGCCTTCGACCATCTCCGCCGAGCACCATCGACTTTGCCAACGAGGCTACCAATATATATCACCATTGCTAGCTGTCTTAGGCAATGCTCCTGCGCTCTGCTACACATGGGGGATCTTCTCTCCGACTCCGTTCTACCCCCTCTTCTTTTTCTGTTTTGCTACTTCTTTTATATCCGTGGCACAGACGGGAAGCGGAGGTTTTACTTTCCCTCCCGACACGGATTTAAATTTTGAGGGGAAAGCTTACTTTCAAGGCGGCGACGACATCATCCAACTCACCCCAAACCAAGCCAAGGGCAGCCTAGCTTATAGCTTCGGATGGGTGTCTCACGGTACGCCCATTCCGCTGTGGGACAACTCTTCTCGCGCTCTTGCAAACTTCACTACGCATTTCCGCTTCGTTATCGGCGAGGGCAACGATGCGTCCACCGGCTCTGGAGACGGACTCGCCTTCTTCCTCGCGCCTTTTGACCTGCAACAGCCGTTGAACGCCTCGGGCAAAGGCATTGGTCTGTTCAATGACACAACCTACGCCGGTTCCCCATATCAGATGGTTGCTGTGGAGTTTGACACTTTCAAAAATTCCTGGGATCCCGATGACAACCACAACCACGTGGGAATCGATGTCAATACTGTTTTTTCAAGCATTACTTTTCCATTGAGCAATGCAAGCGCCGCCAATCGATCTGGGGACGAAGACCTCAAGAACGGAGAAGAATGGGACGCATGGGTGGATTATAACGGCGCAGCGAAGAAGCTTCTGGTGTTTCTGTCGTATAACCCTGGTGGCGGCAACGACTTGTCTAAGCCTGAAAGCCCAATCTTATCATATGATTTAGATCTCTCTATGTTTCTTCCCCAGAACGTGAAGGTCGGGTTATCGGCTTCGACCGGAATCTCTACAGAGACCCACACCATTCCCTTCTGGAATTTCTCTTCTCAATATTCTTGGGAAATCTCCAGCCCGAATCCACGGGAGAGAAGAAATAGTTTTCTCAAGGTAGTTCTTATATCCATCTTCGTCTGCTTGCTGGTGGTCTGTGCCTTTATATGCGTTGTGGGGCGATGGTATTTGAAGAGGAGGAAGCGCGATGGTAAGGCGAGTCAGGAAAGCGACGATGGTAAGGCGAGTCTGGAAAGCGATGTGGAGCTTGACAGATCGTTTTCTCAGGGCCCGCGCAGGTTCTCCCATGCCGACCTCAGCGCAGCCACCAGAAACTTCAGCGACGACGAAAAGCTCGGACAGGGTGGCTTCGGGGGAGTTTACAGAGGAATCCTGCCCGGCAGCACGGGGGAGGCCGTGCCTGTTAAAAGAATATCTCAAGGGTCCAAGCAAGGCATCAAAGAATATGTTTCCGAGGTTACGATAATCAGTAAGTTGAGGCATCGTAACCTTGTACAGCTTTTGGGATGGTGCCACAAGAAGGGTGAATTGCTTCTCGTCTACGAATTCCTCCCCAACGGGAGTCTGGATAAGTATATTTTCGGGAAGCAGAATAGTTGTAATTTGGATTGGGATCGAAGATACAATATTGTCTCTGACATAGCCTCGGCTCTGGTTTATCTTCACGATGAATGGGACCAGCGGGTCGTGCACAGAGACGTGAAGGCCAACAACGTGACGCTGGATTCTAATTTCAACGCCAAACTGGGGACTTTGGACTTGCCAGACTGGTGGAACGTGACCACGAAGCCTCCCATACGACCGTGATTGCAGGGACATTGGGGTATTTGGTGCCTGAGTGTGTGGTGACGGGAAAGCGAGTGCGGAATCTGATGTGTTCAGCTTCGGAGCGCTGACTTTGGAAATAGGCTGCGGAAGGCCGCCTGTGGATCTGACGTTGGAGGGGCATAATTGTAGATTGGTGGAATGGGTCTGGGATTTGTATGGTCAGGGAAAAGTTTTGGATGCGGCGGACGAAAGATTGGATGGGAATTTTAATCTCAAGGAGATGGAAGTTTTGATGGCGGTCGGATTGCTGTGTTCTCATCCAGATCCGAAAGCCAGGCCAGCGATGAGAGAAGCGTTGAAGATCTTGAAATCAGAAACCGAGTTGCCTTACGTTCCTCCGAATTTGCCGATAGCTGTGTATAGCGACTCGATTCGTCGTGACGCTCTGTCGACGTTCAGTGCAACGTCGATGACCTTGATTTCCACGGGTGTTGGAAGCCCACCTTTGTCGTTCAGTTCCTCGGTACAGACTGCTTTGTCTACTTCTACTGGTTCAAGTTCCGGCGAAAACGAGTCAAGGCCTTAGGTCAACCACAAAGTTCTTCAGACAAAAATTACAGAGGAAATAAAATCTAGATCCTGCATTTCAATCAATATTTTTAGAATTATTTTAAAAGTAGATCCTAACGTTTGCTTCAACCTTTACTAAAATTGTTTCCTAAGGTTGATGCTTCAATGAAATAATAATAATCAACCTTATACTTAACACCTTATAACTCCTAATTAGAGGAAAGTAAATGATTAGAAGATTTACAAATTTACCTCCCTTCAATGTATAGCTAATGAGATGATTGGATAACGATGAGTATTCCAAATTCAGGTGCTAAGTCAATGCTCTTACTGGATGGTGCTAGTCTTAATCTCACAACCTGAGCATTCAATGCTCTTTCTCCTCTTGAATGTGCTAGTCTCCACCTCGCTATTTGAACATTCAATGGTCTTCCTTGAAGACACTGGTATAAGATAGTATTTCACTGCTCTTTGACTTTGAATGCTGTATGTTTTCAATTCCTTTAACTTCACTGTTACCATGTTGGGACTTTGCTTAGACTTCGCTTGGACTTTGCTGGGACTTTAATGATTTCTCGAGCTTGGTTGGGTGCTTATGTAGCTTATATTCTCCCTGCAATGCTTATGTAGCTTATATGCTCCCTGGAGTTGCACCCACGTCTCGTTACAATATTGATAGGCATTATGTTCTTGAATAACACTTTTTTTTTTAACGTTCTACCTTCTTTAACTGATGAATTATGACGAGTATGCTCGAATGATGTCTTTCAACACCCAATAAATAGATGTTACCCCGAGCGATATATTTTCTGTAAATAGGTAGTAGGAAGATGATATATTTATTTAAGCCAAAATATATTTAACTCTTATTCATTCAACACCCAATAAATAGATGTTACCCCGAGCGATATATTTTCTATAACAAGATAGTGGGAAGGTGATATATTTTCTATAACTAGATAGTAGGAAGATGATATATTTATTTATGCCAAAATATATTTAACTCTTATTTTAATGTGCAGGTATATAAACCTTAAAAATACTTTCTTCTGCATTCCCTTGAAGACTTTAAACTGTAATATGATGCTTTGATGAAACTAAGTAAAAGACTGAATATAAGTGTTTAGCTAATGAATCCTTTGCACCAAAATTGTTTACCTTACTAACCTCTAAAGATGTCCAATTATGCTGCCCTTTACTAGATGATCTTGCAACTTTGAACCTTTTAACTTGTTCCCCTTTAACTATAGTAAGCCATGGTTTCGATTCTCTTTTTTTTTTTTTTATAGAAACCATCAATTTATTTTTGAGCTTGTTGTTGGATAACAATAATTATTCCAAAACCTTTTACAGGAATTGCTCCTCCTTGTAATCCTTTTCAGGTCCCTCAAGCCTCACTCTAATACCAATAATGGTTTTTGCACTATTCCATATACTTAAGAAACTTAGAAAAAAGGGGAGAATAAAAGATCTACATGAACATAACTTATAATATTATAAAAGTAAAGTGATACAATCCGAATGGAACTATGAGTCCATTATATAGGAGCATAGGTTTCTTGTTCCTCACTCTATCTATAACACTTGGTACAACTTACATGATACTTGGCATGATTACCAAATAATGGAATATATTCCCACAATGTGAACATGTAAGCTCTTATAATTTTTATCTACTCTTCTAGCTCATTTATAAATAAACCAAATAATATGGGTAAAAGATAGTGATACTGCTTTACATTAATATTGCTATTAATAGTTGTCTTCTTAATTTAATTTCTATCATTTATCTATATCAAAAATTTTGCTAGAATATTTTCATATAAACATGGTAAAAGATAGTGATACTGCTCTTATAATTTTTATCTACTCTTCTAGCTCATTTATAAATAAACCAAATAATATGGGTAAAAGATAGTGATACCGCTTTACATTAATATTGCTATTAATAGTTGTCTTCTTAATTTAATTTCTATCATTTATCTATATCAAAATTTTTGTTAGAATATTTTCATATAAACAAGGTATTACTTATCTCTTCTTAACTAAAACATTGAAATTTTTAGTTTTTTTTCACAATAAGATCAAAATATTTAATAAAGTCCATAAAACAAATATAAGAGATAATATCCTTTCCTCATATTTTATCAACAATACCTCTCTAAATTAACAACAATAGAACATACCTTGTAATGGAAACACATACATACCCTCATAATTTTTGACCTACTCTTCTAACTCATTTATAAATAAATAAAATAATATGGGTAAAAGATGGTAACCTTTCTTCACATTAATATTATTATTGATAGTGGTCTTCTTAGTTTTATTTCTATCATTTATTCATATTGGGAATTTTGGTGGATTTTTTTCATATAAACATGGTATTACTTATCTCTACTCAATTAGAACATTTAATTTGTTTTTGTTTATTTTTGTAATTATATCATATATATTTAAAGAATTCCATAAAGCAAAGATAAGTGATAACATCCTTTTTCTTGTATTTTATCAACAATACCTTTAAGGATAATCAAATAGTCAACTATAAAATGTTTAGGTCAAAATCCATATTGAGAAGGAGCCCTTAATTTAATTTTCATTTATTTATTTTTTAGCTTATTCTCATTTACTAATTTGATTTTATGATATAATACCACTTAACAAAGGGGTTTTTCACCATTATCATTATGTAATTTATCACACTATTATGGCCTCAATTTTATAGATAAGTATGATAGTTCTGGCTTGTTACTCTAGAAGAAAAAATTTTATATTGCTTTATTATACATAAATTTTAAAACACTTGATCAAAATGGCATTTTCATTTAATCATATTAATTATCAAATCTTACATCATGTGATTTTCCTTTAGTAAAAGGTATAATACTTGTTTTTATTTCATCTTTTGAAATAACTTAGGTTATTGATAGGAAAACTTATCTTATAATTATTTTATATGTTTTTTTTTTTAATAATGGTTTTAAACTTATGGAATCATTTCCTCCTCTTTATTTTTTCCCAATTATATGCTTTGTGAGTGTAAGTATTTTCAAGATGATGTCTTGAAATGTTAAGCTTAACTTTATCATAAATAATACATCTCAAAGTCTCCCGTGAACCGAATTTGACCATTGAGGAATAATTATATAAGTCAACAACTTATGATATGAATTTTATACATTGAAGATGAATACATGATTTATAAGTTCAACTCTAACTCTTCACACACATGCACACACACCCTCCTACGGTTTGAACTTGGATCTCCTGAAAGAGAACCCAAAGTCATACCACCAAAGCCATACCACTATAGTATCCCAAAAGGACAAATGTGAAGTTAAAATAATGTTTGTTTTTTTTAAGGAATCCATAAATATGAATTACTAATTTTTATGCGCCATGCATGTGATTACAAATTATTTACTCTAGGTGTCTTTACTGATGTTATCAAGCTTAAATTATATATTAATAAGCTTGAATGATGGGATTGCAAATTTTTTCGTATATGTTTGTCTATGTCATAAGGGTTAAGTTGTATAATTTTTTTAATAAGGTTGCAAATTCATCACCATCATAAAGAAAATATTTAAGTTTTTAATGTAATAATTTTGATGTAAAAAGGTATTATCTTAAAGAATTAATATAATACATTTAAAAAAAGAGGTGGATAAACATGTCAGGTGGCCAACACCATCAATTAAAAAACAACTATCATTAAAATAGTATGGAAAACCAAGAAACCAACTAATAACTAATAAAAAATACCTTATATAATTGGCGACAGACACTATCAACTAGCTAATAGAATAAAATGAATACATGCTAAAAAATATGCACTCCATAAGAGCAAAAATAAAAAAGAGAAATCCCCACAATGGTGAAGATCTATTATGTAGGTTTAGTCACCACTAGGATTGAATCCCACCTAGCATTATCATTAGGAGACTTTGGCATTGAATCCCATATCTGCGCGAAAGAAATGACAGGAATGTCTTTCCAACTACAAGTAAATGGATCCTTTTTGGTATAAAACACCAGATCATCCAACTTATCCTAGGCATTCATGGAGAGATGAGAAATCAAGTTACCAAGGCCAACTCTATAAATAGAAATACCTTGATATAGGGTAGAAGTGTGATTTGGGATCGAGAGATGATGCTGCCTAGACCTATTTTAGATTTGGGGATAATACTACTCAAGAGGAACCCGAATGACTATGCACAAAGAATTCCTCCAATAATCAATCATCTCTTCAAGATGAGAGAGCTCCATAACCACCTTATTGGATTGAACCACAATCCAAAAATACACAAATGAAATAATATTAGATTTCTTAAAAATAGAGATGTGAAGAGAGGAAGAAAACTTAACAAAGATATAGTCATTTATAGCTTTCCATATGTTGTACAGGGTTTCCATACAAAATGAGTGCCCACTTTAAATAAAATAGCCAACAAGGGCATGGGGTTTCTTAAAATGATATGCTTTCACTCAAACATGGCATAGAAATAGGGTCTAATATTAAAAAAAACCACTCCTAAAGGGAAAGAGCATGATCATAGATAAAAAAAATGGATAAAGTGCTCAAACTAAAGATAGAAAGGACAATAAGGGCTAAGGATATCTAAATTATAGAGAAGCCCTCGATGAAGAAGAATCTAGGAAAAGCAAGAAATATTAGGATTTAAGAAAGGATCCCAGGTGGTATGGAACCTACACATCTAATCAGATTGAGGGGAAGGGATATTCTACCATTGATTGAGCTTATAAATTATTGAGAGGCAAGGAGGTAGCAATCCATACCCCAAATAGGTCTTGTAACTTCACGAAGGAGTGTCTGGGTACCACTTCCAGTCCTTCCACCAAGGTCACTATGAAAAAATAATTTTTTGTGATACATGGAGTTAGGGAGAGCAACCTTGATAGCCTCAAAAGTGTCCTTGCTAGAGTGCTTAAGCCCAAATTTTACTTTGAAGCTATCTCAAGGGAGTCAATACCTGGTAGGATGAGAAAAGGAAATCGATGATGCATCACATACCTTTGCAAAAAATTCTAAGTGCATGAACCCATGGAACCTTCACAAGTGGAGAACCTTGGTAGGTGATGACAAGAAACCACCAAACATTCATATGGTTTATGGAAAGACCATACCAGAATCTTTGGTTATTCTATCTTAGCCAATACTTAACACTCTTCCAAGATTTCCAAATGGTCCTGATGACGGAGGATACTATCACTTTGGTAGACATAGGAGCAATGAGGAGGGAAGGGAAGCCCATGGTCCTCCAACTATTATGACAAAAAGGGAAACCTTTATAGATACAATGATGGGTGAGAATATTCCTGATCTCATTACCCATAAGGGATTTTATAATTAGCTTAATACAGAGGGACTGACCTTGATGCTAGATTTTAAAAATTCCAAACCTACCATGGCTTCTAAGGAGATAAAAATACTCCTAGGCAACATGATGGAATACCAAACCATTATTGGAAGAGGACCATAAAAATTCCTACATATGCATCTCAATCTTCTTATAGTATTTTTTGGATTGATCTAGTAGGAAGAATAATAAACATGGGTGGTTATAAGGACTTTTGAGCAAATTTGGAATTTACCAGCAAGGGAGAGCTTCTTGGTGGACAAGTAGGTAAGTTTCTATTCTACCTTGTTAATGACATACTTTCACAACTTTGACCTTGAACTATTAAAGGTAAAAGGAATGCCTAAAAAGTGAAATATTTCCCTCTCCTAGATGCTCCTCCTCTAATATTGACTAAGCCAATGGGAAATCGGATCAAGAGATTACTTGTGACATTGAGTCCTTCTCAATTTAATGGAGGAACCAAATACCAGATAAAAATTGTCCAAGTAGGAAAACACATGCTGAATAACACCTTCATCCTTAATAAGTGTAAGGAAAGAATCATCAACAAAATGACCATTAATCAATTAAGACTTACCTCTAGGGAGAAAAATTCCTTGAATAGAATCTTGAGTAGCGTGTTGAGCTAGTAAATATCCAAACCCCTCAGTAACAAGGATATACAAGGATGATGCCAATGGGCAATGGAAGAGCCTAATGATAGAGGACTTATGCTTGTTAATGGAAAAAATAGGTAAGTCTCTATTCTACCCTATTAATGACATACTTCCACAAATTTGAACTTGAAATGTTAAATGCAAAAGGAATACCTAAAAAGTGAAATATTTGCCTCTCCTAGATTATCCTCTACTAATATTGACTAAGCCAATGGGAAATCAGGTCAAGATATTTCCTGTGATATTGAGTATTTATTCATTTAATTGAGGATCCAAGTACTAGATAAAATTATCCAACAGGTAAACAAATGATGAATAAGACCTTTATCCTCAATAAGTGTGAGGAAAGAATAATCAACAAAATGATCATTAATCAATTGAAACTTACCTCCAAGGAGATAAATTCCTTGAATAAAATTTTGAGTAGCATGTTGAGCTAGTAAATAGCCAAACCCCTTAGTGACGAGGATATACAGGGATGAAACCAATGGGAAACCCTATCAAATGGAATGAAAGAGCCTAATGGTCAAGAACTTGTGCTTGTTAATGAAAAAATAGTTGAAGCCTCAATGAATAACATCTTCACAGAGCTAATGGAGGGATCAAAACCAAGAGCTTCAAGCATGACTAGAATGAATGACCAATATTGTAGGCTTTCTCAAAGTCAATTTTGATGAGCAAAGATCATTGGTTGGAGTTATGATCCCACTCCATGCCTTCCTAGACAACAATAATATTATCAAGGATGAACCTACCTTGAATGAAACCAGTTTACTTCAAGCGCATGATGATGGGAAGGAGATGGTGAATGCACAAAGCTAGGGCTTTGGCAATGATTTTATAAGAAAAATTAAGGAGAGTAACAGGCCTACAATTGTTAATGACTTTTAGATCACCATCCTTGGGGATAAATTTAGTAATCCCTTGATTAATAATAGAGCCTAGAGAACCCCTAGAGAAGACCTTCTGATAAAATTTAAGAAGATTAGGCCCAATAGTGTTTGAAAGGAACTTGTAAAACTCACAAGGGAAGCTATCAAGACTAGGGGATTTATTGTCAACAATCTAAGAAAGAGCTTCTTCTAGATCCTTCAAAGAGAGGATTTTTTTATAGGTATCTCTTTGAGACTTAGAAAGCTACACTAGGACAACAAAGAGGTAAGAGTTAAGAGTCTGGTCACATTGAAGGGAGTGGGTCTAAGCCACAAACATAATTTGATAATGTTCTTCAAAAGCGAAGAGAATACGAAGAAGCTCAAAAACATGCTCTTCATTAATATTTAGGGTTTTAATACCCAAAAATTGATTATGATGATGCAAGCATTAGAAGAACTTGATTATACTTTCACTAATTTTAAGCTAGTGCAACTTTGTCTTGATTTACACCCCTCTAGCATCATAATGCTCCACCTTAAAAAGTTGATGTTTGACAGTTGCGAGGTGCCTGTGAAGATTCTCATTGAAAGTATTGGACTCTAACTGAGTTGAGACCTATTAGTCAAAAAGTGACTAACTACAAAAAAATAGCTGATGCACCTTTTTGCATATTTTCCAAGAAGATCGAAGTGGCCCATATGCTAAAGATCAAAGAAAAAATAAAACACCGCAAGTAGGAAAAAGTGTCACGATATTACGACATGTTGCATTTTTGCGGTCCAAACCGAAGAGAAAGAGTAAGGAGGAAAAGGTGTTGTGATATCACGACATGTTGCATTTTTGCGGTCCAAAGCAAAGAGAAAGAGCGAGGAGGAAAAAGTGTCGTGATATCGCGACATGTTGCATTTTTGCGGGCAAAAGCAAAGAGAAAGAGCAAGGAGGAAAAAGTGTTGTGATATCCCGACATGTTGCATTTTTGCAGTCCAAATAAAAGAGAAAGAGCAAGGAGGAAAAAGTGTCGCAATATCATGACATGTTGCATTTTCATGAGAAAAAGCAAAGAGAAAGAGCAAGGAGGTAAAAGTGTCACAATTTCATGACATGTCCCATTTTTGCGACTGGAAGCGGTAGAAAAGCAAAGCAAGGAAAGAATGTCGCGATTTCGTGACATGTCTCATTTTCACGGTTGGAAGCAGCAGAAGAGCAAAGCAAGGAAAGAATGTCGTGATTTCACGACATGTCTCATTTTCACGGCTGGAGGCGACAAAAGAGCAAAGCAAGGAAAGAATGTCATGATTTCGCGACACGCCAACTGTAAAGGAATAAAATGTATTTTTGGTAATCAAAGGCATGCACTAACACCAAGAAGTGATTTTTGACATGATTATCAAAAATCCAGGATAGAGCAGGCTTTCCAGATGATTGAAAATATGACAGGCTCATCTAGAATCTAATATGTAGAGAAGATATCTAATTCATAGAAGACTTGTGTATTATTAGAAACTGTAGATGATTTCTTGTAAAATAGTAAGATGTACTTAGAAAAAGATACTCTTTTAGGGTATATATAGGGGTGAGCGACTCCAAAAAAAATATTGGCTCTTGGATGTTTATAGGCTTGATGTACATGTACTGGATTACAAGCAATAAAAGATTTTTTCTTCTGGATTTCGAAACTTTTGCGTGCAAGTGTATGTATCTGGTGTTTTAAATTTTATTCACTCTAAGTTTTATAATGTATCTGTTCTAAAATATGGATTGTGCACATATAAATCTTGTTTCTAGAGTTGAACATTAAAATATAGTTACATGCTTTTAGACGAATATCTAAAATGCGCACTCAAGAATTCATGTATTCTATAAGAGATATAAAGAAAACTCTGAAAGTAGTAATCTACATTATCAATGTTTTTGTTGTCTAATCTATACCATGAGAAAATTTCTAGCTTAGGCTATATTTCCTTTATCTCTTGTTCCCTTTTTCTCTAAATAACTCAAAGGAACCAGCCTTCTCTGGAGACTAGACAGATGATCTCAAGCAAGATCTATCTATTCAATGTCCAAAAACTGTTGGAACAAAATCTGCCTTTGGTTAATAGTGTTGTGCCTTAGACTTTGCCAACATTGAATAGACAAATCTTGCTTGAGATAATCTGTCTAGTCTCTAGAGAAGGATGGTTCCTTTGAGTTTTTTATAGAAAAGGGGAACACGAGATAAGGGAAATATAGCCTAAGCTAGAAATTTTCTCATGGTATAGATTAGACAACAACAAACATTGATAATGAATATTACTGCTTTCAGAGTTTTCTTTATATCTTCTTATAGAAAACATGAATTCCTGAGTGCGACTTTTAGATATTCGTCTAAAAGCATGTAACTATATTTTAATGTTCAACTCTAGAAATAAGATTTATACGTGCATAGTCCAGATTTCAGAATAGATACATTATAAAAATTAGAGTGAATAAAAGTTAAAACACTAGATACATACATTTGTACACAGAAGTTTCGGAAGCCAGAAGAAGAAATCTTTTATTGCTTGTAATCCAGTACATGTACATCAAGCTTGTAAATTTCCAAGAGCTGACCATGCGAAGAGTTATAGCTTAGGTTATATTTCCCTTATCTCTTGTTTCCCTTTTCTCTAAAAAACTCAAAGGAACCAACCTTCTCTGGAGACTAGACATATGATCTCAAGCAAGATCTGTCTATTCAATGTTGGCAAAGTCTAAGGCGCAACACTATTAACCGAAGGTAGATTTTGTTCCAATAGTTTTTGGCACGCCCGGTGGGACCAGAAATCCCATAGTATTGTATAAGTTTTGGTGTTTTACCTTAAGAGCCTTTTTGTTTGAAAATCTTAAGAAAAACCACCTGGTGACTTTGTTGCAATTTAGACCATAAAAGAAAGACCTTGTATAAAAACCTTCTGGTTATATAGCCATATGATAACCAAATCCTGAGCTAGAAACTCTGAGGAACCTATCGAGTTCTTTGAACTACATCTCGAAAGCCTAAAGGCACACCCTATGCTAGCCGCATGATCAAATCCACCCGACACCATTAGCACCTCTTTAACACCCATTGTAGGAGCATCTACAAGAAATCCTATAGTAGTTGTAACTCCTTTATCAATCATGCTAGCCGCCCCTACCCCAGCCCATCTTGTGTGGAATCAAACTAGCCCTTTGAATTTGGGAGCACACCACCAAATTCCACAAGTTGCACTAAAAGCATTACCAAACTTTGACGAAACAAGAAAAATAGTAGATGAGCACTGTTTAGATGTATCATCGCTAGCATCTGTTTAAAACATCACTCAAAAATATGTAATGGTCAGATTCTTGGTTATATCTTTGAAAGGAAAGATGCTCTATTGGTATAGAGTGCTTCCCGCTGGATCCATTACTTCTTGGGCAGTACTTGCCGACCATATGGTCAATGAATTTAATATACATGCAGATTCTTTCACATTTTTGAATCAATTCACTGTCATTGAGAGGCATCCACAAGAAGAAATCCAAGATTTCAACATCAGATTTACCAAAAATCGTGGTAGAGTACCGCAGGGCCTAAAACACATGGAAGAACAAGCTATATGCTATTACTTAAGGGCTTTTGATTTAGATCTCAGTATGATATTAAGGCAATCTCGTGTAACCACTTTTCCTGGGATCTATTTAGAGGTAGCAAAGGGTGAAGCTGATCTCATCGCTACAAAAAGATATTCATCAAAGATTCTATTGCAAATTGTACTAGAGCTTTCTCAAGCATCAATTTCTAAACTGCCTGTACTCTCATCAACATAGGCTCTCCCATCTATAGCCGCACCTCCTACATTCCTTCCATTACCAGCTACACCCCTTCCATCAGCTCCCCCCAATGATCAATACATGACCATAATTGATATAATGAAGATATTGTCAAAAGAAATGGCATCCATGAAAAAGAGAGAGGCTGAATGAAATATCCAAGAAAGAAGATTTCCACATATACAAAAGGAAGGTGCTTCGAAAAGCAATAGGGGACAATAGAGACCAAGCACGATATATACAAATGAGACAGTGGAGGCTTAAGAGCCTTCCATTGATTCTAACTTTGGGTGTACTACATGTAACGATCCACATGGAGAAAGTTCATGTATGATACACCAACATTATGTACAAAGTATAGCAGTTGAAAAGAGTAAAGAAAAAATGAAAGGCCATGTAAATATAATTAGAGATAAGGACCACAACTTCATGATGCCTACAGTAGAACAGATTTTAGTTTTGACAAGATCAGGTAAGAAACCACTGCAAATAGACCCTAAAGAGCTTTAGCCAATGAATGTTTCCCTTGCTCCCAAGGAAGTTCTCAAAGAAACTCCTAAGGGAAGTCTCCCTCAGGAAAGAAAATATTAGTTTCCAACCAAAATTCAAGGGCAAGAAACACACAAAGAATTTATTCCTTAGGGGGAAAATGAAACCCAATAATAGGCTAGGGAAAGGTTGAGATTCCCTTCACTGACAAAAAGGCAAAGAACCGAAGCTACCCAGGGATACAAAAATAAATATGAAACTTTTACCAAAGAAAGAGAAATAATAGTTGATTCATCTACATTTAGTATAGTAGAGGAAATGAAAAAGACTCCTTCTAAGGCAAGTATGTATGATACTCTTCAAATCCCAGGTCAAATTGATATCCTACAGGAATCCCTAAGAACAATGAAAAATGGAGGTAGGACTACATCATCTTCAAAAATGGTTCTAACAAACTTGACATCTGACACTGGTAAGAACAGGCCACCACCCTTTTATTTGTCCCTTCAAATGGAAGGATGGGTTGTCCACAACTGCATGATAGATTTAGGCACTGCTACCACTCGTGATACCCAAAGCAGTATGTGATATTATGGGAATGGAGTACACTAGGAGCAGTGCAGGCATCCTATAGTTAGATGGTACTCTAGTAAAAACTGTAAGAGTGATAAAGGATATTCCCATATGGATGCATAAAATGCCTTAGATGACAGTCATACAAGAGGTAGTAGTCGTAGACTTGGAGCCCTATTTTGGTATGTGTCTATCCAGAGAGTTCACAGCAAAGATAGGAGGATACTTATCCTTAGATTATTCTCATTTGGAGATACCTTTCAAAGGTAGAAGGGTCAAGATTTTTAATGAGAAACCATCTATGTTTCATGTAGAAAAGATTGGTGAAACTAACCGTGTAAATATGATGACTGAAGAAACAATAGAATATCTAATGGAAGAAACATTAGAAGAGCTCCATGCTAAGGATGAGTTTTCTTTATAGAATTTTAATGCCATGATAGAAACAAAAATAAAAAACTATTCTATTGAGAAACCAAAAAGAAAATTGATACCCTCCCTAGAAAATGATGGTTTTGTGAATCAATTGTGGAAGATTTTCTTTGATGGGGCTAGGTGCAATAATGGAGCTGGTGCTGAAATAGTTTTGATTTCTCCCATCGGAGAGGAAAAGGTTTTCTCTTACAGGTTAACTTGGAGTTGCTCCAATAATGCAGTAGAATATGAGACCCTGTGTTTAGGGTTAAGAAAGGTTGAGAAATTGGGAATCAAATAGTTACTCATCTATGGAGATTCAAAACTTATGAATCAAGTCACCTAAAAATGTATAAGTAAACAAAATTATTTGATGGCTTACAGGAACAAAGTGTGGGATCTCTTAGAGGCCTTTGAGGCCCTAAATATAAATTTTATCCCTAGACAACAGAATACCCACGCAGATTTGTTAGATTTAGTGGGAGCTAATTTTTTGTCTTGTAAGTGATGTTATTCAGAAGTCTAAAACTATTAGACTTATATACAGGCCTTTAGTGACTGATAAAAAAAAATTCTAGCAAGTTTTTGAAAATGATGAACAGATACTGGATTTCTTAATCCATGAAATGAATTGCTTAGCCAATCGAGATCTGTAGGATGAAGAGGAAGAGGACATTATTCAGTTAAAAAACAATCATATTCCTAAGGGTCTCATCACCCTTGAAAGCCTGTTTGATAACAATGATAGAGCAGTTGGCCAAAAAATCAAGGTCGATAAACGAAGATACAAAGATGTAGAGTTGGATCCAGGCAAAATGATTAAGGTTGGAATTAGTTGTACAGAAGAGGAAGTGAACTAGATCAAAGAATTGTGTAAAAAATTCCCTAACATCATAGCTTGGGTGTATAGTGATCTAAAAGTGTACAATAAATATGTTATTCAACATACCATAGAATCAGAAGAAGGAGCTAAGCATTTTAGGCAAAAGCAAAGACCAGTGAATTCGAAGATAGAATCTTTGATGAAACAAGAACTACTAAAACTCCTTCAAGCTAAAATAGTATACACTGTTAAACACTCCAACTGGGTGGCAAACTTGGTACCAGTCAGGAAGAAAAATGGAGATATCATATTGTGTGTAGATTTTAGAAATCTGAACAAAGCATCACTCAAAGATCATTACCCGCTACCTCATATTGACCAAATTCTACATACAGTTGCAGGAGTAATGCAGCTCTTACAGTTAGAAGAACAAAGAGAGCAATCATACAATCACAATCAGAAGCATATGGCAGATACCGAAGGATGGTTCAACAAAAATACAACTTCCAAAAAATTTAGAGTGGGAGACTTGGTTTTGAAATGGAATATAAAGAAAGCTAAGCCAGGTAACCATGATAAATTTGATGCTTTCTAGGAGGGACCATTTGAAATTGTTTCAAAGAAACAATTCAATGTTTTCGAGTTGAAAGATCAAGATGGATTTGTTCTTCCCATCACGGTGAATGCATTTCACCTAAAGTTATATTTCTATTGAGAAAGCAGAAAATGAATTATATATACAGTATCATATAAGTATATTTAGACAATATTTGTAAATATTACCGTTTTTCAGCCTTAGCAAAAAATTTTAGTCGTAGCCAATCAGAAGTCGACATTTTTTTTGAATAGAAATACTAAGGTATAAAGGGAGTTTTAACGAAGTAATGTTCACTTGTAATCTAAATGCATTTTCCTGTGTTCTTTGACTTTCTCTAAAAGATTATTTTTACAACTGTGTTGTTGACTCTGTTTCCCAATGGATGAAGGTCTGGTTCAAAATTTTTGCAAGAAAAAAATCCCCCAGAAGGTGACAAGAATGTTAGTCAAAAAGTGACTAACTACAAAAAAACAATTGATGCACCTTTTTGCATATTTTCCAAGAAGACCGAAGTGGCCCATATGCTAAAGATCGAAGAAAAAGCAAAACACCGCAAGGAGGAAAAATGTCGCGATATCGCGACATGTTGAATTTTCACGGTCCAAAGCGAAGAGAAAGAGCAAAGAGGAGAAGGTGTTGCGATATCGCGACATGTTGCATTTTTGCGGTCCAAAGTAAAGAGAAAGAGCGAGGAGGAAAAAGTGTCGTGATATCGCAACATGTTGCATTTCCATGGGCAAAAGAAAAGAGAAAGAGCAAGGAGGAAAAAGTGTCGCGATATCGCGACATGATGCATTTTCATGGTCCAAAGCAAAGAGAAAGAGTGAGGAGGAAAAAGTGTCGCGATATCGCGACATGTTTCATTTTCGCGAGCAAAAGCAAAGAGAAAGAGCAAGGAGGAAAAAATGTCACGATTTTGCGACATGTCTCATTTTCGCGGCTGGAAGCAACAGAAAAGCAAAGCAAAGAAAGAATGTCGCGATTTTGTGACATGTCTCATTTTCACGAATAGAAGCAGCAGAAGAGCAAAGCAAGGAAAGAACGTCGTGATTTCTTGACATGTCTTATTTTTGTGGCTAGAGGCTACAAAAAAGCAAAGCAAGGAAAGAATGTCACGATTTCACGACATGCTAGCTGTAAAGGAATAAAATGTATTTTTGGCAATCAAAGGCATGCACTGACACCAAGAAGTGATTTTTCACATGATTATCAAAAATCTAGGATAGAACAAGATTGTCAGATGATTGAAAATGTGACAGACTCGTCTAGAATCTAATCTACAGATAAGATATATAATTCATAGAAGACTTGTTATGTATTATTAGAAACTGTAGATGATTGCTTGTAAAATAGTAAGATGTACTTAGAAAAAGATACTCTTTTAGGGTATATATAGGGGTGAGCGACTCCAGAAAAAAGGTCGGCTCTTGGACGTTTACAGGATTGATGTATATATACTTGATTACAAGCAATACAAGATTTCTTCTTCTGGCTTCCGAAACTTCTGTGTGCAAGTGTATGTATTTAGTGTTTTAAATTTTATTCACTCTAAGTTTTATAATGTATCTGTTCTAAAATTTGAACTGTGCACGTATAAATCTTGTTTCTAGAGTTGAACATTAAAATATAGTTACATGTTTTTAGACGAATATTTAAAAGTCACACTCAAGAATTCATTTTTTCTATAAGAATATATAAAGAAAACTCTGAAAGTAGTAATCTGCATTATCAATGTTTATTGTTGTCTAATCTATACCGTGAGAAAAGTTCTAGCTTAGGCTATATTTCCCTTATCTCTTGTTCCCCTTTTCTCTAAAAAACTCAAAGAAACCATCCTTCTGTGGAGACTAGACAGATGATCTCAAGCAAGATCTGTCTATTCAATGTTGGCAAAGTCTAAGGCGCAACACTATTAACCGAAGGCATATTTTGTTCCAACAAGACCACTCGCTTGAGAGCAACGTTGGAGCAATGATGAAGCTTGGTAATATTACACCCTAGAGAGGACAGGAAGCTGGCAATGCACTAGATAACAACATTCCACCAATCAATTACGATTGAGAAAGAGAAGAGAGGTAAAAGAAACTAGGATAGAAAAAGAAATGGGAGAATGGTTATACAAACAAAGCTTGGGGTGGACAGAGACAAAGGGAGAAGAGGACGAGGGCCGTTCAAAGGAGAAAATATCAAAATATGAGAGCATGATTTTATCCAATCTTTTCCTCAGATGACTCTTGCCCTAGTGGCTATTAGACCGCGTAAACTAGGAATTAGTAGGGAAAAAAAAAGGTAAGAAACAACTATCGGGGTCAGAGAGCCCCAACTTTTCTTTCATGAAAAACCATGCTTCTCTTTCCCTAACGGCCCATCACATGGAAAGAAGACTTACCTTATCACGCGGGAAATCAATATAATAATTTTAGTTCATATCAATCATAGTATAAAGACTTATTATTATTATATTTAACTCATAAATTTACAAAATAATTATAAAATATTTTAATATACTTTAAACAAGTTAAATATTATTTATTATTATTTTATAATACAATATTTCAGCTTTAAAATTAAATTTTAATAAATAATTTTAAACTTCAAAAATATCTTAAAAAATCTTTAAATAAAAAATATATTTTTTAATCACACCAGTTTAAAATTATTTATTAAACGAAACGAAATGAAATAAGATAAGGATTAAACCCATGACTTGGGCCTAGCAAGAGGACACGCACCCATGTCAGGACCATTCGATCAAAGCAAACAAACTTTCTTTCCTAACCTAGCGCCCTCCTACATATATTATAATTAAATAAACAACCCTACTACGATTTTTTCCCTTATCCAACACCATTGAAGATATGCCTCTTTACCATTACAATCTAAACACACAAAAAACCAAAAAAGGAAAAAAACTGCAAATTGCATCAAAAAGAGAAAATTCTCTCCGTTACAGAAATGGTCACACTTAGGTATAATATCATGATTTTAGCTCATGTCACTCTTGAGTTTCAATTCGTGTTCATAGTATAATATAAATTATTATTTCTCTTAAAAACAAATTTGACAATCCTAACTTAGGGCAGGTACGGCATTTTGCAAACGTTCAAAACTTGCTCTTCCGTTTCTATCGGCACCATTCGGCGGCACCCCCTAAGGAATAACTTCAACCAGGTATCAAAGTAGAAAGAAATTTAATGGTAAAATTATGTCAATTTTAAAAAACAGCAAGGACATATAATGGAAGAGAACTCACGTTAAAAAGTCGTAATTTTCAGCGTAGATGCGTTCAGAGTTACCCCATAGCCCTTAGAATTCTCCGCCAAGCATCGGAGTTACCCCATAGTCCTTCCACCATCTCCGCCAAGCAACATCGACTTTGTCAATGACGTTACCGATATATATATATATATATATATATATATATATATATATATATATATATATATATATTACCATTGTTACCTGTCTTAGACAATGCTCCTGCGCTCTGCTACACATGGGGATCTTCTCTCCGACTCCGTTCTATCCCCTCTTCTTTTTCTGTGTTACTACTTCTTTTATATCCGTGGTACACACGGGAAGCGTAGGTTTTACTTTCCCTCCCCAAACGGATTTAATTTTTGAGGGGAAATCTTACTTTCAAGGCGGCGACGACATCATCCAACTCACCCCAAACCAAGCCAAGGGCAGCCTAGCTTATAGCTTCAGATGGGTGTCTCACGGTACACCCATTCCGCTGTGGGACAACTCTTCTCGCGCTCCTGCAAACTTCACTACGCATTTCTGCTTCGCCATCGGCAGGGGCAACAACAAGTCCGTGGGCTCTGGATACGGACTCGCCTTCTTCCTCGCGCCTTTTGACCTGCAACAGCCGTTAAACGCCTTGGGCGAAGGCATTGGTCTGTTCAATGACACAACCTACGCCGATTCCCCATATCAGATGGTTGCTGTGGAGTTTGACACTTACCAAAATCCATGGGATCCCGATGACAACCACGTGGGAATCGATGTCAATACTGTTTTTTCAAACATTACTTTTTCATTGAGCAATGCAAGCGCCGCCAATCGATCTGGGGACGAAGATCTCAAGAACGGAGAAGCATGGGACGCATGGGTGGATTATAACGGCGCAGCGAAGAAGCTTCTGGTGTTTCTGTTGTATAACCCTGGTGGCGGCAACAACTTGTCGAAACCTGGAATCCCAATCTTATCGTATGATTTAGATCTTTCTCAGTTGCTTCCCCAGAACGTGAAGGTCGGATTGTCGGCTTCGGCCGGATTCTCTATAGAGACCCACACCCTGGTCTTCTGGAATTTCTCTTCTCAATATTCTTGGATCAGTCCGAGTCCGCCGGAGAGAAGAAATAGTTCTCTTAAGGTAGTTCTTATATCCATCTTCGTCTTCTTCTTGGTGGTCTATGTTTTTATGTACGTTGTGTGGCGCTGTTATTTGAAGAGGAGGGAGCCCGGTGGTAAGGTGAGTCAGGAAAGCGATGTGGAGCTTGATGAATGGTTTGCTCAGGGCCCGCGCAGGTTCTCTCATGCCGAGCTCAGCGCGGCCACCAGAAACTTCAGCGACGACGAAAAGCTCGGAGAGGGTGGCTTCGGGGGAGTCTACAGAGGAATCCTGCCTGATACCGGCGAGGCTGTGGCTGTTAAAAGAATATCTCAAGGGTCTAAGCAAGGCAGGAAGGAATATGTTTCAGAGGTTACGATTATCAGTAAGCCGAGGCATCGTAACCTTGTGCAGCTTTTGGGATGGTGCCACGAGAAGGGTGAGTTGATTCTCGTTTACGAATGTCTCCCCAACGGTAGTCTGGATAAGTATATTTTTGGGAAGCAAAATAGTTATTTTTTGGATTGGGATCGAAGGTACAATATTGTTTGTGACGTAGCCTCGGCTATGGTTTATCTTCATGAGGAATGGGACCAGCTGGTTGTGCACAGAGACGTGAAGGCCAGCAACGTGATGCTGGACCCTAATTTCAATGCGAAGCTGGGGACTATGGGCTGGCGAGACTAGTGGAACGTGATCAGGCAGCCTCCCATATGACCGTGATTGCAGGGACATTGGGGTATTTGGCGCCTGAGTGTGTGGTGACGGGAAAGGCGAATCCCGAATCGGATGTGTTCAGCTTCGGAGCGCTGATTTTGGAAATAGCCTACGGAAGGCCGCCGGTGGATTGGACGTTGAAGGGACATAACTGTAGATTGGTGGAATGGGTCTGGGGTTTGTATGGACAGGGAAAAGTTTTGGATGCGGCGGACAAAAGATTGGACGGGAATTTTGATGCCAAGGAGATGGAAGTTTTGATGGCGGTCGGATTGTTGTGTTCTCATCCAGATCCAAAAGCAAGACCGGTAATGAGAGAAGCGTTGGATATCTTGAAATCGGAAGCCGAGTTGCCTTACGTTCCCCCGAATTTGCCGGTAGCTGTGTATAGCGACTCGTATTGTCGATGACCTTGACTTCGATGGGTGTTAGAGCTACACCTTTGTCGCCAAGCTCCTCGGCACATACTGCTTTGTCGACTTCTACGGGTTCAAGATCCGGTGGAAACGTGCCAATGCCTCTATTGTTTCAGAAAGGTTGTAGGATTTTTTACCTCGAGAGATTGTTGAATATTGAGTTTATATCGAGATCCAAGTGGGTGATTGAGTATTACCGTCTGCTGGTTCAAACTCTAACGGAACGAGTCAAGGTCTCTGTTGTTTTTCGCCGGAATCACTTGCCTATAATTTTTAAGAGTAAAAATTAATTCTGATTCGTCTTTGAGTTTTAAGAGGAATCGATTGCTTCTAATTTAGAGGAGTAATATTTAATTTCTATCCGTTTTGAGGAATACTCTAAAATAGAGACCCTTAATCTCCAAAGTTATATGGACTTTTATTGAATTTCTAAAGCATAGTTTATAACTTTATCTTATTGAGTGTAAATTAATGTTACAATAGCTTATTGTTTAATTCGTTCAAACAAACCTTATTATTTATTTAACATATACATGTTTATTAATAATGAATATAGGTAGACCCTACTTGGGTGGGTGATAAATTATATATATATATATATATATATATATATATATATATATAAAAAAAAAAGAGACTCTACTTGGGTGGTTGATAAATAAATCGACCCTAGTTTGCATGAATGGAGTACCTGTAACGCTCCAACACCATATTTGTAAACACAAAGTTCTTCCTCTAAAATTAGAGAGGAAAATAGAATCTGCCTCCTCCATCTCAATCAATACTTTTGGAAATATTAAAAAAAAATGGAAAGCTTCTTATTTTCTAGAGAAAGGGAGTGTACGATGGTACGGTGTTCATGTTGCTGTCCCTCGTACATATATTAAAATAAATAAGCGAACCTATTATGATTTTTTTTCCCTTACTCAAGACCCTTGCAGATATTCCTCTTTAGTAGTAAAATCTAAACAGCCAAAAGAGAAAAAAATTGCATCAAAAGAAAGAAAATAATCTCCGAATAATGTAGTCACCCTCGACTATATCATGATATTTATCCAATGTCGTCACTCTCGTTTTTCAATTCGAGTGTTCATGGTATAATAAAAATTATAAATTCTCTTTTGAGTATACTAAATTACGGGGCGAACTTACAAAACTTGCACTTCCGTCTCTATCGGTACCATTGGGTGACACTCGCTCAGGAAAACTTCAACCAAGTGTTAAATAGAAAGAAATTCCATGGGAGAAATATGACAATTAAAACAACAAGAAAGAAAACTCACCAATTTAATATAGATTTTTCTAATTTTCACTCCATAAGCGTAGACGCGTCCAGAGTTACCCCATAGGCCTTCGACCATCTCCGCCGAGCACCATCGACTTTGCCAACGAGGTTACCAATATATATCACCATTGTTAACTGTCTTAGACAATGCTCCTGCGCTTCGACCATTTCCGCCGAGCACCATCGACTTTGCCAACGAGGTTAACAATGTATATCACCATTGTTAACTGTCTTAGACACGGACTCCGTTCCAACCCCCCCTTCCTCATCACCCTCGTATCTACGTTAAAACAACTTGTCGAGCGATATCTGGAAAAGGCAACTGAACTCTGAAGAGAGAAAGCACCCGACCTTGAAAGTACAGCATTGTGCTGTACTTACTGCGCCCCCTCCTCTTATTTTTCTGTGTTGTTACTTATCCTCTCACGGAGTCCGTTCCACCCCCCTCCTCTTCCTCTTCTTTTATATCCGTGGCACAGACCGGAAGCGTAGGCTTTACTTTCCCTCCCCAAACATATTTAAGTTCTGAGTCGAAAACTTACTTTCAAAGCGAGGACGGCATACAAGTCACCCCGAACAAAGCCCAGTGCAGCCTAGCTCACAGCTTCGGATGGGCATCTCACATTACGCCCATTCTGGGCAATAGCTTTTCTTCTTCTTTAAGAAAATATTTTTATTTATTAATAAATTTTCTTAGTGTTTTTTTATTTTTCATTGAGCATTATTTTTAACACTCTTCTTAATGTTTAATGTAGTAATATCTAACATTTATCTCATCTTTATAAATATTTTTTTTAATAATATTTTAGTAAACATGTCAACAAGTTAGTCATTGGTTTTGCAAAAGTTTGGTTCAATCTATTTTTCTGCTACAAGAATTTTAATAAAGTGGCATTTGATATCAATATGCTTAGTAAGACTATGGAAGACTGCATTCTTTGTTGTAGGAATTGCTGAATTATTGTCACAATATATAATTGTTGTCATATTTTGTTTGTCTCAAATCTACTAAAATTCTCTTCAACTAAATTGCTTGACATGAAGCTAATGTTGCTGTAATATATTTTGCTTCTGCTATTGATACTTGATAGTGCAATTGTTGTTTGCTTCTTTGAGGGCCAAGAAATTACACTTGAACCTAAGTTGAATAAATTTCCTAAAGTACTTTTTTGATCATCAATGGATCACGTTCAATCTTGAAATATCAAAATACCAAAATTTCTTGTACCATGAACATACGTGAGTATTTTTTGCGTTGCGTCAAAGTGAATATCTCTCTTGAATCTTGCATAAATTTTAAAATCAAACTCACAACATACATGATGTTAGGTCTAATGGCAGTAAGATATATAAGATTACCAACTAAACTTCTATATAGTATAACATCTATCCTTTTATGGTGTCATCATTCTTGACTAACTTCTCATTCACATTTAAAGGCGTGTTCATTTATTTACAACTTTTTTTTCTAAACTTTTCAAGAAAATCAATTACATACCTTTCTTGTGAGATAAAAATACCATCATTCAACTATCTTACTTCTAAGCCAAGGAAGTAATGCATCAAGTTCAAGTCTGTCATTTCAAATTCATTCTTCATGGCATTTTTGAATTCCTCTATTAACACTTTGCTAGTGCCAGTGTAAATCAAATCATCAACGAACAGTCATGCAATGAGTAAATCATCCATAACTTTATATTTGGCATAGAGTATAGGTTCACTTTCACATTTGCTGAAGCCATTTTTCATAAGATACCCATCTATTCTATTGTACCATACTCTTGGTGTTTGTTTAAGTCCGCAAAGGGCCTTTTTTAACCTATAAACATTTTGTTCTTGTCTTGCAACTTTATAACCTTATGGTTGTTCAAAAAATACTTTTTCATCTAATAAACCATTCAAAAAAGTTGATTTAACATCAAATTGATATATTAACCACTTAAATTATGTTGCCAATGCCAAAAAAGTTCTTATGGTATCCATCCTTGCATCAAGAGCATAGGTCTCATTGTAATCTATACCTAGTTATTGTGAGAAGCCTTTAGCTACCAATATTTCTTTGTATCTTTCAATGGATCCATTTGCTTTATATTTTTTTTGTAGACCCACTTTAATGTATTCACATCCTTTTCTAGTGGAGGATCTACTAACTCCCATGCTTCATTCCTTTCTATGATTGTAATTTCCTCATTCATTACTTTACACTAAACTTCATCCTTCACTACATCTTCAAAATAACCTGGTTCTACTTGACTATGAGACAATAAAGCAAAATGTATAATTGAACTAGTAGTTCCTTCATATATTTCTTTAAATTTTTTTACCTTCCTTGGAGGACTTAGACTTGAAGGAGGACTAGATGAAGGAGATGTTGAACTTGATGAAGTGATAGTAGAACTTGAGTTGCTACCTAGGCTAGTAGAATAAGATGAATCATCTTGTTCTATATCAATAATGACTGGTTTTTCTTGTTGCATGCTTCCATTCCATTATCATGCATCATTTTTAGCAAAAAATACATCATGAATAATTATAAATATTTTTATCACTAGATTATACAACTTTTAGTTCTTTGTCTCCTCACTATAGCTAATAAAAATTTATTTTTTATTTTTATTAAGTTTTTGTCTTTTTTCTTGGTAATATTAGCATAAGCAATGCAACCAAATACCTTAAGATGAGTTGCACTAGGCTTTATTCCACTTCATGCCTTATAAGGAATCATATTTTTTACACTTCTTGTTGAAAATCTATTAATCAAGTAAATAGATGTGGCTACTACAATGCAAAAATATTTGAAAGACCCTTGGCCTTTAGCATACTTATTGCCATATCTATAATTGCATAGTTCTTACATTCAACTACTCCGTTTTATTGAGGAGTATAGCTTGTAGTTAATTATCTTTGAATACCATGCTTCTTGCAAAAATCTTGAAATTCATTATAAGTAAATTCTCCCCCTCTATCTATATGTATATTTTTTAAGCAACAACCACTTTGCTTCTCAAAAAATCTTATGACTTTTCATTTATGAAATATACACAAGTTATTATACTATAATCATCAAAATAATTAATAAAATATATGCTTTTCTTGAGTGACAAGATCTACGTTGGACCACATATATCAGCATGCACTAACTCAAGTGGTTTCCTTGCCCTCCACGCATTTCATAATAGAAAATACTTTTTATGTTGCCTACAAAAAATTTAAACTTCACAAAATTGATCATCTCATTCAATAAATGGTAATCTTCTCACCATCTACTCCTGTTATAGTAGATTTAGCCCTAAAAAATTTGATGTCCATGCCTCATGTGCCATAACCAAGATTCATCATTTAAGATTGCTTTTAGAGCTTGAGCTTCTCCATATGCAAGTCTAAGAGGGAAAATTCTATTTTGTAGCATACTAACTTTTGCTACAATTTGATTGCTACCATTTTTGTCATAGATAACACATTCATTATTTTTAAAAATAGCAAAATATCCCTTTTCAATAAGTTGTTGTATACTCAACAAATTATGAGCTAATATAGTCACATATAAAACATCATGAATAAACCTTATCTAATCCTTTTTTTATCTTAACTACAATGGTGCCTTTGCATTTGACCTAAAATTTATTGTCATCTCCCAGCCATACTTAAGATTTGATAGACTCATCCATATTTACAAAGATGTTTTTATTCCCTATCATGTGATTGCTACAACCACTATCCAAGAGATATACTTCATTGGAGATTTATTTTGTAATATCACAAACAAAAAATAAATTATTTTGTTCTTATTTTCCTTCAAAAAATAAGCATGTTACCTATGCTTTTTTTAGCAATCACATTCATAAAGACCAAACGTTTTGCAATAATAACATTGAACTTATGATTTGTCAAAATTTTGATTACCTCTTTCATAGTGGCTATTACCTCTTCCTTTGTTGTTGTTGTAGTTTCCTCTTCCCCACCCATTGCTTTTTCCTCTGCTTGCACATCATCTTCCTCTAAAATATTTTGTTCATTTATAATATGATGCTCTTCCCTTATCCATTGAAATATCGAGCTTTGTTATAAAATCTTTTTCAAGGGATGTTTTAGTGGATCTATTCATCCTCTACACGTGATTTTAAAGAGATCCAATAAGCTCACTAAGTGATAACTAAGTTAGGTCCTTAGATTCTTCAAAGGTAAACACAAAAAGATCAAAATGTGGAGGGATGCTTCTCAAATATTTCTACAATTTTCTAATCTAACAAATTATCCCCACAAGATTTAATTTGATTTACTAAGCCCATCACTCAAGTAAAAAAATCTTGCATAGATTCAAATTATTTCAAAAGAATATTTTTAAAATATATTTGAAGTGTCTGAAGTTTGATGAATTTTACCTTTTATGTTCCTTGATATGCATTCTACAGTAGATCCCATGCCTCTTTTGATTTTTTTGTTGAAGAAATTATTGGAAAAATTGACTCATGGATTGCTTGTTGAATAAAGAAAAGGGATTTTGAGTCCTTTATGTTCTCCTTTAATTGATCTCATCGTACTTGAGACCAAGTAGCAAGATCTTGTACATTTGTAGGTTTTATGTAATCTTTCTCAACTAAATCACACCAATATTGAGCATAAATAGTTTTTTCATCTTAATGCTATGAAAATCATAGTTCCTCCTTGAATAGAGGAATTTGAGGCTAGCTAATATTTAGACTACCACAACTAGTAGCCATATTAAATTGTTATAACTCTCCTTATTACAACCTTCTTTATCTTATTCTCATAGATAAACTTAGCTCTAATATCAAATATTGGTTTGCAAAGAAGATAAAATATTATGTAAAAAAAATAAACTTAAAAAGCTATAAACATAGAACAAAGAAGATGAACCGTAAATTACTTTGCAAATTGTTGCTGCAATATTCAAGATTTTATTTCTCCAATTTTTTGATTACATCCAAGTAAATTCTCTTGAATTCCCCTTGAATTGAATTACATTTGGTGCCTTGCACCTTATAATTAGATATTCTTCATGTTAATAATAAATAAAATTTTATATATTTGGTTCCTTGAATTTTTAATTATTATCTTTCTTTTCTTATTTTTAGTTGCATTTTTGTCTATGAATAGATTTTGCTCTTCTTTAAGAAAAAATATTTCTATCTATGAATAAATTTTCTTCTTCCTTAATAAAATTCTATTATTTTTAATAAGCTATGTGTAGCTTCTATTGGGAGCCACTCCTATTAAAAAAATAAAACATTACATTGCTCTTGTTGAGCAAGGTGCAATGATAGTATTGTCATTGTTGTCAACACACTCATATGGATAGGTTGATGCAATGGACAATTATTCAGAGGTTCTTCAAAGTATGTACAGTGATTTTCAATGCTTATGAGTATGTTTTTTATGTTCGGGTGAAGTTGTTACAGGTTGTTCGTGCAAATTTGTAAAAGTCAAAAAAATCGTTAGGAAGTTGTCAAAAAATTGCAAAAGTCATCACGAGCACAGTTGGACAGGATGGATCAGTTTGGAACATGTCAGCATGTCAAGAAACATTCTAGAATAGTGTTGGAGGTGTCAGCACAGTGTTTGGATTGATTAGTGACATTTTTAGTATATTGGTGGATGATTTGGCAAGTGGTTGTACAGGCCAAAAAAGAGCAGTTTTTTCAGAAGCACTGCAAGCAAACTAAGAAGAATTTGATAGAAAAATTTTAATTAGAGGTGTTTGTTATATTCAATAACATGTTTTATAAATTTCCAAAAAAAAAATAGAAACGAGGTGAATGTTACAAGCATTGCAATACTGTCACAAAAATGCTCTTTTTGAAAAAGTGTGTCAGCAACAGTTATCGTAAAGATGGTACAGGTGAACCGTAATGAGTTATGTAGTAATATTTGGATTGGATGTAGTCAGAATTACATATATTCTACATTTAAAATTTTAGAGAAAACAGAGTTACGAGGTGAGAGTTATGATTGTTGCAAAAACGGTACATGTCACTTTTATGTCAAAATTTTCCACTTGTGCAAAATCCTTTAGTTGGCCATTTTGACCTTGCAGAGTCGCCAGAGTTTTGATTTCAGTGTTGTTACACCTTCAAGGCATTAAATAGAGCATATTTCATTTTCGGTTTGAGGTGTCACATGGCTCCGAAGTAAGAGAACGAGTAAGGTGTCAATTCTTTTCATGTGACGTGTTTGACGAATTGGCTTCTCAAAATAAAAAAGGAAGTTATATTGTTTTAAGAAGCTTCATTAAAGAAAATATTTTTAAAATTTAAAAGGTAAAAAGAATGCAAGTGTGTGCTTTTTAAGTGACAAGGGATTTTATTGAAATGAGGGGACTTTATTTTGTGAAGAGAGAAGTGTGTGTGGAGAAAAATAAAGAGTGAAAGTCCGTAATTTTTTGAGAGTGGTGAAAAACCTCACTTCAATATTTTGGGCATAAATTTCTAATATGACATCCATTTTTTCTAAAATTTTGATAGGAGTTCATAGACAAAGTTCTGCATAATACCCAAAAAGCATTTAGCAATTAGCAGAACGAGCTAAGAGAAAAATTAGTTTTTTTGTGAGAAGAGAAGATTCAAATTCTGAGTAATGTAGAGAGAGGGATGTTATACTGGGTGAAATAGAAAGTTTTATATTTTGATCTTACATAACAAAGAGGGTTCTGGTTTTAGTGAAGACATTAATATATGTCATTTTATTATCAATATCAAAATCAAGTGGGTGCTTGGTAGAGGGCTTGGTGCTAGTAAATTGATTGTAAAGTTGATGTTTTGAAAATGCTGGATTTGGATGGGAGTCCAAACAGTCATTTTTGAGGATGTAGCCAAATTGGTGAACCTCGATACATCTTGTGTTGTGTGATGTTCTCTTAGTTTTATGTTTTCATTGTTTTGGCTTTGAGTGTTGAAGATTTAAGTTTTAAAGAGCTACACTGATTCACCTCCCTCTCAGTGTCATTGTGAGACTAACAATTGGTATTAGAGTGAGGTTCTTGAATAGGCTTAACCGACTAGGGTGATCTTGGAAGTGACACAATGGCAAGTCGTGAAGGCTTCTCATCAAACAAAGCACCATTATTTGATAAAAATAATTGTGCATTTTGGAGACTCAGGATGCAGACATATTTTTGTGCTTTAGGATATGACATTTGGGATTCAATAGATAGTGGATACACAATACTCACCACTTCTCCAAACGATGCTATCGGTAAGAAAATATTTAAGAATGACTCAAAAGCAAAGAATGCTATAATGTGTGGATTAGTGTACAGTGAACTGGTAAATACTATGGGTTGTAAAATGACAAAGGAAATATGGTACAAAATAAAGAACATTCATAAAGTAGACATTAATATCAATGAGGCCAAGTTACAAACACATCAAGCTCAGTTTGAAGTATTAAATATGAATGATGATGATAATATAGAGGCATATGTGCTGAGAGTTAATGAAGTCATTAATACGATTAGAGGACTCGATGAGGAAATCAAAGATTCTATCATCGTGAAAAATGTATTAAGATCCCTTCCCCAAAGATTTGATTCTAAAGTTTCAGCTATAGAAGAAGCTAAAGATCTAAATTATTTTAGTATGGATGATATGCATGGTTCTTTGACTGCATATGAGATGAGAATTGGAAAATCTAAACCCATAAACAGAGAAGTTGCTTTTAAAGCCCATAAAAATATGAAGGTAAAACAAGAATCTGAGGAAGAAGAGACATTAGATGAAATTGAAGTAAACTTTGTTCAAAAACTAAAAAGGGGAAAATGAAAATATAGAGGAAAGTTACCATTTAAATGTTTCAACTATGGAGGCATTGGGCATTTTACAGCTAAATGTCCACTTAATGAGAAGAACAAAATTGATGAAGGATCACATGAAGAAAGAAGTGTCTGGAAGAAAAAAAAAATTCAGAAAAGGCAACTTCAAGAAGAAAAGTTTCATCTCAAAGAATGTCAGTTCATCAGAAGATAGCTCTAGTGAGGATTCTGAAAAGGAATATTTTCATGGCACTCAAAGAAGAAAAACCAAAAAAAGAATAGGAATGTGATGAAGAAGAAATTGACGCAAAAGTGAATTTGGAAGAGGAACTAGTTGCAGCTCTAGATGAATTGAAGATAGAAAGAAAAAAAGAATATGAAAATTTCAAGAAAGCTTGAGGATGCAAATGAAATCATAACAAATTTAAAAGTACAGATAGAAGAATCCAAGAAAATCTTCAAAGATCTCAAAGTGCAAATAACCATGAAAATATATTATTGCAACAAGGTAGAAGAAGAAATTATTGGTTTAAGAATGCAACTAGAAGAGATGAATAAAAAAATTAGTTGTTATCACAAACATGAAGAAATTTCTACAAAGCTAGATAAGATCATAAATAACCAAAATACTACAGGCATCAAATTGGGTTTGGTTTTTGATGGAGGAGAATCATCAAATGGATCAAAGGCCATAAATGAAGAATCCACAAAGAATGAAGAGAAGAAACATGTTGATCAAGCAAAAATGAATCATGCAAAGGAAAGCAATAATGCAAGGCACAAAAGGAGAATTGACAATGATGGCTTCACCAATGTCACACATCAAAGAAGAAGAAGATTTATGGCTCCTACGAAAACATGGCAAATACCACCACCCAGGTTCAATCATCTCTTTTTTGGTTACTGTTTTAAATGCAATGGTTATGGACATAAGATCTCAGATTGCAAGTATAATGTAGGACCAAGGAATTTTACCAATAGAAATGATTTTTCATCTTTGATGGATTATGCAGTAGAATGTTATAACTATCATAATTTTGGACATATTGCAAGAAATTGTCGAAGTACATTTGCATCAAATCAATTTTAGAGAAGAAAATTTCAGCCAAATGGAATAAGATAAAATAGAAAATTTCCTAAAAACATGCACAAGCTACTAAAAAATAAAAGCCAAAACAATAGCCCAAAATTGTAATCAAACTTGAGTGGAAAGGAAAAGAGCAACCTAAGGAATAAAAGGAATCCTTGATCATACATACGACATTTAAAGCGTAGAATAAATACGCACCATGGATACTTGATAGTGGATGCTCCAGTCATATGACAGGTGACAAATTTTTTTTTGAGAAGTTGCAGCAATATGAAGGTGGTTCAGTAAAGTTTGGAAACAATTATGGAGCTAAGATAGTTGGTAGAGGTTCAGTTAAGCTTAGTGATGGAAAAATCAGGTCAAAAGAAGTCTTTTTTGTGGTTGGTCTTAAACATAACTTGTTGAGCATAAGTTAGATTTATGATAGAGGTCATGAAGCGATATTTAAGAAGCAAGGTTGTGAAGTCAAAAAGACAAACAATGGGAAGTTGATAGCAACTGGAACAAGGACATCTAGAAACTTGTACACTCTCTCAGAGACTTTAGAAGGAGCTTTCTTGATTGGACAGGAAGAAGAGAATTGGTTGTGGCACAAGAGGCTCGATCATATTAGTTTTGACAATCTAGTAAAAATTAGCTCAAAGAAAGCAGTGAGAGATATTCCCACCATTGGCAAACCATCAAATAGCATTTGTGCTTCATTACAAAAGGGGAAGAAAACTAGAGTCTCATTTAAAACAAAAGAGTACTACAAAAACAAACCTTTGGAACTAGTACATACTAATTTACGTGGACCCATGAGAATGCAAAGCATAAATGATGATAAATATTTCATGTTGTGTATAGATGACTATTCCAGGATGACATGGGTACTATTTTTGAAGCATAAATCAGAAGCTTTTGAGATGTTCAAGGTTTTCAAAACCAAGTTGAGAATCAAACAGGAAAAAAGATTCAATGTTTAAGGTTAGACAGAGGAGGAGAGTTCATTTCAGAGTATTTAATAGAGTATTTTGAAATTATGGCATGAGAAGATAGTTTTTAGCAGCCAGGACACCTCAACAGAATGGTGTGGTAGAAAGAAAGAACATGATAGTGCAAAAAATGGCATGGACTATGTTGATTAAGAGTAAAGTAGCATATAAATTTTGGAAAGAGGCAGTCCATGCTATGGTATACATCCAAAATAGATGCATGTTGAGGATGCATGAAAGCAAAACTCCTTATGAGTTGTGGTTCGGTAAAAAGACAACAACAAGATACTTTAAAGTTTTTTGCAGCAAGTGTTAAAACAAAATAACTGAAGAAAACCTTGGTAAGTTTTAAGATAGAGCGGATGAAGGTATTTTTTGGCTATTCATCAAAAAGCAAAGCTTACAAATGCTACAATAAGAGGATAAGGAAAATTGTGGATAATGTTGATATTAAAATTGATGAAGGAAGGGAACGAGTAATTATCTATGAAGAGAACTACCCAATTTATGAAGAGGTCATTGAAAGAGATGAGGAAAAGGAAATGGAAACAAAAAAACCAAAAATTGACTCAGAGGATTCAAACAATGATTCAAAAGTGGAAGAAAACAAGAAATTCAAAACAAGCAGCTGGTAGAAATATCATCCTAGAGAGCAAATAATTGGAGACCCCACAATTGGTGTTCATACAAGAAGAAGATTAGTAAGTAACTACTCTTTATTATCCAACATTGAGCCCAAAAATGTTTCTGATGCAAGCAAAGATGAAAGTTGGGTAAAGGAAATAAATGAAGAATTAGATCAGATCGAGAAAAACAAGACTTGGGAGTTAGTATCAAGACTCGCAAATAAAAATGTAATCGGTACTAAATGGGTCTTTCAAAATAAATTGAATGAAGACAGATAGGTAGTCAGGAACAAAGCAAGACTGGTATGCAAAGGCTATGCACAAGTTGAAGGTATTGACTTTGAGGAAACCTTTGCACCTGTGGCCATACTAGAGGCAATTAGAATGTTTATGGCTTTAGCAGTTTACAAGAATTTCAAAGTTTATCAAATGGATGTGAAATCAACATTTTTGAATGGAAACTTGAAGAAGAAGTTTATATTGAGTAGCCAGATGATTTCCATCTTGGTGATGATCCCAACTTGGTTTGCAAGTTGAAGAAAGCATTATTTGGATTAAAACAGGAACCCCGAGTATGGTATACAATGCTAGACAATTATCTTACTCACCAAGGGTTCAAGAAAGGTATGGTGGATAGTAATTTGTATGTCAAAATAAAAAATGGTCATAATATTGTTCTTGTTGTATATGTAGATGATATCATATTTTGCAGCAACAAAGATGAGTTGTGTAAATATTTAGCAAATAAGATGCAAAAAGAATTTGAAATATCAATAATTGGTGAAATTTCTTATTTCCTCGGATTGCAAGTTAATCAAAAGGAGAAGGGCGTATTTATTTCTCAAATTAATTATGTGAAAGAGATGCTGAAAAAGTTCACAATGGAGGATTGTAATCCAGTTAGCACTCCCATGATGACAAGTTGCAAGTTGAGCAAGAATGAAAAATCTCCACATGTTGATCAAACTATGTATAGATATATGATTGAGAGCTTACTGTACTTGATAGCTACCAGACCAGATATTTTGCAGGAAGTATGCATGGTAGCACGATTTCAGGCTAGTCCCAAGGAGACTCATGTGACAATAGTGAAGAGGATTCTTCAGTACCTCAAGGGTAATATGGAGTATGGGTTATGGTATCCGAAAGGTAAGGACTTCACCCTTATTATGTATTCAGATGCAGATTGGGTAGGATGTGTAGATGACAGGAAGAGTACTAGTGGAGGTGCATTCTATATTTGGAGACAGGTTGGTCACGTGGCATAGTAAGAAATAGGATTCAGTCTCCTTATCCATAGCAGAGGATAAATACATTGTAGTGACAATGTGTTGTACGCAGGTGTTATGGATGAAAAAAACTCTAAAGGATCTTGGCATTAATTTTAGTAATCTGATTTCAGTTAAGTGCGATAACACCAGTGCCATTAACATCTCAAAGAATCTGGTTATGCATTCTCACACAAAACATATTGCTATCCGATATCATTTTTTAAAGGAGAAAGTTGCGAAAGGTGAGGTTAAGTTGGATTTTGTTCCAACAACAGAGCAAGTAGTGGATATATTCACAAAACCATTGCCCAAGGAAGTCTTTGAGTACCTTCGCAATAAATTGGGAGTGGTCACACTTCCCAAGAATTAACTAGCTATTGGGGCCACATTCTTAGGGGGAGCATTTGTGTATTTGTTTATATTTTTGCTCATGTTTGTGATTTTTTCTAAGTGTAATAATTTTTGCCTGAGAATGTTGTGCATGGACTCAGGGAGAGTTTGCAGTAGCCCTTTGGTCTTATTGTCAAAAGAGGAGAAGAGTTATAGGAAATTGTGCGTGTGTTGCTAACAATTCCAAAGGGGGATATTGTTGAGAAAGGTACAATGATAGTATTGTCATTGTTGTCAACACACTCAGATGGATAGTGTGGAGAACCCAATAGGGATGTATGAAGGATAATGTAAAACAAAAGAAGGGAATCACTTTTATAATGAAATCGTTGTTCTATTGAATGGATAACCATACAATGGATTTATATATATATATATATATATATATGTATTGAATATTGTTCGATGATTATTTTGGAACATCCCTATTGTTCTAATATACCTAAGTAAGAGGTGTGAAAAGGGATGTGTCCCTTATAAACATAATATATAATATAATACAATTAGTATGTTATGTTAGGAGGGTCCTAACATGCCACCCCCCTTAAAAGAGCTTTGTCCTCAAAGCTGGAAATTTGGAAATTACTGCTGGATATCATGAAGAGTTTCCCACGTCGCGTCTTCTAAAGTTAGACCTTTCCAATGGATTAAAACTTTCATGATATCGTGAGTACGAAGGTGACGAGAGACGGCGATCCAAGATATCTTATGGCTCGACTAGAAGTACTCCATCATCAGAGAATTCAGGGAGAGTGGGTTGTGTCGTGATATGGGCTCCAACTACGAGCTTAAGGCAAGATACATGAAATACGGGGTGAAGTTTGGAAGAGGGAGGAAGCTCTAGTTTGTAAGCAACGGTCCCAATACATTGGAGAACTTTATACAACCCATAAAATTTAGGTGCTAACTATTGAGAATGTTTTGTTTAAGAGAGGATTGGCGGTAAGGTTGGAGATGTAAGAAAACCATATCACCCTCGTGGAAACTACGTTCGCTTATTTGTTAATCGGCTTGCTGCTTCATGCGATGCTGGGCGATGTGTATGTTCTATTTTAGGATCTGGAGTATGTCATCCCAAGTAGCAAGTTTCTTTTCCACCGCATGGACTTTTGTAGTCCCTAGAATATAGGAAGTGAGGGATGGTGGTGTTTGGCCATATAATGCTTCATAAGGAGTCATTTTGATGGACATATGGTATGAAGTGTTATACCACCATTCCGCTAGTGAAAGCCACTTTACCCAATGGAGTGGTTGAGTAGAAACAAAACATTGAAGGTATGTTTCTAAGCATTTATTTACAACTTCTATTTGGCCATCAATTTGAGGATGGTAAGCGAAACTCATACAAAGTTGAGTACCTTGTAATTTAAACAATTCTTTCCAAAAAATGCTAGTGAAAGTTGGGTCACGGTCACTAACAATTGTGGAGGGCATACCATGTAATTTAAAGATGTTATCTAGGAAGAGGTGGGCTATAGTGCTAGTGGTATAAGGATGAGCCACGGACACAAAAATGGGCATATTTAGATAAGCGATCAACGACTACGAAAATAGTTGTTTTTCCTCCTGATTTTGGTAACCCTTCAATAAAGTCCATAGAAATATCTGCCCATGTTTTGGTGGGTATAGGAAGAGGTTGAAGTAATCATGGAATAGTGAGGGTCTCCCCCTTTTGTCTTTGGCAAACTTCACATTCTTTTACAAAGTTTTTGATGTAATTTTTCATTCCTACCCAATAGAAGGAGGTAGTGGCTCTTTTATAGGTTTTTAAGAACCCTGAGTGGCCTCGCAATGGGTGGGGTATGTAACTCATGAAGAAGTTTTTTCATGATAAGTTGAATTGGGGGTGAGGACCATCCTTCCTTTGTATCTTAATATATTTTCCTTCCAAGTGTATGGAGGTTTGCTACTAGGATTATGTTGAAGTTTTTGAATTAAGGCGTGGGTAGTAGGATCATTTATCCATTCTTCATGCACCTCATCTACCCATTTAGGAATAAGGGAGGAAAGAGCATGGACTTGAGGCATATCTTCAAATTTTCTAGAAAGTGCATCGACTGCCATGTTGTCCTTTCCCTTTTTATATGTAATTTCATAATCATAGCCAAGAAGTTTAGTAACCCATTTTTGTTGTTCCAGGGTATTAGTCCTTTGTTCCAAAAAATTCTTCAAACTATGATGGTCCATGCGTATAATGAAATGTTGGCCAATAAGGTAAGGCCTCCAATGTTGAATAGCATGGACAATCACCAACATCTTTTTTTCATACATAGAGCGAGCTAGATTCTTAGGAGAAAATGCTTTGCTTATAAAAGCTAGAGGCCTTTCATCTTGCATGAGTACGACTCCCATTCCTATTCCTGAAGCATCACTTTCAATGACAAACGGTTTAGAAAAGTTGGGCATGGCTAGAACAAGGGTGGTACACATTGTAGTTTTCAAGGTGATAAAGGCCTCATCCGCTTTAGACGACCATTTGAAAGTATTTTTCTTAAGTAATGTTGTTAGAGGAGCAGCGATTTTTCCATAATTTTGGACAAATTTTCTATAATATCCTGTTAGTCCAAGAAACCCACGTAGAGCCTTTTAAGGTTTTTGGAATAGGCCAATTTTTCACCTCCTCGATTTTGGAAGGATCTACCATAACTCCTTCCTTTGAGACAATATGCCCTAAGTATTCAATTTCTTGTTTTCCAAAGGAACACTTTGATATTTTTGCATAAAGTTGATTTTCCTCCAAGATTTGGAATGCTTGTCTAACATGGTCCAAATGTTCTTCCCATGTTTTGCTATAAATCAAAATGTCATCAAAGAAAACTAATATAAATTTACAAAGGAAAGGGTGAAATACCTTATTCATTAGACTTTGAAAGGTAGAAGGAGCATTGGTAAGGCCAAATGGCATCACCAAGAATTCATAGTGCCCTTCGTGAGTGCGAAAGGTCGTCTTAGGAATATCCTTTTCATTGACTCGTATTTGGTGGTAGCCCGATCGTAAGTCTAACTTGGAAAAATAAGCTGCCCCATGGAGTTCATCTAATAGCTTGTCTATGACCAAAATAGGAAATTTATCCTTGATGGTCATTTTATTAAGCGCTCAAAAATCAACACATAAATGCCACGATCCATCCTTATTTCTAACTAAAATAATTGGAGAGGAGTAAGGGCTTTTGCTAGGTCTAATGACTCCTACCTTAAGAAGCTCTTGTACTAATTTCTCTATTTCGGTCTTTTGGAGGTATGGATAATGATAAGGTCTAATATTAGGAGGTTGATGCCCTGGAAGTAGTGGAATAGTGTGATCGTGACTTCGTTGTGGAGGTAGTCCTTTTGGTTCATTGAATACCACCTTATGGTGGTCTAAAATATTTTGTAACTCTGGTGTCTCTTCTTCTTTGTGACTTGGTTGAATTGAAAATAATTGGGCGACCATTCCTTTGTTTCCTTTTTGAATAATTTTCTCCATTCTATGCAAGCTTACGATTTGGGAAGGTCCTGATTTTAGGCCTTGGATAATATAGGTTTGGTTCTTTGTTGTGAATTTCATCCATAGTTCATCAAATTCCCATTGGACTACGCCCAAGGTTCGAAACCATTGTATGCCTAATACAATGTCGCAACCACCTAGGGGTAGGACGTACATGTCGTCTTTCATGTTATAAACCCCCATAGTTAGTTTTATATTTCTGCATTTTCCTTTGCATGCAATTTTTCCACCATTTCCAATCATCACTTCGAAGTTATTGCAAGGGTATATAAAACAATTTTCTTGTTTAGCCACCTTTGGATCGATAAAATTATGCATGCTACTAGAATATAGGAGCACAGTAAGGTTTTGTTTTTTTTTTTTTGAAAATTTTGAAAAAACTTGTATTAAAACAAAGAACAATTACAATTTGGGAAGAGACACTTCCCAGCAGAAATCAGAGAGAACACATGCTTACAATAGTAAAAGAAGATTTGCAATGGAGCCAAATCTCTTGAACCATTAACTAGCTAACAGGGGGATCGGCATGATCAGTTGATGCAACTAGTCGTGATATCGCGACCCTCTTTCCTTCTTCTCCTTTGGCCGCAAAAATGCAACATGTCGCGATATCGCGACACTTTTCTCCTTTGGCCGCGAAAATGCAACATGTCGCGATATCGCGACACTTTTCTCCTTTGGCCGCGAAAATGCAACATGTCGCGATATCGCGACACTTTTCTCCTTTGGCCGCGAAAATGCAACATGTCGCGATATCGCGACACTTTTCTCCTTTGGCCGCGAAAATGCAACATGTCGCGATATCGCGACACTTTTCTCCTTTGTCCGCAAAAATGCAACACTTTTTCTCCCTTGGTCGCAGTGATGCAACATGTCGCGATATCGCGACAATTTTCTCCTTTGGCCTGCGAAGCAACATGTCATGATATCGCGACACTTTTTCTCCTTTGGCTCGACGATGCAACATGTCGCGATATCGCGACACTTTTCTCCTTTGGTCGTGACGATGCAACATGTCGCGATATCGCGACACTTTTTCTCCTTTGGCCGCGACGATGCAACATGTCGCGATATCGCGACACCTTTCCTCACTTGGCCGCGATGAGGCAACATGTCACGAAATCGTGACAACTTTTCAACCTTGGCCGCGACGAAGCAACATGTCACGAAATCGTGACACCTTTCCACCCTTGGCCGCGACGAAGCAACATGTCACGAAATCGTGACACTTTTTCTCTTTTGACCGTGATGAAGCAACATGTCACGAAATCGTGACACCTTACCACCCTTGGCCGCGATGAAGCAACATGTCATGAAATCATGACACCTTTCCACCCTTGGCCGTGACGAAGCAACATGTCACGAAATCATGACACCTTTCCACCCTTGGCCGCGATGAAGCAACATGTCATGAAATCGTGACAACTTTCCTCCCTTGGCCACGATGGAGCAACATGTCACGAAATCGTGACACCTTTCCACCCTTGGCCGCGATGAAGCAACATGTCACGAAATCGTGACAACTTTCCTCCCTTGGCCATGATGGAGCAACATGTCGCGATATCGTGACAACTTTCCTCCAGAGACCACGACGGCGCAACATGTCACGATATCGTGACAACTTTCCTCTAGTGACCGCGACGGTGCAACATGTCGCGATATCGTGACAACTTTCCTCTAGTGACCGCGACGGTGCAACATGTCACGATATCGTGACAACTTTCCTCCAGTGACCGCGATGGCGCAACATGTCACGATATCACGACAACTTTCCTCCAGTGACCACGACGGCGCAACATGTCACGATATCGCGACAACATTCCTCCAGTGGCCACGACGGCGCAACATGTCGCGATATCGTGACAACTTTCCTCCCTTTGCTTTTTCTTTGATCATTGGCTCAAGGACCTTTCAAGACCCTGCCTAATCACCTCATCCTCAATATCCATGTCACTGTGCAACTGAACTCCAACCTCCTTTTCCGCACCCATCTTAGCCAGAAAGTCAGCCGCTTTGTTCAAATCTCTACTCGCATAAACTGGGATCACGTCCTCCAATTCCTTCCATAATTCTTTAATTTGGGTAACAAGAGCCCTCAACCTCCAAGCTTTCAGATCAAAGTTCCTCATGCAGTCTAGAGCTCCAACCATTATTTGCGAGTCTGATTCAAGAATAATCCTAGTGGTGGCCATGTTTCATTGCCCAAACAGAAGCGAGACTTGATGGCAATGGCTTCGGCTTCATTGTTAGTGGTTCTTCCCAGGCCTTGCAATTCCCAATAGAGCACGGTCCCAGCATGGTTTCGGCACACCACTCCAATTTTGGCTCTACCCGGATTGCCTTTTGCAGCTCCATCAGTATTGATTTTAATCCAACCTTCGGGGGGAGGTTTCCAACAATTTTTGTCCTGTCCCTCTTGCAGTTCAACGCGTTCTTCCATAGCTCCAATGTCAATTTGAGCTTCCTCCTCGGCATGAACAGCCACAGTTTCGGTAACCTTGCTCCAAATGGTCTGCCAAACCCCGTCTAGAGCAGTAAAAGTTTCTCTAAAAATTTTGGCATTTCTTTCCAGCCATACTTGCCACCAGATAAAGCTTAAACCGAGCTCCCAGCCAATACGAAGAGCTTTAGATTTGAATCTACCTTTCTGCCATTTTGCCCAGATATTCATCCGGTTCAGGTCATCACTTACTTGAATTTTAAAGTATGCAAACCAACGCAGCCAAATCTGTCGGGTGAAAGGGCAACCAAACAACAAATGGTCAGCAGTTTCCTCGCTCTTGTAGCATAGTACACATTGAGAAGGGCCGATGATACCTTTTGATCTGAGATTATCAAAAGTGAGGATTCCATTGTGCATGCACTGCCAGGCAAAAAAGTTAACTTTCGGCCAGCCTTTAGAGTGCCAGATTTTCCTCCAGTCCTCAACCTGAAAAGTATGAGGGGGGGCTCTAGGAGAATGTTGTCATATCCGTCCTTTACTTGTATAGATGCCAAGACTCCCAAAGCCCCAGGCTAATTCATCCTCCACGTCTCCCCCTGTAAGAAATATTTCTGTCAAAATTTTAGTCATGATGGGAGTCAAATCCGGAGGGATTGAAATGGGCCACTCATCCAACTTCTTGAACTGCTTAAACTTACACTCCCCCAACTGAGTAGTTGTGAAATAACTTTCAATACGGATCCATCCCTTGGCTTCAATGGCTGCTTTTATTGGCTGTAATTCTAGAAATTCAGCAATGATGGGTGGGAACTGATCCCAAGAATCTGTCCAAAAACGAGCCTTCTCCCCTCTTCCCACTTTCCAAAATAAGCGGTCTTTAACAACTTGAGACCCTAACTTGAGAGCCTGCCAAACTAGGGACCCAGTACCATCCAAGGGGATGCGAGCTACATCGTTTGGGTTGGCCTGTCCCAGGTATTTGCTAGTTAGGATTCTACTAAAAAGGGAGGTGGGTTGGGAGATCCATCTCCAGTACAACTTTCCAGCCAAAGCTTTATTATTCAGCTTAGATTTTCTCAAACCCAGACCTCCTTTAACCTTGGGCTGGGTAACTTTGTCCCAGCCCACTAAGGCCCACTTTCTCTCTCCCTTTGCTCCTTCCCATAAAAACTTTCTAGCCATCCTGTCCAACTCTTTCCATATTGTAATCGGGGCAGCCAGGATAGAGAATTTGTAAATTGGCATGGCTTGAATGACTGACTGTAAGAACGTTAATCTGCCACCATAACTTAACCACTTGTGAGACCAGTGATTAATTCTGTCCTTGATACACTCCAGCAGATTCCTCCATGTGTCTAATTTTAGCTTCTTAAAGTGCAAGGGGACCCCCAAGTAAACCACTGGGAGAGAAGTCCTTGTGAATCCCAGGATTTCTAAAATTCTGTTCTGAAGCCTTTGCTCCAGATTAAAAAAAACCACTTTGGATTTCTTGTCATTAATGACCTATTGAGTAGCCCTGAGATAGACATTAAGAGTATCCCTAATCATTCTTGCTTCCCTGAAGCTGGCCACTCCCACCAAACCAGTGTCATCCACAAACTACAGGTGCGTTAAAACTTCGTCACCCACCTTGATACCCAATAATCTACCTTGTTGTGTTCTCCTCAAGAGAAGTCTGCCAAGACCTTCGACCAAAATGAGAAAAAGATAAGGAGAACATGGATCCCCCTAGCACGTAGTCCCCGAGTAGCTCCAAATGGTTGCGAAGGAAGGCCCTTGATTAGCACAGAGTAAGTCGGGGTAGAGACACGGCTCATGACCCACTCTATCCAGTCCTGAGAGAAACCAAAGGCTGCCATCATTTTAGCCAGGAAACTCCATTCAACCCTGTCATAAGCCTTTGACATGTCCAGTTTTATGAACATCCCTTTATTACCGAAAGTGTGCATTGAATGGATTGTTTCTCGGGCCACAACCACCCCATCCGAGAATCTGTCGTCCCTCAACAAAACCCCCTTGCTCGAGAGGAGACAATGTTGTGAAGAAGAGGTTTTAGGCGCTCAGCCATTACCTTTGTGATTATTTTGTACAACACATTACATAAGGCAATAGGCCTATAATCTGAAATATGAACCCCCTCCTCCCCTTTTGGAATTAAGGTAATGAAAGTGTGGTTTATAGCTTTAAGCATTCTCTTATTTTCTCTGGACTCTTCTACAACAGCCATTACATCTTCCTCTAAGTAGTCCCAGAAAGCCTGAAAAAACTCAATTGGGAAGCCGTCTGGACCTGGAGTTTTACCAGTGCTCATTCCAAAGACCACAGTTTTCAATTCATCTCTATCAATGGGTTTGAGGAGGGCCTGATTTTCATCCTCAAAAATAACAGCGGGTATGACAGAAATAACTTCATTTTGGGCCTCTACATCTTGTACCACACTTTCCTTAAAAAGCTTAGAAAAATAATCCATAGCATGGGAATGCATACACGGAAGTGTATCAAAGGAATGACCGTTCTCATCTTGAAGGGCCTCCATCTTGTTCATCTGTCTTCGAGCACAAGCAGTCCGATGAAAGAATTTTGTATTTTTGTCCCCTTCTAATAACCAGGTGGTTCTTGCTCTCTGCTTCCAATAGGTCTCCTCCTGGTTGTCAATGTCCTCAACCGCTGTACGCAGGGCATCATCCTCAGCTTTGAGCTGGTCTGTAATTACTCCTTCTCTGAACTATTTTTGGACCTCATCCCATCTGGCCACCAAAGGAGCTCTTTGGGCCTGGAAGTCTATTTTATTAGCATGCCTCCAATACTTCAACTGAGTTTTGACATATTGTAGTTGTTTGTGGATTCTGAACATTGCTCTCCCATAAGCTGGGCGGCCTTCTTCCCACCACTATGGAATTTTCTCCCGAAGTTCTTCTTTTTGAAGCCAAAAATTCTCAAATCTGAAAGGTTTGTGATGCTTGCCCCATCCTAGTCCCGCCTTCCAACAGAATGGGACAGTGATCTGAAACTGGGCCTTCTAAAATCTAAAAATTTATATTCCATTTTACAAATGCCTCCTCTGAAACCAGAAAATGATCTAGCTTAACCTTCCTGCTATGTGGCTCCCGCCTTTTATTAGTCCAAGTGTAGTTAATGCCAGGACATTTAATGTCCACTAAGTGCAAAGCCTGGACTTGGGCAATCATGAAACGGTCCCTTGGGTCCAAAAATGGTGTTCCCCCTTCCTGATCTCTAGAAGATAATTTAGCGTTAAAGTCCCCCGCTATAATCCAGTCTAGATCTTCCCTTGAGGTTCGCATGTTATGCACAGCCTTCCACTGCCGCCTCTGACCCTCTAGGTTTTGAGACCCATAAAAGTTTGTGATTAGAACGTGTTCCGCAGTGACATTATTCCTAAAAAGAGAAGTGAGAACACCCCTCCAGGCAAGATGTTCTATTGCAGACCATTCAAGAGAGTTCCACAGAGTAACAATCCCCCCTGAGGCACCTTGGGCAGCCACATCCATATGACCAGCACCCCTCCAAATTATGTTGACTATTTTGGACATAAGATCTAATGACATCTTAGTCTCCTGTAAAAGCAAAAAATTAGTATTACGATTCTCTAAAAGTCTTCGAACAACAGATTGATGGGTTCTGCTGTTTAAACCCCTCACATTCCATGATTGTATAATCATTGGTTACACTAGGAGCAATAAGAGTCTATTGGCCTCATCGATCCTCCCGTGATCGGTTTGTCTCCTTGGGCTGCTAGCAACTCCTTATTGGATCTTCTACCTACTCCCCGAGAATTGCTATTTTTTGATCTTTTTTCTACCGGGTTATCCCCAAAGTTGGCCTTTCCCTGTTCTTCTCTGCTATTCCCATGCTGACATCCTGAGATACTGTCTGCTCCTGGTTATGCACTACTAAAGCCCCTGAACACACTGGCTGTGATACCTCACAGAGTTCAACTACCTATTGTATGACGGGAGGAGATGAGAGGGGGAGTTGCACGGGAATATTAGAATTTTCCTTATTACCCTCCATGCCCTCCATAAATTGTTCCTCTTCGTCAACCAGTGACTTAAATATCTCATACCTATTGGCAGGTCTGAGATGGGATTGCTCCTTTCCCTCTTTTTTCTTTGTCCGTCTTTTTCTTTTGGGCTGTTCAAAACCCTCTCTCTGAGCTTCCTGGCCCTGAACGGTGCTATTAGAATCTTTATTAAGTGTTGCCTTATCCTCTTTAGGCAGGTTTGGCATTCCTAAAGGGGCCTCCATTTTAGCATTCATATTATTAGGGCAAAAATGGGCCAAATGTCCATGTTTGTGACAAACCCTACATCTAAAGGGTAGGGCCTCATAGTCCAGTTGTTGAATCCAGGAGAGACCTGCCAATTCAATTTCCATCTCTATCGACAAAGGCTGGCTGAGATCCATCTCCACACATATTCTTGCATACACCGCCATGCTCCCTTCAATTGTGTCTCTGGCAACACCCAGATGTCTTCCAATAGAATTGCCAATCCTTGCCAACACTTGCTCACTCCAGAATTCCATTGGAAGAGCATATAGTCGGATCCATATTGGGACAGCAGTAGGTTCAACTCGGGGATCGAATCCCACTCTCCATGGTTGAACAAATAGCCCTGTCGGGCCATGATTTTTCTTCTCTGACTCGAAAGCCCTATTTCTATCGGCCAAAGATGAAAAGCTAACAATAAAATATCCATTGCTAATAAACCACAATGAATACTCACCGTGAGGCTCCCAGTTTTGGCGGATCCAAGAGTGCAAAAAATTTAGGGAAGGACGTATACCCATGAACTTGCAGATTAAATCGTGATTAGCTCTGTAAATGACTGATTCTTCAACCATACTTGGCTCGATGACAATTTTTGGCCTGGTTTCGGCCTGCGGCAAACATCCATTCACACGATGTGTTGTCGACCTATTCCCAGCAGTCGTGAAGAGCATTTTATATGCCATTTTTTGAGCTTCGTCGTTCTTTGGAGGAGATTTTTCTTTAAACAAATCTGCGTATGAGCTGCTACTCCCTGGAAAAGGAGCCGGAGAAGTCCCCATTGGACCCTCCTGGGGCACCAATCTAGCCTTCAGATCCACCGTACCCTGAAAGCACTTCTGCAATCCAGCTGATGCCCTAGATTTTTCGAAGTTCCAAAAACCCTAGTTCAGAGGAAAAAATCGCCAGAGCTCATAGTCCAATCATTTAAATGCCTATTGTTGCCATAATAAGGTTTTGTTTCTTAAAATACCCTTTAACTCTCATTGTTTGAGGGGCAAAAAATCCAGCAAGGGCGTTGAAGGAAACCTTTGGTGCATTCTCTTCATCACTTTCAAGTGTGTTGGATAATACCTCTACCTCGATTTCAGGTTCCTCTTTGATAGAATTCCCTCCATCTATGGTATCTAGAATATATAATTTCCGTGAGGCACATTTATGATTTCTATCAAATTTCTCATCGCAATGGTAGCAAAGACCCTTAGCTTGTCTTTCCTTCATTTCCTTGAAACTCAGACGCTTAATTGGTAGAGCGGGTTTAATTTTGGGGGTTGTGTAGGAGTTTTGGGTTCTTCCATTTTGCATTGGTTTGGGGTTGGTATAAGTGTTTGATGGTTTCCCCAAGGTTGGTTTTGTGAAAATATTTTCTCGAAAAGTTCTCTTGTGTTACGGGCATTCTCTTCTCTTTCCTATTTAACTTCTTCGGCCAGTCTATTGTGTTTCTCATGAACGAAATCCAGTGATCGACATCCATCAGCCATGTAAAGTTTTTTGTGGTTCTCTTTGGGAAATTTATTGTCAATTTATTGACAAAAATAGCAAAATATCGTTTAGCACTTTTGCAAAAAGTTGTTACCACTTTTGCAAAATTTTTGCTTTAAGGTGTTGTTACCACTTTTGCAAAATTTTTGCTTTAAGGTTTACAAGTTTTTTGCAATTGCCTTTTTCGCCAAAATTTATTTTTATTTAAAAATTTTTGCGACTGCCCTTTAATGTTTATCGCTCTGTATTCTGCTTTTTAACAAAGGGTATGACAGATGGCACGGTCACGACAGAGGGGTACGGAGGACGACACAGTCACGGTAGAGGACAAGGAGATAGGGATGAGGTGACATCACGAGCGGCAGACAGAGCTGAGAGGGTTGAGGTGGTAGAGGCAGAGCGGTTGAGAAAGTATAGAGTTGAGGGGAGGTGACGGAGAGGCAAAAATGGAGCGATTGACAAGTTCAATTGACTATGCATTTTTTGAGGTGGCTTGTAATTGGACGGTCTCAGGAAGGTTCTACCACGCATGTGGACGTGGGTGGGGAATGTGCCTAGCAAGCTAGGCACTTCGATATGTGTTTAACTGCTCTTATAAACCATTGATGCTTCTTTTTCCCTTCGATGTGGGATAATGTTTAAATTTCAACTCCTTCTAGCTAGTGTCCAGAAACGTCATCACCACGAATATATATATCTATATATATATATATATATATTTGTAATTTTTACTGTTTATCAAAAGCTTGTTTAATTTTCTTTGTTAGAATTGTTTTATGGCAAGAAAAAATAGAGTTCGCAACACAGCTGGTATGGAAGTTTTCATGTTATGAAGGGTTGTGTTGGTTTGGAACGTTTTATTCCTTCGATTGCAATGGAGTTATGTTGTGTTGAATATATGCAGCGATGATGATCGAAAGTTAGTATGGTGGTAGTCGGTGGTTGTAGGCAGGGAAGGCAACGACGTTGGAGGCCATAGGTAGTGATGTACTATTGTTTCCTTGACTATACTCAATAGGGCCTAAAATTTGTTATGGCTCTGAAACCAGTTGTGGAGAACCCAATAGGGATGTATGAAGGATAATGTAAAACAAAAGAAGGGAATCGCTTTTATAATGAAATCGATGTTCTATTGAATGGATAACCATACAATGACATATATAACCATACAATGACATATATATTCAATATTTTTTAATGATTATTTTGGAACATCCCTATTTTTCTAATATACGTAAGTAAGAGGTGTGAAAAGGGATGTGTCCCTTATAAGCATAATATATAATATCATACAATTAGTATGTTATGTTAGGAGGGTCCTAACAGATAGGTTGATGCAATGGAAATTTTTTTGGAGGTTGTTCGAAGTATGTACAGTTATGTTCAATGATTATTAGGATGTTTTGATGTTCGGGTGAAGTTGCTATAGGTTGTTCGTGCAAATTTGCAAAAGTTGAAAAAATTGTTAGGAAGTTGTCAACAATTTGTAAAAGTCATCACAGGTGCATTTGGAAAAGATGGATCTGTTTGGAACATGCCAGTATGTCAGGTAATAGTCCAGAACAACGTTGGATGTGTCAGAACAGTGTTTGGATTGATCGGTGATGTTTTCGGTATCTTGGCGGATGATTTGGCAAGTGGTTGTACAGGTCGAAAAAGGACAATTTTTTTAGAAGCACTGTGAGCAAACAAAGAAGAATTTGATAGCAAAATTCTAATTGGAGGTGTTTTTTATCTTCAATAACATGTTTTACAAAGTTCCACTAAAATGGATAAATGAGGCAAATTTTACAAGTGTTGCAATACTGTCATAAAAATGCTATTTTTGAAAAAGTGTGTCAGCAGCAGTTTTTGTGGAGGTGGTACAGGTGAACCATTAGGAGTTATGTAGTGAGATTCATACTAGATGTATTCTACATTTCAAATTTCATAGAAAATAGAGTTACGAGGTGAGAGTTATTATTGTTACAAAAATGGTACAGGCAACTTTTATGTCAATTTTTTCCACTTGCGCAAAATCCTTCAGTTGGCCGTTTCGACCTTGCAGAGTCACCGGAGTTTTGGTTTTAGTTTTTTTACACCTTCAAGGCATCAAATAGAGCATCTTTAATTTTTGGTTTGAGGTGTCACGTGGCTCCAAAGTAAGAGAACGAGTAAGGTGTCAATTCTTTGCATGTGACGTGTTTGACGAAATGCCTTCTCAAAATAAAAAAGGAAGTTATATTGTTTTAAGAAGCTTCATTAAAGATTTTTTTTTTTAAATTGAAAAGGAAAAAAGAATGCAAGTGTGTGATTTTTAAGTGACAAGGGATTTTATTGAAATGTGGGGACTTTATTTTGTGAAGAGAGAAGTGTGTGTGGAGAAAAATAAAGAGTGAAAATCCATGATTTTTGGAGAGTGGTGAAAAACGTCACTTCAGTATTTTGGGCATAACTTTCTCATATGAAATCCATTTTAGCTAAAATTTTGAGAGGAGTTCATAGACAAAGTGATGCACAATATCGAGAAAGTGTTTAGAAATTGGAAAAACGAACTAAGAGAACAATCAATTTTTGTTTTTTTAAGAGAAGATTCAAATCATGAGTAACGTAGAGAGAAGGATGTTATACTGGGTGAAATAGAAAGTTTTATATTTTAAGCTTATATACCATAGAGGGTTTTGGTTTCAGTGAAGACATTCATATATGTCATTTTATTATCACTATCAAAATCAAGGGGGTGCTTGGTAGAGGGTTTGGTGCTCCTTTCTGTTGGTGCAGATAAATTAGGGGTTGGTGCTCCTTTCTATTGGTTCAGATAAATCATGGGTTGATGCTCCTTTCAGTAGGTGCTAGTAAATTGATTGTAAATTTGGTGCTTTGCAAAGGCTAGATTTGGATGGGAGTCCAAACAGTCATTTTTGGGGATGTAGCCAAATCAGTGAACCTCGATACATCTCATGTTGTGTGATGTTCTCTTGTTATACTTAATTTATTTGGTTTTATGTTTTCATTATTTTATCTTTGAGTGTTGAAGATTTAAGTTTTAAAGAGCTACACTGATTCACCCCCCCTCTCAGTGTCATTGGGATACTAATAGCTCTCATTGCGTTTCTAAAAAGTTAATTAAAGCTTATCCAACTTTACCTTTCTATCAAAGCTATTATTTATTTGAATTTTTATCAAATATATTCTCCATCGTCCTCAAACTGCTAAGTTTTCACAATAAACTCCTTTTATATCAGATGCCTTCCAAAACTAAAAAATTTTCAAGATGAAATTCAACACCGCGAATGGTTAAAATATTTGTTACCCAGCTTCTATAACTATAAATATCTTATCTATAAAACCTTAGAATTTCTTAATACCATTTTTTAGGGTTCTTATTAATTCCCCTAATATTTCAAGATATTATTTTCATTGTTATTTTTTGTATTTATGGGTTTAGCCCACTTCTTGTTTGCACTTGTGATATTTGCTTTTGTTTTCCCATATCAATATCCCTCTAGGTTTCTTTTTCTCTTTGTTTTTGCTTCTTGGGTCTTCCTCTTTTTTTTTATTCCTAGCAATACTTTCATCTTCATAAATCTCTTCAATCTTCTCACACTACTCATATTAAGACTTATCATCTTTAAGTTTACCTTGTTTTGAAGGATATGAAGTGCAAAGAATAACCTCAAAAGAAAAATCTTCTTTATGTTGCCTTAGAAACCATAAAGTGTAAGGATGCTCTTCTATAGCAATTACCCTCTTATTCTACCCAAAAAAAATAATTCTTATGGATTTCCTCCATCGTCATTTCTTTATTATACTGCTCTTAAAACCTTTAAGTGCAAGGTAAAAATATTCATCTCTTTCACTTTTATTGCAATCCTACAATCTTCAATTGTAACATGATTTACCTAGAATTTACAATATTCACCTTTTAGTAACATGATTTACCTAGAATAAAATTGACCTCTTTTGTTGTATTTGTTTTAGGATTTCTCTCCACATCTTCTTTTGCACCTTTAATTCCTTCTAAACTTTCCAAATGATATTGTAGATAGGCTTTCTTTGCCTCTTCTTTTAGAGTGGAATATCCCTGATTTGATATAGCTTATATTACTTTATTATTTTATTACTTTGTATTGAAGTTTATCTCATGGATAGAATGTTTTATCTCTTGCTTTATAGTTTTCACTTTATACACTCTTGCCATGTGTCCAATATCATAACAATTGTGGGAACGAAATGTGATATTTTCATAATCTACCTGTTGATCCCATTCTCCTGGTTTAGATTTAATCTTAATGGATTGTGGAAAAGGTTTTGAAATACCATAACAACACATATTTGAGTATATATAGCATGTTTTCACTATTTAGTAGTTAGTCCTTATTTGATGAATTCCCCTAGGGTATTTACAATATTCTTTAAAACATCCTTATATATAAGTTGATATAGAAGTCCAAAAAGCCTAATCCGTACTAGAAGCTTCTTAATAGTTTCTATTTCAACAGAAAAATTTCATTGCATGGTCTCAAATAAAGTATATCTCTTCCCCTAAACCATGGACCACCAACCATTATTTTATCCCTAATTTTTGAACTAGAAAAAATGATGAGAAAAAACATTTAGGAAGAAAAGTAATAGAGTAATTTGAACCTAATCCCCATTCCACTTGATCCAATTTTGAATCTCCAAAAAATTTGGCTAGGATCTATGGAACTTACATATTAACCCTATACTTTTAAGATTGTTATATCATGTTCAATCATCTCATCCTTGATACTCACTTCTGGTGTAACATCTACTACTTGGATTGAACTTGCCATGCATTCACTCTTCTACTTATCTCCAACATGGAACTCCATACTTCTAAATAGGGCCTCCTGACTTCTCATTAGGGCTTTCAAATATGACCTTCCTTCCATACGAGCTAATGGGACTCAGTATTGGCTTGCACTCACTCCTAGCTTGCACTAGCTCTTGGCTTGCACTTCCTCTTGGCTTGTCATAGCTCCTATATCTTCTTTTTTTGGTATTCCTTCACTTCAATAATTTAATGAAAATAATGTTCCATATATTCGTGTTAAGGATTTGAAGCATTGAAGCATTCTAGATGAACTTACCACTCTTTCACCATGAATGAGTCTCTCGCACTTCCTCTTGGATCACATTTCCTCACAATCCCTCTTGGCTCACATTTCATCACAACTCGTAATAAAATAAAAGATTTAACCAATCAAATGTGATTGTATATACGCTTACGGGCATTGGTACTTGAAGAGAGGGAAGCGTGGTGGTAAGTGTTGGACATTTTGAGTCCATAAGAGTTGTCATTGATGTCAAGATAGAAATATGGTATTGTTGATTTATGTCAAAACATGAATTTTTCATTGATGTCAAGAAGCGAATCACCACTGACGCCAAAATATTGAAAGATGCAAGTGAAAAGACATCATGGCACACATCACAACATTATGAATGACAGATTTAAAATATTTTTTATTAAAACCTATGGTGGCAATTTTAATGGTTTTTATTAAAACCAATGGTGGCAATATTAATGGTTTTTATTAAAACCAATGGTGGTAATTTTAATGGTTTTTGTTAAAACCAATGATGTCAAGTTAACTGGTTTTCATTAAAACCATATGGGCAAATTACAAGGTTTTTCTAAAAACCAAGGAGGACTAAAGTTGGGTTTAAAAGACCAAAGCTATTTAATTATTAAATTATAATAATTAAATTCTTAAAAAGAATTTAATTTATTATATTTAATAAATTAAATTAAAGCCAAAGGTTGGGTGCCTTAATAAAAATTAGGTGCATGTTATAAAGTTTGGGCGCATGATTTCAAAGCTTGGGCACCAAGTTTATTACGGGTAAGGTTTACCCCCATCCATCGACGTATTCACGTTTCATAGTCGACATGAATGAATAAAGGTATATGGTATATTAATACCATAGCCTTCTCAAAGGTTATGCATCCTCTCATCCACCAAAATAATTGATCTTCGAGCTTTACAAAATTTCTCCTCGTGAAATAGCAGTTCGTGCGAAGACTTAGGGCAACGTGAGAGAAGAAGCCAAGATGTGGCTTGTGGAAATAAAAGGGTGCAAGGGAGTGAAGGCTCCAAGGGAGCACGTGGCTCCACGTAATTGGGGAGCCAAGGTGAAAGTGCTTAAGGATAGAAGCACTTCATGCAAAGCCAAAGTGGTAGCATTCTTTAATTTAGTATTTGATTTTTTGACTTAGGCTAAGGTTAGACTTAGGAGAAATAAGGAGGTAAATGGTTTGATTAGTGCCTAAGTTAAAAAGGAGTTTTGTGGGTTTTATAAAAGTGTTAGGTGAAATTTTAATTGGTGGATAAAAGCTCTTTTACCTTAGAAAATGAAATATTGTGTTATTTATTAAAGGTTTTATCTTTAAAATGCAATAATAAAATAGGGAGTCATAAGTAGAAAAGTAGATTGATTTTTTAAGAATAAAATTCTGAAGTGGCTTATGACAAATATGTTTGATTGAGATCAATTTGTGATATACTAGGGTTTTGATAAGTGAATATTCAAATTATTGTGGTGTTGAATATTATTTTAAGATTTGAGTAATAAGGTGTATTCATGAATTATTATATGCCTTGTATTGTTAACTAATTTTCTCGAGCTTAGCAAAGAAGTGTTTTATTGTTGTGGCAGTTTCTTGAAGTTCCTCCATCATCAAGAAAAGGTATGAGCACATTCTTCCATAGTTGAGTTGATTGATTGGTTTTTTGAAAATAAGTTTGGAGTGAAAAGGACTTGATTAGGGTTTCCTATTGAGTGTGTTGAATTAATGCTTCAAGGTTTTTTGGAATAAATAATTGTTGTTAAAACCTTGTTTTATAAGCATTGTTGTTTAAGCCATTGGTTGTGTGAAGAACTTGAACTAGGGTTTGAAAAGAACATGAATATCATTGTTATGTGAGAGTTATTTTATAAGCATTATTATTGAGCATTGTTGGAAACATTTTGAGTGAAGTATCATATGCTTGGACTAGGGTTTGTAAGCAAGGATTGTATCATTGATAGATTGGTTGGGCTTAGTCAAGTGGATGAGTGAAGTATTGTTCAAGTTCTATAAAACAAACTATTCTATATTATGAATTGAGTTGAGAAAGTGGTTGAGCATTGAGTTGAAATTGAAATATATTGAGTCTCTAAAAATTCTCCTTATGTTTCTAAGAGAGTGATTGAGCATTGTGATGAGTATATAACATATTGAGTCTCTAAATATTCTTCTTATGTTTCTAAGAGAGTGATTGAGCATTGTGACGAGTATAGAACATATTAAGTATCTAACAATTCTCTTTATGTTTCTATGAGATTGGACAAGTTTTTTGTGGACTTGTTGAGTAGATTTGAGGTAAGTATTTGAGAAGACTTATGGACAGATTTGGTGTGAGCTTTTTTGGAAGCTTACAATACAAATATTGAGTAGATTTGGATAATTTATTGAGAGGACTTATTGAGAATATTTGAGCAAGTTCTATAGAGGACTTGTGGAGCAGATTTGAGCAAGTTCTAGGGAGGACTTGTAGAGCATATTTGGACAAGTTCTGTGTGGAATTGTTTAGTATATTTGAGCAAGTTCTAGAGATGAATTGTAGAGCATATTTAAGCAAGTTCTAGAGAGGACTTGTAGAGCATATTTGGACAAGTTCTGTATGGACTTGTTGAGCAGATTTGAGCAATTTCTAGAGATAACTTGTGGAGAAGATTTGAATAAGTTATAGAGAGGACTTGTGGACATATTAGTGTGATATTTTGTGGAAGCTTACAAGGCATATTTTATATAAGTCTTTAAGAATACTTGAGAACAAAATTGATTGATTTATTCAAACCTTGAGGTAAGGTTTGGGGCAAATCCAACAAAATTGAGTCAAGCCTTGAGTTAAGGCTCGAGGAAAAAGATCAAGGATATATTTGTGCTAGATCGAAGGACTGTGTTTAGTACATATTTGAGAAAATATTTTGGTGTAAATTTGAGGATACGTTTGTACTAGACCAGGGATAGAGATTGAGTAGATTTGTGCTAGACCGAAGGATAGTGTTTAGTACATATTTAAGAAAATATTTTGGTGCAAATTTGAGGATAGGTTTGTTCCAGACCAAAGATAGATATTGAGTAGATTTGTGTTAGATCGAAGGACTGTGTTTAGTACATATTTGAAAAAAAGCTTTAGAGGTGACATAGCAGAGAGGACAATAGTCTCCAGTGGATAGAGATCCATTAACTAGGGCAGTGAGGATAGGTCTTCTAAGTGGGGATAAGAGTCTTTAGTGGAGAGAGATCCACAAGCCAGTTTAGTGGAGGCAATAGTCTTCTAGAGGATCACCAGCCAGAGTAGAGGAGAAGGAGTTCTCCCATGGATAAAGATCCATGAATTTGATTTAGGGTATTGGTATCTCCTTTTGACAAAGTTCCATAAACATTGTAATAGGGAAAGGATTCCTAAGAGATTTATTGAGAAAAAATTAATGAAATATTTTCTCCGTTGAGTAGCCCACATTAGGTGAACCATGTAAATTGTGGTTTCTCTATTATGTGTGGTGATTTGTGCATTGCTTTGATTACTGTTGTGATATTGCTATCTATAAATTGCATAATATTGATTGAAAAATAAAAGTAAAAATTGGTCTTATACTATTCATCCCCCTTCTCAGTATAAGCTTGTGTTATTTAGTAAGGCGAATCAGGAAAATGATGTGGAGGTTATTGAATGATTTTCTCAAGGCCCGCATAGGTTCTCCAATGTTGATTTCAATGAGGCCACCAATTACTTCAATTATGACATAAAACTAGGATAGGATGGCTTTGGGGGAGTCCACTAAGGAATCCTGCTTGACATCGGCTATAGGGTGGCTTTAGGGGAGTGTATAGAGAAATACTACTTGACATCGATGAGGTCGTGGCAGTTAAAATAATATTTCAGGGGTCTATGGAAGGCTGGAAGGAATATGTTTCAAAGGTTATGATAATCAGTAAGCTAAGGCATCATAACCTTGTGCAACTTTGGGATGGTGCTACGATATAGGTAAATTGGCTCTTGTCTACGATTCCTCTCAAATGGGAGTCTGGATAAGTATATTTTAAAGGAACAAAATAGCTATGTTTTGGATTGTAATTGACAATACAATATTTCATGTGATATAGTCTCGCTCTGGTTTATCTTCATGAGGATTGATACTAGCGTGTTGTGCATAGAGATGTGAAGATCAACAACATGATGTTGGATTCTAATTTCAATGTGAAGCTGGGAGACTTTGGGGGACTTTGGGCTGGTGAGACTCCTAGAATGTGATCACGGGTTAGGAATGGAGCCTAATTATGAGGAGGCTAAATAAAGTAAGTTTTTGGATTTACTACAGGACGAGCAGGGAAATTTTCCAGATTTACAGTCTGTTAGTCTACCAGAGAAAGTTTCCAGATTTACAACAAGACAGCCAGGGAATTTTTTTTTGTTTTTATCCCAAAACTAGGTGTTGGGAACTCAGTGTTAATCTTGGAATGTATTAAGAAAAGCAGTCTTTTTTCTTTCTTTTTTTTCTTATATATAGTTGTGAGGAAAAACAGAGTCTATAATGAAAATTACTGTGTTGATTCCTTGTAAATATAGAGAGGAAATTACAACAGATGTATGCTTTAGGTTGTAACCCTCTATTTCTTGTATTGAGAAAGAAAGGACTAAAAATTCTCGAAGGATGTAACCCATATTGGGTGAACCATGTTAAAATCGTTGTCTCTTCTACTATGTGTTTTTGTATTATTTTGTCAATTCTGCTGTTAAATTTTGAAATGCTATAATTGCTTTTCTATATTTTATATAGTGATTTACTCTAACAAGTGGTATTAAAGCATTTGTTTTTTTGGGTGCACTTTACTAAGGAGAATTTCTAGATCAAGTGGGAGCAATGGTGGAAGAAGGGAGGTTTAGAGTTGAAAAATTCAATGGCTAGAACTTTCAATTCTAGAAGATGCATATGGAGGATTACTTGTACCAGAAGGATCTTTACTTACCTCTTGAGGGGGAAACAACAAGACCTTCAACTATGTCTGATGAGCAGTGGAGTCTCCTTGATATAAAGACATTGGGTACTATGAGGCTGTACTTGGGAGCCACCGTAGCCTTCAACATCTCCGATGAAAAGACTACCAAGGGAGTCATGGATAAGTTGGCCAAGATGTATGAGAAACCATTAGCATCAAATAAGGTATTCTTAACGAAAAGGTTATTTAACATGAAAATTAGTGAAGGAGGATCTATGCATGATCATTTAAATGAATTTAATATTGTCACTAATAAATTACATTCATTAGGATTGGATTTTGATTATGAGCTTAGGGCCTTATTAATCTTATGCTCTCTTTCAGAAAGTTGGAATAGTTTGGTAATGGCGGTAAGTAACTCCGCTTCGAGTAAAAATAAATTAGAATTTGATGATGTGGTTAGTGTGATACTCAGTGAGGACATGAGAAGAAAAACCATAGGAGAATCATATAGCACCGCCTTAACTGTTGAGAATAGAGGAAGAGGAAGAGAAAGAGGCAAGAGTTCACATCGTGGCAAATCCAAAGGCATATCCAAATCACATGGAAAAGGAAATCTATAGTGTTGGCATTGTGGCAAAAAGGGTCATATCAAGAAGGACTATTGGCAAAGAAATGGTGATGGAAATGAAGGTAATGATATTAATGGTAACACTTCAAAAGCCAATATTATTGGAAAAATTCTACAAGATCCTTTAATATTATCTCTTGATAGAAATAGTGATTATTGGGTAATTGATAGTGGTGCTTCATTTCATGCTACCTCACATAAGGAATACTTCATAGATTATGTTTCTGGAGATTATGGTAAGGTTTTGTTGGTAAATGACCAACCATGTAAAATCGTGGGTATTGGAAAGATTTTGATTAAATCCCCAAATGGATGTCAATGGGCTCTTAAAGAGGTGAGACACATACTATATTTAAAGAGAAATCTTATATTGGCAAGTAAGCTTGATGGTGAATGATACATGGTTGCATTCGAATAAAATGCTTGGAAAGTTACTAAAGGTTCATTGATAGTAGCTAGAGGTAAATTGGTGGGTACTCTTTATTTACTTACTAATTTTTCTCACTACTCCATGAATTTAGTTTCTACAGGTGAGAGTGCATCTTTGTGGCACCAAATACTTGGCCATATGAGTGGAAAAGGTATGGAAATTTTACATTCAAGAAAGTTATTGCCTAAGTTAAAAGAGATTGATTTGGAATTCTGTGAGGATTGTGTTTATGGTAAAGCAAAGAGAATTAGATTTCTCAAGGATGGCAAGGAAAGGAAGAAAGAGAAATTAGAGCGTGTGCACTCAGATGTTTGGGGCCCAGCTCAGGTAACTTATCTTGGAGGTTCCTCTTACTATGTACTTTTTATTGATGATGCAACAAGGAAAACATGGATATATTGCATTAAGAATAAAAGTGATATTTTTAATACCTTCAAGAATTGGAAAGCATTAGTTGAAAATGAAACTAGAAAAGGGTTAAAGTGTCTAAAGTCGGATAATGGTGGAGAATATTGCAGTAGAGAATTTGATGTGTTTTGTTCTAAAAATGCAATTAGAAGAACCAAGGTAGTTCCAAGAACACCTCAAGAAAATTGGGTTGCATAAAGAATGAATAGAACCATCATGGAGCGTGCTAGGAGCATGAGAATACAAGCAGGCTTACCACTATTTTTATGGGCTCATGTTGTTGATACTGTAGTATATATGATTAATAGAGGATCGTCTAGTTCCTTGGATGGAGGAATTTTGAAAGAGATTTGGACAGGTAAACCAGTAAATTATTCTTTCCTTAAGGTATATGGATGTGAGGCTTTTATGCATATAGAAAAAGAGAACATAAATAAGTTAGATTCTAAGGCCCAAAAGTGCTATTTTATTGGTTACAATATTGATTTCTTGGGTTACATATTATGGGATTATGATAACCAAAAAGTCATTAGAAGTAGGGATGTCATATTTAATGAAAAAAACTTGTATAAATATCGGTTGCAGGGAAAGAAACAGAAAGAGGAAATTACTGAATACATAGACCTTGATGGACACATAGAAAAGGTAACTCCAAAAGTGGTAGAAGATCAAAATGTACAGCAGCAACAACAAGCACCTCAATCTCCAAAAAGTGTTGTTAGACGATCTAGTAGGATAAGTAGAATTCCTCAATGTTTCTCTGATTATGTTTTATATACTGATGTTGGTGAGCTAAAATGTTTTCAGGAAGCATTACATATGGATACCAGGAAGAAGTGGGAGCTTGCAATGAATGAAGAAATGGACTCTTTATTCCATAACCAAACTTGGGATTTGGTTGAGCTACCCAAAGGTAAAAGAGCTTTGACCAATAAATGGGTGTATAGGATTAAAGAGGAGAATGAAGGACATAAGAGATACAAAGCAAGACTAGTGGTCAAGGGATTCGCTCAGAAAAAAAGTATTGATTTTGATGAAATTTTTTCTCCAATTGTAAAAATGAACTCTATTAGAGCTATTTTGAGTCTTATAGCTATAGAAAATTTGTATCTGGAGTAATTGGATGTGAAGACAACATTTCTTCATGGTGATTTGGAGGAAGAAATTTATATGCACCAACCAGAAGGCTTTCAAGTGAAAGGTAAAGAGGATTGGGTATGCAAACTGAAAAAGAGCTTGTATGGGTTAAAACAAGCTCCTAGACAGTTGTATTTAAAATTTTATAAGTTCATGGCTAATAAAAGGTTTGAAAGATGTCAAAGTGATCACTGTGTATATTTTAAGCAAACTGGAAATGGTAACTATGTTATTTTGCTATTGTATGTGGATGACATGTTGGTTGCAGGAACAAATATGCAAGATATAAACATGCTCAAGAAGAATTTGGCTAAATCCTTTGCCATGAAGGATTTGGGAGAAGCTAAACAAATCCTTGGTATGAGGATAACAAGATACAAGGAGATTCACACTCTAAAATTATCACAAGCAGAATACATTGAAAAAGTGCTTAAGAGATTCAACAAGAACAATGCAAAGTCTGTTGCTACTCCATTGGCAAAGCATTTCAAATTCACCAAATATTTGTGTCCCAAGACACAAAAGGAACAAGAGCATATGGCTAAGGTTCCCTATGCATCAACGTTTGGAATCTTGATGTATGCAATGGTTTGTACAAGACTAGACATTGCCCATGCAGTGGGAGTAGTGAGTAGATTTATGAGTAATCCAGGAAAAGGAAATTGGCAAGCGATAAAATGGATACTCAGGTACTTGAGAGGAACTTCAAATTATTCTTTGAATTTTGGAGGCTCTAATATATGCTTGAAATGTTTTGTAGATTTTTATATGGCAGGTGATCTTTATGGTGGAAGGAGCACGACTGGCTACATATTTACTATAGGAGGAGGAGCAGTTAGTTGGATTTCTAAACTCCAACAAGTAGTTGCCCTTTCAACCACTGAAGCTGAATATGTTGCTACTGTAGAAGCAAGCAAAGAGATGGTTTGGTTGCAAAGACTAATGGAAGAACTGGGGAAGAAGCAAGAGGATAATAGGTTGTGGAGTGATAGCCAAAGTGCTATACACCTTGTGAATAATTCAGTATTCCATTCAAAAACTAAACACATCAAACTCAGGTATCATTTCATTAGATCAGTAGTGGAAGATGGATCTTTGAAATTAGGAAAAGTTCACACATCACAAAATCCTGCTGACATGCTTACAAAAGTGGTGTCAAGAGAAAAGTTGAGCTTTTGCTCAACTTTAGTTGGCCTTAAGGAATAAGATGCCATGATGAGAATTTTTCAGTTCTTGGTTGCAGTATGGTGCAACAAAATTATTCTCCAAGTGGGAGATTGTTAGGAATGAATCCTAATTATGAGGAGGCTAAACAGATAAAGTTTCTGGATTTACTACAGGACGGGCAGGGAAAGTTTTCAGATTTACAGTCTATTAGTCTACCAGAGAAAGTTTCTAGATTTACAACAGGACAACCAAGGAAAGTTTTTTTATTTTTATCCCAAAATTAGGTGTTGGGAACTCAGTATTAATCTTGGAATGTATTAAGAAAAGCAAATTTTTTTCTATTTTTTATTATATATAGTTGTGAGGAAAAACAGAGTCTATAATGAAAATTACTGTGTTGATTCCTTCTAAATATAGAGAGGAAATTACAACAGATGTATGTTGTAGGTTGTAACCCTCTATTGCTTGGATTGAGAAAGAAAGGACTAGAAATTCTCAATGGATGTAACCCACATTGGGTGAACCACGTTAAAATCGTTGTCTCTTCTACTGTGTGTGTTTGTCTTATTTTGTTAATTCTACTGTTAAATTTTGAAACGCTATAATTACTTTTCTATATTTTATGTAGTGATTTACTCTAACATAACGTAGCCTCTCGTATGATCGTGATCGCAAGGACATTGGGGTATTTGGTGGCTGAGTGTGTGGTGATGGGAAAGGCAAGTTAAGAATCAAATGTGTTCAGATTCAGAGCGCTCACTTTGAAAATAGCCTACGAAAGGTCGTCGATGTATAGAACATTGAAGGTACAAGAATGGGTCTAGGATTTGTATGGATAGGGAAAAGTTTTGGATGCATCGAACAAAAGAGTTGTTCGTTATTATCAATTTGTAATTTATCACACACACTATTTGACCCCATTTTTACATATAAGCTTAGTTATAAAATTCGTCGAATTTTTTTAGATAAATTTTGAAATTCATTGAATTTAAAAACTTTAGGGAATAAGTTTGGCAAACAAACCCTAAATTTAGCAAGAAAAAAATTAGACAAAAAAAAGCGAGGAACGCACAACCCATGTGTCGTAGGTGAGTTAGAGAGGGTAGGGCCCTACAAGAGGTTTTTTGCTAAATTAAAAAAAAAAATCGATAAAAAAAAATTGGACAATGCATAAATGGAAAATTTTTCTCATGTGTTTTCTCCTTTCTATTTGATTTTTTTCCTTTATATTTAATTTTTGGAAATATTTACAATATCCAAAAAGTAGTTTAGTAGTTTTAATAGGTTAAATAAATTTGTTGTGATTTACTCTAATAGATTTAGATTTAGATATATTTTACACATTTAGTTTTAATTATTATATATATTTTTGATGCAAAAAATTTATATTAAAATTTTTGATAGATTTAAATAAAAGTTTTATATTAAAAATGTAAGTAAGTTTACATTCTTTTAATACATTTAATATAAATATGATCTCTTCTTTAAACAAAATCATTTATACATAAATTTTATAATATTTAATAAAAATGGCCTTCCCATTTAATCATAATAACTATAAAACCTTAGGTCAGATGTTTTTCCATTAGAGAAAACCATTTAAACATTAAATTATAATATTTAATAAAAATGGCCTTCTCATTAATCATAATAACTATCAAATCTTAGATCACGTGTTTTTCCATTAGCAAATGGATAATACTTATCTTTATATCATCTTTTAAAATAATTTAGTGGTTATAGTAGGAAATTTTATCTTATGATTATTTGACGTCCTTTAGACATATGTAATCATTTTCTCATTTTTCATAATTAAATTTCTCATCAATGTCTGTCACACAATGTGGGTATTGAGAGGAATGTTTACATAAATTAAAATTTTTACAACATGAATAGTTATACATTAAAACAAAATGCGTAATGAATAGATAGGTATATGAGTTTTAAGCCCAACTCTCAAACTTGATGTCAAAACTCTAAAAACAATGTAAAGTGGGAAGACAACAATGTGTAATGAACAGATGCTTATATGATTTATAAGCCCAACTCTCAAACACGATGTGAAAACCCTAAAAACAATGTAAAGTTATAATAAAGGAATCCTTAAATATGTATTAGCAATTACTGTGCATTGAAGTGCAAATTAATAAGTATGTTTTTTTTTTGTCAATGTCATAGAAGTTAAATTGTATAATTTATTTAATAAAGTTGAGTCAATATAATAACTTCATCACCATTATACAACACAAGTTGAAATTTTCAATGTAATATCTTCTAAATAATATTTATCACAATATAAAAATTTAAATTTAAATTATATTACATTTATAAAATATTTTAAATAAATTAAATATTATTTATTACGATATTATAATATATATTTACTAGCACAATCTAAACACCCAAAAAGAGGAAAAATTGCATCAAAAGAAGGGAGAAAATCCTGTTCCATTCTTGTAGGATTGTAAGATTTTTATTTATTTAAATATAATAAAAAATAAAATAAATAATCTCCGAATATAACGTGGCCACAGTTTCCATTCAACTGTACTTGTCTTTCAAAAAAAAAAATCGGAATCATATATGGCAGCAGGAACGGCATATTGAAAACGTCAAAAACATGCACTTATGTCACTTCGCGTCTATCGGCACCCTTGGGCGGACCTCACTAAGGAAAAAGAAATTTCAGAATCATAAATGACAGCAGGAACGGCATTTTGAAAACGTCCAGAACTTGCACTTCTGTGTCTATCGGCACCATTGGGCGACAATCACGAAGGAAACTTTCAACCAGGTTTTAATATAGAAAGAAATTCCATGGTAGGAATATGGTAATTAAAAAAAAAACACCAACGAAATATAACAGAAGAGAACTCATCAATTTAATACATAAAAATTCCAATTTTTACTTCATAGGCGTAGATGCGTCGAGAGTTATCCCATAGGCCTTCTTCCATATCCGGCAAGCACCATTGAGTTTGTCAATGAGGTTATCAATATATATCGCCATTGTTAACCGTCTTAGGCAATCCTCCTGCGCTCTGCTACAGATGGAGATCCTATCTCGTACTCCGTTCTACCCCGTCCTCTTATTTTTGGGTGTTGCTACTTCTTTTATATCCGTGGCACAAACAGGAAGCGTATGCTTTACTTCTCCTCCCCAAACGGATTTAAATTTTGAGGGAAGAGCTTACTTTCAAAGCGCCGACTTCATACAACTTACCCCAGACCAAGCCCAAGGCAGCCTACGTGACAGCTTGGGATGGGTGTCTCACATGACGCACATTCCTCTGTGGGACAACTCTTCTCACGCTCTTTCAAACTTCACTACGCATTTCCGTTTCGTCGTCGCCAGGGGCACCGATGTGTCCGAGGCCCGTGGAGACGGACTGGCCTTCTTCCTCGCGCCTTTCGACCTGCAGCAGTTCAACGTCTCGGGCGGAGGCTTTGGTCTGTTCAACGCCACATCCAACGGCAATTCCCCGTACCAGATGGTTGCTGTGGAGTTTGACACTTTCTTAAATCCCTGGGATACCAATGACAACCACGTGGGAATCGATGTCAATAATGTTATTTCAAACGCTACGTTTTCAGTGACCGATGCAACCGACCCCAACATATCTGAGGGCCAGTATCTCAAAAACGGAGATGAATGGGACGCATGGGTGGATTATAACGGCACAGCGAAGAAGATTGTGGTGTTTCTGTTGTATAACCCTGGTGGCGGCAACAACATTTCGAAGCCTGGAAACCCAATCTTATCGTATGATTTAGATCTCTCTCAGTTTCTTCCCCAGAACGTGAAGGTCGGCTTCGCGGCTTCGACCGGAAAAAATTCGGAGACCCACACCGTTCGCTTCTGGAATTTCTCTTCTCAATATTCTTGGGAAATCTTCAGCCCGAGTCCACGGGAAAAAAGAAATATTCCTCTGAAGGTAGTTCTTATATCCATCTTCGTGGGCTTGTTGGTGATCTGCGCTTTTATATACGTTGGCGGGCGTTGGTATTTGAAGAGGAGGAAGCGCGGTGATAAGGGGAGTGAGGAAAGTGGTGTGGAGCTCGACGAATGGTTTGCTCAGGGCCCGCGCAGGTTCTCCTATGCCGAGCTCAGAGCGGCCACCAGAAACTTCAGCGACGACGAAAAGCTCGGAGAGGGTGGCTTCGGGGGAGTCTACAGAGGAATCCTGCCCTGCACCGGCGAGGCCGTGGCGGTTAAGAGAATCTCTCAAGGGTCCAAGCAAGGCAGGAAGGAATACGTTTCCGAGGTAACGACAATCAGTAAGCTTAGGCATCGTAACCTTGTGCAACTTTTGGGATGGTGCCACCAGAAGGGTGAATTGCTTCTCGTTTACGAATTCCTCCCCAACGGGAGTGTGGATAAATATATTTTCGGGAAGCAGAATAACTGTGGTTTGGATTGGAATCGAAGGTACAATATTGCCTATGACGTAGCCTCGGCTCTGGTTTATCTTCACGAGGAATGGGACCTGCGGGTCGTGCACAGAGACGTGAAAGCCAGCAACGTGATGCTGGATTCTAATTTTAATGCGAAGCTGGGCGACTTTGGGCTGGCCAGACTGGTGGAACTTGATCACGCAGTCTCCCATACGACCGTGATTGCAGGGACATTTGGGTATTTGGCGCCTGAGTGTGTGGTGACGGGAAAGGCGAGTCCGGAATCGGATGTGTTCAGCTTCGGAGCGCTGACTTTGGAAATAGCTTGCGGAAGGCCGCCGATGGATTGGTCGTTGAACGGACATAACTTTCTATTGGTGAAATGGGTCTGGGATTTGTATGGACAGGGAAAAGTTTTGGATGCCGAGGACGAAAGATTGTATGGAAATTTTGATCCTAAGGAGATGGAAGTTTTGATGGCGGTCGGATTGCTGTGTTCTCATCCGGATCCGAAAGCCAGACCAGCAATAAGAAAAGTGTTGAAGATCTTGAAAACGAAAGCCGAGTTACCTTACGTTCCCCCAAATTTGCCGGTAGCTGTGTATAGCGACTCGTATCGTCGTGATGCTTGTCGAAGTTGATTCCAACGCATGTTGGAGGTGCACGTTTGTCGTCGATCTCCTGGGCAAATACTGGTTTGTCGACTTCTACGGGTTCAAGTTCTCGCGGAAACGTGTCAAGGCCTCTCTTCTTTCAGAAGAAGAGTTAAAAGGTCTGTTTATTGGATTTTCTTTTAATTATCTATACTTTTTATACAGATTTGCAACGCAGGTCTCAAGCTCCTACAGGAACGAGTAAGGCCGCTGTTGCTTTTAACAGGATTTTCTTGCCTACAAAATTTTAAAAGTAAAAATTAATTCTAACCCGTCTTTAATCGTTTGCTTTGCAAAGAATAAGTTGATTGGTAATATTTGCATGTTGTTCTTCTTAACTTTCTTTTTATCTAGTTTAATAAACTAAATTTTATTTTTATTTTTAAAAATATATTTAATTTCTATCTGTTTTGAGGAATACTCTAGCTTTTAAAATCCCAAGTTATAGGTTATATGGATTTTTATACTGTCTAGAGCGTAGTTTATAATTATATGTCGTTCAATTTAATTAAAAGCCAGAAAATCTTAAGAATATATTTACATGTTTAACTCGTTCAAACAAAACTAGCTCTTTAATGAGTATATAAATGTTTAATAAAAATGAATTTATATATCCACGGGCGTGTAGGTCTCAATCCCACGGGCGTGCTCATGCATACCTAGTAGCCTGATACGATTTCTTTGTGTGTTGCACCTTATTGATAACGACGATATGTTTCTTGCTTGTCCGGTGGTCCCTTCATGCCGCGTGTTAAACCTGACGAATACGGTGTGAACCCTGTGCGTTCGACGGTCCCCATTTCACGCCGGGTTACCATTGACAAGACGGTGGGTGTGTTGGAAGCCTTCGCTGATAATTTGAACCCTGTCAGCTGCGCTGACAATTACTAAAAATTGTGAATTTATATACACAAAGAGATCCCACTTGGTACCCAGGTGTTGCAGGTGGTGAGTTGGAGAGAAGAGAGCAATCCTCCAAAGAAGGTCCTAGGTTTGAATTTTCACCCTACCAAAAAGTTAGGTTAGGAGTACCCAAAATTCAATTGATAATGTTGGTACCAGCAATACCGAACGTAACTGTCGGGTAACCTTGACAGTGTAGAACCCCTAATCTTGGTCTCTAAGACCAAGAGAACTCCCGACCTTGACAATATAAAACCCCTACTTGTATCTCTCAGACCAAAACGACTATGCAAAAAGTTTTTCTCCACTTAATTGGTCGATAAATAAATCGACCCTTGTATGCGTGCATGAAGTAACTGCTTTCATTAAAGAGGAAAATAGACCCTTGTTTGCGTGCATGAAGTACTGCTCCTTCATTAAAGAGGAAAATAGAATCTGGCTCTTCCAGTTTAATTAATATTTTTTAAATTTTAAATTTTAGTAGTATTTTTAAGGATATGGTAATGGTATAATTTATTAAATTTTTATTAAATAATTAATAATTTACAAGAAAACTAATTTTTAATATATATATATATATATTTTTAAGAAAAAGTAATTTTTAATATATATTTTTTTAACTTCTTAAAAAAATTATAATTTCTAACACGTTAAAATTAAAAAATAAAAAGCTTCGTATTTTCATATGTGAGATCTTGGGTACGTTGTTCATTATTTTGTTTTCCTATTATTCAGATTATATCATCATACCTTAGAGGACATGCCTCTTTGTTTATAAGTTTAATGATTTTTGTTTTCCTATTATTCAATTTTTATTATCATTATTCGGACGACAAGCGTATTTTTTTCGTAAGTTTAATGATTGCTTGGTCCTCCTTTTTCTTTGTTGGTAACTTTAGTTATATATATAATTAACTAAATTATATATAGGTTATATAGGAGGTTACAGTTACATTATTTTAATAATTAAACATTATTTTAATAATTAATAAGTTTAGGTTTAAATTATATGGGTTGTTCCATCAAAATTATTGATCTTTTAATTGTTGACCCGTTAATAAGGAATCGTATTGTAATCATTGGACTGGTGTACACTCAAAGGATTCAAATTAGACTGTTATCTTTTTAAAGAGGTTGTCCCTCATATCTGAACTGGGTGTCTTCTTGATAAATGTCTGGCTAAACAAGCACTTAGCAACCCACCTAACCCTCCAAAATTGATTATAGTTATATTTTAAGTAATTCAAATACAACAATTCTTATTATTTTAATTATATATATTTTATTTTTTAATATTTTAAAGTAATTAAAATATAATAATTTTTAATGTTTGTTAATTTTAAAATTTATTTATTTATTTTTATTTTTTTGCGTGGAGACACCCATGTTTTTGTCACGACTCACACACCCGCAACTGGATTGGAACCTGAGACCAACCGATGAACTGTTGCTGCAGCCCCAAGCCTTCACCACTGTAGCTTAAAATTTATTTTTTAATAAAAGAATTGAATTTTGACATTTTTTAATTTATAATTATTTTTTTTAAATTATATAAAATTTAATAAAATAACATAATAAAATTTAAAATATATACATTTTTAAATAAATATTATAATTAAAATTTAAAAAAATTAACAAATTTAAAGATTTAAAGTAAATATATATTTATAAAATAAATACTTTATTTTTAAATTATCAACGTTATTGGTTTCAGTTATTAAGAAGTATTAGCTTAACCAGTTAGATTTTTGAAGAAGATCTATGTTTCAATCTTGTCATATAATATATGAATAATATCCAAGATTTGTTATGATACCATTATGTGGTGATGATGTAATACAAATAAAATCTGTTTCAATCTCATATAATTAATTAAAAAATATATATTATTAATTTCAGATAATAATTAAATTTATTAAAATTAATTCTTTAACCATCTAACTAGTACAATATATAAAAATATAAAAATAAATTTAAAAACATCAACGCGCACTCTTATATGTAGTAAGACTTAATATAGATTTCATCTACAACACTTAAATTACACTTCATATAATGGATCAAATAGATAGATTGATCACAAGATTTAAGTTGTTTTATATTATAAACAAAGAATAAATCATAAAACTTCTCCGAACATAAAAGAATGAAACCCAACAATAGTAACTTCAAGTGAAAAAAAATCCTATTATCAAACACCAAATATAAATGGATTATGTTTCTACATGTATGATTAACAACCAGATTCTTTGTATGACAGAGGCTCTCCCTTCCATACAATTGTCCTCCGTTCATATGGTGGACCTCTCCCAGTCATTCAACTATACGATGTTTCTTATCATATAACAAAGCGAATTTTTTTATGACCTAAGACTCTCTATTTTGGTGAATGACAATGTGCATCATACAATTAATCATTTGTATGATGTTCCAATATGTACTACCATCTTTAAGCAACTCCAATTGTACGATTTGTCTATCTTAAATAGTCAAAGCACCTCCTTGCTACCAAACGATTGTATAATCACTAATATTGTACAATTGATTTTTTCATTGAATGATTTTTCTTGAAATAAAGTAAAGTTTTCAAGAATGATAGTCATTCAACAATATACTAAGACAATGGCTTTGGGTGCATTCTATCGTCCTACGACTTGCACACAAATATTTTCTACGAACTACTCCAACCATCCACGTACTCAACATTTAATAAACTTAAGACAATACAACATCAAAATGGCTTAGAAAAAATGACATATATATTAAAGAAAAATAAAGAAATATAAATGTATTTCTTTTATTTATGAGCCAGCCAACACAACATTGTGGAATAGAGGGTAGTTTTGGTTGATGATACAAACTTTTTTTTTAATCTATTCTACATTATTCTTTAGTCACCATCCTCTTTATTCTTCTTTTCTACCTTTCTATCCATTTAACACGCTTTCTCCATTTACTTTCCTTTGTCGAATTTTTATATATATGTTGTCTCTCTCTTTCCTTTGTTCTTTTGTGTTATGTTTTTTTTATTCTTTTTGGATGCTTTATTTCCTCTCCTTTCCTCATACTTATTCGCTTCCTTTTATTTTCCTCGATATTTATCCTTTCTAATAATTATGTGAATATTTTTGTCTGCTCCTTCCTCTCTCACTTTTATTCTACCTCTCCTTGTCTAGACATTCATTATTTATGTAATTTGCACTTTTAGGTGGGTGACAACTACTATTTCGTAACAATTTGGATGCTCCCATATCATACTCATTGATTAAGAGAAATTGTCCCATGAGCTTGAACTCATGAAGTGTTCTTCCAATTTATTACCACTCTAGTTTGGTTGTCTTCACAAGGTAAAATTTGGTGTTCTCTTTTAGCCTTCATTTGAGGATAAAACCTCTTCTTATAGAATGCATTCAATGCTTTTTTCACCTTGTTCCATTGCAGCACATCCATCCAACCATAATTAGTATGGACTTTGTTGGTAACTTCCTCTCAATACCAACACTCGCATGTGGAGTGATTACATCCTCCACAAATCCCACAAGGATGTAGGTTCCAACACCTAGTTACGATATCTAGATCTTCCATACTGACTACACCAACCCATTCTCAAACCTTCATTCCCTATACTACTCTCTCCTATCATAAATTTATTCTCATTACTTATAGTTGAACCTACATACCCAAGACCTTCATTCTTTGGCCATATCTCTAGAATTATGGGGATTTTTATACCTTGCCCATATTTTCCTAGTCCTTCACCATTGTAATCAATCTTTCTCATCAAATTGGATCCAATACCTATGGCGTGCATTTCAAAGCACCCAAAAGCTTCATCCCCACTCTAAACTTGGTCATCATCATAATATCCTTCATCACACTCTAAAGTGCCATTTCCACTATAAAATCTATCAACATGACCTTTGTAATGGTCAATAATGATCTGATGAGGCTCATCTTCCTCTACTATCTCTTTACCACTTCATTTTTCTTCCTCTTTATTTGTATCTATAGTAGGAATCACAATAATATTATCTTCATTATAACTATAACTAGTGACCCTTGACCACAACGTCTTCCCCATGGTTGAGCACCATTTATATAACATGCTATGGCATAAGGGGTATGAACATCTCAATTTTGGCTCCTTGGATGGAATCCAAAATAAGGGTATTTTTAGAGGACTATCCACTTTTACGAAGCCTATGAACATAGTATGTGAAGGATGTCTTTTTGGAAAGCAACATCAAGAGAAGTTTCCTCATCATAATTTCAAAGATAAAAAACCATTGGAGTTAGAGCATGTTGATCTATGTGGACTATGCAAACCTTGATTTTAGATAAAATAAAACATTTTCTCTTGTTTTTTGTTGATCATACAAGAATATGTTGGGTTTATTTATTACATGAGAAATCATAATCTTTTGATAGTTTTAATAATTTTAAGGTTTATCTTGATAAAAAAATCAGGTTCTTGTATTAAGACCTTAAAGATAGACCATGGAGGTGAATTTACCTCAAATGTGTTTCTAGAGTATTATAACAGCCTTGGAATCAAGAGGTAGTTGATTATTATTTGCACTCCTTAACAAAATAGAGTGGCATAATGGAAAAATAGAACCATTATGGAGATGCCCCATTGCATGTTGAAATAGGAGTCACCAAACAAATTTTGGGTTAAAGTATTCAATACATCTATTTACATTATCAATAGATGTCCTACAAAGTTGGTACAAGATTCTACGCTCTATGAGCTTTGGCATGGTAAAAAGCCAAGCATTGATCATTTGAGAATTTTTTTTTCTACATGTTATATGCACATTCCTAAGCAAATGAGAAGGAAGCTTGATGGAAAATCCATCATTTCCATTTTTGTGGGCTATTCTATTGAATCTAAAGCTTTTATATATTTTGATCCTATTACTAACACCATGCATGTTAGTAGAGATGTGATTTTTAATGAAGGGGATGAATATGAGATAAAAATATGGTGTTTCCCCTCATATTGATGACTTAGCTCCTCATTTTCATGACGAATCCTTATTGCATAAAAGTGAAGAACTACCTAGCACTCCATTAAAGGGTAACATTAGCATAAAAAGGCTCTCTAAGTATCATCCACCTAGTCAAATTGTGGATGACGACTATACAAGAAGAGTGACTAGATTGAAAGCAAAGAAAGGTGAGAATATGATTAATTATGCTTTATCTTTTCCCTGTGTTGATCCCTCTAATTTTAGAGAAGAATTTGCCAATGAAAATTTGGGTAAAAGCTATTGAGATTGAAATTGAACAATTAGGGGAAAATGATACTTTGGAGCTAGTTTCTCCTCAAAAATACAAGACCATTGTAAGTGTGAAATGGATCTACAAGATGAAGTATAATGTCTCAACATAGCCAAATATAAGGCAAGGCTGGTTTCAAAATGCTATATTTAGTAAGACGGTATTTACTATAAAGAAACATTTGCACTGGTTGCAAGACTATAAATAATAAGGTCTCTACTTGCACTAGCTTCACATCTTGGTCTTGCTCTGTGTCATATGGATATGAAATTAGCAATTATGAATGGATACTTGGAAGAAGTGTATGTAAATATTTCATAGGAATTTATAGTTGTTGGTCATGAAGAAAAATTGTACAAATTAAAAAAATCTCTTTATGGGCTTAAACAAGCACCTAGATTTTACTCTAGAATTGATAATTACTTGGATGAGAAAGGTTATGAATGAAATCCAACTAAAATTAAACTTTTAAAAATATATGGATCAGATTTTATTGTCATTTTTTATATGATGATGACATAATCTTCTTGAGAAACTCCAACAATTTGTTGAAATAGTTTAAAAGTGCCATGATAGATGAGTTTGAGATGAGTGATTTGGGAACTATGCATTACTTTCTTGGTATGCAAATCATGCAATAAATTGAAGATATTTTCATTATTCAATCGAAATATGTTTATGATATTTTTGTAAGATTTTCTATGAGTGATTGCAAGCCAGTTAGCACTCCATTAGTTTTGGAATGCAAGTTGATAAAGGAGTATTCTACTCCTCTTGTGGATGCAAAACTATATAGATCAATAGTTGGTAGCTTGAAGCATCTTACCACTACTAGACCATATATCATGTTTTTGGTTAGCTTGGTAGAAATATATAAGCACTCTCCTCATGAGTCTCATTGCAAGAAAACCAAGAGAATCCTTAGGTATGTGTGTGGTACTAAGCCTTTTGGTTTATGCTATTTTTCTACTAATTATTATGATCTAGTGGCCTATATAAACACAAATTGGGTAGGATTTCTTAATGATAGAAGAAACAATTTTGGATATACCTTCTTCTTTGGAGGAAATTTGGTGTTTTGGATCAGCAAAAAGTAACAAATAATTTCTTAATCTACTAGTGAAGCAAATTATTTAGCTTCCTCTTCTACTTGCCCTCAAGCTATTTGGATGGCTAGACTCTTTGAAGAGTTTGGAATGAAGATTGCTTCCTCCATAAATATTTATTGTGACACCACCTCCACTATCTCCATAATGAAGAATTCAATATTTCATAGCAGGAGTAAGCACATTGATATTCAACATCACTTAATTCATAACTTGATTCAATATGGGTTCATTGATTTTGAGTTTTACAAATTTGAAGATCAACTTGTAGATATTTTTACAAAGGCATTAGACAAAGAAAAATTTCAAAATTTGAGGACATTGATTATGTAGACACCAAAATAGAACCAATCCGATTATGTGACAACAAGCATCGATCGCATTGACACACACAACCCCCAGGGCAGCCCTCAGAGGTTAAACAATGGTCCTAACCACTTCCAATAGAAGTTTGGAAAGTAAAGGGTCAATTTGGCAACTTTTGGCACTTTGCTCTCTACTCGTCCCATCGTGGGACGATTACAAACTAGAATTCATCCCACCCAGGGAGGAATAGCAGCATTCACCCCAGGGTGAGGCGAATAGCAGGTTTGACTGGCAAAAATTCAAACCTCGACAAGTCCACCAGTTAACTACAGCTTCAGGCCATGTAATTGCGAGGAATGACTTCAAATCAAGGAGAGAGACTCCAGTCATGCATGTCTTTATTTTAGAGGCCTCATGCAAGGAGACTCTAAATCAGGGAATAATCTATTTTCTCAAAATAGGACATGCAACTCAAGTGGCACCCTCGCATGCTCATTCAAACAGAGAGACCCTAGGTCTATAAATTGGTGAGACTTATCACCCAAGAAAATAAGGACAGAGGGAGAATTTTGAGCAAAAAAGTTCTTCCATTTTACATCCATACACACACCTTTTGATTTGTGCCTTTCACATCCTCAATCTCTCTTTTGGAGGGAGGTTATTGGGTGATTATTGGAAGCGCGAATCCGGAGCCCAAACCCAAACATTTGGCCACAATATCCCACAAAATTTTTTTAAAACACCCCATAAGAGGTTTTGGACCCATCCCAAGTGGATTTGTGCCAAAACAAAGTCCAAAACGATGGGCATTTTGCCCCCGGGCGCCCCCCAAATCGTCGTAGTTCTAATCACCCCACCCCGGAGTGAATAGAAATCTGTGGTAGATTTCATTGATTTTTATTTTGCATATTATTATAGGTTATTTAAATAGGATGTAGTTTAAATTTCATTTCATTCTAAGTATTTTTGACCATGTTTTTATCATTTCCTGCATTTACTAACTTGCAGATGGAACCATCAAAATATGGGTGATAGAGGCAAAATTGGAGAAATATGACCTTTTGGGTCTTCCCAAAACACCCCCAATTAGCTAACCCCAACTTTGCAGGTCATTTAGATCTTCCTAGACAGGACATTGAAGATGGTGCTTTTTGACAATTTATTGCAGGTTTATTCGTCCCACCCCAAAGCGAATACAAATATGTAAGGAATTTCCCAACTGTTCTTTTTGTAGTGGCCTCCTGGTAATATATTCATGCTTCTATTAAATTTTCATGTCGTTCTGATGTTATTTGGTCATCATTTTAATATTTTCATGCATACACTAACGGTAGGCCTTGGGAAATGCATGTTTTATTCTATCTGCAGGTGCTACTAATCCTTTCTATTTCCTTGAATGCAGGTCTTCAACATTAGAGGAGTAGTTAGGAGTGAAAACTCATATACACAAGTGGCGGTGACATTTTGGTCCATCCATCTTACATGTGGGCAAGCGGAAGAAGGATTGCTATCCATGGATGTGATAAGAAACATATTTAACGCTCCTATCCCCTAAAAAAGGAAGGATACATATTATAACACGAATTTGAAAGAATATCAATAAAGAGGTTCATATTCCACATTGCTTTTATCTTGTTTCGATTCATTCATGTTCTTTCCTTTCATAATTTTTTCAATACATAGGCTTTTAGCGTTAAGTTTGGTTTTACACGCATCGTGCTTGGGATTTTCATTTTTGTTTCCGTATCCTCATTCTTTCAGTGGATATCACAATGGGACTTCTATCCCTTGATTTTAAAATTAATTTTTTGATCAGAAGTTACTTGTTTTTGCTTACAGGTACCAAATTTTCAAGCATTGGACTGCTGCTCGTTCCATCCTGTAATGAATACAGAGCTAGAATTCGTGCCACCTTGAGACGAATAGGAATTCATATCACCCTAGAATGAATACATATCTGTTATTCATATCACACTAGGATGAATAAGCTCTCTATGCAATTTTATGGCAAAAATTCAAAGGCATCAAATTTGGGCAGAGAAGAGGTAGGGGTCCTAAACACCTTCTATCAATTTTTGCTTTTTGTTTACTGCTTTCTGGTTATTTGCGTGCATAGGAGAGTTTGAATGTTTGTTTTCATCATTAATGTCAATTAAAAATAACCCCACACACCACATGATACATTAAAACAACAAGGAGTTGGTCGTAAAACTCCAACCCTTGAGCAAGACCAATGGTGGATTTCATCACCACCTTGGCTTGAGATACTGCATACATAACCCCGATTGTGACTATTGCTAGACGTAAATCCTAACGAAAGCTGACCAAGTGTAGCGGGGGTGATTCCCAATGCACGAGTATAAGTCTTCTATGGTAGGTGTCATAAACAAAGTGATTCCCCTTTCATACCGCCTATGTTCCACATACCATCTGCTCTCACGTACCAATAGTTTCCCTCACATAAGGGCGGGTATATAGAGAGGTTGGTATATTGGCCTGGCAGTGGTATATCGAAGGGGCGACCATTTTTTAGAGTCATAAGAGCCATCATACTGCATTTAAATGTTCTTTACAAAAGCTTTCAAAACAAAATCAAAACACACTAAAATAGATTTAGGGCACACTTTTAATATTTAAACGAGATAAACATTGTTTGTGTGTGTGATATTTCCTATTTAGTGTAGCATAAAAATCATAAAAAGAGATAAAAATCAATGCATCTTGTAGGAAAACATCACCATGGTGTACACTCATAGCCGAGCCCAATCATGGGCAGGAGCTTCAGAGATTGCACAAAGGGGGACAAGTCGCCCCAGATATAGTCCTGAGGACTTGGTCATCCCACCATGGCGGCCTGACACACAGGATAGTCCACATCATGCCATTACAGAACAAGACTATAGAGGCACCTCTTTGAGGGGCACCCCCACTCAGTATAGATCCTTTCAAGAGGAGAACCTACACGTGGAACTCAACATAGATAGGATACCTCCCTTAGATGCTCGTTATGAGTGGCCTAGTGATGAATTGCTAGAGTAACAGAGGGTCCATAAGGAGGTGCCACATGATTTTTTCATCCCTCCTTTACCCCGTATTACTGTTAGAAACACTAGACAAAATCCAGAGCACAAGGCTTTCTAGACAGGGCAATACAATTTCGCCCGCACCTTTCACGCATACAAAAGGGAGTACGAGGAAGACCACTACGTTCCTCAAGAGTAGTACACAATGTGGGAGTGATGTACCTCCACACCTACTATGTATCAGGACCACCCATTGAGTCCAGAGCTTCGGGTGAATGTCGCTAACCTCGACAGAGGAAAGCAACCCATAGGGATCTCGGATCACCATGATTGATATAGACATGTAGGAGAGGCATCTAGGCTTCCTAAACACATGACGACAGAACAAATTGACTTGGCATTCGCTAAACACACTGCTCGCCAAGTGCAAATCATGCAGCTCAGGCAAGATCAATAATAGTTAGAACATCTATATCGCCTTAGCAAAGAGCGCATTCGATGCCAAACAGATGAGTTGCTATGCAACACTATGACTAAGAGGGTTCCAACCCCTAGAACAGAGAGGGTAGAAAGGAATAACCCCCTAGTGCAAGACAGGTCTCCAAGATCTTACCAAGTGCTGCCTCTGAGACCCCCTAGACCTGAGCAGGAGGCCACTCCCAGAAACAATGATGGGCATCCCCCACAGGTACCCACCCATGGTCATAGGTATCACCCAGGAAATCCTCAAGAAGCATATGAGGAATATGAGCAAGAAGAAGAGCAGGAAGAAATGCTCTACCAAGGCAAAGGGGGAGATATTCGACCACCCCTCTATAGGACTCAAGTTCCCCGCAACCCACAGTGGGAGCAAACCAAGGAGGAAGAGATCAAATCCTCCGATGCATATAAAGTGCTACTAGAGCACTTAGAGACAATGGAAACCAAAACTTCTGGGCCCCAAAATCCCACTTTACACCAGCTTCACAGTCACCCTGTGCATCCATCAGTGTCGGCACCCCGATACCCTGAACACTTTAAACTGCCCTAGTTGGAACTCTTTAGAGGGGAGGAGGGTGCCCAAGAGCATGTGACTAGATTCTTGAGCTAATGCTTTTGCATTCAGGACAATAATGCTTTGTTACTAAGAACATTCATAACCACATTCGTAGGCCTTGCCTCGGATTGGTTCACTCAATTACCAAAGCACAACATCAATAACTTAGATCAGCTAGTGGATGCGTTCCTCGAATGCTTCACCTTCAACACCAAGAAGAAGGCATAATTAAGTGACCTAGATAGCCTCAGGAAGTATGAGGAAGAAACCATGGTGGCGTATGGGAACCGATGGAGGACGTTGCTTTCAAAGCTGCCCTATCTCCCTCCCATGTCCAACCTAACCCAAATTTTCTCAAAGAGTTGTTTGAGATCGATCTCTGTGCTATTGCAGCTATAGAAATATGCCACTTTAGAGGAAGCTCTGGCTCAATCCAGAATCATTGAGGAGATCAAGATACAGGATGGTGAGATTGCCAAGCCAAAGAAGAAATAATGGTCTAAGAAAATAAAAAAAAGGACCATGCAACAGAAACCCGCTACGATCAATCATGTTGCTATAAACATCTCTAAGCCTGCACAAGCAACACAGCCCCAAAAGGCTAACTATCAGGCGGTGCCTCCTAACAATTATGACAGAGAAAATCAAAGACAAGAACAAAATCAGCAATGTCACCCTAGGCGACAGTTCACACCTTACACAGAGTCTAGGGACTCCCTATTTGACCGCTTGTCAGTGGCTAACTTGATCAACTTGCCTGAGATTCAAACCATAGACCCCAATGCACCAAATCCTAAGGGATACAGAGAGGACTTGTACTGTAGGTTCCACAAATAGAAGGGACATGACCTTAATGCATGTTGGAAGTTTAAAGACTTGGTGCAAGACCTAATTGACAGCAAGACGTTGGTAGTAGACAACCCCATAGCACAAACCAACCAATAGATGGGAGTCTTTAGAGACCCCCTGCCTGCCCATGACACGCAGGAAAAACCCATTCAAGTCAATGAGGTTCAACAGAATTTCCCCATGCAGGGGTATGTAGGGATGATAAGCATAGTGACTAGGAACAAGAGATATCCAGGAGCTTCCCCCATGGTGACCACAAGAGAGGTTCCATCGACGTCACAACCTCAACAACTCCCTACGCAACCTCCCCCGCCTAGACCAGTGTCCACGATTCGAACTAGACTTACCCAAAGTCTAAGGACCACGTTGGCTTGGATCTCCATATATGAGCTCATTCAACAATCAATGCCTCATCGGGAGGATCTAATGGAGATATTAAAAACCATTGAGCTGCAACCCCACGAAGAAAAATCTTTCAACTTTGTGGGACATGTAAAACAATGTATAGAACCAGTCATCACCTTTAGAGAAGACAAATTAAAATCGATGACTGGTGATGTGGCAGATCCACCCCTGCACATCATTGCGTGGGTCAACAGGATTTTGTATAAGAGGGTGTTGGTGGACAATGGCTCATCCAGTAATAGCATTACAATAGCCACATTGAAACATCTGAAGTTGCCAGCATCTCACATTGTGCCCTCCACCTATACTCTTTGAGCATTTAATGATGCAATATGCTCGACGGTTGGCACAATTGTCCTACCCATCCAAGTGGGACAAAAGACTATTCATACATTGTGCCACATCTTGGAAGGTGATATGGCCTATAATATCTTGGTGGGGCGGCCTTGGATCAGGTACATGAAGTGTGTCCCTTCGATAGCTCATTAGTGCCTAAAGTATACATTTGAAGGACAGGTGCATGTAGTCTCAATAAACTTAGAGCCCTTCAAGTACTGCAATATGGTGCAATTCATGCCACAATCGACCCTTCCATAAACACATTTGGATTTTTAGTTGAATCCATCTAAACAAGGTCCGATTTCGTAGGCATCCCCATTGAAAGTTCCATCAAGTCCCCATTCGGGTCCATTTTCCTCATCTGGTACTCCAATAACAACGCCATCTACGGTGGCCACACCAAATGACAAGGTGTTGAGTTGTGTTTTCACTCGATTGTGAAAGCACACTCTCTGGTAGGATCTGAGTCCAAAAAATCCTCTGCTTGCAAAGAAAATGACTTTCTCCAAGGTTCCTGTTGTGCTTATTAATAATGTTGTTCAAATGAAATGCTAGGAACACCTTAGGGTTTGCAAGTGGATGTTAACAAGGGGCACTATGGTTTATTTAATTTGAATTTACGAGTGGACTCAAAATGAATAAAATATACTTTAATCTTTGATTTCGATGGATTTTCAGTTATTAATTTGGATACGATAATTAAATTGCAGAAAATAAAGTAAGGGTTTGAAAAGCAAAGAAAAAGTAAATACAAATAAGAAACTAAACTACAGTCAGAATGCTGCCATCGATTTGATGAAACCGAAGATACTGAGGCTTTCTACATACAACCTAACCTAATGAACCTGCACATTCACACAATCCAAATAGGCTAGGTGCGGGTCTCGAGGGTTTCTACTGTAATTCCAGATTTAGGCATTCGCATGAAGCAACCAAGAGATCTTGCATTAAACTTCACCTAAAAGCCTAAGAAATCTGGAAGGGAAAGATAGACATTAAATCATGCATGCAAAAGTGACTCCTTCTTTCTCATCAATGAGATGCCAATTCTCTGTATTTTGTATTAAATGATATGTCAATTACATTCAAAAAATGTTCCAGGGCATAAAAGTTCCAGAACAAAAAGAAGGAAATTGCCCAAGTACAGGCCCAGAATAGCACGAAGCTCTTGTCTCTGCAACTCTGCAATCGGCAATTTCCAACCCTTCCTTCAATCTGCATTTATGGTTTTATAGTACTGCAATGGCTCTTCGATTCCCTTTGTCGCTTCATTTCATCTTCCTGCAAATGACCTTTCGAATTCTCGCTTTTCCTTGCTTTTAATTCATACTGGATGCCCAAACACGCCAAAATTTTCCACTGCATGTAACGTTCCTGCAATTTCGACACTTGTACGCCACGTGTCACATGCTCTCTGCGCCTTCTGTAACACCACTCTATGAAAAAAAACCGACGAAAACCGCATGCCGCCTGTTCAGCTTCTTAGCCGCGATATCGCGACATGTCGCGATATCGCTACACTCCTTCCGGCCGTATGTCTTTGGCAGCTCCTCGTAGCGATATCGCTACCACTTTTACCTTAAGCTTCCTTTTATGAAATGGTAGCGATATCGCTACCACTTTGACTTTGCCTTTCATGAAATGGTAGCGATATCGCTACCACTTTGACTTTGAGCTTTCTTTTCATGAAATGGTAGCGATATCGCTACCATTTTGAACTTTGAGTCTTCTTTTCGCAAGGCGTAGCGAAATCGCTACCGTTTCTCCGTCGGGCCTCCTTGGCAACTTTACGTCGCGACATCGCGACCATTATCATTCTCTTGCCCTCTTTCGACAAACCGTCGCGATATCGCTATCTTTCTCCACCTGCGATATCGCTACCGCTTTTATCTTTCGTACGCCTTGGCAAAACCTGTCGCGATATCGCGACCATTTTCTCCGTCCGTACAGTTTGCCAAAACACGTCGCGAAATCGTGACCATTTTCTCCGTCCGTACAGTTTGCCAAAACACGTCGTGAAATCGTGACCATTTTCTCCGTCCGTACACCTTTGCTGCAATCGGTCACGAAATCGCGACGTCTCTCCTCTTCGAGTCCTTTAGCTGCTTCCTGTCGCGATATCGCGACGTTTTTCCGCTTCCGTACACCTTTCCAAAACACGTCACGAAATCGTGACACTTTTCATCACCCGTACGCTTCGGCAAAACACGTCACGAAATCGCGACCATTCTCATCCTTTTCCAACGGCGTGTCACGATTTCGCGACATCATTTATTTTCTTCTCAACAGCATGTCACGATTTCGCGACACCTTTTCTTTTCTCCTCAGCGACATGTCACGATTTCGCGACAACTTTCAATTTTCTTTTCTCTCCTCTTTGGCAGCGATGGAGCTACATGTCACGATTTCGTGACAACTTTCCTGTTTCTGGCAGCGACATGTCGCGATTTCGCGACACCTTTCAACACTTAGGCATTTTTTCTCTTTTCTTCAATTTTAGCATCTGGGTCATCGAGATTCTTCTCTGCAAGCCTGCAAAAAGGTGGGTCCCCAATTTTGGGGTGTGTTGTGGATCAACCACAACAAATGGCGACTCTATTTTAGTAAGAACCCAACCTGAAACATATCACAAACTCGCAAATACATGTTAGCACATAAGCAAAATAACAAATGCCCAAAGATCAGAAGTACATGAATCATCGAGAATCATCAAGTATTAGCTGAGTGTGTGCAATGTGTTTTCATTCCCTATCGTTTGAAATTGATCAACATTCCATTATCTGTTTTGCATGAATGCATATATGGGATGGTGAATGATTTGTGTACCCTAATGAATGTGCAAGGAGATTTGCTTCCATAAAGGGCATGGTACTTCTTCTAATACTATGTACAAGCATTCAAGATTGCCAAACCCTCTTAGGATCCACTAGTTCATTACCTTATTGTATCCCAAAGTTGGTTATGAGTCCCTACTATCTAGAACCCATGTGCAAGTGAATGTGAAATCAGAACTTTGGGGAATCAGACTCCCAACCAACCGAGATGAGAGTTTAACCTTATCCTTACTATTCTGATTTAGAGTTCATTACCTCACTTTAAGCAAAATAATTAAACCAGTTATGGAAGAAATGGTCATGCTAGTCTAACCCTCTAGACAATCAGTGGTCTTGTTTTTTAGGCAAGACATGATGCCATGCATGGGCATATCTAACCCCACAATCCAAAACTTATCTCCATTTCTTTGGACCTTGGGGATGACTACCCATCCCTTGCAGAGGACAAGTAGTACGATCCTTACAATCCAAAATAAAGATGATATGGGAAAAATTTATTTATTTATTTATTTATTTTTATTCTTAGACCTTGGGGATGACTACCCATCCTGGTTAGGGACATGTAGTACGATCCTTACAATCCAAACTTTAGATGTGAATGGAAAATATTAATTTTGTTACTTAGACCTTGGGGATGACTACCCATCCCTTGCAGAGGACAAATAGTACGATCCTTACAATCCAAGACTGATTATGAAATGAGACATAAGAGCTTTGGGGAATCGGATTCTCAACCAACCGAGATGAGAATTTATACCCTATCCTTACTACTCCATGTGGGTCAAATCAAAGCTTTGGGGAATTGGATCCTCAACCTAAGTTCGATGAGGATTTAACCCTATCCTTACTACTCTGATTTTAGGCTTTAAGCTTAATGGAAGTGGTCAAAACCACTGTTTTAAGGATCATGTTGCATAATAGGATAGACAGGAAATACTTCTTTCGCCCAACCTTTCCTTCCAAGTTAGGTTTTGATCATTTTGCTCAAGATCCTTTTTAATGCATGAGACGTGCTTGGTTCTAGATATCTCAAGACTCAGTTTCCAACCTTAGGAGCTACTTACATACATGTTATAACACAACCCTAAGAGGATTTGACATACTTTAATGGCTTGTACCTAAGATGCATATGTAACTAAGGTGAAATGTATGTAGGGTGAGATGGAACATGAATGCATTATTTTTTTGAATTGCAAATGAAATGATTTGTCATGCAAAACTGACTCTTTCATGTATCACAAAGTCAAACAATATAACTTAAAAATGTTTTATGCTATTTGTGGAGCTTTTACAAGACAATTCCAATATTTCATATTCTCCTAATCCTTAAGCATAAGTTGACATCTCAATTTTCTATTTTTTTTTTTTTTTTTTTTCAAAATTAACACACATGTCAATTGAAATCAAATCCATAATCAAAATCCTAACTAAACTAACAATCCTAAACAATAAAAACAAAATCTGAAAATCCCTCACCAAAACCAAAAGAATAATATCAAAGTCTCACAACCTAAGGGCTAAAATAATGCTTTAAAATCTGCCCATTAACCGGTAGCATGAAATCTTCCCCTTCTAATGTTTTTAGCCTGAAGGTACTCTTCCCAAGAATCTCTGAAATCTGATATGGGCCCAACCAAAGACAATCAAACTTTTGATGATTCCCTTTTTCCTCATGTCTTTTGTCCCATAGTAATACCAAATCTGAAATTCTGAATGATTTAACTTTGGCCCTTCTGTCAAACCACCTTTTGACAACTGCACTGGTGTTTATTCATGTGATTCATGGCCTCTTCTCTCTTTTCATCAAGGTGCAACAAGCTGGCTCAACCTTGGCTTCAACTTGATCATCTTGTCCCCAAGTACTCTTGTATGAAATGTAAGGTCTGCAACTTCAAATTTGCTGGAAATATCGGGTCTTGCCCATAGACCAAATGATAGGGAGTATTCCCTATGGACTCTTTCACTCTGGTCCTATTTGCCCAAAGGGCAAACTTTAGTTGACTGTGCCAGTCCCGAGGGTTCTTTTCCAGCAACTTCTTAATAGTATTCAACAAATTCTTATTTGAAGACTCGGCCAACCCATTTCCTTGAGGATAGTAATTGGATGCAAACTTTAAGCTCACTTTGTTATCATATGCCCAATCTGCAAATTGTGTAGAAATAAAAGCTTTACCATTGTCATTGACAATAGAGTCGGGCATTCCAAATCTTGTTATAATTTGATCCTCAAGAAATTTAATCACAACATCTGTGGTGGCATGTTTAGTAGGAATCGCCTCTGTCCACCTTGTACAATAGTCTGTAGCTGTCAAAATGAATTTGTGAGAATCAAAAGAATTTGGGTTAATAACCCCAATAAAATCTAGTCCCCACTGCGCAAACGGTCTCATTTCGACTACAAGTACGCAACGGCATGGCTGCATTTCTTTCTCTATTTGCAGCCACTTGACGAGATGTGACAAGATCGTACATGGGTATGCGCATCCTTGAAAATATGTGGCCGGTAGTATCCTGCTCTCGGGATTTGATGTGCTTGTAGCATTGGCTGCACCATGACCGGTTCCATGTTTCCCGTGAAATTCCTGCAACACCCCGACGACTTCTTCTTTGTTCAAGCACCTCGGGTAGATGCCTTCATGATTCTTCCTGTAAAGCACACCAGATTTTATTAGATAGTTAACGAGACTTAAGCCTTAAAGCTCTTCTCCGTGTTGAATTCAGATTAGAAGGACACTTACGAGTCAATAAAAATTGCACAATATCAACATACCGGTCGTCCTTAGCCATGTATTATGTATTTGAGCATTGACCTCGTTATTTGCGGATTATTTTCTGCGATCGCCTTTGCGAGTCCTTGTCCTCGAACTAGTTTCATTGGTTGGATTTCGAGATCAAATTCTTGGATGGTTGAAATCCATTTTCCTCTCTTCTCACCTAGTTCATTCAGTAAAAACATGGTCTTGACAGCCAGAATCGGGCACGATGGCGATAATTCTGCTGTGCACGATGTAGTGCCTAAATTTTTTCACAGTTTTAAAAAGTGCGTACATTTGCTTATCAAGGATTGAATACCTTAATTGAGCGTCTTTCAGAGGGGCACTTAAAAATGCAATGGGCTTTTCGGCACTATCCTCACCTTTTTGGGTTAAGACACTCGCAAAGGAGTGTTCTGATGCAAAAGCGTAAATATAAAAAGGCTTGGAGTAATCTGGGCTTATAAGGACAGGGGCTCTGGAAATGGCATCTTTGATATTCCGGAAAGCCACTCTACTTTCCTCGTTCCATTTTACATCCACATCTTTCTTGAGCATCCGGTTCGGAGGTTTGGCTATCTCGGCAAAGCTAGAGATAAACTTCCTCACAAAATTGACTTGCCCAAAGAAAGATCTCAGTTCTTTTTCTTGCTCGGGAGAGGTAGGTTTTGGATAGCTTGTATCCTTTACGGGTCGATGGATATGCCCTCTTTTGAAATGATGTGACCCAACAATTTCCCTTCCGTTACTCCGAAAATGCACTTTTTGGGATTTAAGGAAATTCCATGTTCTCTGCATCTTTGAAGCACTTTCTTCAAATCTTTAACATGATCCTCTCTCTTCTTCGAGAAAACTGGGATATCATCCACATACACGATGATGCATTTGCCTATTAGCCCTTTGAATGCGTAATCCATGGCGCGTTGAAAAGTTGCACCGGCGTTTAACAGTCCGAACGACATTCTCTTATATGCAAATGTCCCCCACTTGGTAGTGAAGGTTGTTTTCATCCTGTCATCCTGGATGTATAAGAACTTGGTTGTACCCAGAATATCCATCGAGAAAGGACATCATTTCAGATCCATTTACCATTTGCAGAATTTCATCGATTGATGGTAATGGATAATTATCTTTTTGAGAGGCTTTATTAAGATTTCGAAAATCTATGCACGACCTAATCTCTCCACTCTTTTTTCTTACTGGAACGAGGTTGGCCACCCAGGTTGAGTGCCTAACGGGAAAAATGATTTTCGCTTCCAATAATATTTTAACCTCCTTTTCGATCAAAGGCTCCAATAGCGGGTTAACAACTCGCTGTCTTTGCCTAAAAGGCTTGGAGTCTGGCTTCAAAGGGATGGTATGCGTGATAATGTTCTGGTTGTAAGTCTTCAGCTCATTGTAGTTCCAAGCAATACAATCTATGTAATGCTTCAAAGCCTGTATTATATTGCTCCTTTCTTCCTCTGTACATGCCTTTGCTATGTACACCTCCTTTGGATTGTCTGCACTCCCCAGATTAATTGAATCGCATGCATCTTTGGGGAGCGGGACTCTTTTTCTTTTCTTGTTCTTGCATTCCATGTCGAACATCTTTTCTAATGAAACCACGTCTTTAGGAATTTTGTTGGATTGATACGCAGTTTCACTTTCTTCTGTTTCATCCTGCCACCTTTGTTCCTCATCGATCACCCGATTTTCAAAAATACCCGAGTTTGTGACAAACTTGAAGATGTGCCTGTCACATTCAAAAACCTGGAAATTCTTCACATTATCAGGTATTGATGGACAAGGAACCAGCTCAATGGAAAACTTTTTACATCTTTTTATATCCACCGGGTTTAACATGCCCGCGGCGACTGCAAGAGAGTCTGCTATTCGATTTCCTCTCCTAGAAATAAGGGCTATGTTGAATGCATCAAACTCCTCCATGAGGTCCATAACCCTAGTCCTATAAAGGCTCAGTATTTTGTCGCGGCATGTATATTGTCCTTTGATTTGCTTGACAACCAACTCAGAATCTCCCAAAACCTTCAAGCATTTAACATGTTTGCTCAATGCTAGACGTAAACCATAGATCAATGCTTCGTATTCTGCCACATTGTTTGTGCAAGGAAATTGCAATCTGTAGGCAGCCAATAATGGTTTACCTCCTGGACCAATGAGCTCGACTCCAGCTCCTGCTCCCTGTCTAGACTTTGATCCATCAAACTTGAGCAACCACGTGTAATCCTTTTCCTCAGAAGAACCACCATGACACACTTCTTCTTTAAGTTCATCAGCAGCTTTCTCAACATCAAGAGCATAGACCCCTAGGTCTGGCTCAGAAAACTGAACCTCATTCGGCTTGTTAAAATCCGTTATAATCTCCTTAAGCCTCGGTTCGTTTTCCACTCTGATTTGGTTAGCAATGCCCTTCCATGGCAGCCACATATGCGAGCAGTCTGTTGCAAAATAGCCATTCAGCATTTTCATCCAATCTCTCGCAAGTAACATTCCATACCTACTTGGGATGTTAACCACCAAAATGTCTACAACCTGCTTGGACCCTGGGTTCAGAATTTAATTGAATCTTGACATCATATAAGGTCCCTACTACATTTACCTCGGAACGGTCCAATTGCAAGACCGTGCATTTGGATGAAACCGGTTGTAGACCCAGCATTTGACATATCTCCGTAGGCATGAGGTTGCTCGTGGCTCCTGTGTCCACCAAACAGTTATGCAAGTTCTTACCCGCAATTCTCAGAGTCAATAAGAATGGCGGGACATCCCTTCTCTCCTTTCGCAAAATCGGATGGGATTCAGCTCTTTTTTCCTTCCACATCGGATCAGGTGAGTTCAAAGCTCTTATCAACGCCTCCTTTTGACCAGGCAATTTAGTTGCGTCCAGGAATGAAAGGCTAGATTTGGACTTCTTCATATCCTCCACTACGTCATAATTTGGTTTTTCGAATTTGACTGTCTTCTGGACGTCATTAGACATTTCTCTTCTGAGTGGAGGGGGAGGGTTGTTACTTGCCTTTGTATCTGGAGGAAGAATAGAATTGTTTGGAGGTGTTGATGAGGTTTTAGGGGCTTTAGATTTACTCCTCAAATGGTACCCATGAGTCCCCTTTCTGAAATCTCGAAAAGCTTGCACCTCCTGTTCCAAAACTTCGTCTTCTTCCTCCTCGCTCTCACCCTCTTGGTGATATACTGTTTCCATCACCATAATATTTTCATCTTGCTGATACGATGGATCCTCATTTGATACCAGTTCCAAATCATCAACTTGTGCCTGAAGACAATGAGTGTATCTAGCAATCTCAGGACAATTCCTCTCATTGTGTTCTTTTGTGTTATGTAACCTGCACCCTCTTTCCCATGCCAAATCTGAAAGATTCAAAAGAGAATTGGATTGGCTAGGGCCTGCAGAAGCATCTAATTGATTAGCAATGGGAGGAGGAACTCCCCCATTGTTTGGCTTAGTGTTCCGAGTGCCTCCCTCTATTGTTAAAATTCTGACTTGGGTGAGGGGCATGGGACTCATGCTTCTGCTGTTGAACCCTGTCATTACTTAGTTTATGCACTAGTTTCTTGAGCTCTTCGACTTTCGAAAAAACATCCTTCGGTGGAACCACATTGTTGTTAACCCCCATTGGATTTGCATAATTGATGGGGTCTTGATTCCACATTTGGGTGGGGTTCTGAGGAATTGGATTCCCATATGGATTGATACCTTGAATTGGGATTGGATTCGGAACAGGAACTATGGCTTGAGGATTGACTTGACTAGTTTCCTGCGTAGTTGATTGACTGTTCTGCAAAAATGCAGGAACAGGTGGAATGGCTGTGATTGGTTGGATTGGAATGGGTGCATATGCGGGTGCTGGTGGATACGACTGTTGATATGGGAAGGCATTCATACTTGGCATTTGTGGTGCCATGAGTTGATTTGCCTGGGGAGCTTGACCATATGGAGCACACTGTCCCAACATAGGCATCTGGGTAAACCCGTAGCCTTGCGGTGTCAATTGTTGCTCAATAGTCATGGCTTCATTATAGGCCAAAGCCAGCGTGGTGACTTGAGGATTACGCCTTGCAAACATGGCTGTCATGGGGTCCAATGCCCCAAAATATATCTGCAAAGCCACTGCAGGATCGATGGCAAAATGTCTAATTGCTCTGTTATAGTTCTTTTGGAATCTCTGATTAAACATTCGGATTGGTTCCCCTTGGCCCCGTTTGCATGTAATAAACTGATTGTAAATAGTTGCGGGATCTAAGGGTGACCTAAATTGATTGACAAAGGCATTTTCCATTTGTGTCCAAGAGGTGATTGAACCAGTTGGCAAGCATATATACCATTCATATGCTATTGGATCCAAGCTCATGGGGAAAAGTCTACAGGCTACATCTTCATGCTGAACTTGCAACCTAATTAAAACATCCCTATAGGCTTGGATATGTTCTTCTGCTTGTTCTTAGGCCATCTGGCTTGTATTTAGGCAGAAATATTTCAATGTTCTTGGGGATTTCATGGATATCCCCAGCAATATTCAAAGGAGTATTGTTAGCTCCATACCAAGGAGCTCTTGGAGCTTGAGCCATTTGACTCAGAATTGATGTAGACAGACCTACAATAGCAGAAGAAATATTACTAACTATAGGCACACTAGGGGCAACGGATATTACTGGCGTAGGTCCACTCGACGTTCCTGGAGAAAACAGGCCTTTTGCTACTGGAGTGCTTACGACTTGCTTGACTTTACCCTTGGGAGTACCAGTAAGGTCGTGAAAAATGGTTTCTCCGGTTGTTTGAGACCTGGTCGCAATACGGCGTGGTGGGTCCAACCTGCTTGAGGAAACCCTCGGCTAGTTCGAAGAAAACCTGCAACAAACACAAAAATAGTGTTGCAGTTTAGCCGTAAATAATTTCAGAATTAAATCAAAAACAAAATATTCAGATATAAAAATTGAAATAGATAAACCGATTCGGGCCCTCCTTCTAGCGCCAATCTGTTGAGTGGTGTTTTCACCCGATTGTGAAAGCACACTCTCCGGTAGGATCCGAGTCCTAAATCCTCTGCTTGCAAAGAAAAAAACAATTTCTCCAAGGTTCCTGTTATGCTTATAATAATGTTGTTAAAATGAAATGCTAGGAACACCTTAGGGTTTGCAAATGGATGTTAACAAGGGGCACTAGTGGTTTATTAAATTTGAATTTTCAAGTGGACTCAAAATGAATAAAATATACTTTGATCTTTGATTTCGAAGGATTTTCAGTTATTAATTTGAATACAAGTAATTAAATTGCAGAAAATAAAGTACGGGTTTGAAAAGCAAAGACAAAAGTAAATACAAATAGAAACTAAACTACGATCGGAATGCTGTCATTAATTTGATGAAACCGAAGATGCTGAGGCTTTTACATACAACCTAACCTAATGAACCTGCACATTCACACAATCCAACTAGGCTAGGTGCTGGTCTCGAGGGTTTTTACTAGTAATTCCAGATTCAGGCATTCGCATGAAGCAACCAAGAGATCTTGCATTAAACTTCACCTAAAAGCCTAAGAAATCTAGAATGGAAAGATAGACATTAAATCATGCATGCAGAAGTGACTCCTTCTTTCTCATCAATGGGATGCCAACACTCGTATTTTATATTAAATGATAACTCAATTACATTCAAAGAATGTTCCGGGCATAAATATTCCAGAACAATGAAGGAAATTGCCCAAGTACAGGCCCAGAATAGCACGAAGCTCTTGTCTCTGCAACTCTGCAATCGGCAATTTCCAACCCTTCCTTCAATCTGCATTTCTGGTTTTATAGTACTGCAATGGCTCTTCGATTCCCTTTGTCGCTTCACTTCATCTTCCTGCAAATGACCTTTCAAATTCCCGCTTTTCCTTGCTTTTAATTCATACTGGATGCCCAAACACGCGAAATTTTCCACTGCATGTAACGTTCCTGCAATTCCGACACTTGTACGCCACGTGTCACATGCTCTCTGCGCCTTCTGTAACGCCACTACGTGAAAAAAAACCGACAAAAATTGCATGCCGCCTGTTCAGCTTCTTAGCCGCGATAACGCGACATGTCGCGAAATCGTGACATGTCGCGATATCGCTACACTCCTTCCAGCCGTATGTCTTTGGCAGCTCCTCGTAGCGATATCGCTACCACTTTTACCTTAAGCTTCTTCTTTATGAAATGGTAGCGATATCGCTACCACTTTTTGTTACTCTTTCATGAAATGGTAGCGATATCGCTACCACTCTGACTTCGAGCTTGCCTTTCATGAAATGGTAGCGATATCGCTACCACTTTGAACTTTGAGTCTTCTTTTCGCAAGGCGTAGCGAAATCGCTACCGTTTCTCCGTCGGGCCTCCTTGGCAACTTTACGTCGCGACATCGCGACCATTATCATTCTCTTGCCCTCTTTCGACAAACCGTCGTGATATCGCTATCTCCCCGATATCGCTACCGCTTTTATCTTTCGTACGCCTTGGCAAAACTTGTCGCGATATCGCGACCATTTTCTCCGTCCGTACAGTTTTTCAAAACACGTCGCGAAATCGCGACCATTTTCTCCGTCCGTACAGTTTGCCAAAACACGTCACGAAATCGCGACCATTTTCTCCGTCCGTACACCTTTGCTGCAATCGGTCGCGAAATCGCGACGTCTCTCCTCTTCGAGTCCTTTAGCTGTTTCCTGTCGCGATATCGCGACGTTTTTCCGCTTCCGTACACCTTTCCAAAACACGTCGCGAAATCGCGACACTTTTCATCACCCGTACGCTTCGGCAAAACACGTCGCGAAATCGCGACCATTCTCATCCTTTTCCAACGGCGTGTCGCGATTTCGCGACATCATTTATTTTCTTCTCAACAGCATGTCGCGATTTCGCGACACCTTTTCTTTTCTCCTCAGCGACATGTCGCGATTTCGCGACAACTTTCAATTTTCTTTTCTCTCCTCTTCGGCAGCGATGGAGCTACATGTCACGATTTCGCGACAACTTTCCTGTTTCGGCAGCGATGGCCGAGTTCGGTCGCGACATGTCGCGATTTCGCGACACCTTTCAACACTTAGGCATTTTTTTCTCTTTTCTTCAATTTTAGCATCTGGGTCACCGAGATTCTTCTCTGCAAGCCTACAAAAAGGTGGGTCCCCAATTTTGGGGTGTGTTCTGGATCAACCACAACACAAGGGAAATAAACCCCTAGAATAGGAACCACCCCTAGTCTCAACCATCTCTACCAAAGAGATGCCTAGCATAATGGAATTCGAGACACCTAGTTCACCCTACATGGAGTGGACTCAGGAATAACTCCCATTCGCTCCCCCTCAACCGCCAATGATCACCATTGAGATGGCCAACACGGGCCTGGGGGAGTATTTAGTGTGAAACATTGTAGCAACACCCACACTTGAGTCCATGCAGGACATGGGGAGACCTCGCCTCCCCATCGGATCTGTGGTTCCTCTAGGCTACCCACCCAATGAGATGAACTTTGTTTATGGGGGCCTGGATAATGGCATTGAACCTTGCATGCAATAAGATGAAGACGAAGAGCCTTTTACTGAATATGTCAACTATTTGTCCAACCCAGACTTCACTCTGAGATACCTTGGCCAATGCAATTGGCATGGATATGGGTTAGAAATATATGAGCAAGGAGTGCATGTCCTTTGCCAACCAAGATACCAAATGTCGTATGACAAGTCAGGCATAGGGTTCAACCACCCCCTGCCCCTGGACATCTTGGTAGAGAACATGCAAGGATTGGGGATAGGCAATAAGGATGGGTTGGCATTAGATCCATATGCCAATCCTAACACAACTTATACATTGGGGGATTATCTCCCCTTGCTAACAACCAACCTTGTTGACCTTAACAACCCTTTCCCTTCGGTCAAAAAGGGAGAAAGTTTGAGGACTCACCTACAAGGGGGATATAGACAAGACCAAGAAGGTTCTTCAGAAGATGAGTCAGAGTACGAGGTAGCACCTTGGGATCCTTTCGAGTCTGATAGCAATCATTCACAAGTGACTCCTATGGATGATTATCAAGAGAGCTTCCTGACAATGTTCCCTTTGGATGATCTAATTGAGCATATGCCACCTCAAGAGAATTAGGTCCCCCGCAGAGAGTGGAACAACCTCGATGGGACCACATTAATTTTCTCAAGCAAGATGAGCCTCACATGTCACAAATAGTTGTTGGATCCAACGAAGGCCTTTGGATCTCTAACAGTGATTATGAATATGAAACTGAGATGGCCTATCTCAATCATATGCGACAACAACAATATCCCTTGGACATAGATGACATGTTTGAACAACTACACATAGGGCCAAGGCATAGGTGGCATCTAAACCATGCGTAGTTATAGAAATTACTGCACCCGCCACTCTAGGCATACATGGAACATCTTCCACCTGGAGATCCTATAGCACCATCAGTGCCTAGGGTAGATCCAGTCCTCTTATCTACACATAGGACCGATCCATTTGTACCAATGCCCATAGAGCCAGATCCGAAGCACAAAGATCATCTAGGATGTCTGAGTAACCACACCTATGGTAATGGAGATCAAAATAATTTCATTAACATGATCTCCATTGATTTAACCACCCCAATCCGCAATCCAGCTGACCCAACACGGTCATTGCATCTAGACCTAGATGTTACAGATTGGGATTGTGCTGACGCACCGCCATCTCCATCAGAGTACTGGCCTTGTGGTGGGATGTTCCATTTCACCCTTGGACAGACTCAGGATGTCTTCCATGCTGAAGAGGAACCTGACATTCCAAAAGATGATCTAAATTCAGCAAATGATATCCACTTGATCCCAACTCCACACCAGTTGGAGGATGGGTCCCACATGTCGATCGAGGAGATGACTGACGTAGACATCAACTCAGACCCAATGAATACACAGATCATCAAGATGGGGGTAAGTCTATCCCCCAAAGAGCAAGCCGACTACATTGCCCTTCTCAAAGAGAAGAAGGAGGTTTTTGCATGGTCCTACAAAGACATGTCGGGACTAGACCCGTAGGTAGTCACGCATAATCTAACGCTTGATCCGACAGTCAAGACAGTAAAGAAAAAACTATGTAAGATGCATCCAACGGTAGCCTTAATGGTAAAATATGAGTTACAAAAGTTTTTGGATGCACAATTTGTCATCTACATGGATTACCCACCATGGTTGTCTAACATGGTGCCCATCAAGAATCCCGACGGGAGGATTCGCATATGCACCGATTTTTGAGATCTAAACAAAGTGAGTCCTAAGGATGATTCCCCCTTGCTTAGCATTGACACATTGGTAGATGCTACAACAGGCCATGAAATGCTTTCCCTCATGGATGGTTTCTGGGGATACAATCAGATTCGTATTAATCCCAAGGACCAACTATAAATGGCATTCACAACGCCTTGGGGGAAATTTGTTATAAGGTCATGCCCTTTGGCCTTAAAAATGCTGGTGCTACCTACCAACGTGCCATGACGTACATCTTCTACGATCACATGCATAAAAATTTGGAATATTACATGGATGATTTGTTGGCCAAATCTCTTTGGTGCCCAGATCATCTCAATGACCTAAGCAAGATCCTCGATCATGTCATGGAATATAAAGTCAGACTAAACCCCAAGAAGTGTGTATTTGGTGTCACATCTGGAAAGCTCTTGGGTTTCATAGTCTCCAAACGAGGAATCGAGGTAGACCCACACAAAGTCAAGGCAATCCTTGAAATGCTTCCCCCAACTACCATCAAGCAGCTCATAAGTCTACAGGGAAAGGTCGCATCGATCAAGCACTTCATAGCACAGCTATCTGACAAGTGCCGACCCATGAATAAATTATTGCACAAGGGGGTCACATTTCACTGGGATGACGAGTGCCAGTCAACCTTTGACGACATTAAACAATACTTGGCTTCATCGCCAATATTGGAACCGCATAGAGTAGGAGTGTCATTCTACATATACATCTCAGCTACTGAGGTGGCACTGGGCACCATGCTAGCCCAAAAAAATGAACTACACAAATAATAGGCTAATTACTATCTTAGCCGCACCCTGGTCAGTTATGAACTTAACTATGCATACTTTGAGAAGCTCTGCTTGGCAATGGTGTTTGCTACCAAAAAGCTACGCCACTACATGCTCAGCAATACAACATATGTTGTGTCTAAGGAGAATCCATTGTGATACATGATGAGTCGTACTTATCATAGTAGCCGCACGACGAAATGGATCATGTTGTTGACGGAGTTTGACATAGAATTCAATGGGCAGAAATCCATAAAAGGTCAAGTCATCGCCAATCAACTGGTAGAGGCTCCTCTTGAAGACAACCAGCCTTTGACCGTAGAATTACCGGATGATGGGGTCTTCCATGTTTCATAATCGTCAGATCTAATGATCCTGAGTCACAGGCTGACATGACCCTATTCTTTGATGGTTCAAAATGTGAGCAAGGAGGTGGCATAGGAATTATATTCTTCACACCGCAAGGGTCTTCTATGCCTCTCTCATTTAAATTAGACTTCCTGTGCACCAAAAACAATGCAGAATACGAAGCCTTGCTCATAGGTCTTCAAACAACAGTCACCATGAACATCAAACATTTAAACATCTTTGATGATTCGTTGTTAATTGTCAATCAAGTCAAAGGGGTATTCCAATGTAAATGCCCAGTCCTACAGGCCTACAAAGCCCTTGTGGACAAATTCCTGGCACAACTTGAATGGTGTGATATCAAGGCACTCCCTCGATCCATGAATAGTTTTGCAAAAACTATGGCCTCCTTAGGGTCACTAATCCCGCAAGACCCTTTCGATGAAATGACAACCATTCAGGTCAAAACATTATCGCAATCTACGATGGAGCATGCAAGCTCTGACCTAATTCCAGGAATTCACTTGATCCAGATTGAACCATCTCAGGATAGGTTCTCTCGAATCCATGATTGTCTGACTCAAGCCAACTGGGGGTCCTTGTTCTCCTCGACCCCTCTTAATAGCAACACAATGCTATTTTTACAAGTTCTTTCCGTTCAAATTTTGCTAGGGATGAACTTCAAGAGGGATTGGTCATTCATACCATCGAGGTTTCTGATTAGCAATATTGGTACACACCCATTAGGGATTACCTCAATATAGGTAACCTCCCACTTGGATTGACACAAGCCGTGAAAATATCATTCAAATAGAAAGCGGCAAAACATGTCTTGTTAGGAGAAATTTTGTATCATCGAAGCTATGAAGGAATCCTCCTCCATTGCTTGGACCAGTAGGAGTCTGCTTGGGCAATCACCCAAGCCCACGATGGTACATGCGGTGGAAACTTCAACGGTATGTCCATCACAAAGTGCATCCTTCGCATGGGCTATTATTGGCCATCTTTAGAGAGAGATTGTTGCGCATATGTCAAGAAGTGTGTGGAGTGTCAACATCATGCCAATTTGACACACGTACCTTCTCAGGCCTTGCAACCGATCCAATCGGCTTGGAATTTTTCGTAGTGGGGATTCGATCTAATCATAAATATCTCCCCTACGTCGTCGGGTCTTCACACATTCATCATAACGGCCACAGAGTACTTCACCAAGTGGGTGGAAGCTATTTCGCTAACCTCTATGACAGGACCCCGCATTGTAGAGTTTATTTTTCATAACATCATATGTCATTTTGGTATTCCATCCAAGATCATCTTGGATAATGGGACGTCATTCAAGAATAAATATGTGTATGCTTTAACAACAAAGTACAAGATACAACACAGTTTTTCAACACCCTATTATCCACAGGCAAATGGACAAGCAGAGGCATCAAACAAAATGCTAGTCGCCATCCTCAAAAATACCATCGTAGACAGTCATAAGGATTTGCACATTCAAATCTCGCTTGCCCTATGGTCTTATCGCACTAGCATTCATATGCCCACTAGGGCTACTCCATTTTCGTTGGTGTATGGCTTCGAGGTTGTCATGCCTCTCGAGTTGGAGATCCCTTCCATGCGTATTTCAATGCAAGAGTTCATCGATGATGACACTGCATGGCAGGCTCGGTTATACCAACTAACGTTGCTCGATGAAAGATGCGTTAATGCTCTCGAGCATTTACATATCTATCAAGAGCGACTTAAGAAAGCATACAACATGAAGGTCCACCTAAGGGACTTTCAAGTTGGTGACTTTGTCTTAAAAGAGAACCAACAAAATTATAATTTGCCATCCCATATAAGGGACAAGTTCACGGCAAACTGGTTAGGTCCTTATGTGATTGATAGTAAAATAGGACCTAGAACATACCGAATCGCCTCTCTTGAAGGAATCAAGGAACTAGAACCCTTGAAAATTAGTCATTTGAGGCCATTCCATATCTAGAGATCCATAGTCCAACCAAAAGCTCCAGGGATTCCCAGAATCTCTTGGTCAACCCACAATGTCTCAAAGGTATTTATAAACCCTTTGGTCAAGCCAAAAGCTCCAGGGATTCCCAAAATTGCTTGGTCAAACCCAAAAGCTCCAAGGATTGCCACAATTGCTTTGTCAAACCCAAAAGATCCAAGGATTCCCAAAAATCACTTGGTCAACCCAAAAAGCTCCAAGGATTACCATAATCACTTGGTCAAACCCAAAATCTCCAAGGATTCCCAAAAATCACTTGGTCAACCCCCAAAAGCTCCAAGGATTTCCACAATCGCTTGGTCAAACCCAAAAGCTCCAAGGATTACCACAATCGCTTGGTCAAACCCAAAAGCTCCAAGGATTCCCACAAATCCCTTGGTCAAACCCAAAAGCTCCAAGGATTCCCACAATCGCTTGGTCAACCCAAAATGCCCCAAAGGTATCCATAAACCCTTTGGTCAAAACAAAAGCTCCAAGGGTACCCATAACCGCTTGGTCAAAAAAAATATTCAAAGACAAACAAAAACAATAAAATAACTCAAAAATAACAAAAAAAAATTGCATTTCAATTCCATGCATACTCGTAAAAATCAAAATACAAAAATATAGGTTGCATTAGGCATCGCATCCATACATTGCATATTTGCTGGTCATACAAGTCAAATGCACCATAGACTATAATTACTCGGTAATTCCATCATTATCCACCTCAAATCCATTTTATAAATGCATACATCCAGAATAACACCATCATTAGCATAGTCAGTTGTCTCCTAATGTATATAGGGTTTTCGTCATTCAGCTGTCTTTAAATTTCTAGCCCAAAACTATACAAAGTTAAACAAATTTTACAAGGGAAAGTTTTACTTGGGTCATGCCTTGTTATGAAGCATCCCTACACAAGATAAAACACATAAAATAATTCCCAAGTTGTGCAACTGTAAGAAGAAAACTACAAAGCAGTCTAGGGTACTATAGGTGAAATATTAGCCTGTTCATCCCCCTGTGCGAATGGTTCAAGAGTGCTGAGAATTGACAAAAGGACAAGCTCTTCCCCATCCATTCCCCCTAATCAACAGTGGTTTTCACCACTCACAAAAATCCCAATCACCGTTGGTCCCCAAGGTTGTAAGGATTCGTACTACACGTCCCTGACAAGGATGGGTAGTCATCCCCAAGGCCTAAAAGGATCAATGCCATTCAAAAACAAAATCTCTACAAACCATCATCATGACCACTTCCAATCACCTTTGGTCTCCAAAGTCGTAAGGATTCGTACTACACGTCCCTGAAAAAGATGGGTAGTCATCCCCAAGGCCTAAAAGATCAATGCCCTTACTTCATAATCTCCATAATCCCCTTTGGTTCCCAAAGTCATAAGGATTCGTACTACACATCCTTGCACAGGATGGGTAGTCATCCCCAAGGCCAAGAGGATCAAGGTCATTCATAAACCAAAAACCTACAAGCTCAACCTTACGAAGCTCACAATGCAAAATGAATAACAGTGGTTATCACCACTATTCAAAATCCTTGCTCAAAAAGAAAAACAAAAAAAGAGAAAAATAAACAGTGATTTTTATCACTATGTATACGAGCAAGTATCCTAAACCGTTGAGCAAATAAAAAGCCTAAACTTGAATCCCTGGAATTCTCAGCATTCGAACAACCATCTAGGTAATCCTCATTACGGGTTTGGTGGACAACCTACCTGGCAATGGCGGTATCCTAAACGCATGACGATATGTCTATCACATTCACTTTACATGTGAGAAGACCAATGTTTGCATGTGGATGAGCTTGCTTATGGTACCTTAGATTGTCCCATGGATTAATCTTGCTAAATACAACAACGAAGTTAGTGGAGCTAATTAGGTGATCCTCAATACAGGTTTGTTTGATAGCCTATCTGGCACTGGCGATATCCTGACAAATACCACATAAAAGAACTCAATTGCACACACAGGGATGTGAAATAACTTGGCCAAACTCAAGTCTGATTTATACCTTGTTCAAAAGTCTTGCGAGCTAAATGTATAGTCTTGGCTAGTTAGTTAAAATATCTGAATCTCAGAAAAGCTTAACTACATTTTAAAACAATTGGTACATTTCATTACATCCATCCCCATCCAAACATACAAAAAAATACAAAAACAAAGTTCTCACATGCAAAGTCATTCCACAAAGTCATCACATACGTACAGAAAGCTAGTAAATCTTGTACAGTCTATGGTGCCATCGACAAGTTACCAAAAAATCATTCCATATGCATACATCATATAATTAGAAACATCTCATTCATAATACCACATGCATACATCATCATAAATAACTATGCATAAACAAAAAAACAAATCATGACAAGTGTATAAACACAAAGAACGTCATATGTATATATATCATCAAAAATGCCCACAGGCTACAATGAATCGATCCTCTAACCTCACAACAAAATCTAAAAGCTCAAAAACCCCCAAGCCTAGGGCGTCGAACACCATGATCATGTAGGATCGGTGCGACGGGAACTACCCCCCATGGTGTGGGTCCTATGGGACCCCTCAGGGCAACTGCTGCTAGCCCCCACATCACACCTACTAGCCCCATCCTCATCCAATCACCTGCGACAAGATGATTTTGACTGCTCAGTATCACTACCCCTCGTTCGATGTGAAGACCCACCTCCAAAGGGCTCAGGGAACCGCTCCCCGAGGTGAATGATCTCTCCCGCTAGCTCCATCTAGTGTTGGCACCACTCTGCTCCCACCGATTATACATCGCTACTACATCATCACGATGCTCTTGTTGCATCCATAGGAGATCCCTCTCCCATGTCGCATTGGTATCCCCCTCCTGCTAGTGGGATACAACCCATGCGTTCTCCTGATTCGCTAGCTGAGTTCACAAGAGATCCCTCTCCTATAGAGCCTCCCCTAGCTCCTCATCCCGCCTCCATAGTAGCCTCACCAATCATGCATTCTCAGCATGCACCCCTGCCTCCATGTCCTCCAACACTACCTAATGCATAGGTGAATCCGAGACAATATCCTACTCTGGCTCCCACTACTCTGGGACGTCCTGCATCTCCGGTTGATCCGGAACCCCAAACCCCCCCAAAAATCATCCACCTCTACCATGTCCACATCATCTAGCGGAACACCCCAACCCTCACCTGGTGCGTCTACATCATCACCCCCTATAGTTGCCGCCTCTGCACCCCCTAGAGGCCCCTCGCCTGCCATTGCCGCAAGATCCACCACTGGTCATACTCAACGATAGCCCCAACATCATCCGCATCTGGGACATCAATCACTATATCTGCATCCTCATCCAGTAGTGCAATGACTGACCAAGCTAGATTCCTCTCATCCCCACGGTGTCGATAGACCACGAGCTCACCAGGTAACCCCTAGCGCACCCCAAACTATCATGTAATCCAGCCATATGGGAAACACTCTTGCATAGTCTCATGATGCCCAATCAGCCATCGCCCCCTATGTACCTTTCGAAGCCACTCTCCAGCCTCAGGCCAGGCTGGACAATCCTGGTAGGGGCGCCAAAACACCTCCCCTGGAGTAAGTCAAGCGAAGGCATCGGCATAGTGCCCTATGACACCTACCCATCGTCGACTCTGACCCTGCTCGTCAAATCTTTGCCATAATACCCCGTGTCCAATCTCTCGATCTACCATCTTCGCCTGAGTCATCCAGGGCAACCCCACCAGCCTCTCCATCGCTATGTACTTTCAAGCCCAGCACTGCAACAAGTAGCTGTAACTAATCCCCTTCCACCTTTGACAGCGGACTTCGTACATCTCATCATAGAGTTGTACTAGCAGATTCTGTCCCCAACTCATGATCATAGGTGCCTCCGTCAGGCACTCCACCAATCGAAACACCACCTCTAGCAGGTTCAATGGGAACCTCACGCCCGAAGAGTCGGGAAGCAGCATGTTGGAAATAAGGCCCATTAGTAATGTGTGCCTCACTCCCAACACACCCCTCTCTAACCACCATCACACCAAAATGCCACAAATATGGTAGTCTCCCTCTACCCTCTCCACTGCGCTATCCACCCCCATCTCCTGCCCATGCCCAAAGCAGCATGTCAACACTATTGTCCACTAGTCCCGTGGTGTCGTCCTAATCGGTAGCCCGTCTATCAAAATCCACAGAATCTGATAGATGTCCTCCAAGGTCACCGTCATCTCCCCTATTGGGAGATGGAAGGTGTTGGTCCGGGGATCCCACAAGTTGATTGGGGCCGTCAGATAGGCCCGATCCCCGACCACTGGCTCCAACCGAGTCACCTACTTGAGCCCAAGGGCATCAAGCCACTCCCAATCTGTCAGAGTCAGCGCATCCCGCACTTTCATAAAAACCATGGGCACATGGTACCGAATCTTCACAACCTACGAAATAAAACAAAACAAAAACATTAAAAAACCATGAAAAATTGTACAACCAAAACATGAATATACAATGATGCATAACACCGGAAAATGTACAACGATACAAACAAGTAAATAAAAACTAATTTTTCAGTTCTAGGGTTTTTAACTCTAAGTCTTAACTGATAAATTACAAACAAATTCAAAAATTCACAACAAAACTAATTTGTCAGTCCTAGGGTTTTTAACTCTAAATTGATAAATTTCAAAAAAAAAATGCATAAACAATTTTATAGTTCCTAGGGTTTTTAACTCTAACTGATAAATTAAAAACACACAAACAAAAAAATCAAAAAACTAATTTGTCAGCCTAGGGTTTTTAACTCTAACTGATAAATTAAAAACAAACAAACAAAAACATCACAAAAACTCATTTGTCAGTCCTAGGGTTTTTAACTCTCACGGTCACCTGATCAATTACAAACACAAAAACACAAACCACAACAAATAACTAGGGTTAAATCTATCTTTTTACGCTCAATTTGACCCTACATTTCTAACCTAAGTGTTGATTTTTGTTAAACTAGGGTTATGCGAAGTTTTTTTAAGTTACATTTTAAACTAAGTTTTTAAGCTAAGTTTTAAACTACATTTTGATTTTTGTTTAACTAAGGTTAACTTAATTTTAGCTTAGTGTTAATTTTTTATAGTCTAAGGTTCCATTTTAATTTGAAAAAACACAAAAACAAAAACAACAAACTTGCGGTTTTCCAAAACTGTAACAAACAACCAATAAAGAGGAAGTGCACTCACTGGTCTCGCTTCGGCTCCACCGTTGGATGATCCGGTCCATGAAATCATGGTGGCAGGGAAAATTTGGTAGTGCTTCGCTTCGCAGATTGACCTCCTCCTCCTCAGAGCTCCAAATCGCTAGGAAAAACAAATGCAAATGAGCCCAAAACCCAGTTTTGGCCCTTAAATAGGCTTTTTGAGCCTGTATTCATTCCTCCCTAAGACGAGCGCTTTGGTTAGTGATCTTCCCACCCTAGGATGATTACTAAATAGGTATCTGTCCCACCCAGGGATGAATACAGAGCAAAAACTTCAAAAGCAGCAAAAATATGCACCAAAATGCACCAAAAACAAGCAATAAAACTGTCCAATGAGAGTGCTTTTGCACTTGGCATCCCGGGCATGCAAAATAGATGTCGGGGTCACAAATCCACACTATATTATTCCCTAAGAAGGCTATCATAGCCAGACCACTCCACAGGAAGACGGATTTTTGAGAATTTCATCCCCAAATGGCATCACAAGAAGGGTCACAACCCAACCAAAAATAGCAATAACATTGCCGAAAGAAGGCGCTTTTGCGCCTATCCTTCTTGGCATCCAAAACAAACGTTTGGGTTACAAATTATCACTATCCTACTCCCTAAGAAGGCTACCATAGTCGGACCGCTCCACGGGAGGATGGATTTTTGCCAATTTCAACTCCACAATGCGTCACAAAAAGGGTTAAAACCCACCAAAAAAAGGTCCGAATGTTCACAAACTACTTGAGCATTCAACAGTAAACATCTGAAGGCACCCTTACCTAAGTCATCTTGTGTCAAGTGACTCATCGATTTTCTCATGTCGGTCATTACCTCATCGATTCGTCGCTTGAGGGGGTAGTCACACTTAGTCACCAATCAACAAAAACACACCCAACCATGGAAATGGCATGCATTCAAAGGATCATTGACAAAGACAATCATGCCCCTGCTTGGGGCAGCAAACAAGCAATAATCACAAGCTGATCAAAAACTTGGCATTCATGAATCATTAACTCAAGGTTCCCACAGATAAAAGGTTGCACCCTTTGCCTATTCATGACTGATCAATGACCAAGCTCAAGTAACACCTCACTGAACAAGGTTAACACTTGACTTTAGTTTCTTAGCTCGTCAGAAGCAAGGATTCAAGAATGTGTGCCCTTTCCATACTTGGGGCATCAAGATTTGGTTAGGTTACTGAGAAACCCTAATCATTAGTGCTTTGGTTATCTATTTTTGCTCGACGCTGCGCCTTGCACAACACATCCCAAAAAGGGGCATCTATAGACACCAAAACAGCACCAATCCAATTATGTGACAACAAGCACCGATCGCATTGACACACACAACCCCCAGGGCAGCCCCCAGAGGTTAAAAATTGGTCCTAACCACTCCCAAAAGTAGTTTGGAAGGTCAAAGGTCATGTTGGTCATGAATCTGCCACAGGAAAGGATTTTTATAAAAAATGCACCCTAGACCCGGCCAACATTGAAAGGCTGGGAGAAAGAAATGTCTCCCAGACCAATCTCCAGAGTGGGCTGGTTCCCTTACTATTCTAAGCTTGTTTTCAGATTAAAGTTACAGGAAAGAGATTATAAATGTACATAAAGAAACAAGAAAAACATGGAAAGAAATGGGAAATATAGCCATGGGCCGAATTTGTTAGATCGAGGAAAAGAAACTCAGCAAGATGAACCTTCAAGTGTAAGAACAACATATAATAACAAAAACCATCATAATTCATCTACGACCTTGCGCAAACTACCTCCAAAATTGCATTCCAGGACTTACTTCCTTACAAGCAGTATTTAAATTCAAATGCAGAATTTAAATCTAACAACAAATCGAAAAGACAAGCATAAATTAGAAATACATGAAATAGAAGGAAATTACACAAAAAAATGTTTTCAGAATCAGAGGCCAAATCTCTTTCATTTATGCAAGACAACTTGAACGTTTCCAGCAAATATCTCTCAAACTCCCGACACTTGTTCTTGAGATTTACATTGATTTATATAGAGGTCTTGCCTCTTTGCAGTCATTTAAAACTTGCGGCAGACTTCCTCGAGATCTACAACTATGCAATGAAAACAAGGAAATGATATCCTTAAATAGCCTTGAAAAAACCCAAAAATTAAATGCCATAAGGAGGAGTCGACCATTTTCATTAAATGATGTTCTTGAAAATGTGCATGAAATCGTTAGAAAAATCATGAACAATAGCTTCAAATCCTAGAAATCTTCAATTCTAGTAGCTTGGGCGCATTCTTCTACCTTGACTGCATCGAAAAGCAACAACACATTAAATTATGGAGTGCTTTGAATCATCGGAACTCGTAAAACTGTATCGGGTTGTTTGAACTGTGTTCTGGTGGGAAATTGTAACAGGCTGCAAAAACGTGATAGGTCACAAAATCATGACGTCTTTCTGCTCCGTACACTTCTGCCGCTTTGAATCGTAAAAACCAACCATGTCACGAAATCGCTATGTATTCGGATTCTTTATCTCCTTTGCAACCCTGAATCGTGAAAACACAACGTTGCGTGATATCGTGACATCCGTACAATTATGCTCTTCCTCTGCTTCATTTTCGCGAAAATGCGACAATACGCGATTTCACTACATCCTTCATCTCTCTGTTCTCTTCGGTGCATCAAATCGTGAAAACATGACATCGTGCGATTTCGTTGCATCTTTTCGCTGGCACTTTCATCATTCTCTCCATGTCACAAAAATGAGACAATGCACGAAATTGCTACACTATCTTCCCACTGCTCAGTATTGGCTTTTACATCACGAAAATCAACCATGTCGTGATTTCGCTACAACTTTTTTGCATGTTGTACGGCCCTGCTTCTAAGCTGCGAAAATGCGACACTCTTGCCTTAATATCTCTTCAACTTCCACCATGTCGCAATTTCGCTACAAGTTCTACCTCCTTGGACTTTGCTGTTCACTAACCGCGAAAATGGAACACTGCACGATTTCGCTACATCTCTCTGCTCTTAGTCTTTCTCCAACAATGTGTCACGAAATTGCTACCATTTCTTGACTTAAGCCTTTCTTGCTCACTGTGTCACGATTTCATGACGTCTGCTTGCATTCTTCACTGTTCTCACTTTCTGTCATGATTTCGCTACAACTTCGTCTTGCTTGAATGTTTTCTCAAAAGTGTCGTGATATCGCTACGCCATTCGTGCCTTAGACTCTTTTCATCCAATGCACCGCGATAACGGAACACGTAGCGATTTTGCTACATCTTTGCTTAGCTTGGGTTCATCATTCAACTAGCGCAAAATCGCTACCATTTTTACAACTTGAGCCTTTCTATCCACCCACGCCACGAAAACGCGATGCGTCACGATTTCACGATGTCTTTTGCTCTTATGTGCCGTGTGCCATATTGTGTCACGATTTTGCTACCTTTTTGAGTCTCGTCGCTTGTCATTCAGTTATGTCATGATTTCGTGACAACTCTGCACTCTGCCCTCCGTTGACCATTTTGATCGCGAAAATCTAACACATCGCGATATCGCGATGGTTTTGCCCCCTGCTGCCGTTGACTGCATTGACCGCAATTTTTTGACACGTCATGAAATCGCTATGACTTTGCATTTGTTTTCTCTCTCCTCGGAAGACCCACGATAATGCGACATGTCGCGATATCGCGACGGTTTTCAACTTTGGCTCTCCATGTTTTTTTTTGTCACGATTTCACGACAGTCTTCGAACTTAGTCATTTTTTGCATCAAAACCTATAGAGGAATTAGAATTTCAACAGCTTATGCATGAATAATCAGTAATCAAAATAAATGTGGCAAAAATTCCAACATTCTTGGCAGCTCATGGGGTATACAGTTCTGCTGTATGTAAGAATCCTAGGCCTAAATCCGTTGGGCAACAGAGTCAAGAAAACTTAGAACAGAAAGCTAGCTGTTGGGGTTCATCTCGGGGACTGCTGCAACAACTTTTGTTGAATAACTGAAACTTAAAGAATCTGCATTTGGCTCAACTAATCAGGTGTTGTAAAATAATCTCCATGAAAGCACCAGTGCTACAAAAATAGAAATGAATGGAATGAGATCCTGCAGATGCGTAGGCGATGAAATGCAAATGGAATAGTGATATGATGGAATGGGGAAGTAGAGGAGTGAGGCGGTAGATATAGGAACAGAATGCTTCTGTACTACCAGCTATGATGGAAGGGGAATGAAAGTAAATTAACTAATGAAATGGAAGTGTAATAAATGATGAGAAAGGTGTGAACCATGGATAAACTACGATAAATGCTAAAATGACAACAAAATTAGAAGAAAGGGATAAAAAGAAGCAGGAATAATAGGAAAGGGGAAAAAGAAACAATAGCAGTGGCTTTTTCTTTATTGTAGAAGAAAAAGAAGGAGGAAAATGAAGAAGGGAAGGGAAAAAGAAAAAGGAAGGGGAAGGAAGAAATTGCTAGAAAGCCACCAACTGCTGGGAGAGGAAGAAGAAAACAGAAAGAAACACAAGCACCTACGGCTCGCATGCAAAAATAGCTGAGGTGGAAAAATAAAAACAATACTTTTTTTTTTCTTTTCTTTTTCTATTTTTTTTTTGCTATGTACAAGGTAATGTCCGAATTAGACGTAAAATTCCAGGAAAGACACAAACCCAAACATGATTCTGTCTCCTAGATCCCAGACTCTTGACAGATGCTCAGTAAACTTGTGGTTCTTGATCAGCTCATAATCACCAAGGTTCTATAATTGTAGCACTCCAAGTGTTCCAACCTTCTTGAAACCTAGGCATGATCATTTTGTCTCGATATTAGCACCATTTTTGTATTGTGTTCCATCAAAATAAAGTTGATCTGGCAGAGAATCTTGTTCAAATTGATCAAGAGGGAACTTGAATTCAACTTCTTCAGACTACTTTGTAATGAAATAACAACCAATTTCAGTCTAGATCATCGCATTGAAATTGAGCATTGAAAACTCCTTCTCCAAACCAGGATCCTCCAACTCTTCAGCTTGATGAGTGTCGTTTAATTCATCATTTGATCATTATTTATCAATTCGGGCAGGTGTCCTAAGGCTGTTTACGATAGTCAATTCAGGCAAGTGTAAGACACTCCATTCATAAAATGGCTTTATTGGTAGAACAGTTAGTGTTTGCTGGGGGTTCTTCTGTCACTCTAAACCCTATGAACTGAAAGGAAACTAAATTATGCTTGCTGAAATAAAACTGTAGAAATGAAATAACAGTCAAAGAAACCTATTTACTTTTGCTAAATCTGGAAATGCACTCAAAACTGAATTAAAATTGCTGAAATGAAAGTTGCTGAAATTAGAATTGCAGAAAATAAACTTAACTATCTTGCAAAATAAAAGAACAGATCTAAAAATAAACTCAGAAATGATAAAGAAACTACAAATTCTGAAACTGGAAATAATTTCAGCAAAATAAAGAAGTGCAGAAAAATGACAAGTTTCCTGTTATTCTCGTCGCAGTACATAATTAAACAAGAAAACCTGGTATAAACCTTCTTCTCGCTCCCGGGAGTGGCCCTTGCTCCCTGGTTCATAAGAAGGTGAAGAAGTAGCTCTGGTTTTCTACTTAATCACTCCTTCAATCATAAAGTAAAACTGACAAAAACTGCACTTTTTATTGAATTAAAAACATGCAGGAAAATTCTGCATATTACTGCTACAGAAATCTGATTTCACAATATTCAGAATTACACTAATTGCAATCCTAATTCTCCCTACACAGCTCAACCCAGATGGGAGCCGGTTATTTATATTAAAAACATGCTAAATCAGATGTGGAATGATTCAAATTTCGTGCATTTTAGGAATGTCGTTAAAACTGCATTCCTAAAATGCAGAATATGGTTACATGAATGAAATCTATTCATTGCACACTTGCTGGAGGTCTTCTGCGTTGAAAAAGATGCATAACAGATTTACATAGCTATCCCTATCATTCTCCTACAATTTGTTGTCTTTCCTGAGCTGTTCTGGTCAAAACTGTGCTTTTTCGGTTATTCCGGAGCAGTCCTGTTATTCCGGAGCAGAATCCCTGTTTTTTCCAGAGCAGCGCCAGAATGACTGTTTTCAACACAGTTTGCGGTTCTTTGGCCGAGCATTTGGTGGACCAGACTTGTAAGTCTTTCAACAACCTGGTCACACGCTTTCCTAAGTTGAATTTGACCAAATCCCAAGCCATGCAAATCTGGCTGGAATTTGTCCAAGTCAAAACAGTTAAAAATAGTTTTGCACAGCTTGCAGTTTTGACCTATTTTTAGTGCTATTTTCTGCATTTGACAACTTCAGAGAGCATGATATGAATGATATATATTCCACACGTGATTGCACTTAACACATTTCACAATAAATCATTATTTATCAACAAAACTTATGCAAAAAATACATAAAATTAGTAAAAATAGAATATTATGCTTCTAAACATTCAAACATGTAAATAGTAGTAAATATTGCATTTCATCAGCAAAATTAACATTAAAACATATCAAAAAGGTCTATTAAGGATGTCTAAAATAATAAAAAATGAGGCAATATTTGGCCTCATCATCCCCCCCAACTTATTCTGATGCATGTCCTCATGCATTCTGTGAGGCTACAATAGAGCAGAGATCCTTGTCCATGACTCTCTCTTGGTAGCTGAACTTTGGACCAGGAATCCTGTAAAAACCTCTGATTTCCTTTATCTGCTTGAGCCATGCATGAAACTGATCATCTGGTCGGGGGTCTTCATCAAAAAACCATGGAACATGAGTGATTACAATGGGCAATCTGTATCTTAATCCTATCCACCGATGTTGCAACTCGTTGAATAACTTGCATGATACCTTCAGCTCTTCTTTTTGACCACTGCAAGTTATTGGGGGAGATAGGTTCTTTCTTCTGCAAGGAAAGAGGTAACTCTCCCCAACGATTTCTACAGGCTGCTAAAGCACTATTAAAATGTTGGTGAGTAAAATTCTGAAAATCGACTAAGCATCTCTGAAGATTAGTTTCATAAATTTTTCTCACCTTTTCTTCCCTCATCATAGTAAAATGTTGATTGGCTGCACCCCTGTAATCACCATGCATCGGCCTCAGATATAGTGCTGCATTTGCCTCATTATCCTTAATCATCTGCTTCTGTTGTTCCCAATATTCCTGATTTTGCAGAGTGGACAGGAAAGCTCTTAACTGAATATCCCCTGTAAAAATGTGAGGTAGGAATGTGTCATCATCAGGCATAAAGAAATTATGTAGGAATAACTCACACAGCAGATTTTTCTGTTCTGTTGGGCTGTGCAAGTAGGTATCCACAAATTCTTCAGATTTTCCAATTTGTATGGCAAATTAGAGTGGATTCTCATAATTTGCCAACGGATAAATATTTATCTAAGGATTAAGGTGTAAAACCTTGCAGTGTCTTCTCGCACCGGACTAAACACTCGCATTCCGACGGAGATCCCGCACTTGGTTCTTCAATTTTGTTATTTCCGCCTCTTTAGCCTCACATTTTTCCTCCAAAGGTTTCAAAGCTAAAACCTTTTCTTCCAACCTTTGGCATTTCATCATCCACTTTGATAAATCTGTATTATATTCCTCAAGTGGAACCATAAGGGGATTGCGAACAGGTTGTCGCATTTGAGGAACAATATGAACCTGTATCTCTTTGTCAGTCATGTCAACCTTGATAGAATTTGTTTGTGTTTCCTTTTCTTCTATTTCTGCCAAAGGTAAAGTTGACCTCGTACCTCCTTGTTCCTCTTTTTGTCATAGGTAATTCAGTTTGAATTCCCATGTCCTGTGTTACTATGAGGGGTTCATATAGTTCAATATCTAAGTAAGAATTGAGGAGATCAGAAGTTGTTCCTGTCCCTGTTCTCCTTCAATATCCATTATAGGTTCTTCCCTGATTGGTGAGTCTACTACATGTGCAGTTGCTAATTCTAACAAAATGTCAGCCATTTGAGTGTCATGCATACTTTCATCAGGTTGTGGCTCTAAAGATGCAATTTTAGCTTTTAAACTTGCCACTTCTTTCTGCAACATTGCAATTATTTGATCTTTTTCTGAAATAGAAGCTTGACACTTTCCTATCCAACCGGTTTGTGTTTTTACCACACTTCTTGCTGCAAATAGCTGTAGTTGGATATCTTCTTCTTCCTCCTCGCTTCTTCTTCTCTCGGATTTTTCTCCCGTCTCCGACTCTTCTTCCCTCCCTCTTCCTTAGAATCGAAATCTGAATAATCCACCAAGACTACTCTGGTGGATGTAGGCTCTTATGTTTGTGGTATGTTCCATTCTATCGCTTCTTGACCTCCTTGGTCAAATGATGTTTTACCCTTTTGAAGTCTTGCAGACCTTCGTAATGTTTGAACAGGAGATTTTCTTTTTCCTGTTTTGGGCATTTTTTGAATAGATTCTCCTGGTTCTACCTCATCAGAGCTATTGGACTGCAACACAGTCACATCTGCTAAAAATGATACCCTTCTGCATTTTTTAGCAGAGTCTATTCCAACATGCTTTTCTCTTTGCCTTCTAGTTCTAGAAGAGGGAGGTCCCCGTGGAGAGGATGGACCCTCTTCTTGGACAGACTCTGTTTCAATCACTGGCTCAGGTGTTTCTATTTCTTCCTCGTCTATGCCAGGATTTCCAGTTTGTTCTACAGACCTAGGGCTTTCAACTTGTTCTGCAGACCTAGGGCTTTCAACTTCTTCTGCTTCAGCTGCAAATGCAGGGCTTCTAGTTTCATCCCATGGAGCAAAGAATCTGTCAAAGCTCCGCAAATTACCCCTAAAGTGATGTTTACAGATTATTTTAATCAAACCATGATGCCTAGGGGTTCCTTTTCCCTCCTGATATTTCTTGGCCATAGATTTTAAATTTTCATAAAAATACAGGGGAAAATTGACTTGGAATTCAGGGTTTGTGTGGCCATATCTCAAATAAATTAGAATTCTCATATGGTGCCCTGATAAAACAACGTACTGACCTTCACAAGTAATAAATCTAATCATCCATTCGGCTACTTCATCCCAGGGAGACTCCAGACTTTCCATTTTAACTCCTTTACAAACATTTTTACTCATGACATATTCGATAGGTTTATCATTTTCCGCCCTAAATTGGTTGGCCAATTCACTTAGGGTATTTCTAGCTATTTTCCCAAGATTAATTCCTTGCAAAGGAAATTCAGTAATTTGGCTCAAAATATCTCGGAGTTACCTGGATTGTCATGCCATTGATGTTGATCCCGTTGTTTCGAAGGTTCGTGCAAATTCTGCAGCCAACCCTTCGGAGTTCCCATAAAATTTTTGCAGAAACGACATCAAACCAACGATCGGTGAAAATTTGCAAGCAGCGTAGGATTTTCCAAAGATGAAGTCGGCATTTTCTGGTTCACTCTCGTTCTTCCCGCCGCCCATTTTTCCTTGCTCTGCTCGCGAATATGTTTCGCTCGAATGACAGCCTTAGCGTACATGCACTGGAATGACAGGTTCTAGCGTACATGCATTGGAATGATAGTTCTTGCGCCGAAACAGAGCATGTAAAACCAACTTGTTGATTCGTTATTTTTAAAACCGATGGAATATGCTGAAAATGAGGAAAAATTAATGCCAATGCAGATTACACGATCACGGTTTGCTGAGTTGGCATCCATTAATTTGATGTGAATTTTTCAAGACAAACAAAATCTGTTTTCGATGTGCTTTGATGCGTGTGCCATGATTACGCGTATCACGAAATTATGATATCTAAATATCATGAATTTCAAAAATCACGTGTTCCATAATCGCTTGCCACGTGTTCCTGCATGAATCTTTTAAGAAATGTCAACTTATTCCGACGCACTGCGCACATGTCGTTATTTTGTCGTTCCGGAGCATATCCGTCAATACTCATTCCGAGCACAACTGTCATTACCCATTCCAGAGCACAACTGTTATGGAGCTTTTGATGTTCCGAAGCAGTGGTTATTCGGAAGCAAACTTCATTCCGAAGCATATGTCATTCCGAGCATATGTCATTCCCCCTTTTCATTGACTAATTTAGACATCCCCAATTTAAACCTTATGAATGCTTTAAATGCTAATCAAGTGAATCTATACACTACATACCTTAACTATTTACAATATTTAAAATGTAAAGAAACACATACCTGTCTTGACTACCTTTCTACATTTCATACAATTGATTAGCTTTGTTGTTTGTCTGCTGACAAGTGCAGTATTGTAATTCTGAAAAACACAAACAATATGGGTGATGGCAATGACAATGGTGGTGAATGACAATGGCACAAAAATGATAATGCTAAGGAATGAATGGTGATGGATATGGCGATGGAATGGATGATGGAATGGGACTTAGTAAACATGCCAGATAACTGGTTTTCATGTAAACTAATTTTTTTTTTTTTTTTGACAAAAACTATACTATCGCTGCTTCAGTGGAAGAAGGGAATTCTTCCATTAAATGCACATCCAAGTGCTCTATTTGTTTTAAGAATTCATTTTTAGTTAGTGGCTTATGGTAAATCCGGAGACGATGTCCATTAACCACTAACTTCCTTCGCGAATCATCAATTGGTGAGAGACGAACTGCTCCATTCGAGAAAACCTCTTCAATCTGGTATGGTCCAAGCCACCTTGTCTGCAACTTCCCAGGAAAATCTTCATAACGGGAGTCAAACAATAATGCCCAATCCCCTTGCTAGAATTTTCGTTCTTGGATATGCTTATCATGCCATATTTTACGTTGTGCTTGAATCATCTCGTTCTGATGCAAAGCGTCTCTTCGTATTTCATCCAATGCATTGAGTTGCAGGATCCGGTCCTTTTGTGCCTGTGACAAATCAATACCAACTTCCAAAGCAGTTCAAAGAGTTAGTAATTCAAATTCAATGGGCAAAAGGGGTTTTTTACCATAAACCAATTCAAAAGGGGTAAATCCCGTAGTGGATTTCCAAGTAGTGTTATAAGCCCAAATTGCTTCAGGTAACCTTTCTACCCAATTCCTTCTATGAACTGCTACAGTTTTGGTCAATATTTTCTCTAATTCCCTATTTGTCACTTCAACTTGACCATTGGCCTGTGGATGATAAGGAGAGGACTTCCTGTGCTTGATTTCATATAATTTTACAAAGGCTTCAACAACCTTTGAAATAAACTGAGGTCCTTGATCAGAAGTAATAGACTGTGGGGCTCCAAATCGTAGAAAAATCTGTGAATACATAAAATCAGCCACTTTGTCTTCTCGGGCATGCTTAAAGGCACGGGCTTCTGCCCATTTGGTTACATAATCAACACATACTAGGATGTGCACCTTCCCTTGGGAGGGTGGATCAATAGGTCCTACAAAATCTAACCCCCACCTCTCAAACGGTTCTACACCTAATTGAGGTCGTAAAGGCATTTCATTTATGAAAGTAGGCTTACCCATTCTTTGACATGCATCACAATTTCTAATATACCTTTTTACATCCTTATGCAATGATGGCCAGTAGTAACCAAGCACCCAAAATCTTTCGAATGGTATGTTTTACCGAATAATGCCCTCCCGAAGGTTCATCATGACAGGCTCTCAAAATGTCATATATCTCATCCTTACGAACACACCCGCGTAAAACATGATCAGGACTGCATTTAAACAATATTCCTTTTATCCATTCAAAAGAAGAGCTTTGCTTGATTAACTATTTTTTTTGTTTTGAGGTAAAATGAAGTGGAATCTTCCCCGTAGCTAAATAATTAGCTATATTCGCAAACCATGGAGTTTGAATAGAGACAGCAAACAATTTTTCATCAGGGAATGCGTCTTCAACTAGTTCTTCGGCTTCGCATTTGGCAATCTTGACAAGAAATCTGCCACTACATTAGCCTTTCCTGGTCTATTTACTATAGTAATATCAAATTCCTGCAGTAAAATCAACCAACGAATAATTCGTGCACTAACCAAAGGCTTATTCATCAAATATTTGATAGCAACATGATCTCGTATGGATGAATACAGGATAACCTGTGATATAGTGTCGAAACTTGTTAATGGCATATACTATAGCTAAGAATTCCTTCTCAGTTGTAGTGTAATTCTTTTCAGCTCCCGTCAAGTTTTTGCTAATATAATAAATGGCATAGTGTTGTCCATTTTCAACCTGCCCTAGTGCGGCTCCAATAGCAGTATTGGAGGCATCACCGAATATGAAAGGGCAGCCCCCGGTTAGGTCCTCTTAGTACTGGCGGACTGGTTAGCTTTTCTTTCAAAGCTTCAAAGGACTTGTGGCAATCATCGCACCATACAAATTCAGAATCTTTCATTAATAATGCAAACATTGGATTAGCAATGGTACTGAAATCAGTAATGAATCTGCGATAAAAGCCAATATGTCCTAAGAAACTACGGACATCAGTTTGAGATTTCGGAGGAGGAAGACTCTTGATGACCTCTACTTTCTTAGGATCAACCTTAATACCGTGAGCAGAGATATGATGTCCTAAAACAATTCCTTCCTCCATCATCAAGAAACATTTTTCAGGATTAAGAGATAAATGATATGCTTCACAACGTATTAGAACCTTTTCAAGTTGCTCTAATGTATACTCAAATGTGTCACCAAACACCGTGAAATCATCCATGTAAATCTCTACACTCTCATTGGTTAAATCAGAAAAAATGGCCAAGACAACTCGTTGAAATGTTGCCGGTGCATTACATAATCCAAAGGGTAATACTCTATAAGCAAATGTCCCCCAAGGACATGTGAAAGTTGTTTTTTCCTCGGTCTTCTCGGTGCCACTTGGATCTCGGTTATACCCACTAAAACCATCCAAAAAACAGAAATATTTCTTACCAAAGAAGAGTGTCCAAAGACTTGGTCTATAAAGGGTAATGGAAAGTGGTCCTTGTGTGTGACTTTGTTTAATTCCCCGTAATCCACACACACTCTCATCTTTCCATTCTTCTTAGGCACAATAACTAATGGAGAAACCCATTGACTATCTCGAAATCGGATAAATGAATCCTACTTCCAACAATTTTTCAATTTCTTCTTTAACAATGTCTTTTAAAGCAGTGATTCAGTACGTCTCTGCGGTTGTCTAACCGGTTTGACATCCTCGTGTATATCCTATGTGTGCATACATCAGGGTGGATTCCAACCATATCCGTATAATTCCAAGCAAAAGCTTGAACATTTTTCTGCAAAACAGTAAATAGTTTGGCTTCTTGATCGTCACCAACCAACTCGTTAACATTTACAGGTTTTCCCGGTTGAATTTCAATTTGCTTGACTCCGGATAAACAGAGTTAACATGTTCATATTTGCTGATCAAAGCATTTAAAGGACAATGATGTGGTTGCAGATCATGGAATACTCTTGATTCTGAGTTAAATGCAATACCTGATGGAAGCATTGGCATAGGACAAGTGAAAGAAGTCAAAAGATGATGATGCCACCCATGTGGCAATGTAAAGGAACTTTCATGAAGTGGAATAGATGGTAAATGTTCAACAACTTGTTCATCATCTTTCCATAATAGGCGATTGACCAGAACTTGATCATCCCTGAGGCCTTCTTCATGCAATGTATTCACCAAGACTGTTTCATGTTCAAAAATTTCTCTCTGGTGAATTCAATTCTTCAATGTGTTCCTGTACTACAATGGTGGCAAGGGTAACAAGAGGCTCCTGTTCTTCATCGGACTCAGGATACCATAACTGTCCAAAAAATTTAGATGATGGTTTAGCAGGTGGATACAAAGAAATTTTCTTAAGATCTACTCCATTTGAAATAGTCATTTCTCCTGATCTACAGTCTATGAAAGCAACTGCAGTAGCAAGCCAGGGTCGTCCTAGGATGATAGGATAGCCATTAGCTGTACTCCTAGGTTGTAATACTAGGAAATCTACAGGGTATTCCCAAGAAGATACTTCAATGGGAACATCCTCCAAAAGTCCTTCTGGTTTGGCAACTGACCTATCCCGCCATTTCCAAAACCGTAGCCGTAGGACTCAAATCGTTGAGCTGCAATTTCTGCATAATATCTTTGGTCATGACATTAATTGCAGCTCCTAAATCAATAAGTACATTGGGAATTTGAACCAATCCTACAGTAATGGTGATTACTGGACTTCCCGGATCACCATATTTGGGAGGTACTAATTTCCCAGAGAGAAGATCAACCAACTTTCCATTCACTTGTACAGTTTGTGGAAAGGCTTTCTTCTTCTTACCAGGTTTCCTTATGCATAAATCCCGAATGGTTTTCTTAATCAATGGTACATCCTTGATTGCCCGCAACAGAGGAAGTGAGATTGACATTTTCTTTAATTCTGTGATTAACTCTGATTCAGGGGTAGTGATGGGATGATCAAACCTTTCAAGAAATGGTAAATCTGATGTGACACGTTCAGATTTTCTTTGTAAGTTTTCTGCATTCCTTTGCTCTGATTGTATTTTTTCTGGACTTGAAATTTCTGGAATTTCTTCAATCGTAGGTGGAGCATGGTCAGGTAAGACCTTCCCTGAGCGTAATTGGATGTTACCACAGTCAAGTACATGAACTGCAGCAGTATCTTCAGACTCAGCCTCATAAACAGGGGCTGTTTGTCTGACATTATTGGGGTTAGTCACAGGCTGAGCTGGGAGTGGAGGTTGTTTTACTGGTTGTGCTTGTTGATGTTGTGTTCTTCCCTAAAAATTTGGATTAGGAGCTGGCAGCAAATTTTGAGTTTGCCCTTGATACCTTTGCTGTCCTTGATGGGATTGATATTGCTGGCCTTGATAAGGTTGATATTGTTGTGGTGGAAATGGTTGTCCTTGATATTGTTGTCCCCATATTTGTCCTTGTTGTGTCCATTGTGGAGGCATGGTATACCAAGGTGGGTTCATCCATCCAGATTGTGACCAATCTGGAGGAACTGTCCAAGGTTGATTCCAAGGTTGTGCAGAAGCTTCTGCCCATGGCATATTCATATTCCAAGGAGATTGTCCCCAGTTTGGAAATCTAGGAGCATTGGGATATTGTGCATAACCACCACCAGGTCTTTGCCCAATAGCATTGAGTTCTTCTGCTTGGGTGCCCAAAACAGATTTTAGATGAGGCAACAAAGGGCATTTATCTCGTTGAATGTTCCTTGGAACAAATTCCACAAATAGAAGTTTTGTTTAGGGGGCAATCCCGCAAGGCATGCTTACTCCTACACCTTGGGCAATAAATTGCTAAAGGTGGTGTAGAATTATTTCTTGTGTTTTTCTCACCTAATGTAGTATTAAGTTGAACAAGGATATCAGTTTTTAAATTGGCCATTTCCTCCATCAACTCTTTCATACCATTATTGCCAAAATTCTTTTTCTTTCTTCGTTGGTGAGTACGGGAATAATTTTTGCATAACTCCACAATCTCGTCAAGGTCAAGTTGATCTATGTCTCCTTTTCCCATTAAATCTAACACTTCCCTAGATTCATCCCGTAATCCTCTTAAGAGAATAGGCTTTAAGAAATCAGGTTCTACAGCACCACACCTCTTTTGGACAAAGGCAAAGCGATCAAGATAATCTTCTAAACTCTCATCCTCTTCTTGCTTGATCCTAAACAACTCATCTTTCCCTGTTTCTTACTCTACAATAATCCCGATATTTATTTAAGAATGCAGCCTCCATCTCATCCTGGTAGTAATTGAGTTAGGTTCAAGATTGCTCATGAACCATCGGAGAGCAACGATCCTTAAGTGTGGAAGGAAACAACTTCAATTTTTGATTATCATTTATGTAGTCATAAGTCTGACATAACACTTTGAATTCAAACAAAAATTGATCAAGATCTTCTGCAACAGTTCCCCTAAAGATTGGCAATATAGATGGGGAGATTGTTTTCATGGGGGCATCTAGAAGTGGATCCAACCGAATAGGATATTCAAAAGTTTTAGGAGAATCATCAGGATCAACATATCCACCTGTTGTTGCTGCTGCAGCCATAGTTGTCTTCTTTCTAAAGGATGATGGAAATAGTTTAGTCGTAGGGGAGTGTTTAGCAACCTAGTGCTTCAAAAAGCTCCTTTTCTAATTTTTCCAACAATTCTTCTGATGAAGAAGGTATGTCTGGCTTTTCCTCAGTGATTTCAAATGAAGGCAATTCTTCATCAGACCGAGTAGGTCTCTTTGGTGGCTCATAGCCACTTCGGATAAACCTCCCTCTTTCGTCTCTCAGCCTATGCATTCATGCACATTTACTAAACAGACTGTAGAATTTACAAGAACTATTTTCTGTATCCAGCCTACATTTCTTGACCTACTTAGATTTGACTAACAACACCATGTTCCCCGACAACGGCGCCAAAAATGATGAGTGTCGTTTAATTCATCATTTGATCATTATTTATCAATCCGGGTATGTGTCCTAAGGCTGTTTACGATAGTCAATTCAAGCAGGTGTAAGACACTCCATTCAGAAAATGGCTTTATTGGTAGAACAGTTAGTGTTTGCTGGGGGTTCTTCTGTCACTCTAAACCCTATGAACTGAAAGGAAACTAAATTATGCTTGCTGAAATAAAACTGCAGAAATGAAATAACAGTCAAAGAAACCTATTTACTTTTGCTAAATCTGGAAATGCACTCAAAACTGAATTAAAATTGCTGAAATGAAAGTTTCTGAAATTAGAATTGCAGAAAATAAACTTAACTATCTTGCAAAATAAAAGAACAGATCTAAAAATAAACTCAGAAATGATAAAGAAACTACAAACTCTAAAACTGGAAATAATTTCAGCAAAATAAAGAAGTGCAGAAAAATGACAGGTTTCCTGTTATTCTCGTCGTAGACAGTAATTAAACAAGAAAACCTGGTATAAACCTTCTTCTCGCTCCCGGGAGTGGCCCTTGCTCCCTGGTTCGTAAGAAGGTGAAGAAGTAGCTCCGGTTTTCTACTTAATCACTCCTTCAATCATAAAGTAAAACCGACAAAAACTGCACTTTTTATTGATTTAAAAACATGCAGGAAAATTCTCGCATATTACTGCTACAGAAATCTGATTTCACAATATTCAGAATTACACTAATTGCAATCCTAATTCTTCCTACATAGCTCAACCCAGATGGGAGCCGGTTATTTATATTAAAAACATGCTAAATCAGATGTGGAATGATTCAAATTCAGGCATTTTAGGAATGTCGTTAAAACTGCATTCCTAAAATGCAGAATATGGTTACATGAATGAAATCTATTCATTGCACACTTGCTGGAGGTCTTCTGCATTGAAAAAGATGCATAACAGATTTACATAGCTATCCTTATCATTCTCCTACAATTTGCTGTCTTTCCTGAGCTGTTCTGGTCAAAACTGTGCTTTTTCGGTTATTCCGGAGCAGTCCTGTTATTCCGGAGCAGTATCCCTGTTGTTCCAGAGCAGCGCCAGAATGACTGTTTTCAACACAGTTTGCGGTTCTTTGGCCGAGCATTTGGTGGACCAGACTTGTAAGTCTTTCAACAACCTAGTCACACGCTTTCCTAAGTTGAATTTGACCAAATCCCAAGCCATGCAAATCTGGCTAGAATTTGTCCAAGTTAAAACAATCAAAAATAGTTTTGCACAGCTTGCAGTTTTGTCCTGTTTTTAGTGCTATTTTCTGCATTTGACAACTTCAGAGAGCATGATATGAATGATATATATTCCACACGTGATTGCACTTAACACATTTCACAATAAATCATTATTTATCAACAAAACTTATGTAGAAAATACAGAAAATTAGTAAAAATAGAATATTATGCTTCTAAACAATCAAACATGTAAATAGTAGTAAATATTGCATTTCATCAGCAGAATTAACATTAAAACATATCAAAAAGGTCTATTAAGGATGTCTAAAATAATAAAAAATGAGGCAATATTTGGCCTCATCATAGTTAGCATATGAATAACATCTTTTTCTTCTATCTTCTCAATATGAAAAGTGGAAGGTTTCTGATTATAGATCCGGAATCATCTTCCTTTGAATGAAATCTCTAAATGAGAATAATCCAGTGCAAGTTAACCGCCCAAATTTGTAGTAAACTCTCTAGATAAGCACATACTAAAATACGGTTCTAGATCCACCATAACTATCTCCTAGATGATTGTAATCTGGGGCATATTATGCAAAACAATTGGGACATCCTTGATTACACCCACTGTTTTCATAGGAGTGCCATCTAACTACAAAACTCTAGGGCTACTTCATGTGAATTCCATTCCCATTGCTTCATAGACTGCCTTAGGCACGACAGTTGTAGTGGTACCAGAATTGATCAGGCAATTATGTACGATCCAACCCTCCATCCTGAGTGACAGATAAAACGGGGGTGGTCTACTCCTGCTAGTGGCTGCAGAAGTTAAGGTTTGAGCCATAACTACCTGGACTGGAGCTTTCCCCTTACTTTGTATGGTCTTCAGGGATTCCTGTAAGAGATCTACCTATCCAGGCAACTGTAAGGTGTCATACAGACTTACCTTAGCTGGTATCCATTTAAGTTCTTCAACAATGTTGTACTGCATGGAGGTCTGTTCCTTCCTGCCACTAGAAAATTCAAATGTGCTCTTCAATTGTTGGGTGGCCTCCACTCATTGCCATTTGGTCAATGATGGATACCGCAATGTCTCTTTGGCTTGCTCCTTTGTTTTTGCTTGCGACTGGGAAGTAGAAGCTTGTTCCTTGTCTTTTAATGATGATGGAAGTGGATCCTTCGACAAAATAGGTAATTGTCATTGTGCTGGGGAATCATGAATATTTTTTGGCATTTGCTGCTTTGTTGCTTGTGTAGGCGGCACTTTCAATGGCTCCATCTTAGCCGGATCTACCAACATTGGTTTCTTGCCATTGCATGTTAGTATTTCTATATGTTCCTCCATATATTCCATGAAAGTAAGATCCACCTCTTGAATCATGTTTACACGGCTCCCTATAAGAACTTGCAAATAATTTTGGTGGACCATGCAAGTGGACTCATCATGTGGGTCATTGCAGGAAAAACACCAGTAAGAGGGCTCATGTGAAAATTCAGAAGGGCCAGCCTCTTCACTTACCAGAACTGCTGAGTTCCTTTCAGGTGCTTTCTCCATAGCCTTGCTAGGAGCAGGTTGTTCTCTAGTTACTGTCAGCTTAAATCTTTGTTGTCGATAGCTTCTTTTCGCCTGTCTTCGTTCCATAGATGTCACCTTGTCAGTGAGAGATCTCATAGCCGACTGAATTTCTTGTAACATAACCAATTGAGGATCTGGGCTTGAGGACACAGACGGTGCCGATAAAGGTAATGGAAACTATGGGGAAGATACTGCAGGAGTTGGAAGTGGAGGAACTAACCTTGGAATGCTCGATGCAGGCAACTAGGGAACAGTTGGAGTAGGAAGCTAGGGAACTGGGATAGGTGCGATTTGAGGTGCATTAGAGCTCCATGATGGGGTAGGATACATAGATGGCATGGGTTGTGGAAGCAAACTAGAATATAAATACTTAGGCAAATTAGGTATAATAGGCATAGTTACCTTCGGAGGAAGTCTACCTATAGCAATCAGATCAGATTTCGCCTTTAACGCTTGTTCAAACAACTCTGGAAATGTCGTCATGTTGGACTGTTGAACAGCCCAACCGATATCTGTATTGAACGCTTTGAGGTAGTAAAATGCAGCCATCTCATTAGCAGGCTAAAGACCATCAAGAATTCTCTGCCAGGTTCTGGTGAATCGAACATTAAAATCAGCTATCTCTTCCTGTGGGTGCCTCTGGATCGCGTTAAACTAATGCAACAATGAAAATGGGTCATCTTGTTCATGAAAATTCTTAACTAGCAATTCTTCTAGCTGATCCCATGATTTTATGGTGCCTGTTTGCAATGTTTGATACCAGTACAACAATTTTCCTCTTAGTGATAACACCAACAACTTCACCATCACATTCTCGTCAGTTATATCATGAATGGCTGCCAAAGAAGCTACATCATTAATATGTTCATATGCAGTCTTACCCGTACCATCATAGGTCGGCAAAACCTTCAAAGCAGCTTGAGGAACTGGATTCTGAGCCTACATATTCAAGGCTCCAGAGCTATTCCATGCTAATAACTTCCTGGGTGGAGGATATTGGGCCATTGGGACTAGTGTATGTAACTGAGAAGATGAAAAACTAGTAACAATACCAAGGATTTGTGTGGGTATGGCAGATGATGCAAGGGATGGGAAAACCAACCTAGAATGTTCACCTTTTTTTGTGATGTCAAGTTCAAAAAACTCAACAAGATCTTCAACTTTTTTAGACTGTGATCTCCTGATCATGAAGTACAGCTTTCACTGCATCCACGTTCAGAGATTTCTGGGTACTACAGAGTCACCAAATGCTCTAATATTTATGGTATGAAGGTAAACATTAAACCTTTAACACTATGGGATATTTTTGAGACAAAAGAAGTCTGTCCCACCGAGCGTGCCAAAAACTGTTGGTCATGAATCTGCCACAGGAAAGGATTTTTATAGAAAATGCACCCTAGACCCGGCCAACATTGAAAGGCTAGGAGAAAGAAATGTCTCCCAGACCAATCTCCAGAGTGGGCTGGTTCCCTTACTATTCTAAGCTTGTTTTCAGATTAAAGTTGCAGGAAAGAGATTAAAACTGTGCAGAAAGATACGGGAAATACATGGAAAGAGATGGGAAATATAGCCATAGGCCGAATTTGTTAGATCGAGGAAAATAAACTCAGCAAGATGAACCTTCAAGTGTAAGAACAACATATAATAACAGAAACCAGCATAATTCATCTACGACCTTGTGCAAACTACCTCCAGAATTGCATTCCTGGACTTACTTCCTTACAAGTAGTATTTAAATTCAAATGCATAATTTAAATCTAACAACAAATCAAAAAGACAAGCATAACTTAGAAATACATGAAATAGAAGGAAATTACACAGAAAAACATTTTCAGAATCAGAGGCCAAATCTCTTTCATTCATGCAAGACAACTTGAATGTTTCCAGCAAATATCTCTCAAACTCCCGACACTTGTTCTTGAGATTTACATTGATTTATATAGAGGTCTTGCCTCTTTGCAGTCATTTAAAACTTGCAGCAGACTTCCTTGAGATCTACAACTATGCAACAGAAACAAGGAAATGATATCCTTAAATAGCCTTGAAAAAACCCAAAAATTAAATGCCATAAGGAGGAGTTGGCCATTTTCATTAAATGATGTTCTTGAAAATGTGCATGAAACCGTTAGAAAAATCGTGAACAGTAGCTTCAAATCCTGGAAATATTCAATTCTGGTAGCTTGGGCGCATTCTTCTACCTTGACAGCATCAGAAAGTAGCAACACATTAAATTCTGGAGTGCTTTGAATCATCGAAACTTGCAAAACTACATCGGGCCATTTGAACTGCATTCTGGCACAAAACTGTAACAGGCCATGAAAACACGATAGGTCATGAAATCACGACATCTTTATGCTCCGTACGCTTCTACCGCTTTGAATCATGAAAACCATGTCACAAAATCGCTACGTATTCGGCTTCTTTATCTCCTTTGCAAACCTGAACTACAAAAACACAATGCTGTGTGATATTGTGAAGTCCGTACAATTATGCTCTTCCTCTGCTTCATTTCCATGAAAATGCGACAATACATGATTTCGCTACATCCTTCATATCTCTGTTCTCTTCGCTGCATCAAATCACGAAAACATGACATCGTGTGATTTCGTTGCATCTTTTCGCTGGCACTTTCATCATTCTCTCCATGTCACAAAAATGAGACAATGCGCGAAATCGCTACACTATCTTCCCACTGCTCAGTCTTGGCTTTTACATCGCGAAAATCAACCATGTCACGATTTCGCTACAATTTTTTTGCATGTTGTACGGCCCTGCTTCTAAGCCGCAAAAACGTGACACTCTTGCCTTAGTATCTCTTCAACTTCCACCATGTCACGATTTTGCTACAAGTTCTACCTCCTTGGACTTTGCTGTTCACTAACCGCAAAAATGGAACACTGCACGATTTTGCTACATCTCTCTGCTCTTAGTATTTCTCCAACAATGTGTCACGAAATCACTACCATTTCTTGACTTAAGCCTTTCTTGCTCACTGTGTCGCGATTTCGCGACGTCTGCTTGCATTCTTCACTGGTCTCACTTTCTGTCATGATTTCGCTACAACTTCGTCTTGCTTGAACGTTTTCTCAAAAGTGTCGCGATATCGCTACGCCATTCGTGCCTTAGACTCTTTTCATCCAATGGACCATGATAACGGAACACGTAGCGATTTCGCTACATCTTTGCTTAGCTTGGGTTCATAATTCAACTGGCGTGAAATCGCTACCATTTTTACAACTTGAGCCTTTCTATCCACCCATGTCGTGAAAATGCGACACGTCGCGATTTCACGTCTTTTGCTCTTATGTGTCGTGTGCCATATTGTGTCGCAATTTCGCTACCTTTTTTAGTCTCGTTGCTCATCGTTCAGTTATTTCATGATTTCATGACAACTCTACGCTCTGCCCTCCGTTGACCATTTTGACCGCAAAAATCTAACACGTCGCAATATCACGACGGTTTTGCCCCCTGCTGTCGTTGACTGCGTTGACCAGATTTTATGACATGTCACAAAATCGCTACGACTTTGCATTTGTTTTCTCTCTCCTCGGCAGACCTGCGATAATGTGACATGTCGCGATATCGTGACGATTTTCAACTTTGGCTCTCCATGTTGTTTCTTGTCGCGATTTCGCGATAGTCTTCGGACTTAGTCATTTTTTGCATCAAAACCTGTAGAGGAATTAGAATTTCAACAGCTTATGCATGAATAATCAGTAATCAAAATAAATGTGGCAAAAATGCCAACAGGTCAATTTGGCACCTTTTTGGCAACTTGCTCTCTACTCGTCCCACCCAGGGATGAATACAAACTGGAATTCGTCCCACCTAGGGACGAATATAAGCATTCGCCCCAGGGTGAGGCGAATATAGGGTTTGACTAGCAAAAAAAGTCAAACCTCAAGAGGTTTGCCAGTTAACTACAGCTTCAAGCCATGCAATTGTGAGGAACGACTTCAAATCAAGGAGAGAGACTTCAGTCATGCATGTCTTTGATTTTTGGAGGCCTCATGCGAGGAGACTCTAAATCAAGGAATAATATTTTTCCCAAAATAGGACATGCAACTCCAGTGGCACCCTCGCATGCGCAATTCAAACAAAGAGACCCTAGGTCTATAAATTGGTGAGTTTTCTCACCCAAAAGAAGAGAAGAGAGGGAGCATTTGAGCAATGAAGTGCTGCCAATTTACATACCTACTTGCGATTTGTGCTTTTCACATCCTTAATCTCTCATTCGAAAGGGAGGTTATTGGGTGACTATTGGAAGCACGAATCCGGACCCAAACCCGAGCATTTGGCCACAATACTTCACAAAATTTGTTGAAAACACCCCATAAGAGGTTTTGGACCCATACCAAGTGGATTGGTGCCAAAACAAAGTCCCAAACGGTGGGCGTCCCGCCCCGGGCACTCCCCAAGTTATCGTAGTTCTAAACGCCCCACCCCAGGATGAATAGAAATATGTGGCATATTTCATTTATTTTATTTTTGCATCTTATTCTAGGTTATTTAAATAGGTTGTAGTTTAAATTTCACTTCATTCTGAGCAATTTTGACCAGGTTTTTGTTATTTCCCGCCTTTACTAACTTGCATATGGTATCATCAAAATTTGGGTGATAGAGTCCAAATTGGAGAAATATTACCTTTTGGGTCTTCCCAAAACACCCCCAATTAGCTAACCCCAACTTTCCAGGTCATTTGGAGCTTCCAGGATAGGACATTGAAGAGGTTGCTTTCTGACAATTTATTGCAGGTTAATTCATCCCACCCCGGAGCAAATATAAATTTGTGAGGAATTTCCCAACTGTTCTTTTTGCAGTGGTCTCCTGGTAACATATTCATGCTTCTATCAAATTTTTAGGTCTTTTTGATGTTATTCGGTTATCGGTTTAACATTTTCATGCATACACTAACAGTAGGCCTTGGGAAATACATGTTTTATTCTATCTACAGGTGCTACTAATCTTTTCTGTTTTCTTGAACGTAGGTCTTCGACATTAGAGGAGCAGGAAGGAGTCAAAAATCATATATACAAGTGGCGGTGACATTTTGGTCTGCCCATCTTACATGTGGGCACGCGGAAGAGGGATTGCTATCCATGGATGTGATAAAAAATATAGTTGACGCTCCTATCCCCTAAAAAGTAAGGAGACGTATTGTAACACACTTTAAAAATCATATCAATAAATAGGGATGTATTCTGTATTGCTTTTATCTTGTGTCGATTCGTCTATGTCTTTTCCTTTCATGCATTCTCAATATATAGGCTTTTAGCATTAAGTTTGGTTTTACACGCATCGTATTTGGCATTTTCATTTTTGTTTTCGTATCCTCGTGCTTTCAGATTAATACTAGAACCATTGACATCAAGATGGATATTGAAGAAAATTTTATTTCTAAATTCTTTCCACCATATTTATTTGGATCATTCCGAGCATTATGGAGCCTTCTTCTACATGTTAGGGGATAATTTCCTCTATTTTGTTGGCACCTTTTCTTAAATGAGGATTTAATTAATATTTTATTAATTAAATTTTCTATAAATGTTATGTGGCCATATTTTAGGAGGATTTATTTATTTTTTAACTCCAAAATTTACTCCTTTGATCACTCCTAAAACTTTCATGTTATTTCTTCGTAGAAATTCATTTTGAAATTTTACTGAGTTCATGTTTACCTTTTTGACAATTAGAATTTTTAAAATCAAATTAATTTGTTAAAATACTAAATCAATTATAAAATACAATGTGCAACCACATATGTATATCATATCTATCATAAAACACTTAAGTCACCTTTTAATTATACTTTGTTCAATCATCAAATGAATACAAATTTTCATATCAAATCAAATTAATGGATATTTTTAACACAACAATGAATACATAATCAATATATATGTACACACACATCATATACTAATACATTAGTTTGGTGCATTAAAAAAAATCAAAATTGTGCACTCAATCTATACCATTTGGCTAAGGCACCTGATAAAGAAAATTGGTGCTATCATGCTATTGGTGACTACCAAAAATATAGAAAATTGATCTTTAATCCTACCTTAGATTGTTGAGGAGAAAATTGAACTGATTTATGGAAATGCCTCATCATCAATCTTGTCCTCAAATGGGATTAAAATTTAGATCTCATAAGAGATGGTTGTCTTTGGTTAGGAGGAATGACTGCATAGTATAATACTCGATAATGGGTTCTCATCTCTACCTTAGTAGTGTATTAGACCTACAAATTGGATATTTGGTTGGTCAATGCTTGAACAAATGTAACACTTCTCCTATCTCCTACTATGGCAATCCTAGCTACAACATCATCTCTCATCATCCTCAACTAATATTTCTTTATCCTAGCCTAATCTCTCTCCACTATCACTTGATTCCTCTTGCTCTGGATCTAGTTTCTTTAAGCTATGTCCTAGTCTTTATCTAAAAAATATATGTCCCATTATGCTAAGACCTAATATAGCTACAAATAAAGAAGCTCTAGATTCTTCACCATGGTATATATCTCCTTCTATGCCACTTCCACTACCATCCTACTCATCCCATCCATGCTATCCGCCTAGTGCTCAAGGGAGAAATAATCAAATCCTCTTCGGTATCGATCCATATTTAGGCCTCGGTATTAGCTTTCTCATGCTACTTAGATATTACTATGAGACATCATGTTAGATCTAATCCCCATCTAGGGCTACCTCATCACTGGGGTGACCTACACTGGAAAAAATATTTCTATACCATTATAAGTAGCTAGTGGGACCCAAAAATCATCTACCCCAAGGTTAGTAGTAGGATAATCATCTACATCCTCTTTAAATATATCTAGAGCAAGGATATCTCTAAAACCTCTCCCTTTCTCTTAGGTTACCCAATAGAACCATAGTTTCCCCATAACTAAAATTCCTTGAACAAGTCCAAACTATCATAGGATCTGATTTGGTTGATAGAGCTCAAACTCCCCATGACCTCATCACAACCATCTAACCCTCTAAACCTAGAATAGTTGAATGTTGTCCTCTACCCATATATGATACCCTATCCATAGGGGCCATATCACCTAGACTACATGTAGGTCATCAATGATCTGTCATACTACCACATTAACTCAAAATATTATCCATAGGTCTAAGGATGGTGTTTTTTTAAAGTGAAAAAACTAGAAATAGTGAAGGATATTTACTAGAAGAATAACAAATTTCATTGATTTTTAAAAATATTTATAGAGAAGATAAATTTATAAGGAAGGATATTTGCCACAACAATGTGCATGAAAAGACTTTTTTCCACTAAAAATTTATTAGAAAAAAATAAAAATTCTCCATTTATCTATACACATCACTTTGGTAGGAGAGGAAGAGGAAGTGTCATGGCAATTCCCTTGGTTGTAACAATGGTGGTAATAGTGGTTTTTATGGTTTCCACTATTTCACTTCTACAATGTGTAATGTAGGATATGGATGGTCCACTACCATTGGTAATAAATCTATATCCTAATCATTCCTCCATCCATGTAGGCCCTTTCAAACCTATCTGATCCCTTTTGCAAGCCTTTTGAGCATATCTAAGTCTTTTTAAAGGTCTTTCAATCCTATCCAATCTCGTTTATATTTTGTATAAATGTGATCCTCTAAACCATTTGGCTTCCATCCAAGCCTATTTGGGTCCAGGACATCATTATAAGTCTAAGGCATCTTCTTCCCTCCAAATCCAAGCTTGTCCATGCCAAGGTTTCATTTTGTTATCCAAGTCAATATTTTTTCTAGATTAATCATTCCTCCTATAAAAGCAATGGTCCCCATTTCATGAAACTTGGACATCAAGTAGGAAAGCTCCTTTTTAGTTTGATTCGTCATGAACCACTTGGATTAGTGATTGAATTGTCCTATTTGTATTACCCTGTATAGCTATATGGACTATTTCATAGTGGTTTTAGTCCTTATGTCAACTATTTGATCCTCCTCCACTAGTGCAAGGATTCCAATATTAAGCTCCTCTATCACCAAATTATGCGTTGTTGCTGAAGTGTCTAGCAAAGGTAGGAAATATAGATTTATAATATCAACATTGAAAATATGATGCAAGCGCAGGTAAGGTGACATATCTATATTGAAGGCATTCTCTTCCACTTGCTTGGTAATGGTAAAGGTCCATAACATAGAGGTATTATTTTCTTTCAAGGACCTTCAAGGCAGTCTTTTTGCAATCATAAGCAAATCTTATCTTCCATTTAGAAAAAGTGTAAGGTGTAGTAGTGGTTATGGAATTTCTTGTATTTTGTGTTCATCTAGTCTAGAAGGTAATGAACTTGCTATTGTATTTGTTGAATATCCTCCACAAGTTTCACTACCTTTTCTATTTCTTTTGCCTATGTAGTGAGAAGTCCACAAGTGATATGGGAAAAGACACATCCATAGGTACCAAAGGTTGAATATTGAAACATACATGAAAGGGTTTGTTTTTGATAGATCTATGAAAAGCCCTATTATATTCATGCTAAATATATGGTATATTATCATACTATGTTTGAGGATTCTTTGAACTATACATACATAACATGTGCATGATCAACCTATTGACAACTTCTATATGTCCATCAATTTGAGTATGGAACATTGTGGACTTGTGAGCTTTGTGTCCATAATCTCCTAAATATTTCTCCATAAGGTTATTAAGAACTTGTTCTACCTATTTGATATAATATCTTTTTGTAAGCTAAAGTGAAGCCATACATGGATGAAATACAATTTTACAATTTCTTTAGTTGTAATATTCTTCTTGCAAGTAATCATTACAGCCATTTTTGAAAAGTGATCAACCATCACAAATACACAATCATTTCCATGATTGGAGATAGAAAAAATGGAGAGGAAATCCATGGAAATATATTCCAACACTTGGTAGGTATTGACAAGGGTGTGTATAGGCTTAGTTTCCTATTGGTTGGATTTATAATTGCACAATATGTGTGAGACTTGATGTATTTCTCCATATCATTCCTCATATTTATCTATAGTAAGTATTTTTGAAGAATGGCTAAAGTCTTTTCCACTTCAAAGTGATCTACTACCTTGCTAAAGTGTACTTCCCATATCATATTTGGGCATTCAATAGAGGGTAGAAAAATGTGTCCCATATGAGATAGTAGATGTCCCTATAAATAAAAATTAGAAACATGGTTACCTAACTAAAGTGATTGGTATATTTTAGCAAAGTCAAGATCAACACCATATAGGGTGGACCAATTTTATGTCTCATGCCCTTAAAAATCAATATTGGTAGTGGGTGCTACAATATGTAGTGGATAAAGAAACCTACAACCAAGTTAGTTCTATCCTTCTTGTATTTGAGGATTAGATGAAACTACTTTAAATATTTAGTATATTTTTTATACCTCATATTCCTAGGTTTACTTTGCATCTGTATAAATTCTAGAGGTCTATGATTAGTATGAATGATCATTTATTTTCCTAGAATATAGTGCTTCCACTACTTATAGGCCTAAAAAATGGCATAGAGTTCTTTGTCATAGGTGGGATACTTTTTGATAGGTGCATTACAAGTATCACTATGGTATGCAATAGTGTAGCCTTGCTATGTAAAGATAGCTCCCATTACATAGTTTGATGCATTTATCATCAACGTAAAATGTTACCTCAATTTTATTAGGGTAAGAATAGGTGTTGAGCATAATTGTACCTCCTGCTTATCACACCCTCTCTATTTTATTTCTTCCCATTGGAACTTTACCTTGGATTCCACTTTTATCATTTGATTTAATGGCTATACAATGTGCAAAAACCCCATAGTAAATTTACAATATAAATTGATAAGATCTAGAAAGTTATGAAGCTCTATGAGAGTCTTTGGAGTTGGCCAATTTTAGATAACCTACATCTTTTTAGGATCAACATGAACACCTTCTTCATTGAAAATTTACCCTACTTGCCTCATGCAAAATGTATATTTCACCAATTTTAAATATAATTTGTACTTTTGAAGAGTTTGGACCACTTCCTACACATGTTGTACGTGTTGTTTCCACATATTAATGTAGATAAGGATGTCATCCAAATACACAACTATGAATGAGTTAGTGAAGGGTAATAGAATATCATCCATCATTATCATAAAAGTTGTTGGTGCATTAGTAAAACTAAAAGGTATGACCAGCCATTTAAATATATCCTCTTTGGATTTGAATGTCATTTGCCAAACATCCATGGGCTCAATGGAAATTTGATGGTATCCAAATTTGAGTTCAACCTTGGTGAATAACTTTACACCATGTAACTAATATAGAAGATCATTGATCTATGGAAATAGATATTGATTCTTCCTAATGATTTTTTAGAGGTTGGTAGTTAATGTAGATACTTCACATGTCATATTTCTTTGGTACCATGATAATTAGACTACCACAAAGAGAATAACTTAGTCTAATATGATCATTTTTAATCAATTATTGAATCTATATTTTGATCTCATTATTTTAAAGAAATAATATATGGTAAACAAGGGCATTATCTAAAGGAGAACTAGGAATAAAATCAATAGAATGTTTCACCTCACAATGGAATGGCCTTGTAGTAGGCGACTTGAAGATATCATCCTATTCTACAATGAATTGGTCTATTTGTTACTATTATTGCGATGATTGCATGGTTCCTATAGTAGCAACCATCTTCTTTGTAGCTTGAGTCTTGATAATCAAGATAATAAACCTCTTTGTTTTTTATCACCCTTTTGCATTGCTTGGAACTAATGAGGGAGAAAGAGATTGAATGGATTACCTATAGTTTTCTATATTATTATTCCCAAGGGTGATGATAAATTTGCAAAGACTTGAATCATACATACCATGTATTTACCACATATAGGTCTTGTCAAGGAGTGCATCACAAATATATAGTGGAACTACATAATATAAAACTTCATTTTGAATGGCTTTATGGCATAAGAGAGAAGAAACTATTAAGTGACATAGATATCTCTCCCTTGTTTAAACCATCCAATATCATATGGGTATGGGTGAGGTTTCATAGGCAGATTTAAATTCTTCATAGTATCAATAGAAATAAGATTATTTTGACTTCCATTATCAATAATAAAATGTAAGGGCTTTCCATTTACCTAGAACTATGAGTGGAACAATTGCTCCTTCTTAGGTAGACTCTCTACTTTAATTGGTATAGTCAAGGTAGAAATAGTGACATGTGCTTTAGACTTTATGATTTTCTTACCTTTATCCTCAACTGGAAAATGTGTGATTATTAGGAATGTAGAGGATTTTGTATCAACAAAGAGATACTGAACTACCTAACACTTCTCTAGAATATCGATTGCTCTTATGGTAGTTACACCATTTTCTAGTCTTGTTCTTTTTAGGCTTGTTGTCTTGTGACTCTTTCTTCTACTTCTAGTTTTGATTTTTTTATTGAAATATTTTGTTTGGTTGCTTTTTAAAATCAAATTTACATTTCATGGGTTAGCCCTTGGTAATTTAGTTCTCATCATTTGAACCATCTACTTTCTTATTTTTATGTTTGTACTTTTTCTCAATATTGATGGTAATTTTACATGCTTCACCCAAGATATTTAGCTTAAATAATTCCATTTCCTCCCTTATGTACCAATGTATTTTGCTATGGTACTTGATAACTTGATGCATCTTGGTGTCTTGAATGCCAAGTTGTTTAGACAGAGAGCAAAAAGTATCAATACAGTATTGAATAGTCTCTTCTTTGCCTCAATGTAGTTGTTTCTATCACATGTACAAATATTCCTAGGTGCCTAATAAGTAGTATTCATTCTTGACCACTTCCATGAAATTATCCCATGTAAGGTCTTCCACATATTCTTGATTTCACTTCTATGCTTCCCACAAATTGTAGACTAGTATTAAAGCTTTTAAAAGAGAAAAAGTGATATATTCTTTATTAGAGAGATGATTGATAGAGAAAATACATAGATAACTAGTCCAACTAATTATCCACTATTTTGGCACTATTTTTTTCTTCAAATATATGGACATTAAAATTTGGGAAGGCAAAAGGGTCCCAAATTTACATTTAGCAATTTTGGGTGGCTAGCTAGGGGTCTAAGGAAGAATTGACTCATTCGAGTGGGTCAATTTTCTGTGTCTACAAATACCAATTAGAAAATAAGTTTTTTATCACTATCATTTTGTAATTTATCACACACACTCTTTATAACCCTATTTTTGTAGATAAGTATGACCTTTTTGTCTTGATACTCTAGATGAAACCATTTTATATTGTTGGATTATATATAAATGACCTCCTCATTTAATCATATTAATTATCAAACATTATATCATGAAATTTTTGGTTAGAAAAATATATAATACTTGCCTTTAGATCATATTTTGATATAACTTAGAGTGTATTGATAGGAAGATTTTATCTTATTTTACAAGTCCTTTTTCATAGTGGTTTTAGACATATGCAATCACTTTCTCCTCTTTTATTTCCCTAAATTATATGTTTTATGAGTGTAAGTGTTTCCAATATGATGTATTGAATTGTCAAGCTTAAATAGTTAAAAATCATATAACATGAATACTTATACATTCAAACAACAATGCATAATGAATGGATAGATACGTGATTTATAAGATCAACTCTTCAATATGGATGTCAAAACCCTGGAAACAATGTTAAGTTTGAAGTTATAACAATGCTTATTTTTATATGAAGGAATATATAAATATACATTAGCAATTGTTATGTACCATGTATAGGATTGAAAATTACTTGTATATATTTTTGTTGATTTCATGGAATTTGAACTGTATAATTTATTAAATAAGGTTGAATTAATGTAATAACTTCAAAACCATCATAAAGTAAACATCTAAGTTTTCAATGTAATAATTTCTAAATAATATCTATTAGAGTATAAAAATTTAAACTTTAATTATATTACACATAAAATTACAACACATTTATAAAATATTCTACGAATATTTTAAACAAATTATATATTAATTACTAATATATACATACATTAATATTTTAACTTAAAATTTATAACTTTTAATAAATATTTTTTAATTTAAAAATAATAATAATAATAATATTCAAACTTATTTTTGCAAATTATCAATTACAACAAACAAAACAACATAGGATTAAACCCCATGACTTGGGCCTAACAAGAGGACTAACAACAATTTCATGACCATTCGATCAAAGTAGATTTTTTTCCCAACACCCTTGTAGATATGCTTCTATGCTGGTACAATCTAAACACCCACAAAAGCAAAAGGAGAAAAAAATTGTAACAAAAGAGGGAGAATTCTCTCCAAATTGCATTTGGCTATAATATCATGAGATTATCACTCTCTAATTTCAATTTAATTGTTCATGGTATCTCATAAATTATAATTCTCTTAAAAATAAATTTGAGAATCCTAAATTACGATAGGAGCGAAATTTTACAAACGTCTAAAACTTGTAATTTTGTATGTCTCGACACCATTTTGTGGCACTCACTAAGGAAAAATTTAACCGGGTATTAAAGTATAAATAAATTACCAAGTAGGTGTGTTTTAAGCCTATGATCTTATTTTTGGGTAGTATTATTTTAGTCAGTGGTCTTATTTGTAGACATTTTCCTTAAATTAACATGTATGGGTGGTTTAAGTCCATGATCTTAATTTTGTGGTGGTTTAATTTTAGCCCATGAACTTATTTTTGGTTGATGTAGAATACTTATATATATTGTAACTCATTTTGTAAAAGGACATAAGAATAGTCATAAAGAAGAGCAAGAGGTGTGGCTCAAAGTTTCTAATGGTTTTCTTGGTAAAGGATTTTTAGGATAAAAATTTATGTTTATTGTGTATTCATATAATTTTCCCTTCTATATTATGATTTTGTTTGCATTAATATCTTTAGAATAGGTTTATCAATCTCTTAATTTGGTATTAGAGCGTGGTTATTGGCTTTATGGGGACATATTTGTTGATAGGATTTAGCTTGATTTGATAAGAGCAAGGGTATCTTGGGCCTACGATAAACTTATTTTTTGAATGGAAATTTTGTATAGGTGAATCCAGTGTGAAGGAAAATGGATAGTAATACAAAGATTGAGATCAAAAATTTTCAAGAGATTTGAGTAATGAAAGCTAAAGATGAAATATTTGCTTGTGAATAGATATCAATGGGTTGTTGTGTCAGGAAAAAACCTATGGATATATAACAAGAAGAATAGAAGAAATTGGTTAGGAACAAAAAGAGTGGTATCTGGTTGCGACTTGCAAATTCAATGTTGATTAATGTATCTAGAGAAAACACTGCTAAGGAACTATGAAAATTGTTAAGGGCTTTATATCAATTAAAGTCCATGGTTTATTCTTTTAGAAGAAGTTGTATATCTTTCAGATAAATGATGGGGATTTTGTGAAAAAATATCTCAATGCGTTTTAACACTATGGTAAGACATTTGGCCTCTATTAATATGAAAATTACTGAAGGAGATAAGTGTATTACTTTGTTATGTTCTTCTCCAAATTCATGGAATAATCTAGTTGTGGCTATTGGGAGTACTACAACTATTTTAAGGTTGAAATATGTGGTTGCATCCTTATTATTAGAAGAAATAAGGTAGAAATCCATGGAGGTATCATCCAAGGATACCTTGTTTGTAAGAGGTTGTTCCCAAGATAAAAATAATCATAACTCTAGGGACAAATCGAAGTTAACAAGGAGATCTAAATTTGGAAAATTTATTCAAAAATATTGAAAATGTGATAAATTTTGACATATGAAGAAAGATTGTAGATCCAAAAATATTGATAAAAATAAAGGATTTGATGATGCTTCTTCCACAAAAGCAAAGACCTCAATAGAAGGAGGGAATGTATACTTTGCATCTTCAAGTACACAATTAGATTATGATGCATGGTTGATCGAATTGGGGGCTTCTTTTCATAACTCCTCATAGAGAATGCTTTTGTGAATATGAAAAGTATAACAAAGGTGATGTCTTCCTAGGATATGACTCAAATACAAAATTCATAGGATGTGGAAGGGTCAAACTGTTACTAGAATATGCAAGGATTAAAACCCTCCCTAGTGTTTTGCATATTCTAGAGTTGGCTAAAAACTTTATATCTATGAGTAGAATGAGTGATGGAGGTCTACAATTTTTTTTTGAAAAGGATACTTGTAGGATACTTTGAGGAGTAATGGTGTTGGTAAGAGGAGTTTAGATTGGAATATTGTACAAGCTATTGGGAAGCACTCTAACTGATGCGTGTAATAGTTTTATTATTTATAAAAATAAAATAGACAAATCCCATACTCTTCCTATAAAGAAGACAATGCTTTGTCATAAATGAATAAGATATATCAAATAAAATGGCCTTTTAGATATGCATAATAAAGGTATGGTTGAAGGTATTTCTAAATTTTCTTTAAATTTTTATTCTTGTGAACATTGTGTATATGGCAAACAAAAAAAGGGTAAAGTTTCTATTTGGTGCTACAAGAGAAAAAGGGATTTTGGATCTAATATACAATGTTTTTTTTGGACCTATGCTTGTTTCGTCACTTGGAAAATCATTGTACTATGTTTCATTTATAGATGATTTTTCAATATATGCATGGATATATTTCCTCCAAAAGAAATTTGATGTCTTTGCAAAATTCAAAGAGTTTAAGGCTTTTGTAGAAAACCAGATTAAGAAGAAGATAAAGGTGTTGTAGATATATAATGGAGGAGAGTTATACAACAATGAATTTGAAGATTTATATAAGTAGTGTGGAATAGCAAGGCAAAAGATAACTCCATACACTCCTCAATAGAATGGAGTTGTAAAAAGAATGAATAAAATATTGATGGAAAATGCAAGGAGTATGCTACATGGTGCAGGTTAGCATAAGAATTTTAGGTAGAGGTTGTGGACACTGCATGTTAACTGGTAAATTTATCACCTCCATTAGCATTGGTTGATAACCTCTCTTAAATATATTAGAGTTTTTGGTTGTGATGCTTTTGTGCATGTTCCAATGGAAAAAGGAATAAGTTAGATAATAAAACAAATAAGTGTATCTTTATTGGTTATAAATATGGTGTAAAAGGCTACAAATTGTAGAACGTAGAAGTTGGGATAATTTTGTATAGCTAAGATGTAATATTTAGAGAATTTAAAAGTGCTCTTGAGCAAGAAGAATAGAAAAGAGAGGAAGAACTAGAAAAGGTGTAGTTTGAGTTTATGGATGAGCAATCTGACTCAATAAAATATGATGAACCAAATCCTCAAACTCCAATATTGAGAATATTGACTCAAGAAAGAAGGAAACAAAAAAGGTATAGTTCACCTAATTTTTAGTCTACTTTTTTGGTGTATTAGTCATGCACCTTATTAATTTAGTTCACTTAGGATATTACCTAGGAGATTATATTTTTTTCCCATTTTATTTATTAGTGGGATATTAGCTCATCTAGATTTTTGCTTGCTAGTTGGCTATCTTAGCTTTTTTTCTAGTTGACTATCTTATCTTGTTAGCTTTTTTTCTTCTAGGGTGGATATCCATTCCCTCTTTTTTTGTGATTGATCCTATGATCCTCATTGTACACCCTTGCCTATATCAGCAAGGGTTTCCACTCTTTGAGAGTAAGATAGCAAGATCGTAAGAGTGTAATATTGGAAGATAGTGTGTATTATGATTATCTCAATTGATTCTTGTTGATATCTTAGATATTGTGGTGATATTTTTTTCAAACAACTAGATCTTAGAAATGCGAGATTGTTAGATCCTTTTAATTTTAACATGGTATTTAGAGCTTAGGTTATTCGATATCACCCATAGGTTTAGGATATTAGGATTGCTTTTCTTCATTCTTGGATATCCATTATTGCAAATTTCTTTTAGGTTTGAAGACTTTGAAGGAACCTTCTACATTGATCAAATCTACCTCCAACTGCTCAAGATCGGCTTCTACAAGTTTCAACATTGTGAAAGTGTGGATATTACCTCTTAGAGTTTGGTCATTGTATGCTCTCACCTTGCTCTTTTTTTAGCGATCTTGGTGATCAAAAATTGGATCCAATCCTTTTTTTTAGGTCACTCTTTTCAGGTCTAGGCTATGGCTTTTTCACTACAAACCCGTAGCCCTGCATTTTTTTGGAAAATCAACTTCTAGAGGTCGTTTCTCCCTCTTTCAGAAACCATTTTGAATCAATTTTTTTTATCTTGACTGATTTTTCAAGCGATTTGCATTGGTGTAGTCATATTTCCAATTTAATAGATGAGGTTTTTATAAAAGCATAGTTTTTTTAACTGCAAACCCATGGCCCCATAGCTTTATTTAAAAAATAAATAAATATTATTTCTTCCTTTTTTAGAATCAGTTTTGGGTTACATTTTTTTGATCTTGGATGTTTTTTCGAGGGCTTCACACTAGTGCATTCAGAACTCAGATCTAGTGAATTAAATTTTCAAAAAATATATTTTTTTCACTATTGTGTATTTAAATTTTTTTTTGCTTTTTCAGTTTTATAGCAAAATTTCAAGATTTTTTGTTGACTTGTCTTAGCAAAATATTATAATGGATTTTTATTTGAGGGGGGGCTCTTCTACTTTTGAGGACATATTGGAAACTTTTTTTTTAAACTTAGCATAGAGGTAAATACTGGAACTTTAAAGCATGGTTGAAGGTACTTTGTTCATTATGTAAAAGCCAAGGTTTGGATCCTTTGTTCATAACTCCAAAACCCAAACCAATGGTGAAGTATAAGGAGTATAGGACATGGTTAATAAATAATTTAAGAATATCTAGCATGCTTTATCATTTAGTTTGTGGGGATCTTCAAAATTTTATTAGAGTTCACAAGAACACACCTCACCTTGCTTATCATATTTTGAAAAAGAAATTTTTACCCAAGGCACCTTCTCTTACAATTGCTTGCATGGAGAATATCATTTGTGATATTGCATCTATATTTTTGGAGTCACTATCTCATAATATTTTGGATGATGATTTTGATGCTATAGTACATGCTTCAAATATTTTATAGGACACATATCCACACTTGTTTAATGTGGATGATCCTATTGATGTTGCAACATATACAACAAAGATTTTGTGGTATGTTATATCCTTTAATATGGATGAATTATTGGATGGTGTTGCTTATCTCTTAATTGAGTGTCACACATGTGTTTTTTTTGACATGTATGAGGATCACACTCATTTATTTGATGAATATGTATACAATGTATCTCCTCCATGTACTTCTTCCTTTGAAGACCCTTTTATGGTGTGCCCTCCATTGAGTGAGCCACCTTGCCCTCTATTTTATTCTCATGTTTCTTTAACATTGGATTATGTACTCCTACAAGAGTTGGACACAAATATTTTGTCTTTGGTTGGACTCTCACTTGGAGATCCCAAAGACCATCTTGGATCTTTTGAGGCTTCTAAGACTCCAACTCTTTCTCTTGCTGCTTCCATGGGCTCTTCATCACTTATGCAATAGGACATTGGTTATTATTCCTTAATGAATGCTCTCCACACATCTCTTACATTTTTACACACTCATGGTTTTGTGCACATTGATATTTTAAATGTTGATTTGGACTATATTCTACCCCATTTTGATGTTGATTTGGTATTCTACACTCTTGGAGATTCATTTCATAATTTATTGGTAACATCTTCTTCACTTCAACTTTCCTTGGAGGATTCTACATCATCATTCTACAGTTTTTTGCCATGTCCTTACACTCACTTGGAACGGGAAGACATTTGACGGATGCTTTATGGCTACTTTTTCCTCGTGAGAGACATATTATTTGTTGCAAAGTCATCCACTTCTTAATAGGACTTATTTAACGATATCATCGTCCTAGGGGGTGTTGGGAGTGCTCCTTGGATCTATTCTTACTTATCTCTTTCTAGTAGGATGTTTTTTTTCCCATCTTCTGGTTTGAGAGCTTTTGGATACACATTGTATATGGGTACCTCATCAGGCCTAGTTTTTAGGATCTATATTTGAGGATATATCTCTTTAATTATATTGTATAGTTTCTCCTAAGTTTCACTTAAGGGGGGTGTTGGTGTATTAGTCATGCACCTTATTACTTTAGTTCACTTAGGATATTACCTAGGAGATTATATTTCTTTTTTCCATTTTATTTATTAGTGGGATATTAGCTCATCTAGCTTTTTGCTTGCTAGTTGGCTATCTTAGCTTTTTTTCTAGTTGGCTATCTTATCTTGTTAGATTTTTTCTTCTAGGGTGGATATCCATTCCCTTATTTTTCATGATTGATCCTACGATCCTCATTGTACACCCTTTCCTATATAAAAAAGGATTTCTCTCTCTTTGAGAGTAAGATAGCAATATTATAAAATTGTAAGATAGTGTGTATTATCATTGTCTCAATTAATTTTTTTTGATAGCTTAGATATTGTGGTGATATTATTTTTCAATAAACTAGATCTTGGAAATGTAGGATTGTTAGATCCTTTAAATTATAACATGTTTTATTTATTACTAATGATGATTCTATAACTATTAAGGAGGTGGTTAATGCAAATGGGTATTCAAGAATAAGTTTAATGTAAAAGGTAAAGTCAAGAAGTACAAAAATAACTTGGTAGCAACAAGATATTCCAGACATAAAAAATAATTTTGGTGATGTTTTCTCCCTTGTTTTTTTTAAATAAAGGGGTAAAAAATTATGGATAAAAATTATGGATTACAGAGTAGAACTGAGCTTCAAACTAGGACTCAAATAAATAGCTAAATAGGCTAAAACCACTAGAATAGAATGACACCTAGAAAAGACAAAAAGAACAAACCACATTAAGTTTGTACATCCTTGTGGATCAACTCCCACATGCATTGAGAGTCCCTAGCAGGAGACTCCCAATTATCGATACTCCAAGGATCCAATAGCTCAGAAGCCCTTTTGGCCAGGAAATAAACAACCACATTCCATTCCATTGGAATGTTCACAAAGGATATAAATTCAAACTCTTCACTCATTATGAGAATCTGAACAACTATAGAGGCCAACGACCAATTAACTTACTCCACCCTTTTACCGTTTAAAATATTAAGCACAATTTGAGAGTCATACTCATAGATAATCCTATGCCAACCAAGACAAAACCCCCTTTGCAAGGCCTCAATAATTGCAAGAGATTCCATAAAATTGTTGGAGTGAACACCTTTATAAATGGAAAAGAAAAAACTGACACCATCAGTAGAATCTATCCCAACACCGCCAATGCTAGCATGTCTAGGATTACCCCCGGACGATCCATCAGTATTAATTTTTAAAACTCCTCTAGGGGGTGGCCTCCACCTACCATATTTTCTAACCTTCTTATTTATCTGAGGAGCCCTACTAGGGCTAGAAGAGTTCACGCCATCCCCAAAGAGACCAAGGGCTTGTTGTACCTTCTCCTCCTTAGAATCCAAAAGAGGGTCCACATCACATTTTCTATGGATGGTTTCATGAACCATATACAGGATCCTTTGCTATATTTTTTTAACAACCAAATAACTTCCTTGAAATATGTGTTGGTTTTGTTTGAGCCAAATTTTCTAGATGATGAAAGAAGGGCCTAAATTCCAAGCCACCCAAAGGAAGGGGTCCTTGGTCGGAGGTCTACCTAGACTACTCCAAAACTCCACCAGGGACAGCACATGAAAATATGGATGGTTCCAAGCACTCCACCAATGGTGCCAAATGTCTCTAGCAAAGGAGCATTGGAAAAATAAATGAGAAGAGTCATCCTCATTATTACTACAAAGGACACAAAAAGAGGGACCCTAAAATCCCATCTTTCTCACATTATCGCAAGTGAGGCATTTATTATGAGCTACCAACTAGAGAAAGAAAATACATTTTGGCCAAGAAAATTTGTTCCACACCTTTTCCCACCAAATGACAGGAAGACTCCCATACTTTTTCTTATCAAGAACTTGATAACCATAGGCTACCAAGTAGGTTCCATTAGGATCAGGGTTCCAAGCCAGAATATCTTTACCCCTCAATGAATAACAAGGCCTCCTCATAAGAATAAAACCAAGCACCTCTTTGTCCTTGGCTAGTCCCCCCTGGGGCTATTCTTGTGGATCTTTCCATCTGTACATTTCCATATTTCCAAAAGACTAGATTTTTTTAATGTCCTCCACACGATACCAGCCTGATTCCAAGAAAAAATTCTTAGGTAATGTAACCTAGGATATTGATTCAAGATAGGAGGGTGGCCATCCCAAGAATCCTCCCAAAAAATAGCATTTGATCCGTGATTACAAATCTAGAACAAACCCTACTTGATTAAATTAGCTCCTCTTTTTAGAGTGTCCCAAATAACTAAAACTTTCCCAACCAAGTGGAATCTAGGGATCTCAGCCTCATAAATACCTCTCAAGTATTTACAAGATAATATTTTAGCCCAAATATATTGTTGAGAGGTACACCATCTGCAATAAAGTTTTGTAGCCAAAGCCTACCCAAAAAGAGTTGTCTGTCACAACCCAAGACCTCCCTCTTGCACCAGCCTATGTATAGAATCCCACCTAACCAAACTCCATTTAGATTGATAAAGTTTTTCATACCATAAAAATTGTCTTGATAAAGGATCCATGTCCCTGATGAAGTGAGAGGGAGCTATATGTACAAAAAATCTATAAATGGGTAAAGGTTGAACAAAATATTTTAAAAGCAACACTCTACCTATAGTGGATAGCCATATGAAAGTCTAGTGATTCACCTTCCTTATAAAATTATCAAGCATAAACTACCAATAAGATCTAGGTAGAGGATGAGATGAAATTGGAATACCAAGATAAATGAAGTCAGAGTCCCAAGCTGTAATCTTAGAATGGGAGAAATCCTAGCTTGAATAAGAGGAGGGGTATTGAAGAAGAAAATAGAATACTTGTCCTCATTAATCAACTATCCAGAAGCAAAAAGATAAATGTCAAGATACTATCTAATATTGCCAGCTTCCTTGATAGTGGCAACTCCCAACAAAGCAATATCATCAACAAATTGAAGGTGAGAAAGAGGTGGCAAACTACTATCCCACTTCCACCCCTGAATGAGACCCTGCATGACTTGAGACTTGAGAAATCTTCCCAACCCTTCCACCATAATTATAAACAAATAAGGATATAAAGGATCTCCTTGCCTCAATCCCCTTGAGGCCTCAAATAGCTTTGATGGCTCATTATTAAAAAGAACATAGAATGAGGAAGAAGAAACACAGCTCATCACCCATCTAATCCATTCCTCATCAAATCCAAAAGTAGCAAGAACTTTAAGAAGCAAGGACCATCTGACCCGATCATAGGCTTTGACCATGTCCAACTTAATGAACATAGTTTTCTCCTTAGAAGTTTCCATCAAGTGAATAGCTTTTTTAGCAATAACAATCCCATCCAATATTTATTGGCCAACAAAAAACCCTCATTTCTCCTCAAAGATGATTTTTCTCAACCATATATTTAGCCTCTCAGCAATAATTTTTGTGATGATCTTATACAGAACATTATAGAGAGCAATAGGCCTGAACATATCCAAGGAATTTGCTCCCTCTTTTTGGGTATAAGCACCACAAAGGTAGCATTTAGGGCCCTTAGCATCTATTGTTCTTTTGGGACTCATGGACCACCTCCAAAAGATCAAATTTGATTAAATCCCAAAACTCGTGATAAAACTTAATCGGGAATCCATCTAGGCTTGGGGCTTTTCCTTTTTCATCTTGAATACAACATTTTCCAACTCCTCAAGGGAAATTGGACCCATCAAGTGCTCATTCATCTCTCTAGAAACAATCGCTAGAATACAATTTAGAATAAGCTTTTCATTCTCATCATCTAATAGGGAGTCCTCCTTGAAGAGAGAGGAAAAATACCTCTTAGTCTCTTTTGAAATATCCCTAAAAGAAGAGAGTAGGGCACCCTAAGAATTCACAAGAGAGGTAATCAGGTTACCATTACGGTGAGCCTTAACTAAGTTATAAAAGAAGGTTGTGTTCCTATCCCCTTCCTAAAGCCAATCTGCTCGAGGTTTTTGTTTTTAAAAATTTCTTCCCTCAGTTCCCATTCAAAAAGGTCTTTCGTAGCCTCAGATTCCTCAACTAGAAGCTCCTTCATGAATCCCTGATCTCTAATCTTCCTTGAATATTCTTTCATCCTCCTAAGAGCTACTAGCTTAGCCAAGGAAAGGTTTCCAAAATTTAATCTATTCCATCTCTTCAATTTAGGTTTTACAAATTATAGTCGCTTCATAAAGGAATACCTAGCGATGCCATGAGGAGGTTTTCCAGTGGTCCACCAACCTCGCATGAAATCATGAAGTTGAGGATCAAGAAGCCACATAAGTTGAAACTTAAAGGAGAGATTATTTTTTAACCCTAACTCCAAAGTAGAGAGTTTGATAGGCCAATGATTAGATCCCCTACCCTCCAGAATCATAGAACTAGCACTTTTGTTTTTACCCATCCAATAATTAGATATCAAAAACCTATCCAGTCTCTCTGAGATGGAAGCTTACCCACACCTTCTAATGTGCCAAGTAAAGATCCCATTATTTGGTTTGATGTCAACCAAGTTTAGGGCATGTATATGATCACTAAAGACAGAAGAAAAAGAATCGAGACGGTCCACCCCACCACATTTCTCCTCCATAAAAGTGATAGAGTTGAAGTCTCCAACCAAAATCCATGGGTATAGGGGAACCAAACTTCTCACAAAGCAAATGTGCTCCCACAAATTCACTTTACCATTGTAATCAATAGGAGCATACACATTTATAAGGAGGATGGTTTCACTAGATTAATTATCATGCCCGACCATCAAAACAGACCATTTGCTGGAAATCCAAGTAAGAGGGGATATATTAACCGGATTCCATAAATAAGCAATACCACCAGCATATCCACATGCACCAATACACTGGAATTACCCCCTTCTTCACAACTTGGAAGAATATTTAACCTACTATCAATAGCCAATATAGTCTGCTGAATAAACACCACATCTAGAGAATGCACACGAACCAAATCACAAACAACTTTTTATCTGGGGATGTTGTTCAACCCCCTTACATTCCATGAGAGGATAATAATTTTTGGGGGTTATAAAAATGGGAGTCCAATGTTCTCATCAATCCTGACTCCACCAAAGTCTCCCCCATTAACTTAATTTTATCCTGGTCCTTATCTGACCCACCTTCATATTCTTAACCGAAAAACTTTTTTTAATTATTTTTTGTTGCAATCCCAACACTGTAGGAGTTTTGTAATCCAAGGATGACTTCATCAGTTCCTAAGTAGGAGAGGGCATAACTAAATATGTACCACTTTTCAAAATAGTTTCCCTTATAGGGCTAGACCCAACCATGTCCCCTATACTCAAATCCAAAGCCTTTTGTTCTTAATTTAAACCCCCTAGATCTGATTCCTTAAGTTCCCCCTCAAGAAGAGACATTTGATTCAGTCTTGTTATTTTTGCATCAGGTAGCGACATTTTAGGTATCTCCATGCTCTGATCAATATCATATAATATTTCAAAATGGTTGAGTACAACATCTGTCTGGCTATCCTTAAGGTCTTTGTTTAATATTCGTCCTCTATTTTGGGCTTTTACCAGAACAAAACCTTCATTATCTCGTTTCCCTTCCTCTATCGGAGCTTTTTATTTATCCAAACTTTTTCCAGACCGAGAGGGCCTAGGATTTGAAGCCACAGGCAGGATAAACTTAGGGAATTTTCTTTGCAAGTGGCCATATTCATGGCAAATCCGACAATGAAATGGAAGAGCTTCATAGTCAAGTTTTTGAACCCATGTAGTTGATCCAAATTGTATTTCAATAGAATCTAGAATATGATTATTTAAGTCAATTTCAACACAAATACAAGCAACAGAGATTACTTTTTTATCAATTGTCTGTTGTGATAGTCCAATCGGCTTCCCAAGAAGAAGGGCAATCTTATGCAAGATATCAATTCTCTAGAATTCCAACATGAGCCATGGAAGTCGCACCCATACTGGAACCCACGACGACCGCTCCTCTGATGGGTTGAAACCCACATGCCAGGGTTTAATAAAGAGTCCCACTTGGTTATAGAAATAATTACCCCCTTCAAATGCTTTGTTATGATCTGCAATACAAGATAAAACCACCATAAAATAGTTGTTCACACTTAGCATCACCTCCACATCACCTTCAAGATTCCAAGTCTTCCTGACCCAAGCCTCCACAAAGGGGAGAGAAATTCGGATGCCCAAAAATTTGTCGATAAGGGCATGTTTGGTTAGATACTCCACATCTTCCACCATCGAGTCTGGTTGAACCACTAGAACTGGTATGTCTTCACATCATTCCAAACATCCATTGTTCTTTAACAAGTGGTTCTTGACATGCACTGGAAAATCCTATTTCTTCTAGCCATTTTTAGATGAAAAACATAACGAGCATGCACTCTCTGTGCCGGACCCGATGCCATCACGACATTCCTCCATTTTTTAGACCTCCTCCAAAATCTACTACCATCCCCGTAGAGCAATTTTTCTTCATCAAACCCTAGCAGAGTAGTTTTTCCTCATCAAAACCTAGCAGAGCTCCAGAGTCCTCCCGAATTTTATGTTTTCTCCCTTGTTTCTAAACTAAATTCTATTATATTTATTTTATCTATTACTATTGTATTTGACCTAGAAGTAAATCAAATGGATGTGAAGACAACATTTCTACATGGATATTTAAAATAAGAAATCTATATGTCTCAACCGTGAAGTTTTATAGTAGAATAAAAGGGAGACTTTGTATGGAAGTTGAAGAAATATTGATATGGTTTGAAAAATAAGCTAGGTTTTGGTATCAAAATTTTGATACTTATATACTAGGACTTGTTTTTCATGAAGCAAATTTGATCACTATGTGTACATAAAACATGTTGGTTATCACTTGGTTATTGTGGCACTATATGTTTATGATATGCTATTAGTTGAAAATGATAAGGAAATCATCTAAAATTTTAATTTTTAATTATCATGTCAGTTTGATATGAAATATCCTGGTGCTACAAATTTCATCCTAGATATGTAGATTAAGAGGGATAGGTCAAATAACATACTCAGGTCGAATTATAGAAAATATATTATGACAATATTAAAGAGATTTAATATGCAATACTGTAAACTAGTCAAGACTCTCATTCCTTTGGGAGTAAAGATATTTATAGAATAATGTTTAGATACGTAAGAAGAGGAAGATAAAATATCTCATGTTCCTCATGCAAATATTATTGGAAGCCTGATGTATGCCATCATATATACTAGATAATACATTACCCATGTAATGAAATTTTTGACCAAATATATGTCAAAACTAGGGAAATAACATTGGACTATTATAAAATAAGTTTTCAAATACTTGTATGGTATGATAGATTATTCAATTTGTTATCAAGGAAGACCTAATCCAAACAAGGTACTGAATGTACAAGGTTTTGTTGATGCAAATTGGGATAAAGATCTTGATCATCAAATATCTATAAGTGGTTATGTATTTCATTTGTTTGATAGAGCAATCAATTGGATGAACAAGAGGTAAGTTGCAGTGTATTTTTCAACTATAGAATCTAAGTACATGATAGAAACTCATACAAGTTATAAATCATTATTATTAAAAATGTTATGTGTTGATGGAGATCCTCTTGATGAAGAGCCTCCATGCATATATAATGAGCTCCTGTTGGAAAACATTGAGCACTGCTAGAACACTGGTTTCATAATCTTCCTCTTCATGAAGTTGTAATAGATACCACATATTAGAAGATAAATCTGAGCAACATAGGCTTGTTGCCTGCATATCAAACTCCAACCATGAGGATTGCAAATCACTAGCAAAGTTCATTTTTTTGTATCAAACTCAAACAAGTAGATTGAAAGACTCAAAGACTTTGCTCTATCTAATTTTGACAAGTATCCACTCTTATTCAAGTGCACTTGAGTTACTTTTGCTTGCATTGGAAACTTTACCAACTAATAGAGGTTTTTTCCTGCATTAATTGCTAGCTATTTTGGGTAATCAAGAGTAACATGGAAGTATTGAATCTTCAAAGTTGACAAATACATACATTTGGAGGGTGGGTGATCTAATATAGAAAGAAAAAATAATATGGCTACTTCTTTAAGATCCTATTGCTTAACCAAATGACCTATGTTATTATCTATACCTAGACTTGGCCTGATTCTTATTTGTATTTTTTATATTTGGTTTGCATTGCTTGCAAACTACTTTATATTGAGAACTCTATTGTTAGGAGTTGACATACTGACACTGACCTATAGGAGCACTCTTTGTTTCTTGATATCTATAGTGGATTAGGTAAAATAATTCTAAATTAAGTACCAAATTTTCTATGTGGCTATTTTTTATCAACTTGTCGACTCTTTTCTTCCATGAAGCGTCAACAAATTCACCAAAATCCTCTCAAATATGCCCTATTTTTCAATGGGCAAAATTGAAAGAAACCCTAACCAAGTCATATGGGTCAAGTGACTTATCACTTTTCTCACTGGTCATTCCCTCATTGACTTGTCGCTTGAGGGGGTAGTCATACTTAATGATATCATAATAAAAATAAATAATCACACACTCAATCATGCAAATTGCATTCGTCTAACAAATATTTGATAAAAATAATCACGCTCTTGGTTGGGACAAAAAAAACACAAATATTAATTAAAAAAATGCTTGAAATTATAGAATAATTAAGGAACTCAAGCCTCCTACTTTATGAATGACAAATATCCAAGGTCAAGTTAACCTTACTGGAAAGGTTCTACTTAAGTCAAGTTCCTTAGGTCGTCAGAAGAAAGGATTCAAGAACACATACTCTTTCCACAATTGGGGCATCTAAAGTTGGTTATATTATTGAATAACCCTAATCATTCAACATTTTAGTCATCTATTTTTTCTTAGCATTGTGCTACACACAACACATCTCAAAAGGGGGCATATGTAGACACTAAAATTAGGTCAATCCGATTAGGATACCAAGGCATTGTCTAAGTTGACACTATATGGCCCCCTTGGGCAACTCTCAAAGGTTTAAAACTGGTCCAAAATACTTTTTGGAGATTTTAACCAACTTTTGGAAATTTTTGGGGCATTTAGGCATGGTCGTCCCACCCAGGGATGGCCACAGTTCATGGTCGTCCAACCAAGGGATGATCATATGCAACCGTCCCTAGGGGGATGACCATGAACTTTGACCCCCAAAAAGTCAAAATATGGAAAAATGGCATCTATAAACTACCATTTTCCTTGCATATTAAAGCATTTAGGTCAGAGGGTGCAGAATCCTTATAACATTCTACATGAGGGAGGCAAAAAATGGATATTCTATTCCCCTTCCAATGCATGCCACACTTTGGCCAAATGACACCTCTTGCCCCGCATGCCCTTGCATGTATTTTTGCACATGACCCTTCTTTGGATATAAAGTGGATCTATTTTTCACACAATATATAGACAGAAGTTTTGATACATAGCAATGAAGTACTGCCAAGATTTCCCCTCACCATTTTGTGCCTTTTTCCCTCAAAATCTCTACCTAGTGAAGGGGGTTTGTGAGTGACTCAAGAGGTGAAATTTACTTACAAAACTTAATCACATGAGTGCATTTCACCACCAAATTTAAATAAAACACTAGTAGGAGGTTTTTTGACCAACTCACAGAGGAATTGGTGGTAAATTAGGAGTAGAATTGGTGGTCATCCCACCCCAGGATGGTCCCCATTCTGTGATAGTCACCACCATCCCTACAAGGGATAGTGATAGATATGTACATAATTTTTCTAATATTTTTAATTAGGAATATTCTAGGTTATATTATGAACATTTTGTCCATATTTCATGCAATTTTAAGTTATATTGAGCAAGATATTTCAATTTTAAGGTTTTGCAAGCTTCCAAGGACCTTATAATATGCACATGCAACTCTGACTGATTTTGCAAATTTGACCATATGGGTCCTCTTAAAATATTATTTTATGAAGACTATCCAAGTTTGGTTTTATTTGGAAATGTTTTGGTCTATAAATTGCTTGTTTTGTATTTTGGAGGCTTCGTAGACGCACTACGAATGCAACATGGATTTAGAGGCATTTTATATTCTATTTTTGATTAAATATTTCCAAAATAATATATTATACATATATATATATGCAATTTCATATCATTTGGAATTGTTTTATATAGGTGCATTGTGTATTTACACTTTCTATATTATAGTTGCATGTATGGCTTTTGCATGTTTCATATCTTATGCACTTTTTATTTAACAAATTTGGTTTCCTTGTGTGTAGATGCAAGTTTTACAGTGCATGAGGAAGCAATACAAGATATGAAAAGTGAAGGACAAAGTGATGGCATCATAGATTCACCCACTTCAATTGTGGGTACGAGGAAGAACATTGAAAGTGCACACGAGCTATTGAAAGGACTTGATCCTTGGGCACCCATTTTGTAAAAATTTGTATGAATCTAAGATCCCTCAATGGGAAATTTATGTAACAATTTTCTTATTTATAAAATTAAATAAATATAAACATGTTTTATTGTACTTATTTGGCTTCCATTGTTGCTTAAATATGTCCTTTTATAATGGTTGATTAATACCAAATATAGATGCATATTGTTTATCTTTATTAGGTGCACTAGTTTTTCCCTACTTCACTTATAATCAGTATATAAAATAAACTCTTTTGGAAAAAATAGCATCTCCATTTATCCAAATCCTGAACTATAGCAAAAAACTCCCGATCATAGATTAAAAAAAAGCATGGTATCATTAAGCTTCTCACTAAAATAGGCAATAGGCTTACCTTATTGACTCAAAATAGGTCCTATGGCACTACCACTAGCATAAAAATTTACCTAAAATACCTTATTGAAATTTGGAAGTGCCAAAACAGGTTTCTCGGTGGCTTTGTTCTTCAATATATCAAAACTCCTAGCTGCTCCTGTAGTCCACTTAAACTCCTTCCTATCCCCTCTCATTGTATTCATTAGGGGTGCTACTAAAATTCTTAAAATAACTTCCTAAAAGAACTTGCCAGACCATGGAATGATCTTACCCCTGTAATACTACTTGGTGTAGGCCATTGAATAATAGCCCTCAATTTTTTTGGTTCCATTTTAAGACCTTCGGGTACATTATCTAATACGATATCTTGGAATTCTCCCAGTAGATCTGAGACTTCTACTAGTATATCTTCACATTTGTCCTCATAACTCTAGGAATCAATGCATAACACTATTTTCATGCTTCATACCATCCAAGAATTTATACCATCAACTAAATAAAATTGCACTACTACATACCTCTTCTTACACCTCTTTCAAGGCCTTCAACTTGTGGTGAACTCCATCCTTTGTTAAGGAATAAAATTTGACATGTCCATCATGTACTACACGCATGATTAAATTGCCACGACCTTCACAATAGCATATGGTAAACATCCAGTTGAGTGGTATTTTCACCCGATTGTGAAAACACACTCTCCGATAGGATTCGAGTTCCAAATCCTCTACTTGCAAAGAAATCCTGTAAATAATTTCTCCAAGGTCTCCGCTATATTAGCATTTGGTATAAGTAATAATATTCAATTTGAACGTTCGGGATACCTTAGTGGTTGCAAGTAATCGTTAACAAGGGGCACTGTGGTTTATTTTACTCTGAAATTGTAATTATTGTTCATTTAATTTGAATGAACTCAATGTGAATTAATCTTAATGATGAAATTATTTTATTTTCGATTTCGGTAGATTTTCAAGTGTTTTATTTTAATGACTAGAAATTAAACTAAGATTAATCTTTCGGGAAAATAAAAATGCAGAGAATTTAAGAAAATGAAAATAAAATGCAAAGAAACTAAAACTAAAGTACATTCAGAGTGCTACGATCCTATTTTGACAAAACCGAAGATAATGAGGTTTTCTGCATACAACCTAACCTATTGAACCTGCAAACTCGCACAATCCAGATAAGTTAGGTGCTGGTTTCTGGGATTTTAACTATGATTTTCAGATTTAGACATTCGCATGAAGCAACCAAGAAAACTTGCATTAAACTTCACCTATAAGCCTAAAAATCGAAAAGGGGAAAAATAAACATTAAATCTTGCATGCAAAAAATAACTCCTTCTTTCTTGTCAATGAGATGCAACTCCCTGTAATTCTGTATTAAAGATAATGTATGAGTAAATGTTTCCAGTTTTAACAAAACCAGACAAAGTGGAGGGAAAATGCTCCAAAAGCAGGCCTAGAATGGCCTATCACCTTCAGCTCTGCAACTCTGCTCGTAGCGGTTTTTGACCCCTGTGCCTGTCTTCGCTTCTGCTTTTAAACTTTCTGTTATGGTTCTCTGTTTTGCCCTGTGACGCTTCGCTTCATCTCCCAGGTCGCTTCATTTCATCTTCCCGCCTCTTTGCTATTTTGGCCTTTTTGCTCGGGTTTGAAATGTTTGGACTCCTCAACGAACTGTAACTGACGATCCTGAAATGTTATCATAGTCCCTCTGCCTCTATGACACGTGTTCAACACTTCCCTGCACATTCTGTAATGGCCCGCCATGAATCACGACAAAAAATAGCATGTCGCGATATCGCGACGTTTTTATATCTATAGCTTTGCTCCTCTACCTATATCGCGAAAACAAGACATGTCACGATATCGCGACTTTTTTCTGTCAATAGCCTTGTCCGCCTTCATGCACCACGAAAATGAAACATGTCACGATTTTGTGAAATTTTTATGTCAACAACCTTGTCTGCCTTCATGCACTGCAAAAATGAGACATGTCGTGATATCGTGACATTTTTATGTCAATAGCCTTGTCTGCCTTCATGCACTGCAAAAATGAGACATGTCACAATATCGCGACGTTTTTCTCTTTTGGGCTATGCAGATGCGACTTGTCATGAAATCATGAAGTTTTTATCTTTCGCTCTATCTCACTGCACTTTTCTATGAAAACACATGTCGTGAAATCGTGACACCCTTTCATTCTGCATCATCTTCTTGCTTTCTGTCATGAAATCATGACACTTTTCTTCTACATCCACTTTGGTTGCTTCAGGTCGTGAAACTCCGACATGTCGCGATATCACGACATTTTTCTTGTTTGCCCTTCATCTCGTCTTTAGATCATGAAAACACATGTCGTGACATCGCGACAACTTTGACATCTTGCTCTGTTTGACTGTTTTGACCACGATTTCATGACATGTCACGATATCGCGACATTTTTCACTTTGTCTTTCTCTCTCCTCTATGAACCGCGATTTCATGACATGTCACGATATCACGACATTTTTCACTTTGTCTTTCTCTCTATACTTTGAATCACGAAAATGCAACATGTCATGATATCGTGACACTTTTTCCTGTACGGTCGTGAAAATGCAACATGTCACGATATCGCGACACTTTTCTCTTTGCTTTGTACGATCGTGAAAATGCAACATGTCGCGATATCGTGACACTTTTTCTTTTTAGCCGCGATGGAGCAACATGTCGCGATATCGCGACACTTTTTCTTTTTAGTCGCGATGGAGCAACATGTCGCGATATCGCGACACTTTTTCTTTTTAGCCGCGATGGAGAAACATGTCGCGATATCGTGACACCTTTTCTTTTTCTGCCGCGATGGAGCAACATGTCGCGATATCGCGACACTTTTTCATTTTTGGCCGTGATGGAGCAACATGTCGCGATATCGCGACACTTTTCATTTTTTGGCTTTTCTTTGATCTTTAGCATCTGGGCCACTGCAACCTTCTTGGAAAGCATGTGCAAAAAAGGTGGGTCCCCAATTTTGGGGTGTGTTGTGGAGCAGCCACAACAAATGGCGACTTTGCTGGCAAATGCTCCTGAGCATTTTGGTGAGAACCTAACCTGGAAGTATACAAACTCGAAAACAGGCGTTAGCACATAAGAAATATAAACAAATGCCGATAGATCAGAAATACATGAATCATCAGAATCATTAAGTATCAGCTCGGTGTGTGCAATGTGTTCCATTTTTATTGTTTGAAATTGATCCACATTCCATTGTCAGTTTTACATGAATGCATATGTGAGGTTGTGAAAGATTTGAGCAACCTAATAAATGGGCTAGAGATATAACTATCCGCTTTATAAAAGCTTTAAACCTTTTAATATCATATACAAACATTTAAAATTATCAAACCCTCTTAGGATCAACTATATGTATAATGAATTGATTTATTAGATCCCAAAGTTGGTTATGAGTCACTACTATCTTGAACCCATGTGTAAGTGAAAGTGAAATCAGAGTTTTGGGGAATCGGATTCCCAACCTAAGCGAGATGGGAATTTAACCCTATCCTTACTACTCTGATTTGGAATTCATTACCTCACTTTGAGCAAAATGATTTAACCAGTTATGGATGAAATTGTCAGGCTAGTCTGTCCGTTTGAGCAGTCAGTGGTCTTGCTTTTAGACAAGACATGCTGCCACGCATGAGCATACTCCACTGCCAGTCAGGCGTCTATAGCCCCGATGGAGATTAACCCCATAATCCATGATTTTAGCTTCATTTTTTTTTTTCTTGGACCTTTGGGATGACTACCCATCCTTGCGAGGGACATGTAGTACGATCCTTCCAATCCAATATTAAGATGAAATAGGAAATATTAATTAATTTTTGTTTCTTGGACCTTGGGGATGACTACCCATCCTTGCGAGGGACATGTAGTACGATCCTTTCAATCCAAGATTTATGATGACATGGGAAACATAGAAGCTTTGGGGAATCGGATTCTCAACCTAAGCGAGATGAGAATTATGCCCTATCCTTACTACTCCATGTAGGTCAAATCAGAGCTTTGGGGAGTTGGATCCTCAACCTAAGTTTGATGAGGATTTAACCCTATCCTTACTACTCTGTTTTAGGCTTTAAGCTTTATGGAAGTGGTAAAAACCACTGTTTTAAGGATCATGTTGCATGATAGGATAGACCCGAAATATTCCTTTCGCCTGACCTTTTCTCCCAAGTATGGTTTTGATCATTTTGCTCAAGATCCTCTTTAATGTGCATAGAACGTGCTTAGTTCAAGAGAGTTCGGGCATCAGTTCCCAACCTTAGGATTTTTTTTTTTATGTTATAGAATAACCCTAAGAGGATTTGACATATTTTTAATGATTGTATTTGAAATGTATATGCAACTAAGATGGCATGTATATGCAAAGTGGGATATAATATGAATGCATTGCCTTTTTGAATTGCGGATAAAGTATTGCCATAATTTGTAAAAACTGACAATTTCATGCATCACAAGTTTCAAACGATATTATTTAAAATGTTTGTGTTACTTGCGGAGCTTTCTACAACACGATTCCAATGTTTCATATTCTCCTGATCTTAGGCATAAGTTGACATCTCCATTTATTCTCCTTTTTTTTTTTTTTTTAAACAAACCAAACATGTCCAGAGGACCAACACACAAAACTTAAAACCAAACTGAGATCTAATCTAAAACTAAAACACGAAAACCAAAAGTATATACAAATGTACAAAAACAAAACAAATTTGGATTATCATTTTCCCGGATCCCAAACCTGATTAGAATTCTTTAAAAGATATATGACGTGATACGCATATCCAGTTTTGCAGGAATCCAACAAAAACAAGATCAACCCAAACAAAGAAACAAATATCCACTTGCCCCTCTCACCATACCAATTTGATTTAGTTTCATTAACAATCCTATGGTGGAGTTTCAAATTTTCCAATTGATTAGACAATGATTGATATTCAATTCCTTTATGTCTATTCTCTAAGATGTTCATTCCGCATTTTGATTCACGGTGTAAAAATAAGCTTTCGTTTTCCTTCAATAAAGCCATAACATTAATGATATTTGAATCAAACCATTCATTAGGCAAACCTCCCTTCGAATTCTGCATGGTGAAACCAAAAAGATGAGATTTTACCTTTGGCATGCTTTCATTTGACCTTACCTGAAAAGGATTTGAAAATTCTTTTTTTCTCTCATGACCTTCATCATCACGCAACACTTGTTCTTTCTCAATGACCTGTTTATCAAAGGCACCAAACTTAGGTACCCAATTGAAAATATGTCCATCCCTTTCAAACCATAAGTCTTGTCTATCTAACGCCTTTTCGTGATCAGTCACTTGGGTTGTCTTGGGTAACGTGAGATTTTCAATTGGATCATCAGTGATATCAAACCCAAATGGTTCAGGTTTTGTAATTTTCTCTTTCTAAAATGGCATAATCGTCGTAGCGCAAGTACGTGGATCAAGATTTTTGATTTCTTTTCCTTCAAAGGGATCTAAAGCAAGTGACTCTCTTTCTTGGTTCATGGTCGTAGAATCCTTATCATGTTCCAAAATTTGATGAGATTCAAATTCCTCTTCCAAAACTTTCTCAAATTGTACAGGATTCATAGTATCCTCATGCGAGGAAGCAATTGAGTTATCCTGCATATTGTTTGACGCAATAAGTTTGTTAGAAGATTCAGATTGATAATATTCTTCCCATTTCTTCCATGAATCATAGTAATCATCCTCCAAGTTCAAGTTGTGATGCTCAAGTACTTCTTCATATTCTGATTCATCAACATGTTTCTCATCCCATTCATCTTCACCTTCCTTAGATGGTTCAGTTATTTCCAAAAGTGGGTTATCTCTTGAATTCAAATTGGTAAAGCTATCATAATCCAAATTTGTAACCCATGATTCAATTTTATCACAATTTGGAAGGTGTGGATCCTCTTGGTCATCACTTTCGAGAACATCATCCAAAGTGTCCTTCGAGAACAAGTGGTGAAATTCGATTATGTCTTCAACTTCATTTGTTGATTTTCTTTCAAATTCATTTTCAACCACTTGTGATGGCTTAGGATCTTCTATAATGGGATCAATTTTTGAATTCCGTGTCATATAGTTGCTCCAATCCTTTGCCAGTACATCTGACCAAATCATATCCACATAAGTTTGTTCATCCAAATCCTCCTTTTCGGGTAATGATTCTGGATATTTCTTTTCCAAAACAAGATGGTGATCATTTGATTCCAACTTCTTGTTACCCATCCATAGAATTTCTTCTCCAAAAACTTCATGCTCTTCAAGACTTTTCGAATAGGTATTTACTTCAACGTGAGTCATCTCAAAATCTCTTGTATCACTTGAAGAAGCATAACATGAAACATCATTAAGATCGGCATTATGAATTTTCTTCCTCGGATAATTTGGATGCATACATTGATGCGTTCATTTTTGTGGTGGAACATGCCTACATACCTTCTTAACCACTTTCTTTTGCTCTTTTACTTTCGATACGAACTCTTTAGGTTGAGTGGTAGAAGTAGTAGGATTAGTTGGATTGATATCCACGGACAAAGCTTGAACATTTGTTGCAATAGTTCCATGAGTGACCAAATGATTCTCTAATTGAGGTATAGTTGGATGGATGGAAGTACTTGTATAAGCACATGTGGGAGCATAAGTTGGTATGGTAGGATAAAGTTGATTGTAGGAAAAAACATTTGATATCAAATTTTGTTGTGCCCACGCTTGATCTACCATCGAGGTTTGATTGCAAGCCCCTAGTTGTCCTACCATAGTTGATTGCTCTATTCCATAACCTTGTGGCCTCAATTGTTGATCTACAATCATAGCTTCTGTGTAGGCCGATGCAAGATCAGTAACCAAGGGATTCATCCTAACAAATATGGCAAACAATGGGTCCAATGCTCGAAAGTATATTTGAAGAGCACCACTTTCCTCAATAGTATAGGGAGAAATTAGTCTCGCATAAAGCTTTCGAAACCTCAAGTTGAAATTTCTCACTGGCTCATTAGGTTCTCTTTTGCAAGAAGTAAATTGTTGATATATCGTGAGAGGATCAATGAGTAACCTAAATTGATTGATAAACTCATCTTTCAATTGAGTCCAAGATGTAATAGAACCAAGTGGGTAAATTGATGTACCAATCATATGCCACCTCATCTAGGGTTCCAGGAAACATTCTACATGCCACATCCTCATGTTCGACATTCCATCTAACTAGGATATCCACATAGGCTTGAATATGTTCCTCGGCTAATGTTGGACCATTGTGTTTAAACTTGGGCAAATGTTTTTCTACGTTCTTGGGTAAATCATGAAAATCTCCACTAATGTTCAACGGATTAGCATGTATCCCATACCACGTTCTTGTAGTTGTAGCCATTAATGAAACCCAAAGAATAATTTCAAAACCAATTTGTTAGTCATGAAAGAAGGAAACCTTGAAATGACTAGCAAATATCAAACATGTAACGTATGAATAATCATGTTAGCACCAACCAAGAGATGTATCCATTAAAATCAAATGAAAGTAATTGCATGGAGACAACCTCGTTAGTCAAGAATTTTTTTTTTTAGAATCAAATCAAAACACATTATTCCTGTATGAACAATCAAAGCGTTAGAACAATGCATAGCAATTCATGTCCTCCTTTTAACACTACAAGGTTGTATTGTTAAAAGAGGGCTAAAGATAATAACCAATAGGGCATGAAATATTCAAAATTTAAATCCCTATAGCATTTAAATCACACTGAAATAAACCTATTCAGGCCCTCCTTCTAGCGCCAATCTGTTGAGTGGTATTTTCACCCGATTGTGAAAACACACTCTCCGATAGGATTCGAGTTCCAAATCCTCTCTTGCAAAGAAATTTTATAAATAATTTCTCCAAGGTCTCCGCTATGTTAGCATTTTGTATAAATAATAATATTCAATTTGAATGCTCGGAATACCTTAGTGGTTGCAAGTAACTGTAAACAAGGGGCACTGTGGTTTATTTTATTTTGAAATTGTAATGATTGTTCATTTAATCAGAATGAACTCAATGTGAATTAATCTTAATGATGAAATTATTTTATTTTCGATTTCGATAGATTTTCAAGTATTTTATTTCAATGACTGTAAATTAAACTAAGGTTAAACTTTCGGAAAATAAAAATGCAGAGAATTAAAGAAATGAAAATAAAATGCAAAGAAACTAAAACTAAAGTACATCCAGAGTGCTACGATTCCTATTTTGACAAAACCGAAGATAATGAGGTTTTCTGCATACAACCTAACCTATTGAACCTGCAAAACTCGCACAATCCAGATAAGCTAGGTGCTAGTTTCTGGGGTTTTAACTATGGTTTTCAGATTTAGACATTCGCATGAAGCAACCAAGAGAACTTGCATTAAACTTCACCTATAAGCCTAAAAATCTGAAAAGGGGAAAAATAAACATTAAATCTTGCATGCAAAAAATAACTCCTTCTTTCTTGTCAATGAGATGCAACTCTCTGTAATTTTTGTATTAAAAATAATGTATCAGTTTACAACAACAAAATGTTTCCAGTTTTAACAAAACCAAAAAAAGTGGAGGAAAACGCTCCAAAAGCAAGCCTAGAATGGCCTATCGCCTTCAGCTCTGCAACTCTACCCGCAGCGGTTTCCGACCCCTATGCCTGTCTTCGCTTCTACTTTTAAACTTTCTGTTACAGTTCTCTGTTTTGCCCTGTGATGCTTCGCTTCATCTCCCAGGTCGCTTCGTTTCATCTTCCCGCCTCTTTGCTATTTTGGCCTTTTTGCTCGGGTTTGAAATGTTTGGACTCCTCAACGAACTGTAACTGACGATCCTAAAATGTTATCATAGTCCCTCTGCCTCTATGACATGTGTTCAACACTTCCCTGCACATTCTGTAACGGCCCACCATGAATCACGACAAAAAATAGCATGTCGTGATATCGCGACGTTTTTATATCTGCAGCTTTGCTCCTCTACCTGTATCGTGAAAACAAGACATGTCGCGATATCGTGACATTTTTCTGTCAACAGCCTTGTCCGCCTTCATGCATCACGAAAATGAGACATGTCGCGATATCGCGACATTTTTATGTCAACAGCCTTGTCCGCCTTCATGCACCACGAAAATGAGACATGTCGCGATATCGCGACATTTTTATGTCAACAGCCTTGTTCGCCTTCATGCACCGTGAAAATGAGACATGTCACGATATCGCGACATTTTTATGTCAACAGCCTTGTCTGCCTTCATGCATTGTGAAAATGAGACATGTCATGATATCGTGACATTTTTCTCTTTCAGGCTGTGCAGATGCAACCTATCGTGAAATCGCAACGTTTTTCTCTTTCGGGTTGTGTAGATGCGACCTATTGCAAAATCGTGATGTTTTTCTCTTTCGATCTATCCTGCTGCACTTGTCCATGAAAATGTGACATGTCACGAAATCGTGACACCCTTTCATTCTGCATCATCTTCTTGCTTTCTGTCGAGAAATCATGACACTTTTTTTCTACATCCACTTTGGTTGCTTTAGGTCGCGAAACTCCAACATGTCATGATATCACGACTTTTTTCTTGTTTTCCCTTCATCTCGTCTTTAGATCGTGAAAACACATGTCACGACATCGCGACAACTTTGACATCTTGCTTTATTTGACTATTTTGATCGTGATTTCACGACATGTCATGATATCGCGACATTTTTCACTTTGTCTTTCTCTCTCCTCTATGAACCGTGATTTCATGACATGTCACGATATCGCGACATTTTTCACTTTGTCTTTCTCTCTATACTTTGAATCGTGAAAATGCAACATGTCGTGATATCGCGACACTTTTTCCTGTACAGTCACAAAAATGCAACATGTCGCGATATCGCGACACTTTTCTCTTTGCTTTGTACGGTCGCGAAAATGCAACATGTCGCGATATCGTGACACTTTTTCTTTTTAGCCACGATGGAGCAACATGTCGCGATATCGCGACACTTTTTTCTTTTTAGCCGCGATGGAGCAACATGTCGCGATATCACGACACTTTTTCTTTTTATCCGCGATGGAGAAACATGTCACGATATTGCGACACCTTTTCTTTTTCTGCCGCGCTAGAGCAACATGTCGCGATATCGCGACACTTTTTCATTTTTGGCCATGATGGAGCAACATGTCGCGATATCGCGACAACTTTTCATTTTTGGATTTTCTTTGCTCTTTTAACATCTGGGCCACTGCAACCTTCTTGGAAAGTGTGCAAAAAAGGTGGGTCCCCAATTTTGGGGTGTGTTGTGGAGCAGCCACAACACATCCATAGGCATGATGTCACATAGTACCTCATCATGGAAATTCCCAATATTGAACTTCACTAAACATTGCTCATTTACCAAAGCTTTATGGTCCTTCTGCAACAATGCAATCTGATATGGATGTAGATGTCTCCTTCTCTCCAACTGTAATTTTTTAACCATCCCCTTTGAAACTATATTATAAGTGCTAACATTATCAATGATAATATTACAAACTTTACCTTCACATTTATACCTTGTGAAAAATAAAATCTTTCTATGAATTAGATCTTCCTAATTTAGCAAGGCTCTCCTTGTGACAAGAACTTATGTTTCTACCTCTTTAGAATTCTCAGATTCAACATCTTCATATACATAAGCAACTCATTAATTACTTTTAGGTATCTTATTTTACCTTCCTTAATGTTGTGGACACTCATATGCTCGATGTCCTTCTCCACATTGGAAATAGGTTCCACAAAATACTCCTCTTCCAGGTCCTCATCCAAACCTTCCTCTTCCTCTTTGGTCACCATTATTTTTCTCACAGGGGTGGTAGGCATTATCCCCTTTCTAATTATAATTGTTGCTAACGTCTTCATTCTTCTTTTGGTCTTCATTTTGTACTCTATATCGTCTTTTGTCATTCCTTCCACTATGACCTCTTTCTCTCTACTTTCTTTCAAATATTCTATTCATCTTCTCTTCTACATTTAGAGCAAACTAATAAACATATTCTATTGTAGTTATTCTGATCAAAATTAGCTCCTCTTGAATACTTGACTTCAATACATTTATATAACATGATACCTTCTCCTTGTTGAAATCATAATGGTCTATTCTAATCATAACCTTATAGAACTCTTCTATGTACTATTTGATAGACTTACTCGCCTGCCTCAAACCTTGCATTTTCTTTAGAAAATCTAACTTGTAATCAATTGGAATGAACTATCTCTTTAAATTTTCCACCATTCGATCCCATCTTGTTATTATTTCTTTTCCTCTTCTATTTTTATCTATTTGTACTTCCTTTAACTAGATATTAGTTTGACCCTTCAACTTAGTCTTTTCAAATTTGACCCTCTCAAGATCTTCTACCTCCTCATACTCAAAGTACTTATCCATAAAATTGATCCAATCGATCAACTCTTCCGACTTAATATTCCTAGAAAATGTAATAAACATCAAGCTTTGACCTTTTTCTAATATTGGATATGGCCTTAAATAATATTACTTGCTTGGGATCTACTGCATCATATTCTTCTTCAAATTGGGCTTCTTCTTCAGCTTTGTCTTCACTTTCATATTCTCTTCTTGGATAAAACCCTCTATGCATCTCCTCTTATAATGCTTGAACTTGTCTTTGTAGGGCTCTAAAATCCTCTTTTGGTACCTTAGTATTTCTACCATCACCACAATTTCTTTTTAGAGGCATTTTGATCACTTTTTCACAACCCACAACCACCATTCCTAGTGCAAACTACCTCACGTTCGATGATCTACTTACACACTCAGGAGCTATCGCTCTAATACCACTTGGTGAAGGGCTACTCCACCCAAAACTTCCACAATACATAAAATACATCCAATTTTAAATAATAGTACTCAATAATAATACTTTATAATAATACTCAATAATAATACTTGATGAGGGGCTATAGAACTATAAAATACAATCTTATGACCACAAGGGCCAATTTGATTACAAAGAAAAATAACCAAAAATTTGTAAGTTGGAGCCACAATCTGTCATCATGGACAACCTTCGGTAAATATTTATTCCCACTTTAATAACTTCTATAGAATATTCTAGAAAACGTAACTCCCCTTTTCCCACCCATTTTTGAAATAAATTAGGCATTTTAAAAATACCATCATTAATGAATAAATTAGGTATTTAAAAATATCATCAGTAATGAAATAAATTGGGCATTACAAAAACACCATCATCAATTAATAAATTGGGCATTTAAAAATACCATCATTAAATAATAAATTGGACTTTTAAAAATACCATCATTAATAAATAAATTGGGCATTTAAAAAAAATACCATCTAGAATGAATAAATTAGGCATTTAAAAATACCATCATTAATGAATAAATTGGGTATTTAAAAATACCATCATTAATGAATAAATTGGGCATTTAAAAATGCCATCATTAATGAATAATTTGGGCCTTTAATAAAAAATAATTTTTTTTTTTGAGGGGTGATGCAAGATTGTCCTTACACCATTGGATGCCCTTGCATCATTGCGTGTGGTAAAAAAGAAAATTCTATATGTGAAATATTGGCATATTGAATTTGAAGATATTGAATCGAACGTGTATGGAGGATGGTAAAATTTTATGAGCAAAATAATTATTCAAATATGATAAATGGTTCATACCCTTAAATTTTGATTCTTATATATTCAAAGAGCTAAGGATATAAAGGTGATATGAATGACTAGTAATGAAATATGTGACTTGCCCTATGGAGGACTTATACTAGGCATCAAAATCCTAGTGTGAATGAAATGCATATGTATAAAACCTAATTAGGTATCATTCCATGCCATTTTTGGAATGTCTGCAGGCAACTTATCTAATCAAAAAATCATGTATGAACAAGCAAGTTGTACAAATTTGGATATGGCAAGCAATCATGCAATATGATGAAGTAAATGATGAAAATTTATTGTACTAATATGGTGGATATGAAATGCAAGACTGATTATTGGTTTAGCCTCATAACCTATGATAATGGTCATATAGGTATAAGGACATTAGCCAATCAAAGTTCATGGAGAATATTGGATATCCTCAAGATGAAGTCAAGTCTATCAAGAACTAGTGTGTGGTCTGTGAGTTCTTTACCTATCTTTAACTTGATTACGATGCAAATCTATCAAGAACCAAATGTGTGTGCTTTTGAATTTCATTTACCAATTTTGAGTAAGGTAATGATGTAGGCCAATCAAGAACCATAGTGCATGCAAAATGAATTCATTTACCAATATTGAGTAAGGTAGAGATTACACCAGTCATGGAGGGAGCCAAGAGGTTACCTTTTCATTATGTGTGATCAGAGGTCTCTTTAAGAGAGATGTGTCACCATTCATCATAGTCCGTTATTAGGTTCAAAAAGATTTTGAGAATCATATTCTCAACAATCCCAATGAGAAATTTTACCCTATCCTTGGAAACTTATTATTACTTGTTGTGCATTTATTTGAAGAGTTAGATATTTAGAAGAAAATTACAAAGATCAAAATTTGATGATCATGAAATTTTGAAGCTGAATGGTAGAGACGTTTTTCGTAGGACTGCCCAAACTACCGAACTCGTTTCGGCCATATCTCACTCATCCGAACTCGGATTGAGCTAAAATTTTGAGGGTAGATGCCTGAAAAACCCTAGAACGTCTCCACCAATTTTCATATCATTTGGAGCAACACAGATCCTAGCGCATCCCTATGTGTGAACGATATATTTGGCAAGCGGCTATGCGAGGGTTTCATTCGGGTTGAGTGCAAGCAGCTCCAGAGGTTGGTTTTTAGGGCCTTCGGGCCCTAGCGGCCAATATTTTTGTGGTTTATGCTCAATATTTTAGCAAGAAATGTTGCAGGGGATACAATATGGGTTAGAAATTTGTCTTTCAATAGATCATACTATGAACTTGAGTGACAACGGCTTCCAATTTGCTGCACAAAAGAAAAGTGAAAACCATACCTTTCCACGACGTCTAGGGCAAGGATTAAAGAGACCACGAAATAAGTTTCAAGCAGTTGATCAAAAAATGGCTCATATCTCAAGTGAATCTGGTGCTAAGGTGCACCCACAAAATAATTCTACCGTGAAAACCCCTATCAAGGGTAAGAATTTTGAAGACTCAGTCCCAAAAATGAATTTTAGGGATGCCCTTCATGGTGGACAGCCTCATCCCAATGCTAATATCAATATTAGGGCTTCTCATAAACCTCTAAGAATGCCTAAGATTGATCCCAGGAAAACGGAGTCAGGATGTCTTAAAGCAGCTGATGGAACTCCTATTGTTAAGCTTGATATGGGTAACATTCAGACTGGCATTGAAGATTTGGAAAAAAGAGGACTAATTTGTCGGTTCGTGGGTTTTCGTCCGAGTCTATCTCGCTTTCAAAGTCTGGGCTGCAAAAAGCTGGAAAACTAAAGGTGAGTTACAAATCTCTATTTATCCAAATGGTTATTTTCTTGTTTTATTTGCTAATAATGAAGATAGAGAGAAAACTTTTCAAGGGGGTCCTTGGTTTTTTGGAAGGGCAGGGCTTTTCATGAAGCCCCGGCATACTAAATTTAAAGCCGAAGAAGAGATGCCTTCTATAGCTCCCGTGTGGGTTAGACTCTTTGGCCTCCCTATTGAATTTTGGAATCCTACTATTTTTTCTTCAATTGGAAACTCTTTAGGAACTTTTATGATGACTCGCTGATTGTACTCAAAATTTTGAACATATTATTTATGCTCGAATTTGTGTTTTAATGGATTTTGACAAACCCCTACCTAAAAATATCACATTACAATTTGGGGAAGACACTTGGGAGCAAGTAGTGGACTATGAGAACATTCCTTTTCATTGTAGAATTTGCCATGAATATGGTCATTTGGCCGTTGCTTGCCCAAATAAAATTCCTGATCAAAAGAAAGAAGATATAAACTCAGCAGGTTTCCAAATACCTAAGAAGAAGAACACTAAAAAAAAACTAGTAATGAAGGATCAATCAAAGTCATTTGCTAATATGTTTGAAATCCTTTCCACAAATGATGTCCCAAGTGAGGAAGAGGAAATAATGGAAACTGAAATCTTAGAAACACAATTTAAATATGAAGGAAAGAACTCAGAGACAAACCAACAAATCAAAGGTTTTCAATAGAAAAAAAGGAGAAAATTTACACAAGAAAAACAATATTTCAAATGTCAAAACTTCAAATAATGCAGGTCCCAATATAGACTCCATTGAACCATCTAGTAAAATTTTGGCTGTGTATGAGCATTCTTCAAGGTTAGAAGCCATCTCGGATTCAATTGGAATAAGTCAAGAAATAGGGAAAAAAAATTGAAGATGGATTCTAATCAAAAAGTAGGTCGCAAGACCAATCAATATCATATGGTAAAAGAAGGTGAAAAGCTTGTAGAGGAAGGTAAGATTAATGCCCTTCCCAACATTTTTAGCCCTGGTATTAATGAAGATCATCACTTGGAATATTAGAGGACTCAAAGGGAGTCTTTCAAAACAAAATGAAATTAGAAGAATGATTCAGATAAATCATCCACATCTTGTTTTCCTTCAAGAAACAAAGATGTCAATGGAGGATATGGACTTAATTGCCAGTAAAATTTGGCCAGCTGAAAAGTGGTTTCCCTCAGTTCCCAAGGGACTTCGGGTGGCATTGCTTGTCTTTGGGACCCAAAAGAGGTAGTTATTCACCATATGGTTGGCAGTTGGGGTTTGTTGGCTATAGCTATTCAAAGTAGACATTCCAACCAGATTATGCTCTGCATTACTATTTATGCCCCGACTTCTTTGGAGGAAAAAAGAAGATAGTGGAAGGATATTACTCATATTATCTCTCATTTTCCTAAAGCTTGGATCTTGATCTGAGGAGATTTCAATACCATCCTCTCTCTAGATGAGAAAAGGGGGGAAATAGAAATTTGGACAAAAGTACTGACCTCATGAGCGAATATATTGCAAACCTCCATCTTGTGGATATCCAACCAGATAATGGCCTTATGACTTGGTCTAACAGAAGGCAAGGCTTAGCTTGTATAATGGAGAGATTGGATAGGTTTTTGCTCTCTAAAAATTTCTTAATCCATGGTCACATTCCTAAAGTGAAGACTCTTAATAATGTTGGTTCGGATCATTGGCCACCATGGTGGAAATGTGGAAAACCAATGTGAGTTTCTCTCCTTTTCATTTTCAATTAATGTGGCTTAGAGACATTTCCTTCAGACCTCGTGTGCAACAATGGTGGAAGGAAGGTAAACCTAGGCATGGGACTAAGATGTTCTGTTTTGCCAAAAGACTGCAATACATTAAATCCAAAATCAAGACTTGGAACTGGAAAGAGTTTGGGGATGTTCATAAAAAAAACATGAAGTTATTGCTCATCTTGAAAATTTGAATAAGAAAATCCGTTTAGATGGCCTCACAGAGAAGAGAAGTGCAGATGAAATTAAACTCACAACTCAGTTAGAGGAATGGGAAAAAAGAGAAGAAATCTTATGGAAGCAAAAATCTAGAATTCAATGGCTCAAAGAAGGAGATCGAAACACAAATTTCTTCCACAAATCTCTTCTAGCTCGAAGATCTCACAACTTTATTTCTTCCTTAAAATCAGATTCTGGAGATGTTGTTTATACTTGGGATGGCATGAACTCTATTGTTGTTGATTACTTTTCCAATATTTTTGCTGCTACTCCTCTTGACTCAGCTTCTCAACAAAATGTTCTTCAAGCAATCCCTTCTCTTATCACTTCCGAGGAGAACTCTATTTTGACTCGCTCCTATTACTATCAATGAGCTTCAACAAGTAGTTTTTAAAATGCAAAAAGGGAAAACCCCAGGTCCCGATGGTTTTCCTATTGAGTTCTACCAAGAGTTCTGGGATATCCTTCATGTTGATTTATTAGAGGTGGTGGAAGAAGCCAGGAAATCCAAAGAAATTTTGAAGGTTATCAATAAAACTTATATTACTCTTGTTCCAAAAGCTCAAGAGGTTGATCATATCTCAGCTTTTAGACCTATTGCTTTATGTAATGTTCTTCTCAAAATTATTACTAAAATCATGGCAGTAAAGGTTGAAGCCTCTTTTGCATAAGATTATTTCCCGCAGCAAGGGGGATATGTGGAAGGACGTCAAATAGTAGATGAGATAGTTCTTGCTCAGGAAGCCATCCATTCCATGGATATGCAAAATTCTCCTTCTATGTTCATCCGGTTAGACTTATCCAAAGCTTATGACAGAGTGGATTGGCACTTCCTTATCAAAGTTTTGAGGCAATTTGGTTTCTCTAAGGATTGGATGGATTGGATTATGGGATGTATCTCTTCAGTTTCCTACTTAGTTCTTATCAATGGCAGGCCTTCTCAGTCTTTCCCAGCTTCCGGAGGTATTAGGCAAGGTGACCCGCTATCCCCTTATTTATTCATCATTCTTGTTGAATGCTTGGGTAGGACTATAACCAAAAAGAGGGAAAACAAAACCCTTGAGGGAGTTACCATTGCTCATGGAGCTAGACCTATCTCTCATCTTCAATTTGTGGATGACTCTACCCTTTTAGGTAAAGCTACGCTTAAGGAAGCTTCTAATATTAAGCAAATCATTAGCTATTTTTCTAAGGCTATCAGGCAGCTTGATCAATGAAGACAAATCTAAAGTTATTTTCTTTCACCGCTCTCGCTAGACAGGAATCCATGGTCTTGGATAAATTAAGATATAAGAAGACCTCTCTTCCAATCACTTATTTAGGTATTCCCATAAATATTCAAAGGCAGAAAAATAAATATTGGAATTGGTTGTTGGACAAAGTCAAGAAGAAAATTGGAAAGTGGACCAACAAGTGGCTTTCTTCTGGGGGTAGAATCACCTTGGTAAAATCAGTCCTTCAAGCTATTCCTATTTATGTTTCTTCCATTTTGAATATCCCAAAGTCTGTTCTTCGAGAATTGGATCAAATCAGTCATCGTTTCCTTTGGAGTGGTACTAAGGAGAAAAGAAAATGGGCCTTGGTGAAATGGGATACTTTATGTCTTCCTAAGAGTGAAGGGGGGTTAGGATTCCGGTCTTCAATTAATAACAACAAAGCTTTAGCTACTAAATTATATTGGAGGATGTTGCATAACCCCAATGCTCTTTGGGCCAATAATCTCCGTGCTAAATATGTCGAGAACAAAAGTCCTGAAGACCTTGTTCGCTATCAACTTCCTACCAAAGGTTCTCCCATTTTAGCAGCTTCTTAAGACTCGGTGAGGATTTGATAAAGAAAAAATTATTTTGGATCATTCATAATGGTCAACATGCAAATTTTTGGATAGATTCTTGGGATGGTCACAAGCCTTTGATAACTCAGTTTCCCGATTGGAGGCCTTGGATGGAGGAGCTTCACCGAGCTAATTGGATAAAGGTGGCTAATTACTATCGGTACCATACTGGTAATTCAAAGGTTGGTAGATATTGGATCCCTATTGAGGACTGGCCTATTCAAATCCTAGAAAGGCAAAGACAAGATATCCAAGGCATCCTTCATATGAGATCCCTCTCTTGGTCCCATGAAAAAGATTGTTTTGGATGGAACAACACTACTAAGGGTGAGTATTCAGTTGCTCAAGGTTATTTGACCTTATGCCATAATAATCCCAACCATTCTTCTGACATATTTTCTCAATTGTGGGCTCAAAAGCTCTGGCCTAAGGTGAGGTTCTTTAATTGGCTTTTATTGCATCGTAGGGTGCTTACCGGTGAGCAACTTATGAAGCATGGTTTTCATGGCCCTTTTAGATGTGAAATGTGTGAAGAGAATGTAGAAAATATCAACCATATTTTTATTGAGTGTACTTTAGCCTCTGAGCTATGGAGGAGAATGGCAACTTTACTTGGCTTACAAGTGGTCCAATTTTTTCACTTTTGAACAACTTTGGAGGGATTGGCCTAATCAAGAGGGTGTTGATCATTTTATTAGGCAGTTAGTTTGGATGGGTTCTACCATTCTTCTTTGGAATATTTGGAATGAAAGGAACAACCAAATTTTTAATCAAGATAGGAAGGATATTCACTATATTTGGCAAAAGACCATAGCCAACTTAGTTGAATCAGTCCATCAACTCCTTAATCACCCCCAAAACTCCCACCAAATATGGGATCAAGTGATGCAAATATTGAAGATTAAACCTTCTAAGGGCAACCAACTTAAAGGGAATGTGAGTATTAGTAAGATGGATAGGACTAGAAATTGGCAACCTCCTCCTAAGGATTTTGGAAAAGTCAATACCGATGGAGCCTCTAGAGGGAACCCTAGAAAAGCCAAGTGTGGGAGGAATTGGTAGACTTTCGGATGGCTCCCTGGTTTTTACTTTTGCTGAGAATTTGGGTATTCTTTCCAATAACCTTGCTGAGGGGTATGGTATCCTTAGAGGCCTTCAGGAGGCTACTAAGGTTGGATGGGAAAAGGTGTTAGTTGAGTCCGACTCTCAACTTATGATTAATCTCTTGAAGACTCCTTCTAAGAATCATAAGGTGGATTGGAGAATAAAAAGAATTATTGAGAAGATTCAGTTAATCCAGATGGGATTTTTGAAAGTTGATTACAATCATGTGGTCAGAGATCAAAACAAGAGTGCTGATGCTTTAGCTAATTGGGCTTTGGACAAAGGTGATCTTACTTGTTATGGCCACCCTCCTATATGGTGGGCTTCTCAAATTAGGGAAGCTCTTCTTTCTATCATTTCTTTGGATGGCTCCAGTTCGAAGGTACCTAGTTTCTTCTTGTTTTTTTTTTTGTTTCTCTTTGGTTCATTCAGTTTTTTTAGTTCCCTAGCTCATTCTATTCTTTATTTTGTTTCCTCTGTTGATTCTTGCATTAATAGTCTTCTGGTCTAGATAGGTCATTGTTTTGTTCATTTTTTTTTCTTTTGTCTTCTTTGTTTTTTTGTTTAGTTTTTTAAGGTGGGTGGGTTCTTTTGTTTTGTTTTGTTTTTGTGTTCTTTGTGTTGTTTTTTGTTGTTCTTGTGTTTTTGTTGTTTTGTTTTTTTTTATGTTTTTTGTTATTGTTCTTGTGTTTTTTTTGTTCTTGTTCTTGGGTTTCTCTTTGTTTGTGTTATTTCATTTTTTTATGTGTGAGTGTTTTCTATGTTTTTTGTTTTTGTTTATTGTCTGTTGTTGGTTGTTTTTATTTTTATTTTATTTTTTAGGTTTTGGTTGTGTTTATTTTTCATGTTTTTTTGGGTTATGTCTTTGTAGTGTTCTGTTGTTTTTGTCTTGTTTGTGTTTTGTTATGTGGTTCTTGTGTTTTTCTATGTGGTTTGTGTTGTGGTTTCTTTTATCTTATTGTGCGTGTTTGGTTGTGCTTTTGGTTTTGACACACTCAAGGAGCATGTTTTTTATTTTATTTTATTATTTTTGTTGTTATTTACTTTTTTTAATTTGGTTTTGTGTGTTTGTTTGCTCCTTGAGTATGTCAAAGGTGGTAGGCCAGGTCCGAGTCCTAGGCATTTTTGGTGGAATGGATACCCCTGCCTCCTTGGGTCTTACCCGAAAGTGGCATCCCTTTTGGGATGTTTTCCACAAATAAAAAAAAAAAAAGAGTTATATATTTGGGGACTCAAACTACATAACCCTCTTATGGGAAATGTAATTTTATCCTTACTACTCTTTTATGATTTTGATATTATTTTTGTGAAAAAAAAGTAGAGCTTTGGGGAGTCAGACTACATAATCATCTTACGAGAAATGTAATCCTATCCTTACTACCCACTCTTTTCATTTTATAAAATTTTGCAAAGATGTATATTTAAATTTATTTTTAGACTATATGCATAATGGGACAAGCAAGAATACCTTTTCACTTCAATGTTTAAACCAATCGAAGCATAATTTTTATCTTAACGCAATATTTTATTAATGAGTGTGATATGTATTTGGTTTGAAAATGGTAAAATCAGTTCCCAAAACAAAACAAAAAAATTATTAAAAAAATATGCTTTTTGGTTCAAGAGGGATTTTTAATCAATATCAAGGATCAATATTTTATTATAATGGATAATGTATTAAAAAAAATATTTTGCATGTTTGCATGTGATTTTGAATTTTTCCTAAAGCAAGGTATTCAATGTCAGTGTGATATCGTGTGCAGTGGTAACTGGTAGTTTCAGATGCCAACTATAATTTTATTCTTTTAGTTTTTTTATGCATGACCATCTCAAGTCGAGACGGTACCCACCCTAAGACCATCTCACTTCAATATAATTAGGCTCTTCATAGGAAGGAAACCATTAAATTAGCCCTGAGGTTACCTAAGGTGAATTGTGAAAACCATTATCTCTTCAAGATGATACATTTTAAGTGTCTACAGATGCCCATTTTTGGGATGCTTTGTGCATAACAATAATATGAAGCAAAAATAGATGACTTGAAATGGTTGAATTAACGATGCATAGTATTAATTGAACAATTCAAGGTGAAATACCCCAATCAAGTAAAGGGCACATGTCTTTGAATTCTTACTTTTGAAAAATTAAAGAACATGATTTTGGTACTCCTTTAAGTTGTGAGTAGACAATATTTTAGTCTACAATATTTAGGATTTTAGTCATAGATATATAATATTTTAGTCTACAATATTTAGACTTTAGGTATACCAAGTGTTTGTTTGATTGATATTTTTCTTGTTTTTTTTCCCAAAAAAAGGGTGTATGATATTCTTTGGTAATGATTCTTAGATGATTGCAATTTTCATAGATTGAGTGTTTGAGTATTGACTTTATTTGAGATGAGAAATTTTGTAGTTATTTGACTACCCTCTCAAGCAATGATTCGATGGAGGAGATGTAAAATGATGATAGCGATTATGCACTTGACTATAATGAGGTGATAAGCTTTGGTGCCTTAGTAAATAGTAGTATTTTGAGATCATCTCAATCTATTGAGTAGATTGGACAAGTTTTGAGTGGACTTGTTGATCAGATTTGAGCAAGTTCTGTGTGGACTTGTTGAGCAGATTTTGAACAAGTTCTGAGTGGACTTGTTGAGTAGTTTGAACAAGTTCTAAGTCAAATTTTTGAGCCGATTGAGCAAGTTCTATGTGGACTTGTTGAGCAGATTTTGAACAAGTTTTGAGAGGACTTGTTGAGCATATTGGACAAGCTCTAAGTGGACTTGTTGATCAGATTGAGCAAGTTATATGTGGACTTGTTGAGCAGATTGAACAAGTTTTGTGTGGACTCGTTGAGCATATTTGGACAAGTTCTATGTGAACTTGTTGAGCAAATTGGACAAGTTTTGTGTGGAATCATTGAGAATATTTGGACATGTTCTGTGTGGACTTGTTTTTTCTTAAATCATGACCATTATGGATGGTTGCATTGCACCACATGATCGTCCTAAACAACTATGATGGTGAAAATTTATAAATAGCAAAATTTATTTTTTATTCATTTTCATCATTCAATATGAGAGAAGAGTGATATAGGGAGGAGAGGAGTCAAGTTTGTGAAGAAAAGCACTACCAAAAACCCCATTGATAGATATGATGGACCCATCAAAGACCTCCATGAGCAAAAGAGTCGATACTAGAAAACTAAGGATGAAAATACTAACTTCTTATTGATTAAAGAAATGAATTCAAATTAAATGAAAACGGTAATGAATGGGTGGTATGGGTAGTTCTAGGTGAAAGAAAAATTGGTGGATAGTGTTTATTGTATTTTTCTTTCCCTCTTTATCTTGTTTTTCTTGTGATGTATTTGTTTTATTTTTTATATGCTCATTTTTTGTGTTTTAATGTGTTTGAGGGATTGTATTATGGTGAGATGATTCCATTGTTTTATTATCTCACTCGAGATGATCATATTTGGGGACCATATCGACCTAATATGGTCTCATGAGATGACTTTTTTAGACTAATATGGTTGTGTTTGGAGATCATCTCAACCTAATATGATCATGCTCAATGCTTGTTATGGTTTTATTTTTTATTAAGTATTTGTGCTTGTATCAATTTTTTAGAGCCCAACATCATTTCAAAAACACCTTCAAGGAGGATCAAGTGATGGTGTCAAATGATAATTGGATGTGGCTAAAGGACCTTGGAATTTAGCACATGGTTCAACTAGATTTTGTGCATGTCGATCAAGCATATTTGATGGCCTTGATCAATAGATGGGATAGCAGAACAAATAATTTTAACCTATCTACTGGTGAGATGACAATGATGCTAGAGGATGTATTCTAGATCTTGTAGATATTTATTAATGGAGAGCCTATTTTTACTACCCCTACTAGAAAACAAGAGGTAGTGTTATGCTAAGTTTATTAGGATCAGTGGAGATATATGGACTATGATGTGGATAGTAGTGACATAAGATTGATGGTTGGATATGATACTAGATTTCTATCAACTAGATATATAGTGCTTATGTCATTGATGTTAGACTTCATGCTTCTAGTATATTTTAGTGCAAATATTCTCGTGGAACGTATTGGACCTCATTCAATATTTAGTTGAGGAGATGAGGATCATAACGTGGGGTACTACATTGCTTGCAAAAATTTATAGAGAGCTTTATGATATCTAGTAGAGAGGTTGATAAGACCTAGGATGCAGCTTCCTCTATGGATATGGGGATGGGAGAACTTCTGGGTATATAGGCCAATTGCATTTCCATGGGCTGCACATAGAGACATCATGTATAGGGACATTCCTTACACTATGTAGTGGTTTCATGAGTGAGATTAGGATAAAAGCCATTCCTTTCAAGGTATTCTAGAGCACTATATAAATGCATTTGTTCGATTACAATTGGGGCATGTTACATGGTGACTATGGAGGGGACCTCTAACTTGGATTGAGGAGGATGAGCACCTTAGGTGGGTGTGACATGGTATATCATTTATTGCTCACCATAAGATAGAGCATGAAAAATTTTAGTACTCATAGGTTATCCACTAACTCAAGGTTAGATAGGGAGTACCTAATGACCTAGTGGTATATAGGCAAAAGATGAACTTTTATGAAACTCAACTGGTATGGCTATGAGTAGAGCCTATGAGAGATGAGTTAGATAAGGCCTTGGTAAATCTAGATGTAGAGGATCCTAGAAATAAACCAGGTTATGATGACTGGTAGATAGCCTAACAGTTCTAGTGAGGCATAGTGAGTGGTGAGGAGGGTAGGAAAGTAGAGGAGGGGGCAACTAGTATAGCATCATATCTATCATAGAAAAAATTATATTATTGCATGGAGGGGAATGTGGGTACCTCATAGGGATCCACTAAGGGGGTATAGACATCGATGATAAGTTATGGAGGTGATAATGTGGATGAAAAGGATGCATAGGAGTAGATTTTTTCTCTAAGAGAGTAGGTTTGTATCCTCCAAGGGTAATTGACTAATAAGGAAACAACCCATTCTATAGAGTAGAGACAGTGGGATATGGATAGGTAAATATGGAAAGGTTGGGTGGAGGAGAGGGATACCATATGAACTCAAGTGTAAATCATGCGGGATGAGTTAGAAAGAGTCATAATATAGTGATATGCTCTACAAATTCAAGTGGTAGAGGTGAAAACTAGATAGGTATAGACATCGATAGGGTAATAGGTAATATATATGGGATGACTAGGCTATGAGTAGAGGTAGCTTAGTTTTGAGTTGAGGCAAGCATAGATCCTGCTTGATATTAGGTTGAACAAGAGTATGTCCAATGGCTAGAGGATGAGATAGATAGACTTGGTGGGTAGATATCGCCATGATGATTAGGGTCCTCTTAGTCTCAGTAGAGCCAATGACGTGAGGCCTCCAAAGAGCCATCAGTGAGACCATCTGTGCCTTGATTCACATAGTCAGGGATATTAGATATATTAGGGGTTGGTAGATCTAGATAACCTCATAGATATGAGGTTGAGGGCAGTGGTAAGAGTGGTGGCATAGGGCTAGCCTGAGTATAGATTATTTTATGTAGCTTCTAATTTTTGGATGTGAGGTCTAAATACCCATCATATTATAGCATACGAGCATTTTGTATCATTGTGGATCATTTAAAGATGTATATGTGTGTGTATATATGATTTTTATTGATTACTATCATGTGTTTATTATTCATGTGTTGATGTAATGATGAACAAAAAAATAGATGACTATGTATGTATTCCTAGATTTATAGATATGATAATACATGCATATAAGATGAATATTTTACATATGCTAGATCTAGTATGTATGCATAGACCTAGATGTGTATGTGATGTACTAATGACTTGATGATTTGAGTGATGCAAAATCTGAATGTATGTCTAAATGATAAAACATAATGAATGAATCTAAGATGCAATAAAAAACTAAGTGTAAGCACCACAAAATGTATGAAAGTCCTAAATCAAGAATGAAATAATTTCATCTAAAGAATACACTAGAAATATACCAAGCAAAATAAATACTAAGTGTGAATGTAGTGGATGGTGAACAGTAAGAAGTCACAAAAGAACAACAAGACTTTCAAGAGACTCAAACACCCTAGTGGACAAATCCAAAGTTGTATACTAACCATGTGAGAACCTAAAAGATAAAAATATTCTAGGAATACCATTATATTCAATATCCTTAGGTGCGCATAGTGGAGTTTGTTACCCTGATTTTGTATGCGGTTGGACTTAACTGCTAGGTAATGCAAACAACCAAAAGGTATCTCATCTACAAGCTTATATTGGTTTGTACAAAAGAAGGTTGCTAATGTGACAAATGTGTCACCATGCATAAGGCTACTCCAATGCTAGGAAAAAATCTATAACCTATTGCTAGAGATGGAGATCATCCCATGGTTGGTAGACACTAACAATTCTATGGATTCACTCTTTTCTCTTTCTTTCTTTCTTTTTTTTGGGGGGGGGATTATTGATTTTTTGAAGAACAAGGAGGAATTTTATTGCTTTGTGATGCATTTTGGGATTCTTGCTCATTTTGTGGAAGAGAAAGGGATTGTTTTTTATGAGGAAGGGAGAGCTTTTACTTTTGTCAATTTGCAACCTATTAGATAATGCACATAATAGGATGAACAAGGGAAACCATTCGCTTAAGGGGTAAGGACTAATTTGTAATGTCATATTCCCTTATCCAAAAGGTGCATTTAAGAATGTGTAGATGTGTTAGGATTTTAATACATACAAGGTAAATTCAAAGAAAAATCCTACCTCCAAATATCAAAATGGCTTTTTACCAGATCTAAAAGGAAAACTAGGCATGGTTGAATAACTAAAAATACCTAGTTGGATCTAACAACTTACTAGGGAAGGGAGAAAAATGCAAACATAAAGGAAGGGGAAAGTTTATGAGGATAAACAATGGAATGATATGTATACCCAAGGTAGAAGAAGAGTGATCAAAACAAATGATAGTCATAAAATGTGGTGCTATGCTTATAATGCAAGAACAAGAACATATGAATGCAAGTGTAATGAAAGATATGCCTAATGAAACAAGACACTATGGAAAGCAAAATTAAGACATGAAAATGCATGGTGTAGTGAAGGATACTATGCTATGTAAAGGTGACATGCAATGATATGTGATGCATGCTATGTGTTTGTATTTTTGTTTTTTATGCATAAAATACCCATAGGTAGAGAAAATTAAGGGGTTTAGGTTCTTCAACACCCTCAAGTGAAGTTAATCGATACGTTTCTGGACCTACCTTCTGTGTGATGATAATGGACCTAACTAATTTACCATAAATTTATCCCACAAATAGGGTGACAATTTAGAATTTTATTGGTTCTCTTTGAGAAAAATATCACCAATTTGAAATTACCTAAGATGGACCTTTATATCGCATGCTCTCTTAATGCAATCTTGATAAACATGAAGGTGATCAAGAGCATTGATGTGTCACTCATCAAGAAGGGTGAGTTGATCTAGGTGAGACTATCACGTAGTGTCATCATTGATGAACTCTTGTAGTGAGATGTAAAACAAAATAATTTCATGTTCCAATGGAATTCTGGCCTCAATTCCATATACTAGTGAGAAAAAAGTTGCTCCAATTTATATTCAAATGTTCATCATATAAGCCCAAAGTTCTAAAGGCAATTGAAGGTACCAATACTTGTGATGATAATTTATGGTTTTCTTAAGAATAAAAATGAATGTTTTGTTTGATGCCTTGGCATGATCATTACTTTGTGGATAGTAGGGTGTGGAAAAGTTGTGTTGGATATTATACTTTGTACACAAAGCTCTAACATCCTTATTTTTAAATGGTTGTCCATTATCCAAGATAATATTTTATGGAATATAAAAATGACATATTATGTTATGGAATATGAACTCCAAAATGTGTGACCCTATCATAGTGGTAAGTGGAATAGCTTCTATGCACTTGATGAAGTATTCCATGGTCGTTAGAATAAACGTATGATGGGCCAAAGATGAGATAAAATTTTTCCAATTAAATTAAAACCCCATTGCAAAAAATACCACAATTAATGTATGGGTTGTAAATCTTGTGAAGGTACATATGATATATTATCATAATGCTAACACTTAACACACCTCTTAACATAAGCACAATAGTATAACTCCATGGTAGGCCAATAATAGCCCATTTGAAGGATGTGCTTTATGATAGCCATGCTGTTAAAATGACCATCATAAGTACTATCATGAGCTTGAGAAATGTCCCAATTAGAATCTTGGAGCTCTAGGCAATGAAGGAGAAGACCATAGTAGCTTTGATGATATTTTATATCTCCTATAAAGATACATTTTATCACTTTTTTATTAAATATACATTTGGCAATATGCAACAATCTAGAAGAAATATTTTTTTGGTATATAAGATACTATAGCATTAATACCAGGTTTTATAGGTTGACCCAAAACCTTTTACAAAAAATTTCCTAGGGTTGTTGATGAACATATCCTTACTAAGGATCCTATATATGTAAAATGTACATGCCGCCAAAGCCATTACACCCGGTAAGGCACATAGAATGTTATAAAAAAGAAACTTCCCATACAACATTCTGGTATACCCCAAGAAAACACACATGCATCATAATTACAAAAAAGAAACAGACACGGATCCCTTCCTTGAGACAATGGAGAAACAAAAAGCTATAGACACACATAGTAGAGTACTAAAAAAAACTCCCACAAGCTCTGTATTGACAGTTACTCTTAATAATTATTTGGAAATTGCTTTCTTTCGTATATGAAATTGCTAAAAAAAGCTACAGACACACATAGCAGAGTACTAAAAAAAACTCCCACAAGCTCTGTATTGACAGTTAATCTTAATAATATTTGGAAATTGCTTTGGTACATCATACTATCTTGGCAAATCAGCCTTGGAGAAGTGAACCTATTGGCTAGATTTATGGCGGTGGCTATCTGGTGGTCCATGTGGCTTTGGTTTGAAGTATTATATTATAATTTCTTTCCTTCCCTATGATTATCAACCAACCTCAAATTACTAAGATGCCTAGGAGCCATGTTATTTAACATGTGATTGTCCCCATTAGTCTTTGTGGTATTTCCAAGCAACATCCACGAAGACTTATAGCTCAGATAATTTTTATTGTGAGTCCAATTCAAAAAAGGGACAAGAATACTCCTAGCCTTCAAAATTAAAGTGCCTTCCCTATTGGTAAATTTGACTATCATTCTTGTAATTCTTGTTGAATAATCTCCTCTACTTCACTCGGGACACCGTGTTCCCATGATGCAGGAGCATCCGGTGGCAGCAGAGCAATCTTGCCTCACAAAAAAATTTCTAAGTGTTTGCCTTGATGTCGTAATATCACGATAGAGAAAAGTGTCGTGATATCACGACATGTCACATTTTTGCGACTCAGGAAGAAGAGAGAAGGCACGGAGCAAAAATGTCATGGAATCGTGACATGTCACATTTTTGTGACTCAGGAAGAATAGAGAAGGCACGGAGAAAAAATGTTGCGAAATCGCGACATGTCACATTTTCACGACTTAGGAAGGAGAGAGAAGGCGCGAAGCAAAAATGTCACGATTTTGTGACATGTCGTGAAATCATGACCGAAGGAAGACAGGAAGGGCCAGAGAAGAAAATGTCGTAATTTCATGACATGTCGCAAAATCGTGACTGAAGGAGCAGAAAGAAAGCAAGGAAGGAAATTGTCATGATTTCGCAACTCGAGAGGCAAGGAGTAGGCAGAAAGGAAAGATGTAATGATATCGCGACATGTCACGATTTCGCAACCAAAAAGGAGAAAGAGGAGGCAAGAAGGAAAGATGTCACGATTTCGTGACCAAAAAGGAGAAAGAGGAGCCGAAAAGGAAAGATGTCACGATATCATGACATGTCGCATTATCGCAATAAAAAAGGAGAAAGAGGAGCCGAAAAGGAAATATGTCACAATATCGCGACATGTTGCATTATCACAACCAGAAGACAAGAGAAGGTACAAAGGAGAAAAAGTGCCATGATATCGCAACATGTCGCATTTTCATGACCAAAGGATGAGAGAAAGCACAAAGGAGAAAAAGTGTCGCGATATCGTGACATGTCGCATTTTCGTGACCAAAAGACGAGAGAAGGTGCAAAGGAGAAAAGTGTCACGATATTGCGACATGTCGCATTTTTGTGACCAAAGGATGAGAGAAGGTGCAAGGGAGGAAAAGTGTCACGATATCGCGACATGTCACTGTTATGAAAACGAACAACATTGTATTATTCAGCAATGGTTTAAATAATACAGCAACAGCCGAGAATAGCACACCGGCGTAAACTAAACTGTTACGTTGTAACAGTGTAACAACAAAATAATCCTAAATATGAAATATAGACAAACTATAGAATATTGGATGTTAAAGTATGCTAACATCCCCATTTATTACATTATTTGGGTAATGTAATAACTAATAGCTATACTAACATCCCCTTACATCATTTTGCAATACAAAGTGAGCTGCGAAACAATTCAAATTTGACACGTCCAAGTGCCTTAGTGAAAATTTCTGCAACTTGAGCATCGGTGGGAATGTGCTGAAGCTGAATTCGGTGCTTTGGAACTTCATCTCGAATGAAATGACATTGTGTGTCAATGTGCTTTGTTCTTTCATGATGTACTGGATTCTTGATGAGGTTCAGAACACCATGATTGTCGCAAAACAAGTGTATTGGAGATTTTGATGGATGGCCCATACTTGTCAGAATTTGACGTAACCATATCACTTCGCACAAAGCTTCATGTGCGGCGCGATATTCTGCCTCTGTTGATGAAATAACAACCACCTGTTGCTTCTTGCTGTGCCAAGAGACAGGACCAGATCCCAAATGAAAAATGTATCCAGAAGTTGACTTGCAATCATCAAATGATCCAGCATAGTCGAAGTCCGTGTATCCTTGCAAGAAGAATTTGTTGTTCCTATTGTATTCTAGGCCATATTCCATAGTACCACGGACATAGTGAAGAACACGTTTTGCTACTTTCCAATGAGTGGTCTTAGGCTCCTGCATGAACCTCGAAAGATAGTTGACAACAAATACAAGATCTGGCCTAGTATTGGTCAGATATATGAGACTCCCAATCAACTGTCGATAGAGAGTACCATCTACCTGAGGTGAATCATCATATCATGATAACTGAAGTCCATTCTCCATCGGAGTTGCCATTGGCTTGCAATCAATCATGAGATATTTTTCCAGCAATGTCTTGGCATATTTTTTCTGAGACACTTTGATGGAGTGCTCCTTCTGGCTGAATTCCATACCAAGACAGTAATGGAGAAGTCCGAGATCTTTCATCTCAAAATATTTGCACAAGTTTCTTTTGACAAGTAGAGATCATAGTTTCTGAACTCCCTGTAATGAGCAGATCATCCACATAGAGTACAAGCAACACTATCTCAGAACCCTGTTTCTTGAAATAGAGGTTTGCATCTGACGAACATCTCTTAAATCCATGCTGCATAAGGTGATTGTCCATTTTTATATACCAAGCTCGAGGAGCTTGTTTCAGACCATACAAGGATTTGACCAATTTGCAAACCTTATACTCTTGGCCTTCCACTTCAAATCCTTCTGGCTGAGTCATGTAGACTTCTTCTTGGAGATCACCATTTAGAAAGGCACTTTTGACATCCATCTGGTGAAATTTCCACCCATATTGTGCTACCATAGCACACATAACCCGAATTGTGGTCATCCTAGCAGTAGGTGCAAAAGTTTCCTCGTAGTCAATGCCTTATTTTTGAGCATATCCCTTTGCAACAAGACGGGACTTATGCTTATCAATTGTTCCATCTGCCTTGTACTTGACTTTATATACCCATTTGCAGCCAATGGGTTTATTTCCATGCGGCAGATCAACAAGCTTCCAAGTTTTATTTTTCATCAAAGACTCATACTTTGTATCCATAGCGGCCTTCCACTAAGGCTCACTAAGAGCATCTTGCACTGATGCAGGTTCAAGATCATCTATGGTAGACATGAATGCCCTGTCATCATCAATATCCATATCCTCTACTTCTGTACTTGGAGTTACAAAAAGTTCCTCAAAAGATTGACAAAGATCATCAACCTCACTAGTTTCTTTGGCTTCTTTTTCCTTTTGAGCCATACTGCATGTACAAGGTCTATCCAAGTTCAAATTGGGAGGAGTGGATAAATTTGCATCTCTGATTGTATTTGTACACCATTTTGGATTCTTCTTTGGTGGTGTTGAAGAAGATGTAGAAGGACCTCCAGTCTGTGTTGACGAAGGAATCTTCTCTTCCTTAGATTCCACAATATCTAGGTGTACTTTGGATGTGCTCTGTGATGTGAAAGCTTCATCAAAGACAACATCTTTACTGACATGAATTTTCTTGGTCAAAGGATCTATCAAACGATATCCTTTAGAGTGCTCATCATACCCAAGAAAAATACATCTCAGTGTTTTCTCATCTAGCTTCTTCCTTTTCTCTTTCGGTATGTGCATGAAAGCGTGACATCCAAAAATATGTAGATGAGATATGGAGGGTTTTCGACCACTCCATGCTTCCTGTGGAGTCATTCCTTTAAGGGCCTTTGTGGGTTCCCTATTCAGCAGATATACTACAGTGGTGACAGCTTCTACCCAATATTGTTGCCCAAGAGTAGCTCCTGTGAGCATACAACGAACCATTTCCATGATAGAACGGTTCCTTCTCTCAGCAACTCCATTTTGCTGAGGAGTATAGGCAGTTGTTAACTATCTCTTGATTCCATGCTTATCTAAGAATGCAAAAAATTCATTAGAGGTAAACTCTCCCCCTTGATCTAAGCGGAGGGTTTTAATAGAAGCTCCTGACTCCTTCTCAACGGATTTCTTGAACTGTTGGAAGAATGTGAAAGCTTCAAATTTTAGTTGGAGAAAGAAAACCCACATCTTTCGTGAGTAGTCATCTACAAATAACTGAAAGTACCTCTTCCCTCCACAACTATTGGGTGTGAAAGGACCGCACAGATCGGTGTGAATTAACTCCATAGGTTTTCGTGCTCTTGTTGAGCTCTTCTCAAATGGTACTCTATGTTGCTTTCCTACCAAGCAGTCAGAGCACACTGGCAATGTGGTAGAAAGGGAAGGAAGACCCTTTACCATCTCATACTGAGCTCAAGTAAGTAGCCAGAACTAAGATGCCCATATCTCTTGTGCCATAGGGAAGTTGCCTCCTTGGTAGAGACAGGTCATGGCAACATGTGGAGTAGAGATAGCATCTAGTGCAAATAAGTCATGCTTATATGAAGCTGTTGCAATCTGCTTACCCTTCCTGGTAATAGTACAACACTTCTTTCCATTCTCAACACAAAAGTTGACAACCATATTTCTGTCCAGGATTTGTGTGACTGACAGCAAATTGTTAGCCAATCCCGAAACATAGAGGACTTTGCCAATCTGACACTTGCCATTAGGAAGAGTGACTAAAACTATACCCTCTCCCTGAACCCTGTAGGTTTTATCATCAACAATGGTGACAGGTTTGCCCTCTTAGGCCATGAATGATTCAAACCACAATCTATCGCCAGTCATATGTTTGCTAGCTCCAGAATCGACATACCAGACAGGATCCCTCTATGTGGAATCTGTGGTAGTCATGAGCACCTTGTGTGCCCATTCAGAATCTGAGTCAGATTCTTCAATAGCAACATTCACCTGGGGTTGCTTGTTTTTATTTTGTGGTTTTTTTTGGCCTTTCTGCTTGTTCTTATGCCAACACCTGTTGGTGTCATGGTTGTCTTTCTCATAGATCTTGCACCACCTCTTCTTCTGTTGAGGTTGTTTGCCTTTTCCTTTCGTATCCTGTTGAGAATTTCCTCCTTTCTAAAATTTGCCTCCTTTTTGCCCATTACCTTTCTTCCTAGAACCCTGCCTGTTGGTGTATAGGGTTGTATTGGAAGAATCATCCTTGTGAAGTTGGCGTGCCTCCTGTTGTTGAAGCAGATTGACCAACTCGATGTAGGTAATTTGTCGTTGAGACACCTGGATGGAGGTTATCAACATATCAAATGAAGAAGGCAAAGCTCTCATCATAAGTGAAATGAGAAGCTTTTCGTCCACAGTATCTCCCAAAGAATTCAATTTCTCTTTCAATTCAGACACTCTGCACAGAAAGAGTTCAACTGTTTCACCCTATCTCAAACTCAGGTTATGAAGTTGTTGTTGAAGATGAAGAATGGTTGAATCATTCTTTCCCTCATAGATGGTTCTAAGGGCATCCCATGCCTCTTTACCACTTGTTTTGTCAGCTATATGAAGTTGCACTTCATCTGAAACAACAAACAAAATGAGCACCTTTGCTCGACTGTCTTTCTTGTCAAAAGCTATCTGATCTGCGGAAGGACCTGTGGATCCTACTGTTGGTGAAGGCCTAGTTGTTACTCCAGTAACAATATCCCACAAATCTTCCATTTGGAGAACTGCCTTCATCTTATGTTTCCATGGTGTATAATTTGGACCTTTCAATAACTGATGAGGATCAGTCATCAACTTTGCAACAACGGCCATAGTGAAGGTTTCTTATAACACCAATTGGTCCCCCTTTTGATATACCTTTTGCTAGGCCGTTATACCATACAAAATACCCACCCTTACGTGAGGGAAACTATAGGTATTTAGAAATATCAACAAAAATCACCCACCCTTATGTGAGGGAGACTATAGGTGAGTTTTAGAGATCATACGATACGTGGAACATAAGCGGTACTGAAAGGGAATCGCCTTGTTGATGGCACCTACCATAGAAGATTCTTCTCATGCGTGGGGTGTAACTTCCCCTAAACACTATGAAGAATACTTCATCAGGATTTACACCTAAACACAAGTGCGATAAAGGGTAGTGGATGGAGTAAAAAATGCAAAAATGGTTAACTTATCTCTCCCCGATGATTTATAGAGAACAAGCTCAGACGTCGTTGTAGCAGCTATATTAGGTGGCGGATACAGTAGCCCAATCACGACAGCTTTACCTATAAGTGCTGGCTAGAGGTATCACAAATACCGAATGCTACAGTGCAATAAATTGCACGGATGGGTTTTAATTATTCCGAGGACTTAGGGAGTGTATTTGATTTTTTTTTAACTTTTAATGAAGTAGTGCAAAAAATGAAATATGCAACATACAACATAAAAAGTGCCCACAAGAATTAACCCACAAGGTGTCGGTCACAGCCGAAAATGCACCTTTTACAATTCGCCAAATTGCTTTTTCAGAAAATTACTCACATTCCCCCTTTGATTTTTTGAAAAAATATCCCCCCTTAAAAAAAATCTCTTTAACAAAGCATTTTAATAATTATTATATATTTAAAGTTAAAATAAATAATTTTAATTTATATAGTTTTAAAACTTATGAAAAAATAAATTAAAAATTAAATTTTAATTTATAAAGTTTTAAAAACTATAAAAAAATAAATTAAAATTAAAAAATTTTAACTAAAAATTAATAATTAAATAAAACCTTTGAAAAAAGAAAATTATACCTTTGGGGGGAGTCGGCGGGATTTGAACCCCCGACCTGCAGGCTCCCTGAGCCTTACCGCACAGCTCACTGCCAAGTGAGCTAGCGGGCTGATCCGTTTGGAATAGTGGAGCTCCTCCCTTTTCAACACCCGGATCCTCCTCCTCCTCTGCTGCGGCCTCCGGTTGCTTGTTTGCACGCTGTTGCTTCGCGGCTCCCGACGTTCTGTGTTTTTTTTTTTTTTTAAACTTTGTCGGCGCGTGGGGGGGGGGGGTTACGTCCGCCCACAGTGCTGGACTCTGTCCACGTGGCACGCGTGCGTCACAGCTCCGCTGCGCGCGCTGGAAGGGGGGGTGGGTTTACGTCTGCCCACAGCGCTGGACTCCGTCCGCGTGGCGTGCGCACATCACAGCTCCGCTGCGCACATTGGATCGGGGGGGGCGGGTTTACGTCCACCCACAGTGTTGGACTCCATCCACGTGGCGCGTGCGCATCACAGCTCCGCTGCACATGCTGGACGGGGGGGATCTGCTCTGGGCACTAGACCGAGGGGGCGTTGGGGAGCGCGCACACCAATTGCGTGTCGCGTGGCCTCCAACGGGGGGGGTACGGGACCTGCATCCGGATTCTCCCTCCTGCCTCTTGCTCTCGTGTCACGGCTGCATTTCCAGTTCGCTGACTGCGTGCTGCGTTCCAGCCGCAGCACACAAAATTTTTATTTTTATTTTTTTTTCCAATTTTTTGCCTGCGCTCTGCGATCCAGTCTGCGCACTACAGGTAAAAAAACACCTGCACAGAAAGCTGCGCGATTGCACGCGGCGTGAAAAAAAAAAAAAATTATGCCTCCCCAACATAGCAGAAAATAAATTTTGTCCTCCAACCTCGGCTCCTCACTGCTCCCTACAATCTGGCTCTGATGCCATGTTATGAAAACGAACAACATTGTATTATTCAGCAATGGTTTAAATAATACATCAACAGCCGGGAATAGCAGACCGGTGTAAACTGAACTGTTACGTTGTAACAGTGTAATAGCAAAATAATCCTAAATATTAAATATAGACAAACTATGGAATATTGGATGTTAAAGTACGCTAACAGTCGCATTTTCATGACCAAAATACGAGAGGAGGCGCAAGGAGGAAAGATATCGCGATATTGCGACATGTCGCATTTTTGCGACCAAAAGACGAGTGAAGGCACAGGAGATAAAGAGTGTCACGATATCATGACATGTCGCATTATCATGACTAAAAGAGAAGAAGGAGAGAAAGAGGGAAAAGGTGTCACGATATCGCAACATGTTGCATTATCATGACTAAAAGAGAAGAAGGAGAGCAAGAGGGAAAAGGTTACGCGATATCATGACATGTCGCCTTATTGCGACTATAAGAGAAGAGAAAGAGGAAGGAGGAAAAAGTGTTGCGATATCACGACATGTTGGCAAAGAATAGAAAAGTGTCACGATATCGCGACATGTTGCATTTTCGTGACCAAACAAAAGAAAAGAAAAGGCATGTGGTTACAGGGGCCGTTATAGAGGAAATTATTGAGCAATGGGTATACCGAACATCATCATGGGTTGACAGGAAGACAGAGTGTACAGTGGTAGCACTAGACAAGAACGTGGCACCAAGGTGCAGTGAAAGCAGATGAAGATCAAGAGTCAGAAAGAAAGACGTTTCGAAAGCCCCGCCAATGAAGAGGCACGAGAAATGAAACGAAGCATCAAAAAATGGAGACGGAGAGTCATGCCAGATATTTTAAAAGGGGAAGCGAAGGCATGCACAAGGGGTGGGAAACGATTGAGACTGAGTGACATACATGAAGGCAAGAGGGCCATTCTGGACCTGTCTGAGTTGTTTTCTTCTAGGGTCAAAAAACTACTGAAGCAGAGTTGCAAACGTGAAAGCAAGAGGGCCATTCTGGACCTGTTTTAGCTATTTTTATTTCAGAGTTGGAAACCCTATTGCAATGTAATAGAAAAAAGAAAAGAATAAACTACCTTTCGAGATAAAGGAGTTTATTTGGCAGACTGTTGCCATTATTGTAAATTTTTCCAAGTTTAATGAATGAGAGTTTGAGAATTTGGGTGAGCAATTTTTGGCTCCCCATGAGAATTTTGAGTGTCTGGGGTGAGCGATTTTCATGTCCCCATCATCTCATTTGAAAATTTTGTCACCATCGACACCCAAATTGGCCAGCTTATCAGCAATTTTGTTAACTTCCCGAAAGACATGATTCCCATTATGATCTCGCACAATGCCACTAGCGCCTGCTCTGCCAGGATTGTCCTTAGCTACTCCATAAATAAGATTAAACCAACATGTAGGAGGTGGATACCACTTAACATTGGCTCTGGGGTTGACTACCCTAGGCACAGACTCATATAACAAGGTTAAGCTTAAATATTGAGCAATCGTGATATCCTACAAATGAGGTTTTAAACTATCAAAAGGGATAAGGTTCACATTCTCATTGGCAAAGGATAGGATCCTGGCAATTATAGTTTTATGATCATGGATAGACTCATTAAATACTCTATGGTTTCTTTCTAACCACACCTGCCAAATATAGTGATTGAGACAAATTTTCCACATGTATCTAAGTCTTTGGCTTGAAAAGGGGCAAGGCCACTGGATGAAAAAATCAAGTACGGTGGTTGGTTTAACCCATGAAATATTTAAGGCCTGAAAAACCCCACTTAGGACAGTAAAGGAAAAAGGGCACTCAAGGAAAATGTGATAAATGGTCTCCCAATTATCCCTGCATAGATAACAATGATTAGTGATACAAATACCTTTATGCATCATATTATCAATGGTTAGAATTCTTCCTTGGATAACCGACCATGAAAAGACTACAATTTTTGGAATTAAATTTTTTATCTAAACTAAGTCCTTTTGGAGGACAAAATCCTCGTCATCAGCGAAGCTTGTAAGTTGATTTAACAGTGAACTACCCATTTTCTATAGGATCCCAGGTCACTTGATCTTCCTTGGGTCTCATGGGGATAAACTGTTGCCTAAGAATGTTATAAAGATCATTTGATTCCGCTTGAAATCCTTGAATTCTTATTTTTTTCCACTTCATTCTACCTCTATCCTCAACCATATAATCAAAGACTTTTATGACAATGAGTTCTTCCGTGATATCTCTGATTCGGGCTAAGTTAGGATATTGCGTCAATGGTTCATCCTTAGCCCACCTATCATTCCAAAAATTTATCCTCTCACCATTGCCTAAAACCCATCTTAAACCTTTTTTGATGATTTCCTTACAATTAAGAATTGCTTTCCAAAAAGCAAAACCTCTGATTGGAACTGAGTCACTTAGAAATTCCATAATTTGAAGATACTTTCATTTGATGATAGCTGTCCATTCATTTTCTTCACCAAAAATGAGACACCATGCTTGCTTAGCTAGTAAAGCTAAATTTATATGAGCCATTCTCCTCAGACCTAAGCCCGCATTTTCCCTGGGTCTGCACACTTTGGTCCATCCTACAAGGTGTATCCTTTTTTTCTCCTTTGATCTAGTCCATAAAAATTATTTTTGGAGTTTCTCAATTTTCTGGAAAACCTTCACAGGGGCTTTGAAAATAGAGAGGAAATAGACTGGAATGCTCTAAAGAGAGGCCTTAGTGAGGGTCAGATTTCCTACTTGAGATAGAATATGAAGTTTCCATCCAACAAGTTTTTTTTTGAATTCTTTCAATAACCCTATCCCACATTGACTCTCTCAGAGAACCAATGAAAATAGGGAGACCAAGATACAAAGTGAGGAGGTTTGCTATATCACACCTAAAATTTTTGCAATCCTTCCTTGCCTCTGAATGGGGGTGTTCAAGAAATATAACTTGCTTTTACTGAAATTAACTTTCTGACCAGCAGTTTCCTCGTAGAGTTACAGAATGTATTTAATTATTTTGGCCTCACCCACTGATACCTTTGTCAATATAAGGGTATCATTGATGAATTATTGGTGAGAAACAACCCTAGCGAGAGAAGTTGCCTTGATTATTGATACTAGACTTGAACTGCAAGAATTTTTTATGGTTCTACCTAATGCTTCTACCACAATTATGAATAACATGGGGCTGATAGGGTCCCCCTTCCGAATTCCTCTACGACTTTGAAAGTAACCAGTAGTTGTTCCATTAACTAGAATCGAGAACCATGCTTTAGAAATACATTATTTGATCAAATTAACCCATTGGTGGTGAAAACTAAACTTAAGAAGGACAACAATTAGAAAGTCCCAATGTAGCCTGTCAAATACTTTTTTTCATATCAAGCTTGAGGGCAAAAACAAACCTGTTAGTCTTATGAGCAGAGTGAAGAGCTTCATGAATTATGAAAAATCCATACAAGATTGACCTGCCCTGGACAGAGCTTCCCTGGCATGGATCTATGATGTGGGGCATAATATCTCTCATTCTATTTGCAATGGCTTTATTTAGGATCTTGTAATACAAATTGCATAGACTGATTGGCATGAAGTCAGCCATAGATTTAGGGGTTTGCTTCTTAGGAATTAGAGAAATAAAAGTAGATTTGATACCTGTTGGGATATGATTGCTTGCTTGGAATTATATGACAACAAAAATTACATCCTCATGATATCCCAAAAATATTGATAGAAATGATGGAGAAAGTCGTCGGGTCCTGGGGCTTTGTCTGGATCCATGCTAAATAAGGCTTCCTTAATTTCCTCATCATAAAAGGGAGCTAGAAGCTTAAGGTTTATATCCTTATTTATTATGCTAGGAATGGATTGCAAGAGAATATCTTTGGCCTCCTCATTGCATTGTGATTCCTGACCAAGGATAGAATTGAAATAAGTTATTGCCTCCTTTTTTATTTCTGTTAAGTCTTGAGTAATAGAACCATCTGCTTTTTTAAAAAAAATTATCTTGTTATTGCTTCTGTTTCTAAGCGTGGTGACATGAAAAAACTTAGAATTTGAATCTCCATATTTCAACCAAAGATCCCTTGATTTTTTCCTCCAATAGATTTCCTCATAGGCCAAAATGTTATGAAACTCTGCTAGTTTTGTTTGTTCCTCTTGCCTAGTAGTTTCATCAACATCACCATGTTGGATCCTTTGATCAATTATCTTCAAACTTTCAACAAGGTGCCTATTCTTCCTAGATTTGGATCATGATTTTGATGATCTCACGACCTCCCTTGACGTGAACCATTATTTCATTGTTCTTGTGATCTCCCTCATGCCTGGTCATGCTCCATTCGAGAACGATTTGCATTTGAGTTCCTTGAATGTCCAGCAGATTGGATAACAGGTGGGAAAATCTACCTGGATTTTTGCTTGGAGTGCGATGGACCAGATGCATTCATCATGGCATGTCGGGATGAAGTCCCGAAAGGAGTCCCATTTTTTGGTAGGTTCACAGACTTTTGGTGATGGGAGACACCATGCAGATGGTCGGGAGAATTTTTCTTCTTCTTCCAATTTCTTGGAGAGCCAGATTTGTCAAAACCGTTCAACATGGAATGAATGTCCTTAAGCTCCTTGTGCGGGGAGGAAAACTTGTGATTGATTCCATCATTGATAAGCTGGGAGACATTTTGTTCTTTAGGCATTTGGTCGACATCTGTCATAGTATCATCTATGGCATGCAGGCGAGCTACAACAGCCTGATATTTCATATTCTTGCTGAGATCCTTCTGAAGGAGAAACCTGTTTGTTAAGGAATATAGAAGAAATATTACCAAGATTTAAAAATCTTGAATTTGAGTGAATAAATATTGATATGGCTCAGTATGGACTAGTTGAACATCTTGTTCCTCTCTCAAAACATATCACAATAATGAGTATTGAGAGAGAACCTTACGATAAATGGTTATGACATTATCACAAGGGCTCTATGAGACCAAGGACCCCTAGGAAAAAAGTTTCAAGAAGTATCAAAATTGAGAGAACCAATATTGGTATGGTTCAATCTATACCATGTGAATGTATTGCTCTTCTTTGGAAGCATCTCATGAAACTATGGCTTGAGAGTGAATTTTGATATAAATGTTTGTGATATTGTCTGATGGGTTCTATAGAATTAGGGATCCCAAGGAAACCATTGTATTTATAAAATTATTGGAAGAATTAGGGACAACCTCAATGTCATACCATTCAAATTTAGTAAGTAATTTATCCACAAGGGTTTTGTAAAATTTTAAGATTAGGAATTTGCACTAATAGATTTCCTTAATTTGGTTAACGATAAGCAAGGAATCACCAAAGATGTTAGCGCCTTGGTATTCATGGCAATGGTAGTTTGAAGGCCCAAAAGGAGGGATTCATATTCAAAATGTTGTTGGTGAATGGAAAATCAAGTTTGAAAGAAAGGGGAATAGAAGTCTCTTGTGGTGTGAAAAACATGATTCTGACACCACCTAATTGCTCACACTTGAAACCATCAAATAATAGTGTCAGATTAGCTTTATTTTTTGGTTATTCTCATTCACCTGAATATAATAATGAAAAGACTACATCATCACATACCTGATGGTAAATGGTTTATCATAAAGGAGAAGAGCCTCTTCTAATTGATTTACAATGACCTAACCTTTAATAGATTTTTGATTGACAAATTTGAGGTCAAACTCTATAAAAAGCTTGATATATTTTATGGTATGACTATTGTGATATGTGTGACTCATCATATACCATAAAAGGTTTTCTTTAGAGATAAAAAATGTGGTTTTATTGATCATGTAATGATGAAGTTTCTTGGTGGCAAACACCACCACTAAGTAGAGCTTCTCAATGTAAGAATACTTGATTCCATAGCTATTCAAGGTATGACTAATGTAATAAATGGTGTGTTCTTTATTTGCCTCATTCTTTTGGTCCAACATGGTCCCTAAGGCAAAGTAGTGGATAAAATGTATAGTGAAAACAAAACACTTGGTCGAGAAGGAGCTAATACTGGTAAATATGCCAAGTATCATTTTATGTCCTCAAATGCTTTCTGACATTCTTGACTCCAATGAAAAGTAAATCCCTTTTACAGAAGATGATTTAGTGGTTGAATTTTATCTAAAAGTTATGCTATGAAGCATCTGATGGCTTGAATATTTCCTTGTAAGCTCTGAAGCTACTTAATATTGGTAGGGGGAAGCATGTCCAAAATTGCCTTGACCTTGTTGAGATCTACTTCAATGTCTCATTTAAAAATGATAAAGCCTAGAAGTTTCCCAGATGTTACTTTGAAAACACGCTTCTTATGATTTAATCAGATGTTGTGCTCTAAAAGGTGATCAAAGACCTTACATAACACATTGAGATGCTCGTGGTGCAATAATAATTTTACCAATAGGTTATCAATATTATCTTAAATAATTTTTTGCATATAGTCATGACAGATGTATGTCATAGCCCACTAATAAGTAGCACCAACATTTTTAAGTTCAAAAGACATGACTTTATAATAGAAATTCCCCCATGATGTGGTAAAGGTTATTTTGGGTTGATCCTCAGGATTGACATGAATTTAATTATATCCTGGGAAACCATACATGAGAGAAATAATTTCATGACTACTAGTTGCATATACTAGCACATCAATGTTAGGGAGTGGAAACTCATCCTTAGAACTCACTTTGTTAAGATCTTAAAAATCAGTGCATATGTGAATCCCTCCATTTGGCTTCCTAATAGGTGATGAGGCCTGGAAATGCCTTAATTATAACATATTTTGTACACTAAAAATGCTTATAAACTCTTATGTTTTATCTGATATGTTAGTTAAGTTGATTTAATATGCTGTATATTAACCATTTTTGCATGATCAATGTATTTGAAATATTATATGTTGATTTTACAACTTTTTGCATAGTTTTGTGCTTTTTTTGTTATGATTTGCTACAATGGGATATGCTTGGAATAATAGCAGCATTTCACTAATCATATTCTGATTTGTTTCAAGCATTTACTTCACCTAAATCTGGAAACAGTGCAAGCAAACTATTACTGTGCAGCAAAAACGGTCTTTCCCATATAAATTCCAGCCAGCTGTCCATAAATAGCAAGGCATGGAATTCACATGAGGAAAGGGATGAAGACCATTAGAATTTGATCTTAGGAGATAACCCACCTGAGAGATGCAGAAGAAACCAATGGAAAGCATACATTTGTTCATTCCGAAGCATCTTCGAAATGAACAGATATCTTCGGAATGAAGAAAACACAGCATCTTCAAAATGAGCGGATCTTCGAAATGAAGAAAGTAGCATCTTCAGAATGAGCGGATCTTCGGAATGAAGCATGTAGTATCTTCGGAATGAGTGATCTTCAAAATGAGAATGCAGTATCTTTGGAATGAGCGATCTTCGGAATGAAAACTGCACTGTCTTTGGAATGAAGAACAGAATGTGTTTTTGACCTTTTTGACCGATTTCTGAAGGCAGAAAAATGGAAATAAAGGTTGGAAAAAGTAAAGAGAAATATCCTCCATCTGTCTTTGCCATCATTGCCGACCAAATCTATCATTAAGGGAAAGATCAGGTTTTAGTCCTCTTCTAGGATAAAACCATAATTTGTTGCAGCATTTTAGGATTAGATAGCTATAAATATTGCTCCCGTTTAGGTTGAGCTATAGAGAGAGAGGTAGAGAAATAGCAGATAGATAGAAAATAGAGTAAGGAAGCTAAATACAGAGTATAACTAGGAATTGACTGTTACAGTCCTGTAACAGTTTTTTAGCAGAATTCTTGTAATCATGTCTTTTGATCAATAAAGTGCACCAGTTCTATTTCAAATTACTTGTAAATGAGTGTGATTAATATTTAGAAAGAGAGAGAGACTTACACCTTCTTCTAGACAAAGAGGCTGGCCACTTCCAGAACTAGGAGGAGGACTAACAGAACAGGTTTTTATTCTGATTTTGCTGCAACAGAATGAGTTGCAGAACTTATTATGTAAATTGCTTGTGAATAGTTGAAAATATTTGCAGTATTAATTTATTTATGCTAAGATAAATCTTGTGCTTAATGTTTTAGTTGCAATCTTACTTTCAGCCAAGCTTTCACTTTATTTTTAGACTGTTATTTTCAGCATTTACTATTTTTTAGCAATTTCTTGCATTTTTATGTTTTGCTGTCAAAATCTGAATAGAGGATTGACAACCTTCTGTTACAGAATTTTGATAGTTTTTATTTCCACATTAGATCTATACTTTCATTACTGCAAAAGTAATTAGATTTCCTTTTTGCAATTAGAATCAGACTTTCAATTCTGCAACTATTAATTTTGTAATATAATTAGGTCTTATTCTGCAATTGTAATTAGGACTTCATTTCTGCAGTTAGTGATTAGTTTCCAATTTTGCAACTTAGATTAAGATTTAATTCATGCAATTTAGAGATAGGAATGTTCCAAAACCCCCCACCAAACCGATTCCACCAATAAGACTTGTTGCCCTAGATTGACCTAAGTTATAGCTGTTTCACTTCTCCCACAGATAGCCTTGTACACTGCCCTGGATTGACAGATTCATTGAGAATTAATGATGGTATAATGACTACGCATCATTTTGGCACCGTTGCCGGGGAATAGTGTTGTCAAAAGAAAACAAATAGTTCAATAGCTGTAATCAGACCAAACTATGAACATTCAGGTTAAAATCTGAATATAACAGCAGAGTAAGATAACAACTATTGACTTAATTTATGTCATTTAGGAGTAAAAATGAATGAGTAAGTCTAGGGAGACCCCAAAGGATCCTTGGCTTGTCCCATTAAGGAGATATTCACGCCTAAGGGGTGAATCACCTGTGTTTGAACTACCTGAAATATCGATAGAAAAATCACCTGTCTCACCATCAGTAGGACATTTTGAGAAAGGAAAATCACCAATTATATCAACAAAATATCTTAAGGAAGATAATTCATCAAACTCATCAACAGAAAAGCTTGGACCTCTTGAGAGAACAATTTGGGAAGCTTTAAATTCTCCTAAGAAATAAGAAACTATGGTAGAAGGAGGCAATGTAGATGGCCAGCATGGCTATGTTCATAATGAAGGGGATGATCAGGATATACTCCAACCATCCAGAACATTTGAATATCTTATTCATCTGAATCCAACACAAAACTCTCCCATGAATACCATTTCACCTTCAGTACTTCCCACCTTCCGAGGTGTTGTATCTGAAGATCATGACCAATTTTTGTTTGAATTCAAGGTAGTGTGTCATACCTATGATTATATAAATAACAATAAAAAACTTAAGGTTTTTCCCTCAACTCTCAAGGATTCAGCATTGCGCTGGTTCATGAGCTTAGAGCCAAATTCCATAAGAACCTGGGATCAAATGGAGACTATCTTTTTAGACAAATATCAGGAATACTGTCGTGTAAGGAATAGAAAAGATGAGTTATTTAGAATCAAGCAGGAAGATGATGAGACCTTGGAAGATTACCTTGATAGGTTCTCCTTTGTTCAAAGGAGATGTGGACTAGTAGAACCAGAATTGTGTAAAACTATCTTTTTGAGAGGATTGTAAGATGAATCCAGAGAAGTTCTGGATTTGATGGGAAAAGGGGATGTAACCACTCTCAGTAATGAGGAAATTATGGATATCTGCAGGAATTACTCTCGCACTAAGTAGAGAAGAAGAAAAAGCCGCACAAATGGTACTGATGTAAAGGACCTGATAGAGGAACTTGCAAATTTCAAAACTGATATCCTAGTGCATTTAAACACTACTTTAGGGGAAATCTCTACAAAAGCTAAAAACATAGAACCTTTGGCAATTTATTGCCCAAGATGTAGAAGTAAACATGCTTTGCAGGAATGTCCTTTGAATAAAACAACCATCTCAGCCATTTGTAGTATCTGTTCAAAAAGGCATTCAACTGATCAATGCCACCTCTACCACAACTCAAAACCGTGTTAGAAAACCAGATCGAGGAACTCAACTATATTGGATCAAAACAAGGGAGAAATTTCTCTCAATATCAAAATCCCCCTCGTTTTCCTACAAATTGGGGGCATAATCCTGGTACTATGCCTTGGGGACAATCAGAACCACCCAACATCCTTGGAATTATCCTCAATGGACAAATTCCCAAGAATGGCCACAATCAAATTGGAGTAACCTGACTGGAATCGAATCAAAACAACCCCTCATGGAATCAAAACAATCCAGACTTGGAATCAAAATCATACTAATCCACATTAGATGCAAAACCAACCACAATGGAATCAACAATACCAGTCCTATCCAAGGCAAAGAAAGGAATCAAGGTCAAACTCAGCATTTGTTGCCTGCACCTAATCAAAATTTTCAAGAAAAATAACAAACACAGCAAGTGAAGCAACCTCTATTGCCAGCTCAGCCAATCACTAATCCAAACAGTGTAAGACAGAAACCTCCTGTCTATGTGGCTGAAGCTAAAGAAAATATTGAAATTAATGTTCTTGATTGTAGTGATATTCAACTATGTTCAGGAAAAGTTGTACCTAAATCAGTTTTAATAGAAATCAAAGATAATGAAGAGCAAGAATCATCAGAACCAGAGAGAATCCAACCAACAAAAAAAATAGAAAAATTGGATCCAACAATAGAAAAAGAGACACAAGCAGAACAATTACCAAGGATAGTTCCATATCCTGAAAGACTTAATGCAATACCAGAAATTTCTGAGTCAGAATTGGTCAAAGAACTAAAAAAATTGACTATCTCATTACCCTTATTGCAAGCCATTAAGGAAATACCAGAAATTAACAGTACTATCCGAAATTTGTGCATTAAAAGAATAGGGAGAAAGAAGAAAGCATTCCCCAAGACTGTGCAGGTTGAAGGAAAGATAGCCGATCTCTTATCTGGAAAACTACTACCTCCAAAGTATAGTGATCTAGGAAGCCCAGTTATCACAGTCACCATAGGTTCAGTACCAATATCAAATGTTTTAGTGGATCTAGGAGTTGTAATAAATGTCATGACTAAAGACACAATGGAACAGTTACAACTCAAACATCTCAGCCCCACATTTACAATTTTAGAAATGGCTGATATGTTAGTTGCAAAACCTGAAGGAATCATTGAAGATGTCCCTATAGAAGTTTCTTCTTGGGAATTCCCCGTAGATTTTTTGGTTTTACAGCCAAGAAATTCAGCACATGGATATCCCATTATTTTGGGAAGACCTTGGCTTGCAAATGCAGTAGCCTTCATAGACTCGTAGATCTGGAAATATGACCATTTCAAATGGTATTGAGTTGAAACAAATTTCTTTATATCCTCCCCGCAAAACCATCTAGCAAATTTTCAGGTCAGGTTATGGTTTTCTGACTCAGATGAGGAACCGGAAGAGGTCATCTCTACACTAGCTACCTTAGTAGTAAGAGAACACACAGAAGACCTCAGTGACACAGAAAACTTAGAAAATGAAACAATCCTGATGAATGTTCTGCATGAACAAGGTTTAGAAGAGGAAGCAACAAATATCCAACAAATGATAAGTAATGAGGAGAATAAAAAATCTGAAGATGAATCATCTGTGCTATCACAAGGAAACTTTGTTTCACTATCATCACATGGATGGCACCATCATCTGATTTTTCCTTCTCACTGTTCCATACAAGAAATGCTTCCCTCAAGCAGCAATGAAACAAAAACTGCTTCGTTTCTCCAATCACAGCAATGTCCTCTTAATCCCTTAATCACCAAGTATGAAGGAGTGAATTCAGTCCTTCTAAATACAAAACAAATAGAAGTCCAGCCAGGAAAATTTTTGAATATCTACAGCCAGCTTACTAGGGAAGAGGAAGAAAAATTGATAGTTATTTTGCAGAAGCATGTTCATGCTTTTGCTTGGAACTACAAAGATATGTCAGGAGTTCATCCTAATATATGTACCCATAAGATCTATACCGAAGAAGTCAAGCCAATCAGACAATTTCAAAGAAGATTGAATCCTGCCTTAAGAGATATTGTGAAGGAAGAAATTGAAAAACTCCTGGAAGTAGGATTCATTTACCCAATTTTTTATAGTCGATGGGTTTCTCCATTGGTAATAGTTCCTAATAAAAATGGAAAAATAAGAGTGTGTAGATTACAGAGAATTGAATAAGGTGACATACAAAGACCATTTTCCATTACCTTTCATAGATCAAGTGTTAGATACTCTTGCTGGAAAAAGATACTTTTGTTTTCTTGATGGATTCAGTGGGTATAATCAAATTCAGATTGCACCTGAAGATCAAGAAAAGACAACTTTTACATGTCCATGGGGAACATTTGCCTATAGGGTTTTACCTTTTGGTTTGTGTAATGCCCCAACAACTTTTCAACGAGCAGTCCTAGCAATTTTTGCTGATCCGACCACCAAAAGTGTTGAAATTTACATGGATGATTTCACAGGATGTGGACAAACTTTTGATTTTACATTGGAAAATCTTGACAAAGTCTTAACTCGTCGTGAAACATACCACTTATCCTTAAATCCAGATAAATGCTTCATGATGATGAAGGAAGGGATAGTTCTTGGTCATCACATCTCTCCTGAAGGGATCCAAGTTGATCCAAAGAAAGTTGAAATTATCAAGAACCTCCTTCCTCCTAAAACTCAGACTAATGTCAAAAGTTTCCTAGGACACATTGGTTTTTACCGCAGGTTTATTCCCAACTTTAGTACAATATCCAGTCCACTGTTTGCCTTATTGACTAAAGATTCTGAATTCTCCTGGACTGCAAAGTGTCAGGAAGCATTTGAAGCTCTGAAAGAGAAATTGATAACTCCACCTATGCTTAGAGGACCTAATTGGACATTACCATTTCACATTCAAATTGATGCCTCCAATACAACAATTGGAGCAGCATTAGGACAAATTGATAATGGTGAACATTATACCATCTACAACATTAGCAAAAACTTGACAGGAGCAGAGAAAAATTATACAACAACTGAGAAAGAATTCCTAGCAATGATTTATGCCATCAACAAATTCAGGCATTATATCACAGGTTATCAAATATTTATTCACACAGATCATACATCCATTAAGTATTTGATGAATAAACCTATGGTAAGTGCAAGAATTATTCGTTGGTTGCTGTTGTTGCAAGAATTTGATATCACCATAATCAACAAACTAGGAAAAGCTAATGTTGTTGCAGATTTCTTGTCCAGGTTGTAGAACATAGATGAAGGGGAATTAGTTGATGACACTTTTCCTGATGAAAAACTATTTGCTATATCAGTTCAATCACCTTGGTTTGCAGATATAGCCAATTATTTGGTCACAGGGAAAGTTCCTTCACATTTCACCTCAAAACAGAAAAAACAATTGATCAAACAGAGTTCTTCTTTTGAATGGATTAAGGGTATGCTTTTCAAGTGCAGTCCTGACCATGTGTTACGTAGGTGCATCCGAAAGGATGAAGTATATGATATCCTTAGAGCTTGTCATGATGAACCCTCAGGTGGACACTATTCTGTAAAAAGCACAGTTAGAAAAATCTTGGGGATAGGATATTATTGGCCATCTCTTCACAAGGATGTGAAAAAGTACATCAGGCATTGTGATGCATGCCAAAGAATGGGGAAACCCACTCATACAAATGAGATGCCACTGCAGCCTCAAATGGTTTTAGAACCATTTGAGAAGTGGGGGCTTGATTTTGTAGGACCTATTGATCCACCTTCTCAAGGAAAGGTGCATATTCTGGTATGCACTGATTACCTGACAAAGTGGGTAGAGGTGCGTGCTTTCAAACATGCTCGTGAAGAAAAGGTCGCTGATTTCTTGTACACTCAAATTTTTTAGAGATTTGGAGCTCCACGGTCTATCACCACAGACCAAGGACCCCAATTTGCATCCAAAGTCATAAAAGTATTTACAGAATTATATGAAATCAAACATAGGAAATCATCACCCTACCACCCACAAGCAAATGGCCAGGTTGAAGTAACAAACAGGGAACTAGAACGCATCTTGACAAAAACAGTAGCTTTTCATAGGAAAAATTGGCTAGACAAATTACCTGAAGCAGTTTGGGCCTACAATACCACTTGGAAGTCCACTACTGGATTCACACCTTATGAACTAGTCTTTGGTAAAAAGCCTCTTTTACCTATTGAATTTGAGTTACTAACATTGCGCACAACATTGGAAATTGGAATTGACTTGTCGCAGTACATGCATGACAGGATTCTCGCAACTTGAATGCATTGGATGAACTTAGATTGGATGCTCTGCACCAAACTGAGGTAATTCAGGAGCAGAGGAAGCTGTGGCATGACAGTCACATTCAGTAGAGGAAACTTCAACAAGGAGATTGGGCTTTACTGTTCGATTCTCAATATGAAGACTTCCCTGGAAAACTAAAAACTAGATGGTTGGGACCTTACTGGATTGAAGAGGTATTCAACAATGGAGCAGCTCGTTTATCCCCCATTGATGGGTCACGAAGAAAGTTGGTAGTGAATGGACATCGCCTCAGGGTATACCATACACCTCTGACTAAAGAAGAGTTCTTGCAGCAACTTGACAGTTTGGATACACAGCAGGTGGAAGAGATTCCTTCTTCCACTTCAAAACAATCAATATGATCAGTGGATTTCAAGAAAACAGAAAATACAAAAAAAAATCAGAAAAATAGAAAACAAAAAGATGAATAAATTCTGAGTATGAATTCCTTCATGGGCATGGTTTCAGGGGAAATCATGAAATTCCTTCATGGGCATAGTCAGGATCAAGAAAAAAGAAAAAAGAAAAAAGAGAGAAAAGGAGAGGCAAAAAAAAAAATAAATAAAAAAAATGGGAAAATCAAGAAAAAAAAAGAGAGAGAAAATGAATAACTCAGCAGTGAAAACCTTTTTAAGGCACTACTGGGTTGGTATGCATGAAAACCAGTTTTCTGGCATGCATAACCTTGAGAATTTTTTTGAACCATCATCGTACAAATTCACCTAGTGCACTTGTTTTGAAATGTTGCAGAAAATCTCAGCAGAATATCAACAAAAGCAGTCATTCTTCAAAATTGGCATTAACTGTTTTTATCAGGTATATATTTCTTACATTTCTTCATTGTAAAATGATTGGTATATAGTATGTGACAATTAACCATTAGCATAAAAGGTATTCATAAGAGTTGGCATACTTAAAAACATGTTTTAAGAATGACAATATTGATTTCTGCCTAATCTTCGAAACAAGAATGCCAAAAACAGTGCTTGTTGTATTATCTTCGGAATGAAATTGTCTTCGTAATGACAGAAAAATGAATGTTGCATCTTGTCTTCGTAAAGAAAAATTGTCTTCGGAATGACAATTTGTCTTCAGAATGAAACTTGGTCTTCAGAATGACGACTTGCTGCATCATCTTCGAAATGAAGATATGTCTTCGGAATGAAGATCTATCTTCGAAATGAGGGTATGTCTTCGGAATGACGATTTACTTTCATAATACAGCCTGATCTTCGGAATGAGGATTAATCTTCGAAATGAGGATTGATCTTCGAAATGAAGATCTATCTTCGGAATGAAAATTCTGCAAAGAGGATTTGTCTTCGAAATGAAGACCTGTCTTCGGAATGAGGTCATAATCTTCGGAATGAGGATTTGTCTTCGGAATGAAGACTTGTCTTCGAAATGAAGTCATAATCTTCGGAATGAAATTTTATTTGCATTTTCGGAAAGAACATTTCCACGTGGCGTCCAAGAAAACAAGGTACGACAAAATTAAGATTTTTTCTTAGTTGCATGCGAGGAAGGGACACGTGTCAATCAGCACATGGTCTGTTTTTGCACTCATTGGAAATACGGAGAATCTGCAACCATATGCCACCAGTTTTTAATGTCAATTAACATGCACGTGAGAATCTGCAAAACTGATGAGGTGGATCTGACGGCAAGGACATCCATGCAATTATCAACGAACAGGTGTATAGTGCAGAAGTAGATATGTGTGCCATCTTTCTTTCCGAAGACGTGTTGCGAGGTACAGTGCACAGAATACGGCTCATTCCGAAGAAGAAGACGCGAAACAGGGCAACGAGGGTTCTAACTCAAAACTCTGCAAATTTGCAACAGGAAACAGCCAAAAATCCTGCAGTAGAACAGCAGCCGTAGTGTACGAATTTTAAACAGAGAAAAATGGGGCAAAAAATCAGAACAGAGCCTGCAGATACCAATTTCCTCCGAGAAAATCCGGTAGTTGTGCAGATTTTTGAAGACGGAGGGTTTATGACGTTTCTGGACAAATTCAATGGGTCTTCTAAAGATTTAGCTGGCATGTTTGCCCATACATTCAGAAACAACAGAGCACATGTCAATGGCATGTCTATTGAGGTAAGCCCTAAAATTTTAAGTCGATTACAGTAGCCGCCATTAGAGGGAATTTCAATTACTAGATCTCGGCAAGAACACATTAGCAAATGTAGTTAATCAGCTTTGTAGAAGAAAATGATAGGGAACTCGAATACTTAACCCATAACAACACATGCAAAGGGTTAAAAAGGGCCAGCCTGCAAGAACCCTGGGATGAAGTAGCCACCCGGGTGATTAAGTTTTTGACCCGTGAAGGGCAAGTATGTGCCGTTATCGTGGCATCATCTACGAATTTTAAACCATCTCGTACATGGTAGACAACAACCAGAAGTTAGGGTTAATCTTCCCCTGTATTTGTATCAAGAATTAAAGAATATGGCAAAAAGATATCAGGAGGGTAAAGGGAGCCTTCGCCATCATGGCCTTATCAAATTAGTTTGCCAACATCATTTTAGAGGAAACCCTAGGAGTTTTGACAGGTTTTACTCTAACCTAAATGATGTCATTTTTGGGGATGAAAGTGAAGAAGAAGAGGAGCCAAGTACTGTTGATGTTGCTGTAGAAGAGGAAACAACTGCTACAGAAAATATTGCAGAAGCTGCTGCAGAAAATGTTGCAGAGGATGCTGCAGAAGAGGCTGCAGAAGATGCCCCTGAAGCAGTTATAGAACTACACCCCACAACAGCAGCAAAAAACCTTGCTCCTGAGCCTTCAACTTCACAGGCTAAGAGACAAAGGAAAAGAGGATCTGGAACTAGCAGCAGAGTAGAAAAACAAAAGAAAGTTCGGTTTGCTGAAGCTGCAACTGACTTGTCAGAACAGAGAAGTGAAACAAGGGAAACAGAGGCATCAAAGACTGACCCCATGACCCCTGCTGTCACCAAAAAATAGAGCAAAAAGAAGAAGTTTGCATCTGGAACTAGGAGGTCTACAAGAATCCATTTGAAAGAAACTGCAGAACAGGTCATGGAGGAAGAAGATAGACCAAGTAGCCCAGATGTCACAGAAATACAACCAGCATCTGATAACTTTCCAGAATTCCCTAAACAGATGGCTGAGGCAGAAACTGAGCAAGTTGGTTTGGAGGAGGCTACAATTCAACAGGCTACAGATATGGTAGATATCCTTATAGACAGTTTCACAGAGCCTCCTGAACAAGAACAAACTATTGCAGCAGAAGAAGATTTGGTTGAACAGCCAACTGCAACTGATTTGTCTGCATCAACTTCTGAAGCAGAAACAGAAGAGGAAGACATCACTGAGCAGCTGAGGGCAGCAAGAAGTGTTGTCAAAACACAGACCAAATGGATCACAGAGAAAGAAAGCATCATTGAGATGCAAGCAAGAAAAATTGCAGAACTTCAGCAGGAAGTGGCAGAACTGAAAAAGTTGTCACAATCTGAAAAACAGCCAGCTGTATCCCATGATGAAGACAGTTTGGCTCAATTGCTTCTGGGTTTATCAAGAGCAGATGACTCTGTTGAGGCAGATATAGAAGTTCATCCTGAAACAACACTCCTTCATTCTGAAGAAGTGCCTGTTCATTCTGAAGCAGTGCCTTCTTGTTCTAAAGATGCTTCAAAAATGGTGAGAAATATCGCAGAGGATGTTGAAAATGAGCCACCAACACAGGAACAGTCCCAACAGCAAGAAAATGCTCAAGTAAGTACTCCAACTGAGGTCCCTGCATTTCAACTTGTTACACTTCCAATAGAAACAGCAGATAAGGGGGTACAAGTAGAAATACTATCTGATGACAACCCCATAGAAATAGCAAATAAGGGGGTGCAAGTAGAGATATTGATAGATGAACAGCCAATGGAAGTGGCAGAAAAAGGAGTTCAGACAAATCTGGTGCCTAGGATTCCCCCTGTAGTAAGACCACCTAATACTGTGTCCCTAGAGCAGTACAATGCAGACATAGCTAGCTGGATGATTAGATATGAACAGCTTGCCAGTAAAACTAAAAAATTCAAACTGGAGGCAAAACAGCTAGAAGCCAAGGACACAAAAATTCAGGCATTGAAAGAAAAGGTATCTGACTTGTGCCAAATTGCTGAGTTTTTAGTCCAATTTAGACGGCCAGCCAGATTTTACAGCCTTATTTTGAAGGAGAAATACCTTAGATGGCATGTCATGAGGATTACTTCAAACCTTCCATACAAATTGGACACTATTGAAGATTTTTTGGAGGCATATTTTGACAAATTCTTTTGAGCAGAAAAATCTCCCGTGTGAACTATTTTTGCACAGCTTTCTTCATACCAGAGGAAGTTGACTCTCATCCTCAAATCTACATTGGAGATGTTCAGTTGAGAGCATTTATGTCTACCTTGCAAAATCAGCTTTATTGGGATCATGAGAAAAGGCAGAATAAAGTGGTTGAAACAAGGGCTGAGTTGTTAGTCAGAGCAATCCAGCCAAATCACTTAAATATCACTCAGCAGCACTTCTCAATGATGAACATGGATGATATCAAGAGAATGTACTTGAACAATTTGAGGGACTGTGTGACCAGATTTAACAATTTCTATGATCACAATTTCTTTCCAGCATTGTCAGTATGCAGAGACAGATGGAATGAACTTTCCATGTCTTTAAGGAAAAGAGAACCTATCTCCCCCATCAATCTAGAGTGGTCCAAAAGAAGAGCAGAAGGTGTAGTCCAACTGATCCAGATCATGCAAAGATAACTGGATAGGTCTCGTGTTCAGGCCTCCAACCATCATTACTCCAGTTCCATTTTACTTTGAGGAAAATGAATAGCCTGATGAACAATTTGAAGATTGGCTCAGAAACATTCAGGAAAATAGGGGATATTACATAGGCAAGAAGTTATTCTACAGGTCATGGAATCTAAACATGGACATATGTGATTCCATAGCCCAATAGAATGCATGAGGGCATGCATCAATATAAGTTGGGGGGAAAATGATGAGGCCTGGAAATGCCTCAATTATAACATGTTTTGTACACTAAAAATGCCTATAAACTCTTATGTTTTATCTGATATGTTAGTTAAGTTGATTTAATATGTTGTATATTAACCATTTTGCATGATCAATGTATTTGAAATATTATATGTTGATTTTACAGCTTTTTGCATAGTTTTGTGCTCTTTTTGTTATGATTTGCTACAATGGGATATGCTTAGAATAATAGCAGCATTTCACTAATCATATTCTGATTTGTTTCAAGCATTTACTTCACCTAAATCTGGCAACAGTGCAAGCAAACTGTTGTCGTGCAAACAAAAACTGGTCTTTCCCATATAAATTCCAGCCAGCTGTCCATAAATAGCAAGGCATGGAATTCACATGAGGAAAGGGATGAAGACCATTAGAATTTGATCTTAGGAGATAACCCACCTGAGAGATGCAGAAGAAACCAATGGAAAGCATACATTTGTTCATTTCGAAGCATCTTCGAAATGAACAGATATCTTCGAAATGAAGAAAACACAGCATCTTCGAAATGAGCGGATCTTCGAAATGAAGAAAGCAACGTCTTCGAAATGAGCGGATCTTCGAAATGAAGCATGCAGTATCTTCGAAATGAGCGATCTTCGGAATGAGAATGCAGTATCTTCGAAATGAGCGATCTTCGAAATGAAAACTGCACTGTCTTCGGAATGAAGCCACTTATCTTCGAAATGAAGAACAAAATGTGTTTTTGACCTTTTTGACCGATTTTTGAAGGCGAAAAAAGGGAAATAAAGGTTGGAAAAAGTAAAGAGAAATATCCTCCATCTGTCTTTGCCGTCATTGCCGACCAAATCCATCATTAAGGGAAAGATCAGGTTTTAGTCCTCTTCTAGGATAAAACCAGAATTTGTTGCAGCATTTTAGGATTAGATCTTTTGAGATATTCTTTGTTTGTAATCAGATCATAGGATAGCTATAAATATTGCTCCCGTTCAGGTTGAGCTATAGAGAGAGAGGTAGAGAAATAGCAGATAGATAGAAAATAGAGTAAGGAAGCTAAATACAGAGTATAACTAGGAATTGACTGTTATAGTCCTGTAACAGTTTTTCAACAGAATTCTTGTAATCATGTCTTTTGATCAATAAAGTGCACCAGCTTCTATTTCAAATTACTTGTAAATGAGTGTGATTAAGATTTAGAAAGAGAGAGAGAGAGATTTACACCTTCTTCTGAACAAAGAGGTTGGCCACTTCCAGACCTAGGAGGAGGACTAACAGAACAGGTTTTTATTCTGATTTTGTCGCAGTAGAATGAGTTGCGTAACTTGTTATGTAAATTGCTTGTGAATAGTTGACAATATTTGTAGTATTAGTTTATTTATGCTAAGATAAATCTTGTGCTTAATTTTTTAGTTGCAATCTTACTTTCAACCAAGCTTTCACTTTATTTTCAGACTATTATTTTCAGCATTTACTATTTTTTAGCAATTTCCTGCATTTTTATGTTTTGCTGTCAAAATCTGAACAGAGGATTGACAACCTTCTGTTACAGAATTTTGATAGTTTTTATTTCCACATTAGATCTAGACTTTCATTACTACAAAAGTAATTAGATTTCCTTTCTGCAATTAGAATCAGACTTTCAATTCTACAACTGTTAATTCTGCAATATAATTAGGTCTTATTCTGCAATTGTAATTAGGACTTCATTTCTGCAGTTAGTGATTAGTTTCCAATTCTGCAACTTAGATTAAGATTTAATTCATGCAATTTAGAGATAGGAATGTTCCAAAACCCCCCACCAAACCGATTCCACCAATAAGACTTGTTGCCCTAGATTGACCTAAGTTATAGCTGTTTCACTTCTTCTCCCGTAGATAGCCTTGTACACTGCCCTGGATTGACAGATTCATTGAGAATTAATGATGGTATAACGACTATGCATCAATAGGTACCATGTTGGAAAACCATTCAGTATAATCAATGGTTTGGATGAAGCCTACATCCAATATTTTTTGTAGTTCATATTTTATCATTAATGCTATTTTTGGGTGCATTTTGTGAAGCTTCTACTTGATCGACTTAATTGTTGGGTTGAGCATTAAATTATGAACAACCAAATTTGGATCAAGATCCAAAATTTATTGTATGACCAATAAAAAACTTTCTTATATTCTTTTAAGAAAGTTGTGAAGTTAGCATGTTACTTAGTTGAGAGACTTTGTACCAATTGGATTATTTGAGGATTTTTATGATTAGTACTAATATCAATATCAATTATTTCTTCAATTGACATGTGAGATCCCTCCTCCAATTAATGAGTAGGGATTATATGAATATCATCAAATGGATTAGTTGAATCATATGTGTCATTAGACTCTATATTAGCTTGAAGGACATATTTGGATTGATGCAAGGAAAAATGAAATGGTTGTAGTACATCCTTGCAGGGAAAGAACATGAAAGGCAATTGTGGAAATGCAGTGCAATCAAAATTAATGACCTCAATATTGAGGTGCACATATCACGAAGGGTCACCTAGATAATGAAGCAACATGGTGAGGTCAATGGACATCATGTTGATGGATGTTGTATGATATTAATTATTGGGTGGAAGGATATGATTAATTATGGATAAGTACAAATGTGTAGGGGATGGTTGGGATAGAATTGGAATGACCAAGTAGGAGCGAGGTAAAATGGGTGCAACCAGGTCTTCTAGTAGAAGAAGCTATCACCGAATGGGTACCTGCATGGGGAAAAAATGAAGATAGAATTCATCAAATTATATTATAGGAACAATTAGGGAGGATTCATCCTCTGAGCTAAATGAATCAATAGATATCATATCTCAATATTCTTCAAACTCCTCATCAAAAAAGTTAGAAGGCTCAATGGTTACTGTAGCAATTCAAAAATGATCACTAAGAAAATGAGTGTAGCTAGGATCAACATACTCGTTAATGCCTATATCCCCCCAAATCCTATGGTAAGGCAACATAGAGAATCATCAAGGAGTTCAACAGACATATTTATGGAGTATTTTATGCCAAACTTATCTGTAGGTAGCTGATAACATGGCTTTAAAGGCATATAGAGACCTTGTTTGTATTGACCTAGACCATTTCTATGCCAATGGTAGCATTATAAGTATCATTATAAATGTTCACCAAAAATGGATCTACCTATTATGGCATAAGATGCATATCTATCTGGAAACATCAATACCACCATAAACAAAGTTCATTTGGTTTGAAGGAAATATAAGGGGAACGATGGCACCAATAGGTAGCAGTGTGGTGCAAGGTTGATCCAGGTCTCTAAAAAAATTGATGAGGGGAATGAATGTAATATTTTGTACTATATACTCATTGAGTCATGGATTAGCCATGTGAACTCTAACTTGTGAAGGGGAGGATGATGATGATGGTGTGGCTTGTGATGAAATTTGTATGACATATGGTGGTTCCTCAATTATAGGGAAGGGGTGCATGGATGTTGTGGTGATGGTTATAATTATAGGTGTGGGAGATGTATTTGGGGATTGAGATGTGGATGCAATTGATGGTGGGGATGTGTCTGAAGATGATGATATTGGTACCATCGATGAATTTTGAGTTGGGGGATATGATGATGAAGGTATTTTTGAAGAAACCAATGGTGAGGGTTGGGATGGATTTGGTAGTGATGGAGTGATGGATAATTATGGTGGAACATATGGTGGTTGGATGGAATCATTGGGTTGAATTTATAGATGGGTGAAAGGCAAGGTGGACTTCCATGGATGTTTGACCATATTGTAGAATTTAAATGACTCCAAGTCTACAAGAATGCAATAAAATTGGACCTCATGTTTTTATTTGATGCACTGATGCAATATGGAAGGCACACACCTAATATCTCAAATCTAAGGCCTACAATGTAATAAATTGTATTACATAACAAATTCCAAGACATGACATAGTGTATGAATAGTCTTTAGTCAAACATAAATAGGAATGACTACTATTCCAATGGTAGAACATAACGCATCATTAAATACATAAAGAGTGAAAGTGAATGATGCAATGTGGGATGGTGGAAGATTGAGATGTTGAATGGTGATGGTGTTGATAATGTTGATAATGTTGATTGAAAAAACTATAGTAGTCAAGACACATTTGTAGGGAATCCTATCCACACTAGCAATGATGTGTAGTGGTGGATTAGATATCATCCCCTACAAATTTGATGAAAGAATTGAGATCTTGAGGTTGTATTTCAATGTATTTAAAAATATCCATTAGAGCTTCATGATGTGGAGGTGATTGTTGGATTATATCATAGATAAATATTTTTGTCGATGCCATTTTAAGACTTTGGGTAAGTCTATTTCTTAGTTTTAGCATCAAGTGAGGTGGGGAAGATATGACTAAATTTGGATATGGAGGTGTTGGTGATGTTGGAGGAACATTGGGTAGAGCTACATGTTGTATAGGTTGATTTGGGTATCGTCAGTTTCTTATCACAATGTTGATCATTCCAATAAAATTTTGGTTCACCTGATTAAACTACTTGGATTTTTCAGTTGGGGCAATAAGCGTTGTGGTGGCCCCATGCAAACTTAATGGATCTCGAAATATTCCAATGTTTTGGTTGAAAGTGGCAAGAGGGTTGTCAATTTGTATTTTTTGTCATTCTATAATATCTTGCACTATGTTATTAAATATAAAGCATGATTGAACATCATGGGATTTTTATCTATGGTAGATATAATATTTATCCTCCTTGTAATATTTAGGTCTTGGTCAATTTGAATATAGTTAATGAATCTTAGGAAAAGTGATAGCTTTTGCCTCCCACAACTAATAAAATATTATCACCAAGGATTTTGGCAATAGCATGTATTGGCATGGTGGATTCCTTGGTTGAGTTGGCTATTGATTTTGTTGAAGTTGGTTGGTTGGTTTTGGTTGATATTGTGTGGGTGGAGGTTGAGCCTAGTAGTTAGGCCATTGTTATGGGTTTCAATCTGAAGGTCTAGGGACACTCAAAATGATTTGGTTTACTGGAGATGCCTTTTGTTGATTTTTTCCACCTTTAGAATTCTTATTTATCCATTATTTCATTCAAATTTTTATATATCCTTCTTGAAATTTAATGTCTTCAATGACCTTTTCTTGGGATAGGTTTTCCTCAAAATTTTTGTATTGTTGAAGTTGCGGTAAAAGTGATTTTTTTTTTGAGAGAATTCTAGTGAATAGGTAGGTAAGCTCCATGATGGGTACGATGAAGGGCACTTTAGTTATGATTTCCCTCCATCTATTTCCATAATGTAAGACTAGCTCATCTTCAAATTGACAAATATTATACAAGTCAATTAAGGTAACCTTCATTTTAATGCTAAATGAGAAGTTTTCTAGGAATGCATTGGTGAATTTTTCAAAGATGTATATATTATAGTATAGTAAATAATTGTACCACTCCAATGTATGACAAAAAATAATTATAATAAATGTTCTAAGCATTAGGGGATCATTATATTAAAAATAGAAGCATATATTCATGAAACTAGTCACATGCTTTTGTGCATCTTCATCACCTTTGAATTTATACAGTTTAGGCATCTCAAAGTGCTTGGGATATGGAGGTGATGGAACATAAGTGTGGGGGGGCTGATTTCAAAGCTAACATAAAGTGGGTTTTTGGTAACCTGAGCCTAAATATTGTTATAATTAATTGATGCATTCAATAAAAATTCTATAGGCTTTCGATGAGATGATGTTATCTACTCACCTTCATCCTTGGTGAGGTGGAAGGGTTTGGTACTAATGAGGGGGTTGATGGGTATTATCAACAAGAATATAAACATAAGGTAATTTAGGATATGTATAGAATGGTTCCTAATAGTTTGATCTTGGTTCTTCATAGGTGTCAAACTCATGTTGATAAGGGTATTAAAGAATTTGAGGTTCCTGATGATAGATGTATGGTGGTCTAAGGTATTGTGTGTAAGGTAGATTTTGTCACTCATGGGATGGAAGGTTATAGTTTGATCAAGGTGGAATATTTTGGTATTGAATGTGTATCTTGTGTGTTATTTGATTTTTTGTCTTTGATAACCTGATGTAGGTAACCTTTCATGCATTACCTTCTATAATTATTCTTGGTGTAACTATTGTTGGTGTAATCACTCTTGGTGTAACTATTGTTGGTCTAACCACTATTGGTGTAACTATTGTTGCTGACTAATGGTTGTATTGAGTGCTTGATGAGTGTGATTTATTGGATTAGCCATGTGCAATCTATTTACCAATGGATTGGTGATAGGAGTGGGTTTGGCTTATGCTTCAACCCTAAAACTATCAACAAATTACTTTTCCATATCATGAGAATTTGCATTTATCTAATGTGTATGGTGCAAAATGGGCTCTACATAAGTAGGTGGAATACAAGTACAATCTAGTTGTATGCATTGATTATTATAGGATATGGAGGGATGATTAATATCATCATCCCCCAATGCATGTGATGATATGACAAATACATGAACTTATATGGTAGGCTTACTATGACTATGGATGGTATACCTATCATTCATATCATATATGTGATGTATCGATTAGTGTTTATTTGGGGTAGCTTGATCATCTCCATATTAATTTAGAGTGTATGCTTGGTTTGGCTATTATGGATTTATCAAACGAATCAAAATGCAAATGTGTGATATCATCCTACTAGGCATATCAGTATGTGGATGATTATCCCTATAAAAGGTATGCAAAGTGGTTTGATCAAGATGGTCAACATCTTGATCATCCTCAAGACCTATATGTAGGTTCTGAATAGGGACACCTGATATGTCAAGGTCTATGGAGTGATATGCAATGTTCGAGTCACATCGATAGCTAGGATTCCACTCATGGATGATAAGATCCCGAGGATAAATTTAAAAATGTTACATGGATCTTTGTGATGGTTCAGTAGTGCTTGCTTTTGATTGATATTGATTGTGTATTACCATCATAATTTGTGCAAATGGGGTTTACCTTCTAAAAAATGTAAACAAAAAAAACAAAGCAAACAAAATAAGGAAGCACTTTTTTATGATTTATTATTATTTTTATTTTATTTTGTTGATTTTTTTAATTTTTTTTGTATTTTTGATGTGTTTTGATGTTACCTATACTTAAAAACTATGAAATATAAATGGTGAAGTGAAATATAAAAAGTTGTGTCTGTACCCACCCCTCTGACAAATGAGGAATCATAAACAATTGATAAGGCTTACTATATGGATGATTGGAAATGGGTGTATCCTAGGGGAACCAAAATTACCTCCTACAAGATGTCACACTATCTGAGTCTTCCTACTTGACTATTCCATATTTTGCTTCACACTCGAGCATGCTCAAATAATAACGATGGTTATATTCCACTAATTATTAATCCTTATGGTTAAAGAGAATCTAATCCTAACCTAATTTGGATGCACCCAAAAGTAGGGGTTTTTCAATGATAAATTCTAAAAAGCCACTTGTAGGAGCTACTAAGGTGTGTAAGGGTCCAGTCCATGATGGGAGATGAAAGCCCATGCCACGTGATTACTATCAACCATTGGTGATGAAATCCAACTAATTGATGTTCAATTTCCTCGTGAGTGTGCGTAGATTGTTTTTATTTAAAAATAAATAAAAAGTAGAGAGCATGCAATGACTTTCACTAATGCAAAATATAACATATGCAATATTTTATAAATTATGATCATAGGCAAACCAATAGACAAAATATAGAGACCATATCACTCTAATACAACCACAAACAAGGGATTCATCTCAACCTAATTTGATAATGGATAAAGACCATCTTGACCTAAGGTGGTCATAACTTGATAGACTAAAAGTTGAAAGCTTTTGGAACTAGGCTATAGATATATATTTTCTACCTTTATTTTTAAGAACATGAAATAAAAATATAGAAAAACTAACCTTGAAAGCCTATTTTTGATGAATATTTGTAGGTCTAATACTATTCAACCTCTAATCGAAGATCATCTCGGGTTGAGACAGTTGTAGAAAAGGGAGCATCTCAAGCAAAAATAGTTAATACTAAGTACTTGCAATAACAAAAAATAGTCAAAAGTTAGTCAAAAAGCTTGCATTAAAAAAAAAGGGACTGGGTCCCATCATGATTTCCATTTGAAAGAAAAAAATTACACCATGAAGAAGAAAAGTAAACACAACTATATTAAAAGCATATAAAAGAATGAATCCTTGTATTAATGTTGTCCTCTACAAAGGGTGTTATAATGGCATCCCTCAAGAGGAGATTTTAAGAATGATACAAAGATTACAATATGCAAGGAATAGGTTTCCCCTCTCTTTCATAGTATAAGTGTCCTGGTGTAGTGTTAATCTTCTTGCTAGCACAGTGTATAGGATTGGGTTTTTGAGACCATTGCATCGAGTTGGATGGGTGTCTTCCAATTTCTTACTGTCTTCAAGTCCTATGGTCTGCATACAAAGAAAATAATAGTGTATTAATAGAATATGATGTTCCCAATGAAGTTGGACCCATATGGAAAATGATAAATGAAATAAAAAGTGAATAAATGTATGCATAAACTAAAATATAACCTAATGCAAAAAATAGAAAAATGTAGATTTTAATCTAGACTAAAAAATAGAAAATCAATGGTCTGGTCAAGATTATCTTGGGTCAAGACAGTTTCATATGTGGACTATCTCAAGGTGATACGATGACACTCATGGGCTTGCATTTTGTGTGACTAGGTCTGAGCAAATTTTGGGGATGTCACAGGAGGTATTCTCAATGGATTCTCTTGGTGTGGAAGTAGATTAGTGGATGATAAAAATCACTAGATCGAGGGTATGGATCATGCGAGAGAAGAGACTGTGGCTTCTAATCTTGTATTATAGTCTAGCAGCATGGCCTTTATAGTGGAAAATCTTGGTGGATTACTTTGACAACACTTCATGGTATAAAAATTTGAAATTGGAATTCTAAAAACCGAGAGTGGAATGCTAATTTATAGACCTCTTTTCTAGAGGTTGAATATGGCAAGGGAACTCTACATGAAAAATTAGAGGGGTATTTCACATGAAAAAGCAGGTGCATATCACTAAAAAACTTCATGTGATTAAATATTTTCTTATGATTTTGAATTTTACCTCATACAAGGTGTTAAATGCCAGTACGAAGTCATGCATGGTGTTAAATGGTAGTTTTGACTACCAAATATGTTTTTGTTCTTTTTAATTTTGTTTTTTTGTGACCATCAGACTATCTCAGGTCAATATGGTTAGGCTCCAAATAGGAAAGATTGTCTATTTGCTAGTGGAAACCACTAAATAAATTATGAGGTTACTCAAGGTGAATTGTGTGAATTATAATGGAGATATTATGGTAATATCCTCAAGATGATGTATTTTAAGTGTCTACAAAATGATAACCATGATCACTATAGAACATTGTACATAATTTAGGTTAAGGATAAGATTTGGGTCGACCTAAATAATTAATGCTTCTTAACCCTACATCAAAATTTTGAACCATTATGACATGGTCCTTACACCATTCAATGTTAGATGGGAGAGAACACATTTATTATTGAATTACCATTGTACTTGGGTATGAAACTAGTTTTCTATGCATAATTCCTCAAATCATTACCTCCTATATAGTATTATAACACCCAATTAGTCTAGACCCAACACAATGGGAACCATCATCATAGATAAGCTAACCTAGGTTACTATAAAGAGCACTATTAGGGGGCATGCAAACTATTTAGGATTACAAAATAGGATTAGTTTTCATCCTAATCATAGTGGTACATGCTTGACCAACTCAAGAGCCATTCTCCATAGTTGGAGGTTAATGCAACGGAGAAAATATATTTTAAGTGGGATGAATGACACAAGAAAATTAGGGATTACACAAGATTCCTCAAGGAATATCATCAAACAAAGCTCAAAGCTTCACCCTTGGTACTAATGTGGACTCTTCATTAGATAGGTTGACATTAAATCCTACTTTAGCACCTAGACTATGCAAGCACCAAATATTGATGTCAAAACATTATTATCATTAAACCACTTCATCACCAAAATATCCTTAGCATCACTCATTTAGTGCTCATTTGAAAAGAAAATAAGTTGTTGGTGCTCACACGAGTATGAAAAATTTCCAATATCCATGACATGCATCTTTAATAGACTATCATTGTAGTCATTTCAAACTAGTTCAAACACATGCCCCCTTCAATGATTGATTCATGGATTTTCAATATACAAGTACTCTTGGTTGTTTCTTTATACCACCAATATATTAAATACGTTCAATATTTTAACCTTCCAACTTCTTTATAATATTTTACATTATCTATAAATGTAGTTTAGGATTCCTCTTCTTTTCTCAACAAAAGATACCAAGAAACCATGACTTCTTTATGCCTTCTCTTTCATTTCTTATCCCTATTACTACACCTCAATGGAAAAGTGTTCCCTACTACCTTACAATGCCACTTGCACTTAGCATCTATAATGCAATCTTGATATTAATACAAGAGTTTCTAATTTTGAATCTATTTCTATATTTACATTATCTTTTGTATAATATTCGTTTGTAATATTTCTATTGAGGTGCATTTCATCTAAACAATATGCCTAAAGCTTCCATAATATTAACACTATAGTAATAACTTATATGCACCACTAACTAGTTCTATGGGTTATCCTTCACACAACCATCCTAGTCCCTAATTTATGGATCAAGTAAGGTAGACATAAATATATACATGTTGTTAAATAATACTTTGTCCTTCTTTTAATTTGAATATGTAGAAATTTGAATAGTGTTCTTTTGTTTCTATATCAAATTTATTTTTGTAAAATGAAAACAAGAAAATATATATATTTTTTATAAGCTACTTAATATTGAATATTTCTCTATCAATTCCTCCTTTCCTATGAAGGTTGTGTAAAAATTCCACAAGTTGTTGCCAATAATATTGGCTAGGATGGATCCACTTTATGATAATTCCTATGACTTGTCACTTCCTCTATTTGGTGAAATTAGTTTTAAGCAATGGCCTACCATTAGATCTTAATTTTAGGCTAAATATCATTTTGAGAAGAGTGTGAGGCATTTTATTGATATGTTGTATGGAATTCTAAGGATATTATTCTTCCAAAATATTGGCTTCATATATCCTTTAATCATATATTGCTCTCAAGAGTGTATTAATTAACCTCAATATTGGTTCTTGCTCTATGACATATATGAAAAGTTTAAAACTATTAAACATATATTTTAGTCTTATAGAATGGCTAGACTAATTTGAAAAATGATTAAGTCTATCAATCCAACTATATTCCTTGATAAGATTACATAAAAGTTTATTGTTGGGTTTTTCTAACAATATTAATGAATTTTTAAAAGCCTTTTATCAAGTAATTCTTAAATATGTTTGGTTGCTTAGATGTTATAATTGCTTTAGTCTTGCACAATTCTCCCTAGGGTTTGAAAACTTTGAGTTCACATCGATTTCAAACTTCAAATCAGAGGAAGTTAACCATAATAATAAGATGAGGAAACATTACATAAATACTTAGATATAATTGATAGTTATTCATATTGACCAAGATATTATCAAAGGTGGAATGTGAATCTGAGCAAGCATGTGATAGTAATTCAACGGAAGCTAGAGAATAGTTACTATTCTAAATTCCCAAAATAATACAAGGACTAGTAGTTGATAATAATTATAGACCAAGTCAATTTTTGATAAGTCCAAAAAAACTGGGGTGTGAGATCTAATGTGTTCATGTTTTCATATTGTGCATCGATTTACTATATAAAACTCACATCCTAGATTATTAGTCTTATAACTAATATATATTTTTTTAACATAGATGAATTGGTTCCAATCACAATTTGTAGTAACTTTCGAGGCAAGGTTCCAACCATCAACGATGGTATCCAACAAACCTATTCGTCTCAATTTAATGGTAACCCAACGTGAGATGGGACCACCAATGCATAGAGGTCATATCGTCATCGTTAGTCTGGGTCAACACGCGACAGGAGATGGGGACCACCGGACATGCAGGAAACATACCACCGTCTTCATATAACTAATTTTATAACAAGAAACATGAAATATTTTTAGTTTTTCTATAATATAATTATAATAGTTCCTACATGGACTAGAAGTATATTACATATTTTTGTGAATAAATTATAAACTAATTTGCTTATTTTTTATTTCATATTGTAAGTAAACTAATTATTAGATGAACAATGCTAATTGCAGAATTTTTAAAGTTATTTTTTAAACTATATATATATATATATATATATATATATATATATATATATATATATATATATATATATATATATATTCATAGTAACAATATAATTTCATTCCATTTAAATTATATATATATATTTTTATCTTTAATAATTTAATTTTAAAAACTATTTAAAAATTATTTTAATTTAAAATTTTATTTATTTTATTAAATTAATTACAATAAAAACTTAATAATATAGATTAAATAATAATTTTTAAAATTGAAATTTATTATAAAAAAGAAAATTTATCATCTAAAATATACTTTTTAAATTATATGATAAATTTATATTTTTTTACTCTGAAAATTATAATATTAAATTCTTTCACATTAATCAAAAGTTTCTCAGTGATAATTACTTATTTATTTATTTCGACTAAATTTTTATAATTAATTTATATTTTACGTTGCTAATAAGGAAGAAAAGTATAAGATATTATATAGACTGACATTGCTTAAGAAGCAAGAAAAGTATAAGATATTATATACATTTTTATTAAAATTATTGATGTTAAAAATGTACAGCTTAAATTCCTTTCCGCCTCTATATGGGATGCTTATCATTTTTCCTAGCTTTAATTTTGGTTTACTTTTAATTTTTCTCCTTTCCCTCGATCCCTTTCTAACTTTGGTATATTATTCCATTATCCTCATTCCAACCTTTGGCATTTTATTTTGTAAAAAGATGTTCTCATTGTTCATTATTCCATTCTACTCGTTGCAACCCACTTTATGTACAACTAATAGAGATGGGGATATGCCAAAACAATAGAATGGATATTGTAATGCTTAGATGTACAACTCAATTGTTTAGTTTTAAAATGCCACATTGTCAGGGATATGCCAAAAAGATCAAGGTTTTTGGCACAAGAGTGGAAGGCTGAGTAGGGTTATGGATAAACCTACTTAGTGGATTAGTTTTTTCCTACGAACTACATTACTCTAACCAATGGTTTTACCATAGGATGTCTACATGTAGTGTTGCCACATGCTTTCGATATTATCTTAGGAATAGATTAAAAACAAAATTATTGAGCCATTATCAATTTCCAAGAAATATGAATAGAATATTCAAAGAAATATGAGGAAAGATTAAGAATCCATAGTGAACAAGGATATTTTCAATCCTAGTTAATTTTAGCAATGCAACTAAAAAAAAACCATTAGGAAAGGAGGAATGGTTTACGTTGTAAATATTAAGGAAGTCAAGAAGAAGAAGAATGAAGAAGTGTTTGGAAAACACCCAGTGTTGTAGGAACTTAGATATGTTTTTCCTTAAGATCTACCTAGACTTCGTCCTATGTGTGAATTTTATTTCACTATCGAGCTAATGCCAGGAACATAACCTATCCATAGAACTCCTTATAGGATGAATCCTATTGAAATGCAAGAGCTAAAAATACAACTACAAGGGTTGTTAGAAAAAAGATTGATCAAACCTAGTGTGTCACCATGGAATGCACCTATGTTGTTTATAAAAAATAAAGATGGTTCTTTGCAATTATGCATAGACTACATAATTCTTAATAAAACAACCATCAAGAATATGTATTCTTTGCCTAGGATTAAAGACCTATTTTATCAATAGTTAATTTGAAATTCAGATATCATCAATTGAGAATCTGTTAAGAGGATACTCATAAGATGACATTTAATACTAGATATGAACATTATGAGTTTACAATCTTTCCATTTGGGCTAATTAATGCACCAACAACATTTATGAATCTAATGAACAACATATTTAGAAAAAAATTGGATCAATTCATTGTTATATTATTAGATGATATTCTGATATATTCCTAGAATAGAGGAGCATGATAGACATCTTAGAATCATACTATAGTTGTTAAGGAAGAATCAACTCTTTCGAAATTTATCTAAGAGTGACTTCTATGTTTCAAAAGTACAATATCTAGGGTATATTATATATATAGAAGGAATTGCAGTAGATCCAAATAAGATTGAGGCTATTCTGAATTTGCTACCACCTAATAATGTATCTAAAATGCGAATATTCATGGGCATGATGGGTTATTATAGATGTTATGTAAATAATTATTCTAAAATTGCCTATGCAATAACCAACCTTCAAAGAAAAGGAAAGGAATTTAAGTGGTTGGATAAGTGTGAGGTTACTTTTGAGCTACTTAAGCAAAAAATCAGCATAACACCTATACTAAAGATTCCAAATCCTCAAGGGAACTTTTTATTATGCACTGATGCATCATTATAAGGGATAGGAAAAGTACTTTATCAAGATAAATCAGGCATATGGGTCAAGAAAACTCTAAAAGCATGAATTAAATTATGTTATGCATGATCTAGAGTTGACAACGGTTATATACACTCTTACGATCTGGCGACATTACTTGGTGGGAAGACCTTTCGAGTTAAGGATAGACCATTAGAGATTGAGGTATATATTTATTCAACCTATGCTCAATGCAAGATAGAGAAGATGGATCAAGTTTCTAGTCGAATATGAATTTGATATTGAATATGTCAAAGGAAATAAAAATGGTCACTGATGCCTTAAGTAGAAGAAGGCATATATTTTCTGTGGTTTGAGAGAAATTAGGAGCAAAAAATAGGAAATTAATATTGTATTCAACCTTAGAAATAATAGGTTACATTGCTATTTATACTCGTAAAAATAAATGAACTTAGGTAATATAGGGAAGTTAGGGAAATAGAATAAATAGGGAGGAAAAGAGAAAGGGAAAATGAGTTGGTTCACCTTGCCGCCCTTGTCGTCCAATCATATCCAGTCATCTATCGTCCAAGGAGGTAAAAGGGGTAAGATCCACAACTTACCGTTGAAACAATTTTTTTTACCTTTTCTACTCCTTTTTGCTCCTTTTACTAGCTTTATTTCCAACATTCTCCCCCATAAAGTTGAGAGGACTGACTATACAGTCTCTCAAATTTATATATTGAGCTTTAGATATATCTTTGGTGAAGATGTCAACAATATTATCCAAAGTTTTACAATATTGAAGCTCAACTATTTGTTGTTCCACCATATCTTGAATGAAGTGATAATTCATATCGAAATGCTTTGATATGCTATGGTGGACTGGATTGTATGCAATTGAATGGTACTTATGTTATCACAATATAGCCGAGTTGGACCACTCTGAATTTTGCCAATCTCTTCAAGAACTTTTCTTAACCATAGGGCCCGAGTACTAGCATGAGTGATGGCTATATACTCAGCCTCAGTTGATGACAATGCTACAACAATTTGTTTCTTGGAACTCCATGTAATTAGTCCCGATCCTAGACTAAAACAATTCCCTGATGTATATTTCCTGTCATCTATGTTGCTACCCCAATAACTGTCATTGAAGCCAACTAATTTCATAGAATTAAATTTTTGGTAATGGATTCCAAAATCCAATGTACCTTTTACATATCTTAAAATTATTTTAGTTTCTTGTAAATGCAGCTCATATGGACTAGCCATAAACCTTGAAACTAGAGAAAAAACATATTGAATATCAGGCTTGGTGTTGGTGAGAAACATCAGACTCCCAATAATGCTTTTGTAAGTGGTTATGTTAACATTTGATGCTCCATCGTCCTTTCTCAATTGGATCCCATGTCCAATAGGAGTTGCAACTGATTTGCACTACTCCATGGCAAATTTATTGATCATGTCTCGAGCATACTTGTGTTGACATATGAAGATACCTTTATTTGATTAACGCACTTCCATACATAGGAAGTATTGCATTAAACCAATATATTTCATATCAAACTGTTTCATCATGGAGTTTTTGAACTCCATATTCATTTTATTGTTACTACCCATAAATATTAGATCATCCACATACAAAAAAACTATGAGAATGTCTAATTCATACTTTAGGTAGTACAAAGTTGGTTCACTTTTGCTTCTTGTGAATCCATACTCACTGAAATAGCCATCAATGCATGAGTACCAAGCTCTTGGTTCTTGCTTGAGGCCATAAAGTTCTTTCTTCAATTTGTACACAAGGTTCTCTTTTCCCTGTTCTTGGAAACCTTGAGATTGTTGAACATAAACCTCTTCCATCAAGTATCCATTCATAAAAGCACTCTTTACATCCATGTGTTGAACATTCCATCCTTTATGGGTTGCTAAGAAAAGAACTTATATGATAGTCTCTTGTCTTGCAATAGGAGCAAAAGTTTCCTCATAGTCAATACCATACTTTTGAGTAAACCTTTTGCTACTAGTCTCGCCTTATGCCTCTCAATGCTTCCATCAACATTGTACTTGGTCTTGTAGACCCATTTACATCCAACACATTTTTTGCCTTTGGGTAGCTTTACTAGCTCCCATGTATCATTATTTTTTATAGAGGTTATTTCCTCTTTCATGGCTTCTTGCCATACATTTTTAGTACATGCCTTCTCATAGCTAGCTGGTTCTAGCTGTGCACTAGCCAATAAAGCATAATTGAATACATCTCCTCTAGGTTCTTGGGAGTTATCATCCCCATACAATTGAAAATTCTTAAGTTGCTGCAGAACTGAACTCATTTCACTAGCTTGGATTCTAGTGAATCTTCTTTGGAAATTTTGATCCAGCATCTGAAAGGAAGGATGATGTTGTAAAGTTATTTTACCTCTTGATGGAGAGTCAATGTCCATCGATGAAGAATTTATTGATATCTGTGGAGGACTTGTACTTGTGGTTGATGTACTTGATGTAGTACTCCTACTTGGCCTTGGAGGGGGTGGTGTGCCTTTCTTGGGAGACACTTGTTGTACCTGCTATATTTGTGAAGAATTTACATATTGGGACTCATCATCAACAAAATTTCTTTGATGACCCCATTCTCCCCCTTCATCAAAAATTACATCCCTGGAGAGTATAACTTTATGAGTCTTGGGATTGTAGAGTCTATATGCCTTTGTAGACTCACAATACCCTACAAATATACAAGATTGAATTTTTGGATCACTCTTCTTCCTTTTTCTCATCAAGAATGTGTGCATATGCTAAAGAACCAAACACTTTGAAGTGCTTTACATTAGGTTTCTTTGCGTACCAAACCTCATAAGGAGTGACACCATCTAAACTAGAAGTAGGACTTCTATTTAGAATATATACATAGGTTCTTACAACCTCTTCCTAGTACATATGAGTTAGATGCTTAGTTTGTAGCATCGATATTGCCATATCAACTATGGTGCAGTTTTTTTGCTCTGCCACACCGTTCTGTTGTGGGGTATAGGTAGTGGTAAATTGCCTTTTGATCCCACTTGATTTACAATATTTCAAGAATTCTTTTGAGGAGTATTCACCTCCTCGATCTGTCCTAAGACATTTTACATAATTTCCACTTTGATTCTCTACATTGTTTCTAAAATCTATGAAGCAATCAAAAGCTTCATCTTTATGTTTCAAAAAATAAATCCAGCACATTCTAGAGAAGTCATCTATGAAAGTGAGAAAATAAGAATAGTTTCTAAGACTTTGTGTTTGCATTGGTCCACAGATGTCTGAATGTACTAACTAAAGTGGATAGCTAGCTCTCCACACTTTTCCTTTCGGAAACTTTGACCTTGAGTGTTTTCCCAAAGCACATCCTTCACAGACCTCCTTTTGTTCATTTATTTTGGGAAGTCCTATCACCATAGCTTGAGGAGTTAGAATTTTTAATCTAGAAGAATTAAGGTGACTATATCCCAAGTGCCAAAGCACACTTGGATTTGTTATAGCTACATTTGCAATTTGAGCTCCTCCTAACTCATCAAATTTGAGAGGGAATAACTTGTTCTTGGTCATGGGAACCTGTGTGATGACATGGTTACAATTATTTTTATCAAAAATGATACATTGTACTTGATCAAATACAAGTTTATAATTGTTCTCCATCATTTACCCAATGCTTAGCAGATTGTGTTGGAGTTGTGGAGTGTAATAGATGTCATGCACTTTCTTTAGTCCTTCTTTGGTTGGAACCTCCATGGCTCCAATACCCTCTACTTGCAATGTTTTATCATCCCCTAATTTGATTTGGGATCTATAAGTGGAATCTATAGTAGAAAATAAATGTTCTTTGCCACTCATATGGTTTGAACAACCAGTATATAGAATCCATGTGTCATTTAGATTCTATTATGATTTTTCATACGACAGAAAAATATTAGAGGTATCATATTCTTATCCATAATTACCATATTAACTACTGCTACCTTGTGAATATTTTGACCAACAGTCATGAGTGAAGTGACTTGGCTTGCCATAGTTGAAACAAGATGATTTGGACTTGTCACTTCCTTGCCCTTGATTTCCACTTTGTCCTAGATTTCCTCCTCAATTTTGATTTCCACCTCTTTGTTGATTGCCTCCTCTGTATGAGTTGCCTCCTCTGTATGAGTTGCCTCCTCTGTTGGAATTGCCTCCTCTATTCTGATTGCCTCCTCTATAGTTTCTTATTGCTCTACCTCTTTTCTTGCTTCTGCCTTGACATCTTCCCTATCCTCTTCCATTATTTTAATTGGAAGTGAAGGCCTTATCATCACCTTCGTAGCTGGTTGAAGGAGTTTCAAGAAAAATCTCTTCATGTGACATTAACGATCCGATTAATGCATCAATTTTTTTTTTTTGAATTTACATAGTGGAATCAATAGCCGCAACAATTCTAGAATCCACTACATAGATCTTCGTGCAGTCCACCCCTATAACCACCATGCCATAATCATTTTAAATCTTTTACGCCACTGAAAGCACCAGGAAAGGGACAAGAATTCAGTCCGACGAGGCTCGAGATTTGAACCTTGGACCTTCGCCCCCCTTATGGGGTTTGGATGAACCAATTGGTCTACACCTCGGACCTATTAATGCATCGAATGTTAAAAGGGAAAGATATTTGGATTATTCTATAATTATGGCAATATGGTTCCATTTATGTGTAAGTGTTCACAAAAATTTTGTTACAATTGTCTCAGGATTGATTGCTTCACCTAGTGTAACCATTTTATCTACTATTGCTTTTACTCTAACACAATAATCACCGACTTTTTCATCATCTTTCATTCAGAGATTTTCAAAATCTCTCTTCAGTGTTTGAAGCCTTACTTGCTTCACTTGATTACTACATTGGAATCCATCACTCAATGCTTTCCATGTGTCTTGAGCAGTCGTACAAGCAACAATTCTAGAAAATATGCTTTTCTCCAATGTGGCTTGGAGATGAGAAAGAGCAAATGAGTTGCTCTTTTTATCTTCTTTTCGAGTTTCATTATCTACTGCATTAAGTGTGGTCCAGTTTGTGGGTTATGTATAGCCTTCCTCTATGATGTCCCACAAACCTCTTCCTATGAGCAAGGTCTTCATATTTATAGACCAGTACTCATAGTCATAATCGTTAAATTCTGGGATAGGTAAGCTATTGCGTGAGGCCATAGTTACCATAAAACTCTCTTTATTTCACGGTTACAAAAGTACTTGTTGGAACAAAATCTGCCTTCTGTTAATAGTGTTGTGCCTTAGACTTTCCCAACATTGAATAGACAGATCTTTCTTGAGATCATCTATCTAGTCTCCAGATAAGGCTGGTTCCTTTGAGTTTTTTTAGAGAAAAGGGGAACAAGAGATAAGGGAAATATAGCCTAAGCTAGAAACTTTTCTCACGGTACAGATTGGACAATAGCAAACATTGATGATGCAGATTACAACTTTCAGAGTTTTCTTTATATCCATTTATAGAAAACATGAATTCTTGAGTGCGCCTTCTAGATATTAATCTAAAAGCATGTAACTATATTTTAATGTTCAACTCTAGAAACAACATTTATATGTGCACAGTCTAGATTTCAGAATAGATACATTATAAAACTTAGAGTGAAAAAAAGTTAAAACACCAGGATACATACACTTGCACACAAAAGTTTCAAAAGCCAGAGGAAGAAATATTTTATTGCTTGTAATCCAGTACATGTACATCAAGCTTGTAAATGTCCAAGAGCTGACCCTTTTCATGGTTGACTCACTCCTATTTATACCCTAAAACGAGTATCTTCTACTACGTACATTTAATTTCTTCAATCAGTTACAAGTAATTGTCTGTAGTTTCTAATAATATACAATGGATTTCTCGCAGATTGGATAGATTTCCTTTTGGCTAACTTAGATGAGCATGTTATTCTACAATCATCTAGCGGACCTTCCAGGTTATAATCAATAGACCATTCTTCAAAAAATAGCACCTGATGTCAATGCATGTCCCCAATTGCCAAAAATATACTCTATTCCTTTACAACTGGTGTGTTGCGAAATCACGACATTCTTTCCTTGCTTTGCTCTTTTGTCGCCTCCAGCCACGAAAATGAGACATGTCATGAAATCATGACATTCCTTCCTTGTTTTGTTCTTCTGTCTCTTCCAGCCGCAAAAATGGGACATGTCGCAAAATCGTGACATTCGTCTCTTGCTTTTGCTCTTCTATCGCTTCCAACCGTGAAAATGAGACATGTCGTGAAATCATGACATTTGTCTCTTGCTTTGCTCTTCTGCCACTTCCAGCCACAAAAATGAGACATGTCGTGAAATCGCAACATTCATCTCTTACTTTGCTCTTTTGCTACCTCCCACCGTGAAAATGAGACATGTCACGAAATCGTGACATTTCTATGTCTTCAGCTCTTTTGCCACTTCTAGCCACAAAAATGAGACATGTCACGAAATTGTGACATTCTTTCCTTGCTTTGCTTTTCTGCCGCTTCCAGCCACAAAAATGAGACATGTCACGAAATCGCGACATTCGTCTCTTACTTTGCTCTTTTACTGCCTCCCACCACGAAAATGAGACATGTCACAAAATCACGACATTTCTATGTCTTTAGCTCTTCTACCACTTCTAGTTGCAAAAATGAGACATGTCGTGAAATCACGACATTCTTTCCTTGCTTTGCTTTTCTGTCGCTTCCAGCCATGAAAATGAGACATGTCGCGAAATCACGACATTTGTTTCTTACTTTGCTCTTTTTTTGCCTCTCGTCGCGAAAATGAGACATGTCACGAAATCGTGACATTTCTATGTCTTCAGCTCTTCTGTCGCTTCCAGCCATGAAAATGAGACATGTCACGAAATCGTGACATTCTTTCCTTGCTTTTCTTTTCTACCGCTTCCAGCTGCAAAAATGAGACGTCATGAAATCGTGACATTTGTCTCTTGCTTTGCTCTTCTGCCGCTTCCAGCTACGAAAATGAGACATGTCACAAAACCACAACATTATTTCCTTGCTTTGGTTTTTTGCCTTCCAACCACGAAAATGAGACATGTCATGAAATCGCGACATTCGTCTTTTGCTTTGCTCTACTGCAGCTTCCAGTCGCAAAAATGCGACATGTCGCGATATCGTGACACTTTTGCCTCCTTGTGCTTTCTCTTCTCTTTTGTCGTGAAAATACATGTCGCGATATCGCGACACTTTTTCCTTCTTGATCTTTCTCTTCTCTTTTGCCACAAAAATACATGTCGCGATATCGTGACACTTTTTCCTCCTTGCTCCTTTTTGTTGCTCTTAGCCACGAAAATGAAACATGTCACGATATCGCGACACTTTTGCCTCTTGCTCCCTTTTGTTGCTCTTAGCCACGAAAATACATGTCACGATATCACGACACTTTTTTCCCATTGCTCTTTCTCTTCGCTTTGAACCGTGAAAATGCAACATGTCGCGATATCGCGACACTTTTTCCTCCTTGCTCCTTTTTGTTGCTCTTAGCCGCGAAAATGAAACATGTCGCGATATCGCGACACTTTTGCCTCTTGCTCTCTTTTGTTGCTCTTAGCCACAAAAATACAACATGTCACGATATCATGACACTTTTTTCCCATTGCTCTTTCTATTTGCTTTGGACCACGAAAATGCAACATGTCGTGATATCGCGACACTTTTTCCTCCTTGCGATGTTTTGCTTTTTCTTTGATCTTTAGCATATGAGCCAATTTGGTCTTCTTGGAAAATATGCAAAAAGGTGCATCAGCTATTTTTCTGTAGTTAGTCACTTTTTGACTAACATTCTTGGCATCTTCTGGGAGAATTTTTGCTCGCAAAAATAGAGACAAGGCCTTTATCCATTGGGAAATGGAGTCACCATCACAGTTGCAAAAAGTAAACTTTTCAAGTGGAAAAACAAAAGAAAAAGAATGCACTTTGGAAGACAAGTGATATTCACCTTATCAAACCTTTATTTTATCGCTTAGGTATTTAACCTTTGTTTGAAGAACACAAAAATTCAATTCTGGGAGCTGGTCCCAGCTCTGGCTGCTGGGATTTCTTAGGTGGCTGGAACACTTCGGGAGCAGAAGAATGACCATTTCCTTCACTTGGAAGGATTCTAATAGGGAAACTTCCTCCCAGGAGTGAGTGAGCATCAATCCTTCTTATTGTCTTCTAGAAATATTAGGCCATAAAAAAGGGAAATATTTACAAAACTTCAAACTTATAATATACTGTACATATAATGGTGATCTGTAGTTTTTACTGGAAATACAATTTTAGGTGAAAAGTGTTCACCGTGATGGGTAGAACCCATCCATATTGATATTTTAACTGTAAGGCATTGAATTGCTTTTCTGAAACAATTTCGAATGGCCCCTCCCAGAATGCATCAAACTTGTCATGATGTCCTGGCTTTGCTTTCTTGACATTCCATTTTAATACCAGGTCACCTGTTTTAAATTTCCTGAAAGTGGTTTTCTTATCGAACCACCCGACTGCTTTTACCATATGCTTTTGATGATGATCGTAGGCCTGTTCCCTAGATTCTTCAAGCTACAGAATTTGCATCAGTCGAGCGTCCATTGGATGGCCTTCATCTTATTTGACTTGGTTTAGCATTCTCAACGTGGGTATTTCCATATGAATCGACAGAAAAACTTCTTTGCCATAAACCAAAGCATATGGTGAAGTATTGATTGATTTTTTTATTGAGATTCTGTTGGCCCACAGGGCTTGATTTAGGAGTGAGTGCCAGTTCTTCTTATTGTCCTCTAATGTTATTTTCATAATTCTCAGAAGATTCTTATTAGTAGACTTAGCTAATCCATTACCTTGTGGGTAATAATTAGAGGAAGTCTTCAGGTAAATTCCATATCTACTAACGAATTCGATCATATTTGCACTAGTGAAAGGGGATCCATTGTTTGTAATAAAAGAATCTGGTATGTCAAACCTTGTGAGTAGACTTTCGACAAATTCTATCACCACTTCTGAATCAGATTTCTTCGTAGGCACTGCTTCTACCCACTTGGAAAAATAGTCCATGGTAATGAGAATGTATTTGTGGCATGATGATGAGTTTGTCTCTATTATCCCTACAAAATCCAACCCCCAATGCTGGAATGGTTTTTTGACTTGAATAGGATTTAAGGGCATGGGTGCATTCCTGTTTCTTCCCACATACCTCTGAAACTGTTCACACCTCTGGGTCACTCTGTACGCATCTAGGAAGATGGAAGGCCAATAACATCTAGCTCTAAGGATCTTCAAAGCTGTAGTTCGGCCTGCATAATGTCCCCCTGAAAAACCCCCATGAAATTCATCTAACACTTTCTGCTTTTCATTATCAGGAACACATTTTAACAATACACCATCGATGTTAATCCTGTACAACTCATCTATTCGAAGGGTATATTTAAATGCTTGGGTTCTAAATCTCCTTCTCTGGGAAGCGTTCATATCTTCAGGGCATGACCTAGTTTGAAAATACCTCACAAAGTCATTGATCCAACCCGAACTTACTCTGTCTTGGTGTTGCTCTATGTTTGCCATGACGGGGTGGCTCTCCCCATATCCACTTGCAACTTGCTTGGCCAATTCCTGGCACAAAGATCTCCCTATGACTATTTTAGTAGGATGTATTTCTACATCATACTCTTGGATGTGAGTCACCCATCCAACTCTTTTTTCACCCAATTCTCCTTGAATTATGAAGTTCCTTACATTGGGATGAATAACATACACCATCATCCGACTCTAGGATAAGAAGTGTTTTATCTTATTCAAGGATTTCATAATTGCGTATACTTGTTTTTCTATGAAGTTGTACCTTTATTCATGTTTGTGCATGGTGGAAATCAGAAAGGCTATGGGTCTTTCTTTGTCATCTGCTCGTTTCTGAGTGAGAATTGCAACACAACTATTTTGCTCTCTGACAACATATAGTATGAAACCTTGGGAATAGTCAGGGTTGACTAGCACAGGAGCTTGAGTGATGGCTTCTAGAATTTTCTGAAAAGATTCTTTCCTTGGCTCTTTCCATTTGAAAGAAGCGTCCATTTTCAATAATTCAGTCATTGGCTTAACTGTTTGGGAAAAATCTGCAATGAATTTTTTGACGAAATTTATTTGCCCAAAGAAAGACTACAAACCTTTCTTGTTAACTGGGAGCGACAACTCAAGAAGCACCTTTACTCTATCAGGATCAATTGACAGCCCAACTTTAGAAATAACATGCCCAAGGAGTATTCCTTCTTCCATAGCAAAAATGGATTTATTAGGATTTAGTGATATCCCAAATTCTCTACATTTCTCAAATACTTGCTGCAGATGAGTGGCATGGTCCTTTTTGTTGTGAGAAAAAACAGTCATGTCATCTAAATAGATGACAATAATTTTATTCGGAAGCTCCCCAAAAGCTACGTCCATGGCTCTCTAGAAAGTTGCTCCTACATTAGATAATCCAAAGGGCATCCTTTGGTATGAAAATTTTCCCCACTTAGTGGTGAACGCAGTCTTGTATTGATCTTCATTTCTCACCCAAACTTGATTGTAACCAAAAAAGCCATCTAATAGAGAAAACCTTTCTACTCCTGCCACAGTATGAAGGATTGGGTCAATCTAGGGTAAATGATAGTGATCCTTTAAAGAGGCTTTGTTCAAATTTCTGAAATCGACGCATAGTCATATTTCTCTATTTTTCTTGTAGACTAGAACTAAATTTGCCACCCAAGTAGAGTGCTTGATTGGGTATATTATCTTAGCCTGTAGGAGTTTTAACAACTCTTGTTTCATTAAGGCTTCAATCTTGGGATTCATAGGCCTCTGCCTCTACCTAAAAGGTTTAGCTCCTTCCTCTAGTTCGATGGTATGTTGAATGACCTCTTTCCTGTACACTTTCATATCACTATAAGTCCAGGCTATTATATCTGGATATTATCTACATAACTGTTTTATTTGTTCTAGTTCTACCACTGTACAATCGGTCCCCAATTTGATCATTTTGCCTAGTTCTAGTTCTATTTCCTTATACCGGTGTTCATCTACCTTGATCCTTCGACCTACAGCTCTGTCACTATTGTCGAAAAGGCTCTCCAGGGTGATCAGTCCCCTGGGGATATGATTATTTCTCAGTTGAATAAGGCTCTCTTCGTCCTATTCTTGCAACGCTCTTTCTATAGAGCAATTCATCTCATGAATTAAAAAATCCAGGATCTGCTCGTCATTTTCAAATACCTGCCAAAAAATGTCCTTGTTGGGCACAAAAGGCCTGTATATAAGTCTAACTATTTTAGACTTCTAAATAACATTGCTGACTGGGCAAAAATTTGATCCTACTGATGCTAACAGGTCTACATGTGTGTTCCTATCTCTAGAAATGGATTTCATGTTTAGTGCTTCAAAATTTTCCAATATATCTAACACTTTATTTTTTTAAGCCCTTAGGTAATGTTGCTTACAAATGCATTTTCCAGTAACCTATTTAACGATCAGCTCTGAATCTCCATAGATCAACAGTTGTTTTACATCCAGTTTTTCAGCTTTCCTGAGTACCAAACACAAGGCTTCGTATTCAGCTGCATTATTTGTGCAACTCCATGTCAACCTATATGAAAAGACTTTTTCTTTTCCAGTGGGTGAAATTAGGATGATTCCAGCTCCTGCTCCATTTTTGCACCTTGACCCATCAAAGTACAATTTCCATAACTGGTTGGCTGAATCATCTATTTTAGGGACAACAATAGGGTTGGTTTCTCAATGGAATAGCTTCCCATTTCTATATCTATCATAGCATTGAAGTATTTCATTGAAAAATGATCTTTAGATTGGAGTTCCTCCAGGGTTTCTTCCATTAAATCGATATTCTCCAATTCCTCGGACATCATGTTGAAAATAGCTATTTATTATAGTATTTCCACATGAAAAGTAGATGGTTTTTCATTGTAGATATTGACTCTTTTACCTTTGAAAGTTACCTCCAAATGCAAATAATCTAGTGACAGATAACCTCCTAGTTTGGCTGTGAACTCTCTGGATAAACACATACCAAAATGTGGTTCTAAGTCTACAACCACTACTTCTTGTATGACGACTACTTCTGGAATTTTGTGGAGTTGAATAGGGATATCTTTGATCACCCCGATGGTTTTTACTGGAGTACCATCCAATTGCAATACACCAGGATGACTTCAAGTATATTCCATCCCCATTATGTCACATACGACTTTCGACATCACCGTAGTTGCGGCCCCTAAATCAATCATGCAATTGTGAACTATCCACCCCTCCATTTGCAAAGATAAATAGAATGGGGGCGATCTATTTTTCCCATAGGTTGGCACCACACTTTCTTGCACAACATTTGAGAAGGAGGCATTATTTTTTAAATTTAGGGACTCTTGGAGGAGGTCAATCTGACCAGGAATTTGCAGTGCATCATACATGCTTATCTTGGAAGGAGTCCTCTTCATTTATTCTACAATGTTGAATGAAAGGGTTACAGCTGGGGATACCTCAGTACTCTTTTCCCTTCCACTAGTAGATGCGTCATATCCTTCTCTATAGACCTGTGTAGCTTCTGTTCCTTGCCTTTTTGTCAATGAAGGAAATCTGAGTCTTTCCTTCGCTTGCTCTTGAGCCTCGCTCTATTTTCTAGGAGGAAATTATTTTCTTGGTGTATTAGTAGAAGTCTGAGGAGGGTCAGAACATCCTTTCTCACTAGACAGGTTCTTCTATGGAGTTGCCCTAAGGGTAGGAGGAAAACCTAGTGGTTGGAGTTCCTTAGGGTCAGCTTGTAATGATTTTTTTCCTGATCTTGTTAGGACCGATACTTTCTCCACTGATGGCATTGCAAAATTATGGTGGACCTCTTTGATTATGTTCACCTATCCCTTACCGGTTTCTTTGGCTCTTTCATTAATAACCACTTGCACATGATGTTGATGAATCATGCATGAATCTTCTCCATGAGGATCATTGCAAGTGGTACACCAGTAGTCAGAATTATTGGGTTCTCCATTATATCCTATCTCATTCGCATACACCACATTTTTTTTATCTTGTCCTCTTCCACTTGTTGAAGCACCTTCCTTTTGTATCTATGGAAATATTCTTGCTTGGATATTTTGTTCTGCCTCTCTTTTTCATGGACGCCATTTCATTTGACAATGTATTCATTGTATCAATTATGGTCGTGTATTGATCATTGGGGGGAGATGATGCAAGGGGTGTGGCTGGTAATGCAAGGAATGTAGGAGGTGTAGCTATAGATGGGAGGGCATGCATTTATGGGAGTACAGGTAGTTTAGAAATTGATGCTTGGGAAAGCTTTAGCAAAATTGACAATATAATTTTTGATGGATATATTTTTTTAGGGATGAGATCAGCTTCGCCCTTTGTTGCCTCTATGTAGATCCCAAGAAAAGTGGTTACATGGGATTGCCTTATTATCATACTGAGATCTGAATCAAAAGCCCTTAAATAATAGCATATAGCTTGTTCTTCTATGGGCTTTAGGCCTTGCGGTACTCTATCATGAGTTATGGTAAATCTGATGTTGAAATCTTGGATTTCTTCTTGTGGATGCCTCTCAATGACAGTGAATTGATTTAAAAATGTGAACGGATCTGCATGTATATTAAATTCATCGACCAGATGACCGACCAATACTTCCCAAGAAGTAATGGATCCAGTGAGAAGCACTCTGTACCAATAGAGCATATTTCCTTTCAAAGATATAATCAACAATCTGACCATTACATCTTCCTGAGTGATGTTGTAAATAGATGATAGCTCTGATACATCTAAATAGTGCTCATCTGCTGTTTTGCCTATTCCATCAAAGGTCGGTAATGCTTTTAGTGCAGCTTGTGGAATTGGGTGGTGAGTTCCCAAGTTCAAAGGGCTAGTTTGATTCCACACCATATGCACTAGGGCAGGGGCAGCTACCATGATTGCTAAAGGAGTTACAACCACTATGGAATTTCTTGTATATGCTCCTACAGTGGGTGTTAAAGAGGTGCTAATGGTTTCAGGTAGATTTGATCGTGCGGCTAGCACAGGGTGTGCTTTTAGGCTTCTGAGATGTAGTTCAAAGTACTCAATAGGTTCTTCAGAGTTTCTAGCTTGGGATCTGGTTATCATATGGCTATATAACTAGAAGGTTTCTACACAAGGTCTTTCTTTTATGGTCTAAATTGCAATGGAGTCGCTAAGTGGTTTTTCTTGAGATTTAAAAAAAAATGCTCTTAAGGTAAAACACCAAAACTTATACAATACTGTGGGATTGTTGGTCCCACCGGGCATGCCAAAAACTATTGGAACAAAATATGCATTTGGTTAATAGTGTTGCACCTTAGACTTTGCCAACATTGAATAGACAGATCTTGCTTGAGATCATCTGTCTAGTCTCCAAAGAAGGCTGGTTCCTTTGATTTTTTTAGAGAAAAGGGGAACAAGAGATAAGGGAAATATAGCCTAAGCTAGAAACTTTTCTCACGGTATAGATTGGACAACAACAAACATTGACGATGTAGATTACAACTTTCAAAATTTTCTTTATATCCTTTTATAGAAAACATGAATTCCTGAGTGCGCCTTCTAGATATTCGTCTAAAAGCATGTAACTATATTTTAATGTTCAACTCTAGAAACAAGATTTATACGTGCACAGTCCAGATTTTAGAATAGATACATTATAAAACTTAGAGTGAAAATAAGTTAAAACACCAGGATACATACACTTGCACACAGAAGTTTCGGAAGCCAGAGGAAGAAATCTTTTATTGCTTGTAATCCAGTACATGTACATCAAGTTTGTAAACTTCCAAGAGCCGACCCTTTTCATGGTTGACTCACTCTTATTTATACCCTAAAAAGAGTATCTTCTACTACGTACATTTAATTTCTTCAATCAATTACAAGTAATTGTTTGTAGTCTCTAATAATATACAACGGATTTCCCATAGATTGGATAGATTTCCTTCTGGCTAACTTAGATGATCCTATTATTCTGTAATCATCTAGTGGACCTGCCAGGTTATAATCAACAGACCATTCTTCAAAAAATAGAACCTGATGTAAGTGCATGTCCCTAGTTGCCAAAAATATACTCTATTCCTTTACAACTGGCGTGTCACGAAATCATGAAATTGAAGAACACAAGCTTATATTGAGAGGGGGGTGAATAGTATAAGACCACTTTTTACTTTTCTTATCCCAATCAATATTATACAATATATCAATGGCAATATTAATGGCAGAAATCAAAGCAATGTACAAATCATCACACACACATGAGACACTGATTTACATGGTTCGCTCAATGTGAGCTTCATCCACGGATAAAATCTTTCACTAAATTTTATCAATCCAAATTCTGGGAATACCTTTCTTGATTACAATTTTTATGGGCACCAACCCAAAAGAGACACCAATCCTCTAATCTTGAGTTCGTGGGAACTAACCCACAGGAGACACCAATCCCCTAGCTCTACTCTGGCTGGTGATCCTCTAGAAGACCTCTGCCTCTACTGCCCTTAGCAAATGGAACTCTATCCATAGAAGACACCTGTCCTCCCTACATTGGCTGGAGACATCTGTCCTCAACTCTATCACCTCCAAAGTTGGTCCTCGAATTTGCACTAAACACAGTCCTTCGGTTTAGCACAAATGTCCTCATTTGTATTTGCCTATTTTCTCCCTACACTCTCTGCTCTCTCTGCGCAAATACAACAACACTGTCTTTGTGCACTCAGCTTCTTTTGTGATCTCTCTCACTTAGAAGATTCGATGAAATGCACTTTGCACACTACAATCGAATTCACACTCTGCTCACAGCGATCGAACTTCTTGCACTACGCACTATCTTTGAACCTCGCACATCAACTTCACATCCAATCACCCAAAAAATCCTCCTTTTATATCATAATTTTAAAGATGATAATCTTAGTCAGATTTTATACCAAAAACAAACCCTAATCTATGTCGGATGCAAGCCCTAATTTTTGTCGGTTAAAATTTAACTTTGTCGGCTTCACTGCCTTCGGAACACTTCTGTAGCTTTTGTCGCGAAACTACAACATGTCATGATATCGCGACACCTTTGCAACCGAATACTTTCTTTTGGCTTTTATCACGATATCGCAACACTTCAACCTTTGTCGACTTCAACTAAGCTCTTCTTGTGATATTGTGACACTTTTGACTTAGTCAGCATCAAATTTTCTTTTGTCGTGATATCATGACACTTCTCCCTTCATCGACCTCCTTTATGCTTTTGTCGTGAAATCGTGACACTTCTGTATTCATAGCCTTCCTTTCTGCTTTTGTCACGAAATCATGACACTTCTATAGAAATCCTGCATTCTATTTCTATCATGAAATCGTGACACTGTCTCCAACCAAACGCTGCCATCCCAATCTGTCACAAAATCATGACACTTTCTCTTCCTTGCACTCTTGTCTGCTTGCACTAGCGAAAATGGAACATGTCACGAAATCGTGATGCTTTTGTCATGAAATCATGAAACTTCTATCTTTCATACATTTTCTTTGTAGCCTGTCACAAAATCATGACGCTTTCTACTTTCGTAAGCTTTATCTTCAACATGTCGCAAAATCATGACACTTCCTACATCCGTACGCTTTTTCTTCAACCTGTCATGAAATCGTGATAGTTCTCACTTCGAACTCTTTTCTCTACTGCATGTCACGAAATCGTGACAATTCTCACTTGGAACACTTTCCTTTGCTACATGTCATGAAATCACGACAGTTCCCACTTGGAACACTTTCCTTTGTTGCATGTCACAAAATCATGACAGTTCCCATTCCGAACTCTGCAGCATGTCACGGAATCGTGACACTTTACCTTGATTTCACTTTGTCTTCTGACTTGTCACAAAATCGTGACACTTTTTCTCCTTAGCGCTTTTCTTTTCTTCGGGTTGTGAAAACCTGACATGTTGCGATATCGCGACACTTTTTCTCCTGAACTCTCTCTTACATTATGTCACGAAATCGTGACACTTTTTCTTTTGGACTCTCTCTCCTGCATTATGCCGCGAAATCACGACACTTTTTTGGTCGTTCAACCTTCCTAGCAATATGTCGTGAAATTGTGACATTTTTGACTCGAACATTCTCTCTCCTCTTTGAGTCGCGAAACTACGACCTGTTGCGATATCGCGACACTTTTCTAACTTGCTTTCTTTCGAACCTGTCATGCTGAAACCTTCATCAAAACAAATTATTTTACATCAAACCAAATTCCTTCAAAAGCTTCTTGACATCAATGACAAATTATACACTTGAGCAAATGCAATGTACCCAAAGTACTGTTGGTCCAAAATCTGCCACAGGAAAGGATTTTACAAGTGCACCCTAGACCCGGCCAACATTGAAAGGCTGGAAGCAAGAAATGGCTCCCAGACCAATCTCCATAGTGGGCTGGTTCCCTTCACTACTCTAAAATCTGGTTTTAAGATAAGGGTTGCGGGAAAGAAATTGAAAAAGTTGCAGAAAGGAATGGGAAATATGGCCGCAGGCCGAAGTGATAATGATCGGGATAACAACAACAGGAAACTTAAAGGACAACAACAACAAGTAACGTAAAGCGTTAACTTAACTCTCGCACGATGCATGCAGAAAAAACCCTCCAAAACTACATTCCAGGAATCATACCTTAACAGCAGTATTTAAATCCAATTATGCAGAATTTAAATGCAACGACCATTAAAAATATAAATGCTATTAGAAATGCGAAAGGACGAAAGGAAAATCATCCACACAACACTTGAGAAATTAGAAGCCAACACTTTTTATTCCTGCAAATGCGCTTCCAGTTTCTAGCAGAAAAACTCCCAACCTTTGTAAATGAAAATTACATTGGTTTTTATAGAGGTCCGTCCTCTTTGCAAGCATTAAATATTTAAAACCAACTTCCTCGTGATCTACAACCATCTCTTGGAAATCAGGAACACGATCCCCTTAATCGCGGCCTCGAGGAAGCAAAAATTAAATGCAATGAGACAATCGCGGGCACCTTCATTAAATTCATTTTTCGAACATGTGCATGACACGTTGAAACAATCCACGAACAGCAGCCTCGAAGAAATAAAACCTTCAATTCTGATGGCCTGGGCGCTTCTTCAACTTTGACTACCTTGGAAATCCACAAAACATTTAATTCGGGGCAGCATTTGATCATCGAAAACTCAAAAAACCTTCTCGGCCGTTCATACTATTTTTTGGCGGGAAACTGTGCAGGTCGCAAAAATGCGACGGGTCGCAAAAACGCGACGGGTCACGAAATCGCGACATATTTTGATGCCGTACGCTTCGTTGCTAAAGACCCGTGAAAATGGCACCTGTAGCGATATCGCTACGTATTTTTGTCGTTGGCTCCTTTCTATCGCTAGCTTGCTCCACGAAAATGGAACATGTAGCGATATCGCTACATGTTTCGATTCTTGGTTCTTCCTTGCGCTCTGCCCCGTGAAAACGGAACATGTAGCGCATCGCTGCACTTTTCGGCACTTTGTACGGTCTTATGGATGGGTCACGAAAATGCGACGCCTTTTGCTTTTTGCATGCCTTCGACTTTTCCTTGTCGCAATTTCGCTGCACAATGAAGCACTTAATCAATTTCCCACAATGCAGCATGAAATTACTTTCGTCTCCATGTTTCTTCCTCAATTTTCATTCCCCGCGTGATTTCGCCGCATATTGTCTTGCTTGGTCTTATCATCAAAATTGCAGCGAATCGCTACAACTTTTATGTTACTGCCTTTTAGACCGTAGCGACCGCGATTTTAAGACATGTAGCGATATCGCTACTGCTCTTCTCTCCGTACCAATCGCTTGCTTTTTATCGCGAAAATGCAACACCTTTGTCTTACAGGAACCCTTCCTAAAAAAGTGCAGCGATGCGCTGCAACTTTGCCTTGGACTCTTCTCTGCTCGAACATGCAGCGAATCGCTGCAAGTTTTGACAATTGCCCCTTCGAAGCCGCCAGCGTCGCGATTCGGGAACATGTTAGCGACGCGCTACAACTTTTCAACTTGAGCCTTCGAAGCCGACCGACCCGCGATTCTGGAACACGTCGCGATATCGCGACGGTTCCGCCCAACCTGCCTGCGTTGACTGCGTTGACCGCGATTTCGCGACATGTCAGCGAATCGCTGCAGTTTTTAGACTTAGTCATTTTTTGCTCATTTTTTCTCCTTTTTTCGCCAAAGCTGCATCAAAGCTGATATCAAAGGTCAGATTTTCAACAATACACTAATGCATTAATCAATGAGAATCAATGTGGCAAAAATGCCAACATTCTTGGCGGCTCGCGGGGTATACAGCTCGCTGTATGCAAGAATCCAGGCCTTAGTCCATTGGGCACAGAGTCATATCAGAACAGGAAGGTTGGCTGCTGCAAAACATGTCAGAGGACTGCTGCTAAACTTCTTCTGCTGCTGAAAACTAGAACCGGAAGAACCTGCATAGAAGCGGTTATAAACTAAAGAAATGGAATGTGATGGTGGAGTGAGCTCCTACGATTGCGTAGGCGGTGACTGCAATGGAGTGGTGTGAATAATAAAATGAGGGAGCAAAAGTGACGTAGTAGACATAACAACAGCATGTTGATACACTACCAGCGGCAATAGATGGAATGAACGAATGGATGGAACAGAAATGGAAGTTTTGAAGCGTGAAATGAAAATGAACTAAGCTGGAAAATAAATGCTTTTTAAAACAAAAACAAACTGAGAAGAAAGGGATAAGAAGAAATGGGGAAAATAGAAAAGGGGAGAAGAAACAACAGCCGTGGCTTATTCTTTTTGTTTTTTTATATTGCAGGAAGAAAGAAACAAAAGAAGGAAGAGGAAGATGAAGAAAGGAAATAGAAAGCAGGGGAGGGAAAAGAAGAATTCTTTGGAAGCCACAAACTGTCGGGAAAGGAAGGACAAAAGGGAAACAAACACCTACAGCCCACAAGCAACAAGAGCCAAGGTGACAACAAAAGGCAAAACATATATACATACTCTTTTCTTCTTCTCTACTTCCTTTTTTTTTTTTGTATATATATATATATATATATATATATTTTGTTATATTATATACAAACTCAAATTGAACTTGCGAAGTCATGAAAAGTAGGCTTTCAAATGAAAGCCATTAACTGAAATTGGAAGTGGGCTACCATCCATGTCTTCCAAATAGAAAGAATTAGCTGCACCTGTGCTGGAAATGCGGAAGGGACCCTCCCAGAATGCATCAAACTTCTTATGATTGCCAGGTTTAGCTTTATTCTCATTCCATTTCAGCACCAAATCTCCTGTCTTGAATGGACGGGCTGCAGAATGCTTATAAAACCACTTCAAAATCCCTTGCGTGTGCTTGTCAAATTCATTATATGCTTTGGAACGCTGCTCCTCTAATTCCAACAACTGTGCTATTCGCAGATCCAAGGAACTCAGGTCTGTCTCATCATCTTGAAAAGATCGCAACTGTTGTAATATCGGCAGCTCAAGATGAACCGACAACCTTGCTTCTTTGCCATAGACTAGGGCATATGGTGAGGTTTTAATGGACTTCTTGACGGAAATCCTGTCTGCCCATAACGTCTGATTCAATAACAAGTGCCATGATCTTTTGTTCTCTCCCAATGACCTCTTCAAAATTTTGAGCAAATTTTTGTTCGTTGACTCTGCCAAGCCATTTCCCTGTGGATAGTAATTGGAAGATGTCTTAAGGAAAATGCCAAACTTGTTAGCGAACTCAGCCAGCTTCAGCTCCAATGAATGGAGTCCCATTATCTGTAATGATGGCGTCTGGAACACCAAAACGTGTAATCAAACTCTCAACGAAAGAAATCACTACAGATTGATTGGCCATCTTTGTAGGTATGGCTTCAGACCACCTTGTGAAATAATCTGTAGTCGTTAAGATGTATCTGTGACCAGCTGAGGAATTAGGATCAATTATTCCAATAAAATCCAACCCCCATTGCTGAAAGGGTGCTTCAACCTGAACTGGATGCAAAGGCAGAGCTGCATTCCTTACTCTTCCTGCGTATCTTTGACACTTATCACAGGCTTGTGCAATCTTGAAAGAGTCTGAGAACAGAGTCGGCCAGTAATAACCAGCTCGAATGATTTTCAAGGCCATCGGTCTTCCTGCATAGTGACCTCCTGAGAGACCTGAATGAAACTCTTCCAAGATCCTATCCTTGTCTGCTTCTTTAACACACTTCAAAAGAACACCATCAATATTTTTAAAAAATAAACCATCTGAAAACAAAACATACCGCAGAGCTTGCAACCGAAATCTCCTCCTCTGAGAAGCATTCAATTGTGATGGACATCTTCCAGTTGTGAAGTAATCAATCGGGTCCTCTGTCCAATCCTTTTCCAGAATTAAGAAATTCGTTAAATTATCATTACCAGCAAGAGCTTCTTCCTGATCTTCGCATACATCAAATGCTGCCATCTTTGCTAACTGCTGGCACATAGCTTTACCACGCACTAATTTAGTTGGGTGAATTTCTACATCAAATTCTTGGATCTTGGTGACCCAGCCAACACGTTTATCACCCAACTCTCCTTGAAGAATGAAATTTCTCACATCTGGGTGAATAACATAAACAAATGTCCTGCTCTGGGAAATAAAATGTTTGAATTTCTTCAGGGATTTCATCACAACATATACCTGTTTCTCAATAAAATTGTACTTTGCTTCATGAGGTAAAATGACTTGGCTCAGAAAAGCAATGGGCCTTTCATTCCCATCATCTCCCTTTTGCGTCAGAACTGCAGCATAACTGTCATCTTCTCCAACCGCATATAAGATGAAATCCTTGGAGTAGTCAGGATTAATCAAGACAGGGGCCTGCACTATTCTTTCCTTGATCTCCTGAAATGCTTCCTTTCTTTGAGCTGTCCATTGGAAAACTGCATCTTTCTTCAACAATTCGGTCATTGGTTTAACAACCTGAGCAAAATCAGCAATGAACTTTCTAATGAAATTTATCTGTCCAAAGAAAGATTGAAGTTCCTTCTTGTTTGCAGGGAGTGTCAATTTCTTCAAAGCTTCAACACGGGCTGGATCAATTGCTAATCCATCTTCAGAAATCACATGACCCAGAAGCTTACCTTCTTTTACAGCAAACACAGACTTCTTTGGATTAATGGAGATTCCGAATTCTCTGCATTTCTCAAAAATCAGCCTCAGGTGAGAACAATGGTCTTCCCTTTTATGTGAAAAAACTGTCATGTCGTCAAGGTATATTACAATGATCCTATTCAATAAATCCTTGAAAGCAATATCCATTGCTCTTTGGAAGGTAGCTCCAGCATTTGACAGTCCAAAGGGCATTCGTTGGTATGCAAAAGTACCCCACTTCGTGGTGAATGTTGTCTTAAACTGATCTTCATCTTTTACCCAGATCTGGTTATACCCAGAAAATCCATCCAACAAAGAAAAACGCTGTGCCCCACCCACAACATGCAATATTTGATCTATTCTCGGCAAAGGATAATGATCCTTTAATGAAGCACGGTTCAAATTCCTGAAATCAACGCACAATCTAATATCTCCATTCTTCTTACGGACTGGGACCAGATTGGCGACCCATGTGGAGTGCTTGACCGGATAGATGATCTTAGCTTGCAACATTTTAACAAGCTCAGCCTTCATCAACGCCTCAATCTTTGGATTTACAGGTCTCTGTTTCTGCCGAAAAGGCCTAACTCCTTCTTCCAGTTCAATTGTATGCTGTATAATCTGCTTGTTGTAGCCTTTCAAGTCTTCATAGCTCCAAGCTATAATATCAGAAAACTCTTTACAGAGCTGCCTGATTTTCTGCAGTTCTTCTGGGGTTGAGTCAGTGCCAACCTTAATCACTTTGTCAGGCTGAAGCTCTAACTCCATGTACTCTTTCTTATCAACCTCGATCCGATGTTTAGTGGATCGATCATGTTTATCAAACAGGCTTTCCAGAGTTATGAGACCCTTTGGAATATGATTGTTCCTTAATTGAATGAGCCCTTCAGCTTCTTCATTCTCCAAAGTTCTTCCTTCAACATTAGCAGCTTCATGAATCAAGAAATTAACAATCTGCTCATCATTTTCAAAGACCTGCCAGAAAGTTTCTTTGTCTGGCACACTGGGTCTGTATACCATTCTCACTGTCTTGGGTTTGTTCACAACTTGATCAGCAGGAGAAAAGTTAGCTCCAAGAGATGCTAATAAGTCAGCATGTTTATTCATCTCTCTGGAAACAGCTTGAATATTAAGCGCAATGAAAAATTCAAACAAATCCCAAACCTGATTTCGATATGCTTTCAGATAATGCTGCTTTGAGATGCATCTATTTGTGACCTGGTTTACAATAAGCTCGAAATCACCAAAAATATTGAGCTGTTCTATTCCTAACTTCCTTGCTTTTTTCAGACCCAAGCACAATGCTTCGTATTCAGCAACATTATTAGTGCAACTCCATGTAAGTCGATATGAATAAGTCCTTTGTATACCAGAGGGAGAAATTAACACAATACCTACTCTGGCACCATTCCCGCATCTAGCTCCATCGAAATACAGCTTGCCATAATCGATCTGTAACCTCAGTCTGATCAACTGGGTTAGACAATTCCTGCTTTGTCTCAGTCTCTGGTTTTTGAATGGCATAGCAGCCAATCTCTGTCTCCATCATAGCATTGAAGTTAAGCATTGAAAACCGGTCTTCCAACTGAAGATTGTTTAAAACTTCACTCATTAAAACAGCATCTTCAGATTCTTCAGTGAGCATATGGACCGACTGCATGTCTTTTCCAACATCTTCCAACTTCTCGATGTGAAAAGGGGAAGGCTTTTCATTCTGTATTCTGAGACGTCTATTCTTAAAAGGAATTTCCAGGATGGGAATAATCTAATGCCAGATAACCCCCTAATTTTGCAGTAAATTCCCTGGATAAACACATGCTAAAATAGGGCTCTAAATCTACTACAACAATTTCTTGAATAACAGTGATCTGGGGCATTGTATGCAGGACAATGGGTACATCTTTAATGACACCTACTATTTTCACAGGAGTACCATCTAATTGCAGGACTCCAGGACTACTCCGGGTATACTCCATTCCCATAGCTTCACAGACTCCCTTGGGCATGACAGTGGTTGCAGCTCCAGAATCAATCATACAATTGTGTACAACCCAACCTTCTATTTGCAATGACAAGTAAAAAGGAGGAGGTCTCGTTCTTACCAAGAATCAGAGGTGGTTAAAGTTTGGGCATAGACGGTCTGGGTAGGCCCTTTTTCACTCTCCTTCACAGATTTCAATGACTCTTGTAATAAATCTACTTGACCAGGTAATTGCAAAGCGTCATAAAGGCTTACCTTAGCAGGGGTCTTCTTAAGATCATCAACAATATTGTATGAAACTGCAGCAGAATTTTTCTTCTCAGCAGGTTGCTCAAATCTGGTTCTGTACTGCTGTGTAGCTTCTACTCTTAACCTCTTGGTCAGTGATGGATATTTCAATTTTTCGCGTGCTCGCTCCTCTGCTTCTGATCTTACTGGTGCATTCGCTGCCTTTTCTTGAACTCTGTTAAAAGTTGGATCTTTGGGCAAAGACTTTGGAGCCGGCACAGGAGCTTTCACTGGCCTCTTCACTTCAGCCGGTACTCTTAACGGCTCTAAGTCAGCAGGATCAACATTCATAGGCTTCTTTCCAGTCCTTGTTAGAACTGAAACTTGGTCTTCCACTGCAGTCATCAAACTATAACCTGCTTCTGAGATCATGTTAACATGGTCACCTGAAGAGCTGGCCGCCAAGGTCTCGCACATAATTTAAGTGAACCATACATGTATCTTCTCCATGAGGATCATTACAAGTGGAACACCAATATACTCCATCTCGCATGGGCTGCATCTTCATTTGCTAGAACAGCTAAGCCCTTTTCAGGTGTTTTGCTTGTGGAGGCAGCTTGATCTCTAGTAATTTGAGGAGGTTGAAATCTCCTTGGCTGGAAATCTCTCTCAGCTTGCTTCCTCTCAATGAGTGTGATCTTATTTCCCATGGCTCTAATGGCAGAATTTGCAGACTTCACCTCTTGCAATAATGTTGTATATGGATCAGGGTTTGCAGGTGCAGGAGGTGCTGGTAAGGGCAAAGGAGCTGGTGGTGCTGGCAAAGCTGGAAATGCAGTGGAAACGGGAGATGGTTGAATGCTGGGTGCAGGGAGCGGTAAAGGAGTTAAAGCAGGCAACTGAGAAACTGGGACAGGTGCAACCTGAGGTGCTTTAGAGCTCCATGATGGTGTAGGATACATAGCTGGCATGGGGTGTGGTTGTGAACCATATAAATATTGAGGCAAATCTGGAATAAGAGGCATAGTTACCTTTGGAGGCAGTCTTCCTACAGCAACCAGATCAGCTTCTGCTTTAATTGCTTGTTCAAATATTTTTGGAAATGTTATCACATTAGATTGCCGAACCGCCTAGCCGATATCTGAGTGAAACGCTCTGAGGTAGTACATCGCAGCTAATTCATCAGCAAGCCGAATACCATCAGGAATCCTTTGCCAAGTTCTGGTAAACCGGACATTAAAATCAGGTATCTCTTCTTGTGGATGTCTCTGTATGACAGTAAACTGATTCAACAATGAGAAAGGGTCGGCCTGTTCATGAAAATGTTTCACCAAAAAATCACCAAACTGATCCCATGATGCTATGGTACCGGGAGGCAGAGTTCTGTACCAAAACAGCAGTTTACCTCTCAAAGAACATACTAACAATTTGATCATCACATCTTCATCGGTAATGTCATGGATAGCAGCCAGGGAAGCCACATCATTTATGTGCTCATAGGCTGTTTTACCAGTATCGTCGTAAGTGGGCAAAGCCTTCAGTGCAGCCTGAGGTACTGGATTCTGAGCCTGCAGATTCAAGGCTCCAGTGCTATTCCATGCCAAGAATTTTCTGGGTGGAGGAAATTGTGCCATTGGTGGAACTTGTAGGGGTGCAACACTAGCAACAATACTGGGTATTTGTATAGCAGAAGATGGAAGGGATGAGGAAACTAATCTAGAATGCTCACCACTTCTCGAACTATCGAGCTCAAAGAATCGAACAAGATCGCCAAATTTCTTTGACTGTGATCTTGTGATCATGAAGTATTTCTGGGTCCAGCAGAGTCACCAAAAACAACAGAGTCACCAAATGCTCTAATTTACAGTCTGAAGGCGAACATTAAACCTTCGACCCTATGGGATCTTTTAGAGACAAATAAAATCTGTCCCACCGGGCGTGCCAAAAACTGTTGGTCCAAAATCTGCCACAGGAAAGGATTTTACAAGTGCACCCTAGACCCGGCCAACATTGAAAGGCTGGAAGCAAGAAATGGCTCCCAGACCAATCTCCAGAGTGGGCTGGTTCCCTTCACTACTCTAAAATATGGTTTTAAGATAAGGGTTGCGGGAAAGAAATTGAAAAAAGTTGCAGAAAGGAATGGGAAATATGGCCGCAGGCCGAAGTGATAATGATCGGGATAACAACAGCAGGAAACTTAAAGGACAACAACAGCAAGTAACAGAAAGCGTTAACTTAACTCTCGCACGATGCATGCAGAAAAAACCCTCCAAAACTACATTCCAGGAATCATACCTTAACAGCAGTATTTAAATCCAATTATGCAGAATTTAAATGCAACAGCCATTAAAAATATAAATGCTATTAGAAATGCGAAAGGACAGAAAGGAAAATCATCCACACAACACTTGAGAAATTAGAAGCCAACACTTTTTATTCCTGCAAATGCGCTTCCAGTTTCTAGCAGAAAAACTCCCAACCTTTGTAAATGAAAATTACATTGGTTTTTATAGAGGTCCGTCCTCTTTGCAGCATTAAATATTTAAAACCAACTTCCTCGTGATCTACAACCATCTCTTGGAAATCAGGAACACGATCCCCTTAATCGCGGCCTCGAGGAAGCAAAAATTAAATGCAATGAGACAATCGCGGGCACCTTCATTAAATTCATTTTTCGAACATGTGCATAACACGTTGAAACAATCCACGAACAACAGCCTCGAAGAAATAAAACCTTCAATTCTGATGGCCTGGGCGCTTCTTCAACTTTGACTACCTTGGAAATCCACAAAACATTTAATTCGGGGCAGCATTTGATCATCGGAAACTCAAAAAACCTTCTCGGCCGTTCATACTATTTTTTGGCGGGAAACTGTGCAGGTCGCGAAAACGCGACGGGTCACGAAATCGTGACATATTTTTATGCCGTACGCTTCGCTGCTGAAGACCCGCGAAAATGGCACCTGTAGCGATATCGCTACGTCTTTTTGTCGTTGGCTCCTTTCTTCGCTTTGCTCCACGAAAATGGAACATGTAGCGATATCGCTACATGTTTCGGTTCTTGGTTCTTCCTTGCGCTCTGCCCCGCGAAAACGGAACATGTAGCGCATCGCTGCACTTTTCGGCACTTTGTACGGTCTTATGGATGGGTCGCGAAAATGCGACGCCTTTTGCTTTTTGCATGCCTTCGACTTTTCCTTGTCGCAATTTCGCTGCACAATGAAGCACTTAATCAATTTCCCACAATGCAGCATGAAATTACTTCCGTCTCCATGTTTCTTCCTCAATTTTCATTCCCTGCGCGATTTCGCTGCATATTGTCTTGCTTGGTCTTATCATCAAAATTGCAGCGAATCGCTACAACTTTTATGTTACTGCCTTTTAGACCGTAGCGACCGCGATTTTAAGACATGTAGCGATATCGCTACTGCCTCTGCTCTCCGTACCAATCGCCTGCTTTTTATCGCGAAAATGCAACACCTTTGTCTTACAAGAACCCTTCCTAAAAAAAGTGCAGCGATGCGCTGCAACTTTGCCTTGGACTCTTCTCTGCTCGAACATGCAGCGAATCGCTGCAAGTTTTGGCAATTGCCCCTTCGAAGCCACCAACGTCGCGATTCGGGAACATGTTAGCGACGCGCTACAACTTTTCAACTTGAGCCTTCGAAGCCGACCGACCCGCGATTTTGGAACACGTCGCGATATCGCGACGGTTCCGCCCAACCTCGCTGCGTTGACCGCGATTTCGCGACATGTCAGCGAATCGCTGCAGTTTTTAGACTTAGTCATTTTTTGCTCATTTTTTCTCCTTTTTTCGCCAAAGCTGCATCAAAGCTGATATCAAAGGTCAGATTTTCAACAATACACTAATACATTAATCAATGAGAATCAATGTGGCAAAAATGCCAATAGTACCCAAAATTGCCAATAGACATTCTTTCCTTGCTTTGCTCTTTTGTCGCCTCCAGCTATGAAAATGAGACATGTCGCAAAATCATGACATTCCTTCCTTATTTTGTTCTTCTATCGCTTCCAGCCATGAAAATGAGACATGTCGCAAAATCGTGACATTCATCTCTTGCTTTTGCTCTTTTACCACTTCCAGCCGTAAAAATGAGACATGTCGCGAAATCGTGACATTTATCTCTTGCTTTGCTCTTCTGCCTCTTCCAACCACAAAAATGAGACATGTTGTGAAATCGTGACATTCGTCTCTTACTTTATTCTTTTGCTGCCTCCCGTCGTGAAAATGAGAAATGTCACAAAATCATGACATTTCTATGTCTTTAGCTCTTCTGCCACTTCCAACCGTGAAAATGAGACATGTCATGAAATCGCGACATTCTTTCCTTGCTTTACTTTTCTGCTGCTTCCAGCCATGAAAATGAGACATGTCATGAAATCATGACATTTCTATGTCTTTAGCTCTTCTGCCACTTCCAGCCATAAAAATGAGACATGCCACGAAATCGTGTCATTCTTTCCTTGCTTTGCTTTTCTTCCGCTTCCAGCCACAAAAATGAGACATGTCACAAAATCGTGACATTCGTATCTTACTTTGCTCTTTTACTGCCTCCCGCTGTGAAAATGAGACATATCATCAAATCACGACATTTCTATGTCTTCATCTCTTCTACCGCTTCCAACCACAAAAATGAGACATGTCGTGAAATCGTGACATTCTTTCCTTGCTTTACTTTTTTGCCACTTCCAGCCGTGAAAATGAGACATGTCACGAAATCGCGACATTCGTCTCTTGCTTTGCTCTTCTGTCGCTTCCAACCGTGAAAATGAGACATGTCGCAAAATCACGACATTCTTTCCTTGCTTTGGTTTTTTGCCGCTTCCAGCCACGAAAATGAGACATGTCACGAAATCGCGACATTCATCTCTTGCTTTGCTCTACTGCAGCTTCCAGCCATGAAAATGCGACATGTCACGATATCGCGACACTTTTGCCTCCTTGTGCTTTCTCTTCTCTTTTGCCATGAAAATACATGTCGTGATATCGCGACACTTTTTCCTTCTTGCTCTTTCTCTTCTCTTTAGCCGTGAAAATACATGTCGCGATATCGCGACACTTTTTCCTCCTTGCTCCTTTTTGTTGCTCTTAGCCACGAAAATGAAACATGTCGCGATATCGTGACACTTTTGCCTCTTGCTCCCTTTTGTTGCTCTTAGCCACAAAAATACAACATGTCGTGATATCGCGACACTTTTTCCCCATTGCTCTTTCTCTTCGCTTTGAACTGCGAAAATGCAACATGTCGTGATATCGTGACACTTTTTCCTCCTTGCTCCTTTTTGTTGCTCTTAGTCACAAAAATGAAACGTGTCACGATATCATGAAACTTTTACCTCTTGCTCTCTTTTGTTGCTCTTAGCCGCGAAAATACAACATGTTGCAATATCGTGACACTTTTTCCCCATTGCTCTCTCTTTGCTTTGGACCATGAAAATGCAACATGTCGTGATATCACGACACGTTTTCCTCCTTGCAGTGTTTTGCTTTTTCTTTGATCTTTAGCATATGGGCCACTTTGGTCTTCTTGGAAAATATGCAAAAAGGTGCATCAACTATTTTTCTGTAGTTAGTCACTTTTTGACTAGCAATACTTTGCTGAATGAAAGAAAGAAGAAGGAAGAAGGAAGAGATTACAAATTTAAGTCAAATTTGACTTGTTCTACTCTATCATTGACTACTTGCTCCTCTTGATGTGGGTATGCGATCTATTGATTTGCAAAGTTATCTGCCACTTCTTCTTCATCGTCACTTATTGGTATGATTTCCAGTGATGGTGGTCCTAGAATTTCCACTGAAATGTTGTAGTGTGTGTACTCTGATTCTTGTGGTGTAGCTTGTATGGATTATGATTGTTCAAATTGACTTCTAAATGAATTATCTTCAAAATATGCTTCATACCCTGAGTCAGAATGCCTTTGATGTGCGATTACTGCATTTTGAAGTTGACTAAACACAATGTTGAGTCCATAACCTCTTACATTTTCATCAACCTTTCTACACCTCCTCTTGCTAGAATTGTACATAAGGCATGATAACACCCATTAGGTCTGATCATAAAACACATTTTATAAAATACTAAGCCTCTTAGGCTTATTACACACTCTTTCCTCTTAGGAAAGTTATCAATTTCTCTTTCAATCTTTGAGTATTTCACAAAAAAGTGAAATGTACAATCTCTTTGTGGATGACAATATTAAGCCTTCAAGGCTTTTACAACAAAATTTTAAAATTTAAACTTATTAAAAAACATTAAATATTCATATTTAATAAAAAAATAATTTTATAATCATTAAAACCTAAGTTTTAAAATAATTATAAATTATTTTTTATTAAATTAATATTTAATAATTTTAAATTTCTAAAGTTTAAATAATACAAATTTTTAAACAAAATTTATCTCTAGCCCATTCAAACCTATGACCTCTTGATAGTCACAAAACCTTAGACCAATGCACCACAGGGTTTAATTTAAAACTCAAAGGATCCGCGATCCTTTTCAACTATGCTTTCCAGGCAATTTCAAAAAAACAAAGCAAAATAGTGCCCAATAGGATTCGAACCCATGACACCCAGATCACAAGCATTGCACCTTAGCCGCTCAAGATACTCCCATGACTGAGTATGGAGGAGGAGGATTTTGTATTTAACAAGCTATTGTCACCAATCGCAAAGAAAAAAAAACAATAATCCCACATTCAATAGGGTGGATGCAATGCAAGGGTTTATAACCCTAGGGGCACGCATTTTGGAATGAATGCCTTTGGGTAATCAGTGATCACCCCTTTTTCCTTCGATTATCCAATCATTTCTCACCACGTTGCTCCCTTCACTGCCACATTATCTATCTATGTCAGCTTCTAAATCATCCAGCCAACGTGGGTCTTGTTCTCCTCTCGCCACATGTTGCTCTCTAATTAGTTGTCATACATCACTCCTATCTTTGTGTGCTTGCTATGTTGGCCTTCTCCAGACTTCACCTCAATCCATGTGCTTCAGGCTTCTCTCACCTCGAGCTACATGTTATAAGCCCCACCTCGACCTCGCTACAGGCTATGTGTTGCAGGATTCTCTCTCCTTCGTCCTCGATCTTCCCTTGCATCAATCCTCATGCCCTCTCGGATTTGGCTCTGATACCAGATGTGGTTTGAGAGAAATTAGGAGTGAAAAATAGGAAATTAATATTGTATTCAACCTTAGGAATAATAGGTTACATTGGTATTTATACTCGTAAAAATAAATGAACTTAGGGAATATAGGGAAGTTAGGAAAATAGAAGAAATAGGGAGGAAAAGAGAAAGGGAAAATGAGTTGGTTTGCCTTGCCGCCCTTGCCGTCCAATCCTACCCAGTCAGCTGCCGTCCAAGGAGGTAAAAGGGGTAAGATCCAAAGCTTACCGTTGAAACAAATTTTTTACCTTTTTTACTCCTTTTTGCTCCTTTTACTAGCTTTATTTCCAATATTTTTTTTCAATTGAAGGCATGTAGACTTAATGGACCAAGTTAGTAAAATGCAATCTTAGGATGAGTATTACAAGGAAATTTGGGCCAAAATGGAAAGAAATCATGAAGAGAACGATAATTTCAGCATAAAATATGGTCTTTTATGTTTTAAACATAGGATAGTTGCACCTAAAATAGGTGATTTGAGGAGACTGATCATGTAAGAGGCACATAGATCTCCTTACTCTACTTATCCTATAGGGGTAAAGATGAGGAAGAACATGAATACATTTTTTGGTCAAGAATGAAGAAGGATATCGCCAATTTGTTGCTCAATTCCTAGAATACTAGAAAGTGAAAGTTGAGCATAGACACCCTACTCGACAACTTTATCCACATGATATACACATGTAAAAGTTGTAGGTTATATCTATGGATTTCATAGTGGGTTTACCTAAGACTAGATACCAACATGATGTAATCCTTATGGTTGTTGAAAGATTGACTAAAGTTGTATATTTATACTAAGGAACATCAAGGATGATGCAATGGTTGTGGCTAACATTTGCCAAGGAAATATTCAAGTTACATAGATTTCTTGAAATGATTATTTTAGATAGGTATTCTAGATTACATCTAAATTTTGGAAATCTCTACATCATGTAGTGGGAACTAAACTAAATATAATTTCTACATACCACCTAGAGACTTATGGTCAAATAGAGAGGGTAAACCAAGTCTTCGAAGACATGATTTGCATTTACTATATGGACCAAAAGTCTTTATGGGAATACTTTTTACATCTTGTAGAACTTACCTATAACAATGGTCATCATTCTTCCTTGGGCATGGCATCATTTAAAGTCTTGTATGCCATGAGATATATAACATCTTTATCTTGGGATAGTCTAGAGGATCAAATTGTGTTCAAGGAATTGTTAAAGATATGGAAGACCAACTTAAGATGATCAAGTAGAGGCTTAATAAAGTCATCAATTGTTATAAGAGCTATGCTTATTTGAAAATATCACCAAGAGAATTCTATATGGAAGATAGAGTGTTCTTAAGGGTTATACCTATGAAAATTTCCATCAAGTCCCTAAAATTTAATTCTCAATATGTTAGACCTTTTAAGATCACTAAGAAGATTAGTTTAGTAGCATATAGACTCTCATTACTGCCTAACCTATCAAAGGTCCATGACACTTTCCATGTATTGCTACTTAGGAAGTATATTTCTAATCTTAATCATGTGTGGGATATTTATAAATCGTAAATGGTAGACCCCACGCTCATTAAAGTGATGCCAGTGAATATTTTAGAGTTTCATTCCAAAATTATGAGGAAGCAAACTCTAAAATAGTGTAAGATCCAAGGGGACCAATATATTCAGAGAAGTTCCACTTGGGAAAAAGTGAACGACATGAAAAGACATTTTCCATTTTTATTTGAATGAAAATAAATTGTAATGCAAAAAAATATAGAGGATTGTGTTTAGTCCAAGGGGGGTAGTATGTCATGACCCACCTTGGTAGGACTCAATTATGAGATGAAAATGTATTGAATTTACTATTTCAATGCTAGTATTGTTTGCATTATGGTTACATAAAATGTATTTGTAGCATTGGTTATGTTTTGTGAACATGGTACTACTAATGTATAACATATTTGTAGGACCAGGTGCCCTAAAAAGTGATGAGGAAGTCAACCACCAATATCGAGGTACCAAAGAAAAGGAAAATAATGTTGATCACTTGTTCATTGACAACTCTAGTGTAAATGATACCCTCATACAACTACATTTGCATATATGTGTGATTATGTGTAAAATAGATCTGGTAAAACTTAAAAGGATTCCCTTAAAAAATTATTAATATATATATGGGTTCTATTAATTCTTGATCCACCTAATACCATGATAATCATTAATATTAGTATAGGTATTGTTTGAATTAATTAATTATGGAGATGATTAATATTGTTCTATGCTTGTGTTAGTTTTAATTAAAGTGATTAATATCATGAATTACTAATGCTTTTTGTTTTATTAATATCTCTATTGTATTTTCTAGTAAAAGAAGAAAAATGAATGTATTAATATGAGATATTTTTGAAAAAAATCATATTATATAAATATAAATAACGATATTTCCTTTTTCGTCTTGCATAGATGGGTATTTATTTTTGGAAGTTGGGCATTTAGTTTTAGATTTTTTTTTTTAAATGGTAAAAATTTATTGAATCAGTAAGATTTAGAATCCCATAACAATAACCCTTACAAGGACCAGAAGAAAGAAACCTACAATACCACCGAGCACCCGACCAGAAGACATCCAACAAAAAACAACCTCAACCAGGCATATCCACAACAAGAAAATTAGCAAGATGTTGAGAACAGTCCAATGGAAGTTGATCCCATTCTCTAAAATTATAGTCTTTCTAAAATTGAAAAGCCCATTTTGCCAAGCAATAAGCCACACCATTTCATTCCTTGGGAATATGAACAAAGGAAATAAACTCCATATGCCAATAGATTTGAAATATCTATCAAGATACTATCACCAACTGCCAATGAGCATTAGAAATATTATAAGTCTTTAGTAAATTAATAATAATCTGACAGTCTGACTCACATATTATATTATGCCATCCCATAGCATAACATTTTTTCAAATAAAAATAAATAGCAAGTCCCTCCATATAATTATTAGTCTGCTTCCCCTTATAACATGAAAAAATGAAAATAATTGCACCACTGCTATCTCTCCCAACACCACCAATACCTGCATGCCTAGGATTCCCTCTGGAAGAGCCATTAGTATTAATATTAAACACCCCTCGAGGTGGAATATGCCATTTGCCATCTCTCTATAATTTTTGATTAAGACCTTTCCTCCTGACTGATATAGAAGGACAAGGGTCATTCTCCACTAAAACCAGATCCTATATCATCAAAATCTCAAACTGCTCCAAAGAAAAACTGATCTGACATTTAGAAGAAATAGTTTCTTGGATCATAGCAATAATCATCTGCCAAGTATGGTAAACAGTTAACTTCCTTCCTTGAAAAATTATTCGATTTCTTTCGAGTCAAATATTCTATATAATACATAAGGGCCCAATACTCCACGCAACTTGAAGAAAAAAATCCTTAGTAGGAGGTCTTCCTAAAGTCCTCCAGAACTCAACAAAATAAGAGGTATGAAAACAAGACCTTTTCCACATCCTCCACCAAAGATGCCAAATTTCTCGTGCAAACAAACACTGCAAGAGAAAATGCCCTACAAATTCATCACTATTCTCACAAAGGAAACAAAGTGAAGGGCCATGAAAAACTCTCTTTTGGATATTATACCACTTAGGACATATGTTCCAAGTAGCCAACCACAAATAGAAATTGCATTTGGGCCAGGAAAACGTATTCTAAATATTTTTCCACCAAGGAACCTCCTCATCCCAAAAATATTGCTTATCTAAGATATGGTAACCAAAAGCCATTGAGAAAATCCCTCTAGTATTTGGACCCCAACCCAAGACATCATCATCTTGTAAATAAGAGCACTCCCTAGTAGCCAAAATATGAGCCAACTCTTCTCTCTGAATAGAGCCACTTGTTGGTCAATCTCTAGGATCTTTCCACTGAACTACCTCCACCTACCCAAATCTTTTGGCAGCTTTATAATTCATCACCCTGTACCAACTAGCAGCCAATAAATAATTACATAGCTCTTGAAGATGATAAAACATAGATAAAATTATAGGGAAACCATCCCAAGAATCATGCTCGAAAATATCCTTTGAGCCTTTGAGACAAATCCAGAACAAACCTTGCTTAACAAGAGACATCCCATTCTTAAGAGTGTTCTAGATCAAAGAACCTTTACAAGACAAACTATATCTAGGTATCTTAGAGTACACAACCTCGTTAATATATTTAAAGGAAATAATTTTACCCCAAGCATGGTCTTGAGAAATGCACCATCTCCAATAAAACTTGGCCTCCAATGCCTGACCAGGAAAATAAGTCAAACGAAGACCCAATCCACCATCCTATTTCATTCTAAAAATGGTATCCCTCTTAACCAGACTCCATTTTAAAGACTCCAAATTTCCAGCCCATAAAAATCTTCTTAACATAGATTCAAACTCATGAATAAAACTAGCAGGAGTGACCTGAATCATGCATCGATAAATATATGAAGCTTGAACCACTAAGTTAAGAAGCAACACTCTGCCAAAAAATATATCCACTTAAAAATCCAATGAGAGACTTTAGCCCTGAATTTATGCAAAATATTATTCCAAATACCTCGAGGTAGATGAAATTTAGTTTTAGATAAAGGTGCATTATTTTATTAATAAAAAAAATACTTGTAGGGAATACTTTGGGGGGGAAGAAAAGAGAAGTGATAATATAAAAGGGTATTTTTAGAGGCTTGGAAAGAGGGAGACTTGGTGTAGACAAAAGGAAGAGATGAAGGAAGAAACTGGACTTGGAGAAAAACTAGGTTGGATCTTGATGAGCTCCTTAAATTTTATAATTATAATGTCTATGGATTTTGCTTTGGTGCAAGTAGATATATTCATGCTTAAACTGTGTTATTTTCCTACTTGTAAAACTTTTGAGTTCTTAATTTTGATAAATAAGACTGTTAAATCCTTTGCATCACCCTTACTGCTTGTAGTGAATCATTTGTAAGTATTGTGAGCCATATGTTTTGGCCCTAATTTACTAAGATCTAGTTCATTTTAAATTATGCCTCAATGACCATCTTAGGTTATGCATAAGGGGTCAGCTCCAAAATGTATTTATAAAAATTTGGCGAATCAGTTTCAAAATCCAGGTGAATAGTGTCAAAACACATGTAGAAGGTTAACTATTATTAGGGGTAATGTTGGAAATTTAAACTTAAAATGGTCAAATTATTATAAAATTGGGGCGAATCGACCCCCAAAAAAATTTACACCCAAAAAAATTTGGCTAATGGGCCTTGGTCAAGGGTCTCAAATATTAGCCAATTCCAAATTTTAAAAATCCTAATTTTAGCCAATTGGCTAAAAATAGCTACTATGCATAACCCTGGACCATCTTGAGTTACATTTCTTGCATTTATGCCTTTGAAAATTAAATATTTCCCTTGTATCTTTATTTCCACCTAATTTGTATCAAATATTGACGATGTATCTTTAGATGATTGATTTCATGCATGTGTGTGATCTATGTTTGCAATGAATGTAAAGATAAAAGGAGTCTACTATTATCACTTGTTTTAATTTAAAACTTGATTAAAGAACAAACCTTAATTCTTCCTCTATCCATAGCCATCAAAGCTAGGTATTGGTAAGCTCTCTTGTTTAAAGACCTCTTGTTACATCAACATAGCCTTGAACTCGATCATGCTCTATTGTGCAGTGTCAAATGTCATTTAAATACATTTGATATAAATTATATAACCCCTAAATATTAGCTTCTATTAAATAAAACCATCGCTCAACACTTGGAATCACTAGAATGCTGGTAATAATCAGAGTCTATGGGAAGGTAGATGGTTTCCATTTTTAATATTGTATTAATCCCACATGGTTAGTGTGGAGGGCCACTTATGTTGAAATAAACGCACACTCTTCCATTGATTAGAACAAATTTAAATATTACAGTGAGCACCCAAATTAGCTCGTAATCTTAGGATCTAATCAACAACTTAGGTCTTCAAATAAAAAATTAAAAATAGACCAAATATTATTACGCTAACAATAGCGTAACTAACCTAGGTAGTTAAATAACTACCCTATATAAATAAAGTAATAATAAGAATTACTATAGTAAATTTAACATCCCCCCTTATTACATTATTTATGTAATTAAAAAATAATAACATCCCCCCTGATTACATCATGTGGTAATACAAAAAGAGCTGCGAAACAATTCAAATTTGATACGTGCAAGTGCCTTAGTGAAAATATCTGCAACTTGACCATTGGTGGGAATGTACTAAAGCTGAATTCGGTGCCTTGGAACTTTGTCTCGAATGAAGTGACATTGTGTGTCAATGTGCTTGGTTCTTTCATGATGTACTGGATTCTTGACAAGATTCAAAACACCCATGTTGTCGCAGAACAAGTGTATTGGAGATTTTGATGGAAGACCCATACTTTTTAGGATGCGATGCAACCATATCACTGCGCACACACCTTCATGTGCGGCGTGATATTCTACCTCAGTTGATGAAATAGCAACCACCTGTTGCTTCTTGCTATGCCAAGAGACAGGACCAAATCCAAAATGAAACAAATATCTTGAAATTGATTTACGGTCATCATATGATCCAGCATAGTCAGAGTCCGTGTATCCCTGTAAGAAGAATTTGTTGTTCCTCTTATATTCTAGGCCATATTCCATTATGCCACAGACATAGTGAAGAACACACTTTACTGCTTTCTAGTGTGTAGTCTTAAGCTCCTGCATGAACCTCAAAAGATAGTTGACAACAAATACGATATCTGGTCTAGTGTTGGTCAGATATATGAGACTCCCAATCAACTGGTGATAGAAAGTACCATCTACCTGAGGTGAATCATCATATCGTGATAACTAAATTCTTGTTTCCATCGGAGTTGACATTGGCTTGCAATCAGTCATGCGATATTTTTCGAATAGGGTCTTGGCATATTTTTTCTGAGATACTTTGATGTAGTGCTCCTTCTGGATGACTTCCAGACCAAGACAATAACGGAGAAGTCTGAGATTTGACATATCAAAATATTGACACAATTCTCTTTTGACAGTAGAAATCATTGTTTCTGAACTCCCTGTAATGAGCAGATCATCAACACAGAGTACAAGCAACACTATTTCAGAACCCTATTTCTTAAAATAGAGGTTTGCATCTAATGGACATCTCTTAAAACCATGCTGCAAAAGGTGATGATCCATTTTTATATACCAAGCCCGAGGGGCTTGTTTCAAACCATATAAGGATTTTACCAATCTGTAAACTTTTTGCTATTGGCCTTCCACTTCAAATCCTTCTGGTTGAGTCATGTAGACTTCTTCTTGGAGATCACCATTTAGAAAAATACTCTTGACATCCATTTGGTGTACTTTCCACCCATATTGCGCTGTCATAGCACAAAGAACTCGAATGGTTTTCATCCGAGCGGTAGGTGCAAAAGTTTCCTCATAGTCAATGCCTTCTCTTTGAGCATAGCCCTTTGCAAAAATTCGGGCCTTATGCTTATATATTGTACCATCTGCCTTATACTTAACTTTATACACCCATTTGTAGCCTATGGGCTTCTTTTTGTATGGCAGATTGACAAGCTTCCAAGTTTTGTTTTTCATCAAATACTTATACTCTACATCCATAGTAGCCTTCCACTGAGGCTCACCAAGAGCAACTTGCACTGATGCATGTTCAATATCATCTATGGAAGACATAAATACCCTATCACTATCAATATCCATATCTTTGGTATCTCTCTCTGGATCTATAGAAAGTTCTTCAAAATATTGACACAGCTCATCAACCCTAGTATTCTCTGTTGCAGCTTTCTCCTGTCGAGCCATGCTGTGAGTACGAGGCCTATCCAATGTCAAATATGGTGGAGTGGATAGCTTAGAGTATTTTATTGTATTTGTATACCACTTTGGATTCTTCTTCTGAGGTGTTGAAGAAGATGAAGATGAACCTCCAAATTTTGATGAAGGAGATTTATCAACCATAGGTTCCACAAGGTCTAGGTATACATCTGATGTGGTTTTTGATGTGAAAGCCTCATCAAAAACTACATCTCTACTAATGTGTATCTTCTTTGTTAAGGGATCAATAAAATGATAACCCTTAGAGTGCTCATCATACCCAAGAAGAATACACTTCAATGTCTTTTCATCTAGCTTCTTCCTTTTCTCTTTTGGTATGTGCATGAAAGATTTACATCCAAAAATACGTAGATGATAAATGAAGGGTTTCCTACCACTCCATGCTTCTTGTGGAGTCATTCCTTGTAGAGCCTTTGTGGGTACCCTATTCAACAGATAGACTACTATGGTGATAGCTTCTACCCAATATAGTTGCTCAAGACTAGCTCCTGTGAGCATGCAACGAACCATTTCCATGATGGAACGATTCCTCCTTTCAGCAACTCCATTTTTCTAAGGAGTATAAGCAGTAGTTAACTGTCATGTGATCCCATTTTATTTCAAGAAATCAAAGAATTTTTTAGAGGTGAACTCCCCCCCTAGATCTGAGTGGAGGGTCTTTATAGAAGTCCCTGACTCATTTTTAACAGATTTCTTGAATTGCTGAAAGAAGCCAAATGCTTCAAATTTTAGTTGAAGAAAGAATACCCACATCTTTCGTGAGTAATCATATACGAATAACTAAAAATACCTCTTACCCCCACAACTTTTGGGAGTGAAGGGACCACACAGATCGATGTGAATCAACTCTAGAGGTTTCTTTGCTCTTGTAGAGCTCCTTTCAAAAGGCACTCTACGTTGCTTTCCTACCAAGCAGTCAAAGCAAATTGGTAAAGTGGTAGAAAGGGAAGGAAGACCTTTTACCATTTCATACTTACTTAATTCAAGTAGGTAACCAGAACTCAAATGTCCATATCTCTTGTGCCATAGGGAAGTTGCCTCCTTCGTAGAGACTGTCAAGGCTATAGGTGGAGTAGAGATAGCATCTAAGGCAAATAAGACATGCTTATATGAAGCAGTGGCAATGTTCTTACCCCTCCTGGTAATAGAACAACACTTCTTGCCTCCCTCAACACTAAAGTTCACAACCATATTTTTATCCAAAATTTGTGTGACTGGCAACAAATTGTTTGCCAATCTTGGAACATAGAGAACTTTTTCAATATGAAACTTACCATCAGGAAGAGTGACTGAAATAGTACCTTCTCCCTGAACCTTGTAGGTTTTATCATCAGAAATAGTGACAGGTTTGCCCTCTTTGGCCTCAAAATACTCAAACCACGATTTGTCACCAATCATGTGCTTACTGGCTCCAAAATCAACATACCAGTTAGGATTCGTATGCTTGCACACTGTGGTAGTCATGAGAACTTTGTGGGCTCTCTAAGAATCCATGTCATATTCTTCAACAAAAACATTCACTTTTTGTTTGTTCTTTTGTGGTTTGTTTCGGCCTTTCTATTTTGATTGTTTATTCTTATGCCAACATCTGTTTGTATCATGACCTTCTTTGTCATAGATCTTGCAATATCGCTTTTTCTGTTGAGGTTGTTGATTTTGTTTCCCTTTGGAATCCTTTTGTGAATTCCCTCCCTTCTAAAAATTACCCTTCTTTTGGTTCTGCCCTTTCTTGTTGATGTAGAGGGCAGTGTTAGAAGAATCATCTCGCTGTAGTTGGCGTGCCTCCTCCTCTTGAAGCATATTAACCAATTATATAAAAGTAACTTTTCATTGCGACATCTGAAGGGAAGTGATCAACACCCGATAAGAATCAGGTAAATCTCTCAATACAATTGAGGTAAGGAGCTTATCATCAACTGGTTCTCCTAAAGAATTCAACTTTGCTTTCAATTCAGACACTCTGCAAAGAAAAAATTCAACTGTCTCCCCCTGCTTCATGCTTAGACTGTGTAATTGATATTGAAGGAATAGAATAGTGGAATAATTCTTTCCCTCATATATAGTATTAAGGGCATCCCATGCCTCTTTACTATTTTCACAGTCAAAAATATGGGGTTGAACTTCATCAGCCACAAAGAAGCAAAATGAGCACCTTTGCTTTGCTTTGTCTAGCTTGTCAAAGTCTTTTTGAGTAGTAGATGGAGTTGTAGCACTAGCAACAGATGAAGGTCTTGTTGTTGCTCCAGATACAACATCCCATAAGTCATCCATGACTAGGATAGCCTTCATCTTGTTTTTCCATGGTGTGTAATTAGGACCTTTCAACAACCGATGAGAATCAGTCATTAATTTTGCAGACATGGTGAAGGTACCTTATAACACCAATTGGTACCCCTTTCGATATACCTTTTGCTAGGCCATTATACCATACAAAATACTCGCCCTTACGTGAGGGAGACTATAGGTATTTAGAAAGATAAAAAAAAATCACCCGCCCTTACGTGAGGGAAACTATAGGTAATTTTTAGAGATCATACGATATGTGGAACTTAAGCAGTACTGAAAGGGAATAGTCTTGTTGATGGCACCTACCATAGAAAGTTTGCAATCCTCATGCATGGGGCGTAACTTCCCCTAAACACTTTGGATTTCAGAACTTTTGTCAGGATTTACGCCTAAACACAAGAACTATTAGGGTAATGGATGGAGTGAAAAAATGCAAAATGGCAAACTTATCTCTCCCCGATGATTTATAGAGAACAAGCTCAAATGTCATTTTGGAAGCTATATTAGGCGGCGGATATAGTAGCGCAATCACGACAGCTTTACCTGTAAGTGTTGGCCAGAGGTATCACAAATATCGAACGCTGCAGTGCAATAAATTGCACGGATGGGTTTTAATTATTTCGGGGACTTAGGAGTGAATTTCATTTTAACTTTTAATGTTATAGTGCAAAAAATGAAATATGCAACATACAACATAAAAGTGCCCACAGAAATAACCCACTAGGTGTCGGGCACAACCGAAAATGCACCTTTACAATAATGCCAAATTTGCTTTTCAAAAAAAGTACTCACGTTCCCCCTTTGATTTTTGGAAAAAAATACCCCCGTAAAAAAAATCTCTTAACAAAGCATTTTTTTTATAATTATTATATATTTTTAAAGTTAAAAAAAAAAAAATTAATTTATATAGTTTAAAAACTATGAAAATATAAATTAAAATCAAATTTTAATTTATATAGTTTAAAAACTATTGAAAAATAAATTAAAATTAAAATTTTAATTTAACTAAAAACAATAATAATTAAAAAAAAACTTTAGAATTTTTTTTTTTTACCTTTTTTTTTTCCAAGGGGGAGACTGCGGGATTTGAACCCTCGACCTGCAGGCTCCCTGAGCCTTACCGCATAGTCCACCACTAGGTAGACTAGCGGGCTGATCTGAAAGGATCAGGGACCCCCTCCTATTTGAGGAGGGTCTATCAACCCCTTTCCCTTGCGCGATCGCTTGGTCGTGGCTTCCTCTGTGGCTGGTGGCGGTGGGAGGCCCACAGCGATGTCCGTAGCAGGTGGTCGTGGCTGCAGTAGATGGCCGCGGTAGCAGGACGTCGCATGGCTGCTGCTGCTACAGGTGGTCGTGGCTATTTTAGGTGGCCGTGACTGCAGTAGGCAGTGCACGCCGCCTGCGTGGTGCGAGAAAAAAAATCGCGTGGGGTCTTCAAATAAAAAATAAAAAATAGACCAAATATTATTACGTTAACAATAGCGTAACTAACCTAGGTAGTTAACTAACTACCCTATATAAATAAAGTAATAATAAGAATTACTATAGTAAATATAACAACTTAGCACCTTATTAAAGAAAAATCTCTTCTTAATAATTGACCATGCTTGATGGTCAAGGGAGCCACCAAGCAGTGCTGCTGTTTGGCACCAATTGGAGGTGTTGGGTGGTAGGTGGGGCCACCTTGTGGTATTGATGGTGGGTGTCATTCAACGGTATCTCCTTAGGATGTTTTTCATTATCTATTAACTGGTGTGAGATTCGTATCTTGATTGCTAGTTGTTTGTCTTATTCGAATGTGGTTCATTAACTCAGTTGACTATTTGATTATGATTAAACCAACCTTTTTGGATTATGCTTAAATAAGCCTTTTTGGATTATAGTCATAACCTTTTTTATTAATTGAAATAATGGATTATGAGTATTTTAGAAATGAAATGGAGCTTAAAGGTTAAATCTTAGTTTTCTTTATACAAGATAAAAACTTGTTTTATAAAGGAACATAGTTGATAGTATTAATTAAATAAAACTTATATTTATCTATGAATAATTTAGATTGATAAGTTTATACTTGCAAATGAGGAGATTTGAATGCACAAATTTTATATCTAATTTTTGAATTTATGGCTAAAAATAGATAGGTTATCTATTCTTAAGAGAAGTATGGGCTTCTTTTGGTATACTTCAATGAAAACTAAATAGAAGTAAATATTGGATTATTCTATACTTTCGATAAAGTTGAATGTAAAATGATAGACTATTTTGGAAAGATAATTATCTTACTTCAAACTAGTGGAATTATATATTTTTGGATTGAATTAATCAATTGGGGAAATATATAATTTTGGATTGAATTAATTGGGAAAAATTAATTAATATTATATGAGCTAGATATAGTCAAAGGTATTATCTTATTTGGTATCCCTTTGGGGTGTCATTAGGCAAGTTTTCTATCAGCAACCAATAAGCATAACCTATCAAATTTTATTCTTTGGAAGCTCTAGTAAATACAAAATTATTATATGGTGGAAATATAATATAATAATTTAATAATTATTATATTGTGGAGATATAATTGATTATTTTGGGAAATTATTAATGAAATCATTACAAAATTAATTGGAATTGTTTAGAATATAAATGACCTTATAATATTGAGAAGTAATGGGACTTCTCATATGGGACTAGATGCTTTGATTTATAGAAATGGAATTAAGCTTATGTTTTTCTATGAATGATTTAGATTGGTAAGTTTATACTTTCAAATGATGATATTTGAATGCAAAACAATAGAATGTTTTTGGAAAGAGGTTCTCCTTACATTTCTTAACCAATGGGAAAATATATTGAAAGAAGTATGGGCTTCATTATATTTTAGATTGCATTAGTTGCTTTTTGAAATGAATCATACATAGATGCATACATATAGATGAAAAGAGCTATCCTGATCCCTTACACATATTCAACCTTGCATAAATATTAAGGAGGACAAATTTGGAGAGTGGAACAAATAATTATTTTAAGAGCAATTTCTCATGGTGTACCTCTCTATGAAAATGATGTAATTAGTTAACTTGTAATGAGAGTTTATTATATCTCATATTGAATTGTATCCTTGAAAGGAAAGAAAATGATGTATGTTCAATTTCTTATGTTAATTTAAGTCTCTTTCATTATATGTAATAGAATATGTTAAGTCTCTTTCATTATAATGTTCCAAATTTATGTTGGATGTAAGGAAATTCTAAACGTATCTTTTAGAAGATAAATTTATGTGTTTTTGAATTAATATTGTATGAATATGATTAATTAAGTCCTTGAGTATGTTTCTATTACATTACATTATGAATTTATGCGATTCTAGTGGTTTATAAAGAGATATTGGGTGATCTTTATGAATGATATAATAGATTTTAGATGATTGGAAAATGACATCTATCAAATATTTATGCTTATGGATTAGAAGTATCCTACTAAGATGTGAAGTGTTTATACATGCTAGTGATGCTTGGAATATTTTCCTAGTTAGCAAGGACTTTATTCATTAGAATCTTAGAGAGAGATAGAGAGATAGAGAGAGTTACAATAAGGGATTATAAGGCCCATTTTAGAAAGTAACATTGGGTAACCCTATTTCACAACTTATCCTTAATTACCTAAACTTAGGTAGTTGCGGGAAGGCACCAATTAGGTTGTAGTGTCAATGAATGGACTATCACACGAAAGGATAGATGCTTTGGTTGGTTCATTGTATACATGAGATGGAAAATTAAAACTTTACTTACATAGATGGACTTATGTATGGTAAAGGAATCATAGAAACCTTATGCCACTATGCTTAGTACACATACATAGATAGACTTATGTATGGTGTAGGGATAGGCATACCCTTTTGACAAATAAAAAGGGATAAGGTCGCTCATCAAAAATATGAAACAAACAACTTAATTTCCAACCAACAAACACTTAGCCACTACCATCTAGGATATCTCATTCTAGGTATGGTTTGAACCTTGGACATCCCCAAATAGAGGCTAAATCTATAAACATTGCACTATTCTTATCAAATTAATCATAATTTTTGTTGATTTTTATGACAAAAATTGATGCCTATAGACCACAATGTTATAATTATGATGAGAAATACTCACTAGGGCATAAATGTATACAATAAAAATTGTTTTTTCTAGATTTGAAAGAATAAATAGTTAATGAAATATTTGATGATGAAGTAGAACCATAGGAGGAAGAGCCTTAAGGTGAGGGTGAAGCATAGGAAGAACCATAACCTGAGATATTTATCTATACACTTGCAATAGTTTTGACCACTCATATGATAAAGGTAGTAGGATTCTTCAAAGGATAATGAACTATAATTTTTTTAATTACTTAGGGATATTGGTAACACCATTGGGTGTTGACATTATTAACCCTAGCTTGCTAGTTTAGAAAAATTCAAAGAGACCCCAACCCTCCAAGGCATAAAACTAGGGTATCCAATAAATAAAAACTTAGCTGCTACCATCTAGTCTATCCCCTTATAGGTATACCATGGTCCAAATATTGGACCTCCCTATAGAGAGGTCAAAGACCTAACCAGTGTGCTATCCTTATCAAATTAATTACAATTATTATTGATTCAAGTAATACCAATAATTTTTTTCACCCCTGAGTACCTAAGCAAGCAAACTATTACATACATACTTATAATTATTTTAAAATTATTGTGGCAAATGGATGAACATTACCTTGTAATGGTAAATGATGCAATGTTGAGTTGAATATAGGGTATTATGAACTCTAAATTGATATATTTCATCTTCTATGTGGAGGATGTGAGGTTGTTTTGGGAGCACAATGGCTACATACCTTGGAGCCTAGAACTTTATAGAATTATGGATGCAATTCTCATAGAATGTAAATTACTACACTCTCTATGGTACACTAGTAGGATCTCCACATGTTATCAATTTAAGTTGTATGGAGAAGTTAAAAAAATATTACATGGGGTAGTATCCCAATCATTTATAATTCCACTATAGACTTCAGATGTAGATAAACCATAAGAGGGATTGTAACTTATTTTTACTGAACATAATGTAGATTTTGTAGAATCAACACTTAACTAGGACAAATTAATATGGACCATCAAAGTTCAAAATTGTTTTTGGAACAAAGGGTCTCTACTTTAGTGTAGCATAAATGGTTCTCCAATTTTTTGGGGTATGACTATGACATCATATATAAGAAAGGAAAGGAGAATATTGTGGTAAACTCCATATCTCATCAATTTGAGGATCAAGTGATAGTGTGTGCACTTTTATCGCCACTTCGCCAATGAGTCTCCCAAATTCAAGTAAATATGACCAAGGATCAATCTTTACAAAAGTTATAGGAAAAACTACAAAGGGATCCCAATTTGCATGTCAAATAATTATGGGAAGAAAACCTATTACAATATCAAGGTCACATTGTGATCTTCAAAACTTCATCACTTTATAGGGATATTATAAGGCCACTACAAGCCATTTATGATTCTTGAAGACATATGAGAGAGATAAAAGGTCATTTTATTGGGAGGGAATGAAAAAAAAGAAGATATTCAATGTTTTATGTTCAAATGTGAAAATTACCAATCGATGAAGGGTGAAATGGTTCATACTCCAAACATGCTACACCCATTGCTAATTTTAAAAAACTTATGGCCTAATATCTCCATGGATTTTATTGAAGGACTTCCTAAATCTTGAGAAAAATTAATCATTTTTATGGTGATGGACCATCTCTCAAAGCATGCTAATTTTTGTTCCCTCACCCATCCTTACCATACCTTCACCATTGCTCAAATATTTATGGAACCCATTTTTAAATCCTATAGTATACTCAAATCCATTGTGTCTAACCATGATCTTATTTTTACCAATAAATTTTAAAATGAACCATTTAAACTATAGGGAACACATCTATGAACGAGCTCATCCTAATATCCATAAAAAAATGGGTAAATTAAAATTGTGAATAAGTGTTTGGAAACCTACCTTCTCTATTTTAAATCTAAGCACCCAACATAGTGGGCTAAGTGGCTTCTTTTGGCTTAGTGGTGGTATAACACTTCCTTCCACATAGCTTTCAAAATGACTCCTTTTGAGGTAGTCTATGACCCACCTCCCTCAACCTCTTCATATGTTTCTATATACTCCAAAGTTCACATAGTGGATACAACTCTTCAAGAGTGTACCCAATATTTGTAGCAATTAAAAGAGAACTTGGTGCTAGCTAAAAATTGAATGAAATAATAGATTGACCAACACCATTTTGAGTGTAACTTTAAGGTAGGTAATATGGTTTTTATTTGACTGCAACCCTAAAAATAATATTTCATGCAACTTTGAGCTCATAAAAAATTGGTAGCATGCTTTTATAGACCCTATAAAATAGTGCATCAAATTGAACAAGTGAAAGCTTGCATTACCACCTTCTTCCAAGATCCATCTAGTCTTGCATATCTCTTGTCTCAAGAAGGTACTTGACAATCACATTTAATTTTAGTCAACACTTCTTGAATTAGAATAAGGTTCAATCATCTTTGAGCCTGACAATATTTTGGATTGAAGAGCCTGTACTCTTTGTAACTGCATCATCCTTGAATTCTTGGTCTAGTGGTAATGATTATAACCAAAATATTATACATGTGAGGCTCTCCAACAATTACAACAATAGTTTTCTCATCTCTAGCTTTGAGGATACATCTTTTTTAAGGGGAAGGGCATGTTAGGAACCATCCTAACATTTTTATGTACTTACCCCCTTCCTAATGTGGGGACCCATCTCAATAATATTATGTAATATTTTATAATGTGTATGTGGTATTTGATATGCCTAAACAAGTGGAGCCATTTAATGTAACCATTATTAAGAATGTAACCACTTGTTTGGTAGAATATTCTAGCTCGGGTGGCCATTTGCATGTGAAACCGACCCTTGAGCATTATAGTTAGGATTATGAAGAGTCATTAAAAAGGCAAGAAGGCATAGATGAAGGTATCTCTCATAGGTTGGACCTTTAAGAGTTTAGTAATACAGTATTATAATTTTGTTTTCTCCAACATAATCTATTTCTTTTCCATTTCATCTTACAATATTGTTAATTTCAAGTTCATATTTATGTTATTTTTACAATATTGTGTAAATGTATTTTATATTACTTCAAGATTCATAATATTTCTTCAATATATTTTTGTTACATTTAGATTCCTCATGGTAAATATTTCTTCATAATATCTTATAGTATAGAATAATTCAATTATTTTGTGGACACTGCCTTTAAAATATCCTCATTTAGATCTTAACATTCCCATATGAAATTTCTTATTATTTCTTAAATTTTTTTGTTCAATATCCCATATATTAATTAGTTAATTTTTAAAATTTAAATATTTAAAATTCTATATTTCGTTTGTCAATTCTATAATTATTTCGCTTTGAATAAAAGATTCTCCTCATGTAACAAGGGTTCAGTCATCCCTATACTCATAATATTCCCAACAAGCCTAATTTGTATGTTGTATTTAATATTTGTGCCTAAATTTGATCAAAATGAAATGTTTCCGTCAATCTAATTAAATTAAAATAGTTTAGCTTTTTAAACATGAAAAACATGGTTATATCATGGTGGTGGCTTTCGTTTATGTTTTGCTTAAATTCTTTTAGAGAATACGTTGGTAGTGAAGTTTTCTGAAAATTTTGTATTTTTTTTTACCTGAAAAATATACTATATGTTCAAATATGAACGAAAACATTTTTAAATAAAAAACAGATAATAGGCTAAAAATGTAAAAGTAAAAAAAAGAATCAATTTGCGGTCACAAAAAAATTATTATCAATTGACTAAATCCCAAGAGAACAAGGCCTTACCTTTGTAGGTACGCTACAATCACAGACATCACTTAAATAAATAATGTGAGGAGAACAAGGCCTTACCTTTGAAGGTACGCTACAATCACAGATATCACTTAAATAAATAATGTGAGGATTTCGGTTTGTCGAGTGGAATTTAGGATTGATAGACAACATCCCATCTATTTACGTTTCATTGATACACATGCAAATCGTTCCCATTTTCAACGGGAACGCGCATCAATCAATTTAAGTCTCTTGTCTGAAAAATCAAATGTGGACTTTCTGAAAAATCAAATGTGGACTTTCAATTTTTAAAGTTCACATGCAAAGCGCATACAATTTTCACATGGTTGAATAGTCATCTCGCATCCTGTTCATGCGTAAGCATAAACATTGACTTTGCTTATGTCGTAGAATAAAGAACTAAAAAACAAAGAGTCAGTTACTAGTAATAAGGTCACGAGATTACCTACTGTTACCCTGATGGCTGTCAACAACATCCACATAGAAGACTTTGAAGAGAGTATAGAAAAAGGCAAAAACAGATCATTGTTTTCTTTGCATTTCGCAAATTATATAGGTTTTCTGTTCTCCTAAAATTCCATGACAATGAGATTGATTTGATAGGAATCATGTATTACTGACAGACATGAACCCTTAACTAATGAAATTGACGAAAATCTCCAAAGCAATCTTTGACTGTTTAAGGCACTTTCATTTTATATGAACAAAATCAGTGCGTCAGTGACGGTGGGCCTTCTTATTTTGGGGAATGCAAGCATAGATCCCTGGAAGCTACCGATTTGTAGTGTTTAGAGCTGACATGCAAGGATTGATACAAAGTCTATTTTTAGAGGGTTTTTTTAAAGTAGTTTTTAAATATTTTTTTTATTATTAAAAATAAAATTTTTGGAAATTTTTTTTTTGTAAATTATTTTTATTCAGGTCATTCGTAAATTTGTATGGATCATGATTCAAAGTCATTTGTAATTTTTTATGGATCAAATGAGATGGGATGGTGGGAATGACTACCATCTCATGGAAGCTTTGTAGTCAAACTAAGGCTTTAGGAGGTCTAGGCATCATTGATTCTCTTACCCAAAGCAAAATTTTGGCTATAAAATAGGTTGCTAGAGCCCAGCCACCCCTAGTGATGAAAATTGGGAATACCTATTTTGTTACAGAATCTCATTAGCTACTTACAAAGGTAAATGGAAACAAACCCCATGGGAAGATAAGATCCTTAATGTGCCTTACTTTATGATTAAAGGATCTATTCAAATTGCCCAAAACTGGAAATCTTGGCAATCAGTTTCTCATTTGTTGGCGTGGAAGTCTGACTCCTTGAGACTTGGTTTGAGCATCGGTCTAAATAGTCTTTGGTGGAATAAAATTATCCTCCATAATGATAAACCTTTAGCTTTATGCAATGCTATTCAAGGTCTAGCATTTTTTAAGAAAGGTATTAATAGAATTAGAGATATCTAGAATTTAGATAGCTACTCAATTCTTACTTGAAATTAAATATGCAGTTATTGTTTTCTTCCCTCTAGGTTCAAAGACTCTTATGGCTTAGTTGTGGCTTCTATCCCTTGTGAGGTCCTTATAAGGTTGGGAACAACTATCCATAATATATGGAATGATTGAAGATGGCTTAATGGTCATAGAATCTCTTCCATTACTTCTAGTTGGATATACAAAAATCTTGTGTGTCCTCCTTTATACTCTAAGCTCAATGTCAAGTGGTAAATGAATTTTATCAATGTCCAATGGTAGTTTCTTGTGACTCAAATTTGGAAAGTTCCTATTGAATCCAAAACTCAATTTCTTGGATGGAAAATTTTGCATCAAAAAAGTTTCAACTTTTGAAAGTCTGGTTGTGATTTTACACATTCCTCCTCAATGCAATTTTTGTAATGCTTTAGAAACTCTTGTTCACTTGTTTTGGCTTTGTGATATGGCTAAATAGTTTTGGGATGTCTTCTACTCTTTTCCTTTTCCCTTTTTGACTAGATATTGGAAGCTCTCTTTGCTTGCTTTTTCTCAACTAGATTAGTGCCCCAAAGTTTGGGATGTTTGTAGACTCATATTTCTCAAGCACATTTGGAAGTGCACATGCAAAAAGGTGTTTACTCAATCCGTTCTTCCATGGGATATAGTTTTAGCAAACTTGACCTTTAATTTTTGTTACATGTGGGATGCATTCATTCCCAGGTTTATGAAACTTTCAGCACACCACAAGATGTTATTGACAGACTTCATTAGCTTTCTCCTATGGTTCAAGATCTTCAAAAGGTCCAACAAGAAACTAAAAAGAAAGCAATTAACAATGATAAGCAGGTTTAGGTTTTGATTACTTTCATTTCTTCTTTGAAGACTTCTAAAGATATCAATATCACGGAAGACGCGCCATAATTTCTCTATATAACATATTCTTCCACATATGAATGTTGATATTTGATGTATTGAAGACTTCTGAAGATATCGATATCACGGAAGAAGCGCCATAATTTCTCTATATAATATACTCTTCCACATATGAATGTTGATATTTGGTGTATTGCAGCACGATATATCTAGAGTCTTTTTGTCACTAAAAGCTTCTATTCTTATGTATATTCAGTTATGGATGCTTTACTTCTTTATTCACCTCATTTTATTTTTTAATTGGTAAACACAGTATTAACACGATAATATTATAATGTTCCTGAATTAATATAAGAATAAAAAAAATCACCACCGGCTTTTACCGGTTCCCCTGCAACATTTCAATTCTTAAGACCTGGACATATTGTCATTCTTCGATGCTTCCTGCATTCTCTGCATCTGCCCTCCTTTGTTTAGGATTGGATTGCTTTGAAAATTTTGAAGTAGCCGAAAAGGAAAGTAGCATTCCCAGTTAACATTGAGTCTTGCCCCATCTTTGTTCTCTGAGGATTCCATAGGTTATCTTTGTTTTCTGACAAAATGGGAGACCCAGGCAGTTTAGTCTCCGGATTTGTTGGCGTGGGCATAGACATGGCAATCAAGGAGATTCTTCGCCACATCTCCATTGCCGTCCGTTGCAGGAAACAGTTGGAATACCTTCGCACTCTACTTAGCAGTCTTCAAGATATCAACTCCGCTATGCAGAAGTATCGAGTGGCCCTCACCTCAGGTCAGTTTAGCTCTTCTGAAAATCTTATTCCTGAAGCTGTAAATAAGTGGCTCAAACAATTAGACAGGCTTCTCCAGCAAGCAAATGAAGTGGTTGAGGAGTGCACAATTCCAAGATATAATGTCATTTCTCGTTATAAAACGAGTAAACATATTGCTAGTATTATCAGAAGCATAAAGGAGCATCGAGAGAATGCAGCGTTGATTGGCATCACCACCCAGCTTGTCCAATCCCTAAGCTATGTTCAGCAGTTCAACAGAGAAATTGCTGCATCAACCAGCTCCAGCTCGGCGCCGCCTGTGATAGAAAGGACAAAGTATATAGGGGAGCCGCTTATTGTTGGGCAAGACATGGTCTTCACAAGAGTTCAGGAGTTAGTGCAGAATACCTCCCGCATTGGCGTTGTGGGTAAGGGAGGATCAGGGAAGACTTTGCTTCTCAAAAGACTCTTCAACAGCCCTCAGGTACAAAATTTGTTTTCCAATGACTTATTACTTTGGCTTACTGTTTCCCAAACTCCCTCCTTTGATATCCTCAGAGAACAGCTTGTCAAGCAAATAACTTTCAAATTAAATGAAAGAATAGTGGGGCTGGAGGGAGATGATGTGCAAATGTGGCTAAGTACAAAATTGAGGGAAAATAAATTTGCCTTGTTTCTGGATGATGTTTGGGAAGCAGGTGCAAGCTCCTTATTAGAGGACCTGGCTGTGCCTTCACCACACAACTGTAGCATAATCATTGTGAGTTCAAGAGATCGGAGAGCTCTTTTACGGGTAGGAATTTCAGATTCTTCCACAGTGAGTATGGAAGACCTGGGTGAGAATGATAGTTGGCAACTGTTTGTTTCTTATGCTTTTCCACATAGTGATGGGAATTTACCCACAACCATCAACGAAGAAATAGCCAGAGGTGTTTGCAACGAGTGCGGGGGCCTTCCTCTAGCAATCAAGGTGATTGCACGGTCCATGTCAGGGATCCTCGACACAAAGGAATGGGAATATACGCTCAGTAGGTTGCAGAATGCAGAGTCTCTAAAGGATCGTGATGTAACAGACTCACTTTATGGTAGGCTCCGATTAAGCTATGACATTTTGGCTCACACTGATGTTTCTCTGCAATTGTGCTTTCTCTACCTCGCTGCCTTCCAAGAAGATGCAATCATAGGAACTAATGATGCGGCTTTGCTTATGGATGGGAGAAGGGTTGCTACAAGGAGACGATCCACTGCAAACTGGACGGACTTATATTAATCTTTTAGCTGACCGCTGTCTGATTGAAACAATTCAGAAAGATATTCATGGAGACGTGATCTGTTTCAGGGTGCACGATGTGTTGCACGATTTAGCAAGACAAATTGCTGAGAAAGAAGAAAATTGTTTCTTTCAAGTAGGCAGGGGCCTCGAACAGTTTCCAGCCGATGACTGTTTGAAACATATAAGAATTTCATTGGCCGACAACAGGTTAACAAGTGTTCCTCAGACATTTAGAGGTCCACATATCCGCTCGTTGCTAATGGATCGAAATGTAGATCTGAAAGTAATACCAAAAAAGGTGATCGGCAGTATGACATCTCTCCGAATCCTGAATTTGTCAGGGACATCCCTTGACTCACTGCCCGAAAGCATAGGAGAGTTGAAGCATTTGGTTTACTTAAGGTTAGCCAATGTGCCTATCAAGAAACTGCCCAATTCTATCACTGCACTGAAGAAGCTTCAAATGCTGCAATTGTGGGGATCTAGTATCCAGGAACTGCCGTCCAGAATCAATAAGTTGAGTTCCCTGAAGTATTTGGACATTGGTTATTGTGCAGATTTACAATCCATACCTTATGGAATTTCGCAGCTTGCCTCTTTAGAGCGCTTGTACGTTGATGCTTGCCCAAATGCATGGATAGAGAGTGGGCGGGATAAGAGAAAAAGACCTCCGCTGTCAATCAATGATTTAAGCACTCTAAAGCAACTAAAAAGACTGTTTCTTGGAAACAATGGGAAAACAATCGAAGAAGAAACGCTGGGAAGCATGGTGCGTATGGAATATCTCTTCTTAAATCTCACAATGATGGAAAGACTACCGGCGGACATGACTGCCATGTCAAAATTGAGGAGACTATGGCTAAATTGCCCTCAATTGATCAAAATGGAGCATTCATTTTGTGGATTTCACCAGTTAGGCCTTCTCCGTTTGACTGGTTGTCAGGCATTAAAAGAAGTACCTGCTGACTTGCACAAAGTTGCTAGGCTTAAGCAACTGGACATCGCTTACTGCCCCAGTATAGAGAAGTTGCCCCAGGCATTTGGTGAGAGAGGAGCATTTCCATTGCTGGAGGTATTTTCTCTGATGGGATTAGATAGCTTGGAGGAGTTGCCAGTGGTGGAGGAAGGAGCCATGCCTTCGCTCAAGACATTCACAGTTGTCCTGTGCGAAGCATTGAGGATGTTGCCAGAGCATTATTGGCATTTACAAAGTGTGCAAAAGATAAGAGTATACGGTTGTTCAATGGCTTTGAGGCAAATCGAAGAAGGAAAGTACAGAGAAAGAAATAAAAGGGTCCAAACAATTACAATGTCCACTGCAGACACCGAGGCATCCTTGACTAAGTTCCATGAGCTGCGCAAGCGAGGCGATGACTTTTGGCGATACGGTGAGCATTGGGTCGATGAATTCTTCGGACTATTAGTTAATTTTAATCACATGTATGTAATGGGGTAATGTGTGGTTAAATTGTGGTTAAATTTGGTTAACGTTTCTTTGTGGTTAAATTTGGTTAACGTCCTTCGTATTTAAAAAATCAATGTCCAGAGATTATGTAATTTACTGCTTTATTGTATTTTTGATGACGTGTGTTAAGAAAAACAGTTTGAAGAAAATCTATTTACACAATTCGCCCACATTTATTAATATTTTTAAATAGTTTTAATGAGCGACTATGTTTTTAATGATATCAAATGTTTAACGGTACGTTGCCTCATTAACTGAGGGAATGAGCATAGTTACAATTAATTCCGCTTAATATAGTTACAATTAATTCCTCTTAATACAGTTTAATTTTCAAACGCGGTTAGATCCAATTAAAGATAGAGTTCCTTAATATTTTTATTTTATTTTATATTATATTTGAGAAAAATTTTAAGGAATCAGGACAAATATTTAAGTGGAATGAAATTTTATCTTATAAATTTCTGTTAAAAAATAGTAGAAACAAATATTTTATATATTGAAGACCTCTTTATTTGATATGATTACTTTCCTCTCAACATTGTTGACTTAAACAGAAGTGATAAAGCTCATGGGTGTTAAATTTGTTTCAAAATTTGTGTGTAATTTTATGTGGGTCCTCCTTAGAATTACGGTAAAGGTCCTCGCAGAATTTTTTTGTTGCAATTTCTTAGTTTCTTAGTTATAGAGGGTTTGGGGCCTCTATCTTTGGTTCAGTTTTCTAGTAGTTGTGGTGTCTTTTGATCCTGTTCTGCTTCTTAGGGACTTGCCCTTGGTTAATATTTGATTTTAATGTATTACTGCAACACTATTGCTTATGTACCATGGTTTTGGGGTCCCATTTCAAAACCCTATTTTAATTTAATTCTTTCAACTTACAAGAAAAAATAAAAAGAAAGCATCAAAATAATATATATATTATGATTCATTGTTTTATTTATATTAATATATTTATTTATTTATTTTTTGGTAATATTAAGATATAGGGGTTTTGACCAGGAATCCCCCAACCTGTTACAACAACTCCACCAGGGAGACATACACCCACCCCCTCACACACTCACCCACGTCACGGTTTGAACCTTGGACCTCCCAAAGAAGATTCAAAGCCCAAACCGTTGCGTTGCACCCCAAGTGCTTAATATATTTATTTTCATTTTATACATATTTCAATTTTTTATTATTTATTTTATAGATGACTTGTTTTTAATTTTGTTGTTTTACTAGGTTTTAGTGGAGACATTTGAACTCTAAATAAAGGGATGTGAGTTTGGTATACACCATGCTTTGGTTAGAGTATTATTTTTTAGGTTGAAAATTTGGGGTATACTAGGGCTATCTTTCTTGAGAATTGAACTTGATTTTTTAGAAAAGCCCAATGCCTTTTGTCATTGTGGTGTCCATGATGGCATGGTTAGAGTATGATTCAATAAATAATATCTTCCATGTAAATCGTCTTCTCTCATATAGCTTATGGTCTGGCCTATGGTCTTGTTCATGTTAATTTTTTTTTTTTTTTAAATGTTAAAAAATATTATCTAAAAGAATTAATATAATACATTTTTACAAACAAAAAACAAAGGTGAAAAAACATGCCACGTGGTAAACACCAACAACCAAAAAATCATCACCATAAAAACAATGTGGGAAACTAAGAAATCAACTAACAACTAATCAAAACCACCTTACAAAACTGACGGGAATATACTATCAACTAGCTAACATAATGATTACATGCTAAAAATGATGGCTAAGGGTATTTTAAAAATATCAACGTATAAATAAGGAAGTTTTATAGATATTTACAATACTTTATGGGAGTTCATCCACAAGAGTGAAAGCATACTGTATACATTTCAAATTGTGTTGTCATGACTATTTTAAAACCTTTTTCATAGTCCATTAGGATAAGAGAATATAATGAATAAGTGGATTGTGAAAATCCTATATTTTGACGTAGCAATATATGAGACTCGAGACATGGCAAGAGATTTCAAAGAGATGAGAAATTTTGGTATGATATAAACATCAATATAAAGAAGATCATACAATAGTAAAAGTTTAGACAAATCAAGAATTATCCACTCCCAAGAAACTGGTAAAGAAAGTTTCTCTACTTCATCAAATGATGAAATCCATTGTAGTTTACTTGAGTAAACCATTAGAAGAAAAATAACACAAGGTATGAGGAAGTATAATAAGCAAATTTAAAATTTGGGAGTTATAGATACAATGGAATCTAGGCAAGGGATCTAGGTAGACAATTTTTAGAGAAAATGAGACTAAGAGGGTTAATGTTAATAAAGGTAAATCATCTTTGTTTTTCTCAACTAGTATAATATCCTCTCATTGCAATAAAATTGAAGCAAGTATATAGTGTATGCCTTTAGAATTCTAAGCATGCATAATACATAAATATGTATGGAAGATATCCACTTAAATTTATTGCTTCTAAGGCATCATAAGAAATTAATTATTATGAGGATCATATTTCCACTTTAGCATTTTTAGTAAAACATCTAGTGTGTTTACAACAACATAAAAAAGCAATTACTATGGAAGATCATATTTTTACTTTCGGGTCTGTAGGACAACATAAAGAAGAAAGTGTTTGTGAGGTTTAGCCTTGTATTTCAAATTCTCTAGGACAACATAAACCTTTAGAAGACAAATCTCTTTATGAATATTATACATAAAATATAAGAGGTTGCTAATGATAAGTGTTGGGAGAATTAAAAAAATGAGAGAAAAAGTCTTAAAGGAAGAACAATGAAAAATAACTTAAAGGGGTATGAATTTGGAAAACCAAAACCAAATATCTCAAGTATTAATGAGAAGTGGTTCTAAGCCCACAAACAAGAATAGAAAATAATAATTAAAATAGTATCATCGAATATTAGGGAAAGAGTTATTAAGGAATTATTATGTTGTTATAGTCCTAAGTTTATTTAAATACAAGAAATAAAATTATTTAGTGAGGAATGGAAGGATATATTTAAAACAATTTAGAATATAGAGGATTGTTTGAAAATTTCTTCTATAGTAGCTTCCCAAGGCATTACCACAATATTTGACAAACACAGATAGGATGGACAATTGATAGAAGCAAAAATTAATTGATTTGTTCATCTATTTTACAAGGAAGAAAAAAATATAAATTTTTAGGTTATAAATGTATATTCTCTGACTATAGTTATTGCTTATGAAAGATGTTAGAAAATCATCAACATATTTTTATTATTTACAATGATGATTCATAATTTTCTTCTATAGATTCATGGGGGGCTTCAACGTAGTTACATATCTCTTAAAAAAATAGGGTGGTACTCTTAGATGGTCTAAGTCAATGTAGGATCTTTCATCACTTGTCAATTAAAATAACCTTTAAGATGTTATTCCTTTAATCTATATGGAACACTAAACACATTGAACAAACTCATATAACAAAAAAGTTGAATACATTTTTGTTATCCCAAACATGGTTTCAAATAGAGTATACAATCTTTTTGGACATTTTATTGTGAGCAACATCATACCACAAACTCATGTTATTGAGATATGATTTACTATGTAATGGCCATCTAATGTCATTTTTCTTTCATGTGCCTTTAAGACCCTAATTTATTCTAGATTGTTATGGTATGGTGGGATGGAGTAAACTTTGATGGGTTAAATATATAAACTTTTACATAATATGAAATATCTAAAGTGGAAAATGATAATTAAACAATATTTTGATAATATATTTAAATATAAAGAAGAAATTGAATTTAAGCTTAAAATTTAATAAAAATGGTGAAAATCAATAGAATGAAGTTGATTCTTAGATAATTACTATTTTATTTTTAGAATGTAAAGAAAAATTATCCATATTGTTTCCAAAAATCTATAGAAAGATATCTCAAGGAAGGAGATAAAAATACCAAACATTTTATGCTATAACAACCAAACTAGATTTTTTTTTGAAGAAAAAAGTAAATTTATATTAAATTAAGATAACTAACCCTTAAAATAATTTTTTCTTTATATTGCATCCAAAATATTTCAACACTAGATGAAAGAAACATTTAGGAAGAAGAAGATATCAAGAAGGAAACAATTAATTATTTCAAATATTACTCCAAAGTAAAAGGGTTACTCAAATATTTAAATGGGGAGGATATGCTTCATACTGTACCACTTATTGTGTTTTGATTAGCTTTACAATCTAAAAACCATATTTTATCACCTATGGCATTGTAATTTACTCCAAAATTTATTCTTTGCCAAGTCTACTATTGACTCTACAAATAAGGTAAATTTTGAAGATATGCTAGATTTTGATTAGTTGGTTTTGTATTTACAATACTTTAGGGGAGTTCATCCACAAGAGTGAAAGAATGCTATATATATTTCAAATTGTGTTGTCATGACTATTTCAAAACCTTTTCCATAGTCCATTGGGATAAGAGAATAGAATGAATAAGTTGATTGTGAAAATATTATATTTTTATGTAGCAAGATATAAGACTCGAGACATGGCAAGAGATTTCAAAGAGATGGAAATTTTTTGGTATGAGATAAACATCAATATATAGGAGATCATATCATAGTAAAAGTTTAGACAAATCAAGCATTATCCACTCCCAAGAAACTGGTAAAGAAAGTCTCTCCACTTCATCAAATGATAAAATCCATTGTAGTTTACTTGAGTAAAGCATTAGAAGAAAAAATAACACAAGGGATGAGAAAGTATAATAAGAAAATTTAAAATTTGGGAGTTATAGATACAATAGAATCTAGGCAAGTGATCTAGGTAGATAGTTTTTAGATCAAATAAGACTAAGAGGGTCAATGTTAGTAAAGGTAATTCATCTTTATTTTTCTCAACTAGTATAATATTCTCTCATTGCAATAAAATTGAAGCAGGTATATAGCGTATACCTTTAGAATTCTTAGAGTGCATAATAAATAATTTGTTGAAAATATGAGAAGGTTTTGTTTTCATTGATGTCAAGAGTCAGTTTCAGTGAGCAGGACAAAAGGAAGGATGTCAAGAGTTAGTAGTGCAAGAAAAAGATTGCTTCTAGACCTAAAGAAAATAATATTATAATGTCCCCAATTATAATATTCAAGGTGGTCAGATGAGTTCTAAAGAGCAACAAGAAGGCCCAAGAAAAATAATATTATAATATTTTATTATAATATTAAAGGTCTAAGGTTAAGACCCAAAGATTAAATTAATTATAATAATTTCAATATAAATTAATTTATAATTTAATTTGATTAACTCTAAGAGTTATTAAATTAATTATAAGTTAATTATAATTATTTGATTATAAGTTAGTTTATAATTTAATTTAATAAACCCTAAAGGTTATGGTTATAAGGGCATACAAAAAAAAATTGTTTGAATTAAAAATTGAATTGAGAAAGTCACTAATGTTTATTTCAATCCACCATCCATGTGATCCATCGAATGTTATATACACTTGTGCGCAAAGAGGAGAGAAAGAATCACATGTGTTTTTGAAAGGTTTAAGGAAACATAGCAAAGGACAAATAAGTCGGGAGCCCACTTCATGTTGCAAGGCATTGGGTAGCATAGTTGGCAGCCGACGGCTGCGCTAAGACGTTGCAGTTGCAAGGTTTGAGGTTCGAGTTTTGTGGTCTTCATTTTTACAAGTGGAGAGGTTTTTGACTGCACCATTGGGGAAGAAACTAAGGGAAGGTGCATGCCTTTCCCTTTGTGTGGAGGCACGTAGCCCACTTGGTGGGTGCACACTATGCAAAGGCACTTAGGAGGAAGGGTTTGTGTGTTTGAAACCCATCGAATCCTTTTTGGTAGTTGAACAAGGTATGAGCTCACATTACTAAGGTTTGATTGTTGCATTCGAAATTGCAAAGGTGGAAATTAATTTTTTTAATTTCTTACAGTTTTTTGATTGGAAATTACATATTTAAAATGGATTAAAGAGTTATACAAGGGAGATAAAAGGGTATGCAAATTTTTATTTTTGTGGTTGATTTGTGAGTGGTTAAAGTTTAATAAAAGGAGAAATAAGGTGTGCCAAGGGTGTTAGATATTTTATTGAAATAAAATTACATTATAAAGTTTGTTTTGAAAGGAGAGATAAGGCATAGTTGATTTTTGATATTTTGACTTGGTGAAATATTTTGAAAGGAAATATTAAGGATAAATTTTTGTTATCTAACCCTTGAGATTGGCAAAGAGAGTAATTATGATTAAGACATGTTTTGAAGTCAATTACTCATCAAACAAAAGGTATGAGCACATATTCCTTGTGAATGAAATACTGTTGGATGTTATGAATTCTAAGTTAGAGTGAAAATGATTATTTGATAAGCATTGTTGAGTTTCATTTTCTGAATGAAAGTTGATACTAGAAACCTTGTTTGATAAGCACTGTTGGAAATATTGAAGTAAGATTTCATATGCTTGAACTAGGGTTTATGAAAGATCATGAGTATCATTGTTATGTGAGGTTTGTTTGATAAGTATTATTGACTAAGATTTTATTGAGTGATTGGTTGAGTAGAGTTGACTGAGCTTAGTTGATTAGAAGTGTTGCAATGCTAGTTCATGTTCTGTGAAACAAATTATTCCTTACTAATTTGAGAAATATTGAAAGTGATTGAGTGTGAAACATATTAAGTCTCTAACCATTATTCATATGTTTCTATGGTAAAGTAAGATATATTAAAAGTGATTGAACATTGTTGTGAGTGTGAAGCATATTGAGTCTCTAACCATTCTCTATATGTTTATGTGAGATTAAACAAGATTTTGTGTGAAGCTTGTTTGTGTGATTGAAGAGGTTTTCTATGATAGATTGAGTTGAGTTGTATAAAGCTTTTGTGAAAGCTAGTGGACAGATTTGAGTTAGTCCTAGAGTGGACTTAAGGACTGAGTTGAGTAAGCTTTTGTGGAAGCTTACAATGCATATTTGAGATAAGTCTTGATGAAGACTTGTTGAGCAGATTGGATAAGTTCTAGTGAGGACTTGTTGAGTATATTTGAGGTAAGTCTTGGTGAAGACTTGTTGAGCAGATTGAACAAGTTCTAGTGAGGACTTGTTGAGTAGATTGAACAAGTTCTAGTGAGGACTTGTTGAGCATATTTGAGGTAAGTATTGGTGAAGACTTGTTGAGTAGATTGGACAAGTTCTAGTGAGGACTTGTTGAGTAGATTTGAGGTAAGTCTTGGTGAAGACTTGTTGAGTAGATTGGTCAAGTTCTAGTAAGGACTTGTTGAGCAGATTTATGCTATACTGAAGTACTATGTTTAGTGGAGATTTGAGGATAGATATTGAGCATATTTATGCTAGATTGAAGGAATGTGTTTAGTGAAAATTTGAGGATAGAGATTGAGATAATTTGTGCTAGATCGAAGGATTATGTTTAGTGCAAATTTTAGGATAGATATTGAGCAAATTTGTGCCAGATCGAAGGATTGTGTTTAGTGCAGATTTAAGGATAGATATTGAGTAGATTTGTGCTAGACCAAAGGACTATGTTTAGTGTATATTTGAGGATAGATATTGAGCAGATTTGTGCTAGATCAAAGTACTATGTTTAGTACATATTTGAGATAGAGCTAAGAGTAAAATTTAGAGGTGACATAGTATAAAGGACAATAGTCTCCAGTGGATAGAGTTCCATTAGCCAGGGCAGTAAAGATAGGTCTTCTGAGTGAGGGTAGGAGTCTTCAGTGGATAGATATCCATAAGCCAGTGTAGTGATGCCAGTAATTCTTCTAGAAGATTACCAGTTAGAGGAAAGGAGAAGGAGTTCTCCTATGGATAGAGATCCACAAACTTTATCATGGGATTGGTGTCTCCTTTGGACAGAGGTCCATAAACATTGTAATAGGGAAATGATTCCCAAGATATTAGTTGAGAAAAATTTAGTAAAAGAATTTCTCTATGGAGTAACCCATATTGGGTGAACCATGTTAAATTGGTGTCTCTATTGTGTGTGGTGATTTATGCACTGCTTTGATTACTATTGTTGATATTGTCATTGATATATTGCATAATATTGATTTGGAAAGAAAATTAAAAAGTGGTCTTATACTGTTCACCCCCCCTTCTCGGTATAAGCTTGTGTTTTTCAAAAATATGTATGGAGGATATCCACTTAAATTTATGGCTTCTAAGGCATCATAAGAAATTAATTATTATGAGGATCATATTTCCACTTTAGCATTTCTAGTAAAACTAGTAAAACATCTAGTGTTTTTACAACAACATAAAAAAGTAATTACTATGGAAGATCATCTTTTTACTTTTGGGTCTCTAGGACAACATAAAGAAGAAAGTGTTTGTGATCTTAATCCTTGTATTTCAAATTCTCTAGGACAACATAAACCTTTAGAAGACAAATCTCTTTATGAAAAATATAAAGAAAACATAAGAGTTTGTTAATGATAAGTGTTGGTGGAATTAAAAAATGAGAGGAAAAGCCTTAAAGGAATAAGAAAGAAAATATAAATTAAAGGGGTATGAATTTGGAAAACTAAAACCAAATATCTCAAGTGTTAATGAGAAGTGGGACTAAGCCCACAAACAAGAATAGAAAATAACAATTAAAATAGTATCATCGAATATTAGGGAAAGAGTTATTAAGGAATTAATATGTGGTTATAGTCCTATGTTTATTTAAATACAAGAAATAAAATTAAGTAGTGATAAACGGAAGGAGACATTCATAACAATTTAGAATATACAGGATTGTTTGACAATTTCTTCTATAGGAGTTTCTAGAAGTATTGCCACAATATTAGACAAACACAAATGGGATGGGCAATTGCTAGAAGCAAAAATTAATTTAGTTGTCCGTCTATTTTACAAGAAAGATAAAAATATAAAAATTTAGGTTATAAATGTATATTATCTAACTATAGTTACTCCTTATAAAAGATGATATAAAAAGCTCAACATATTTTTATTATTTATAATTATGATTCATAATTGTCTTCTATAGATTCATGGGGGGCTTCAACGTAGTTACATATCTTTTAAAAAATGAGGGTGATACTCTTATATGGTCTAAGTCAATGTAGGATCTTTCATCACTTGTGAATTAAAATAACCTTTTGGATGTTATTCCTTTAAGTTGTATGGAAAACTAAACACATTGGACAAATTCATATAACAAAAATATTTGATACATTTTTGTTATCCCATAAATTGTTTCAAATAGAGTATACAATATTTTTGAACATTTAATTGTGAGCAATATCATACCACAAACTCATGTTATTGAGATATGATTTACTATGTAATGGTCATTTAATGTCATTTTTCTTTCATGTGCCTTTAAGACCCTAATTTATTCTAGATTGTTATGGTATGGTGGGATGGAGTAAACTTTGATGGGTTAAATATATAAACTTTTACATAATATGAAATATCTAAAGTGGAAAATGATAATTAAACAATATTTTGATAATATATTTAAATATAAAGAAGAAATTGAATTTAAGCTCAAAATTTAATAAAAATGGTAAAAATCAATAGAACAAATTTGATTCTTAGATAATTACTATTTTATTATCATAATGTAAATAAAAATGATCCATATTGGTTCCAAAAATCTAGAGAATGATATCTCAAGGAAGGAGATAAAAATATCAAATATTTTATTCTATAACAACCAAACTAGATTTTATTTTTGATGAAAAAAGAAAATTTATATTAAATTAAGATAACTAGCCATTAAAATAGATTTTTCTTTATATTGCATCCAAAATATTTCAACACTAGATGAAAGAAACATTTAGGAAGAAGAAGACATCAAGAAGGACACAATTAATTATTTCAAATATTCCTCCAAAGTAAAGGGGTTACTAAAATATATAAATGGGGAGGATATGCTTCATACTGAACCACTTATTGTGCTTTCATTAGATTTAAAATTTAAAAATCATAATTTGTCACCTATGGCATTGTAATTTGCTCTAAAATTTTGATGGGGGACCAAGAAATACACACGTACTCAAACCCTACTTTTTCATTAAGAAATCTGAAAAATACATGCATACAGCCCGTAGGCTTACATTAGCTAGCTCTTGGCTTAGCTTTACACTTCTCACACTCAGCATGCATTCCCTTGATCCACCCCCGATCTAAACATTAAACTGGGTTTTTATAGAGGCCCCGAACCTCTAAAAACATTCTTCGAAAATGGGTTCACCAACCTGATTAATTACAAGGATGTGAAAACCGGGACACCAACCCGATTAAAGACCCCTCTCCACACGGTCCCTGTCACTGCTGATTCTGTCAGAATACTCTGCGCCCATCCTCTTCGTCTCCCGCGCTCCTGGGTAGTCACCCACTTTAACTACACATTGTGCCACGTGTCATCTTTGAACGGTCCCCAAAAATACCGTTCCTACCACCTCTTTCTCTTCCTACGCCTTCTTCTCTCTCCGCCATGATATCGCAACATGTCATGATATCGCGAATTTTCTGCTCCTTTGCACTCTTTTTCATTTTTGGTCACGATATTGTGACATGTCACGATATCGCGACCATTTTCCCTCCGAGTCTTGATTGCAAATTCACGTCACAATATCGCGACATCGCGATATCGTAACGTCTTCACCGCCTTCTCCTCTACTCAACTTTCTGTCGCGACATCGCGACTTCGCGATATCACGACGTCACGATATCGTGTATGTTCTACCGTTCGTCCCTCCGCTCTATTTTTTTTCGTGATATCACGACAGGTCGTGATATCACGACCTTTGCCTTCGACTGCCCCTTGTTCGCCTGCTTTGGTCATAATTTCGTGACATGTCACGAAATCGCAACAACTCCCACTACTCCGCTCCAACTACACTTTTGTGTCGTGATTTCACGACACGTCACAAAATCGTGACATGTCAAAATTTTGTGACACCCCGTCCTCTGCTCCTTCTGCTTCTCGTCCATGTCATGATTTTACGACGTTGTAAAATTACGATGTCACGATTTCATGACCCTCCGCCTGCCAAGTATTCCACACCATTTGTGTCCTGATATCGTGACATAATTCTTGTCATGATATCGTGACATTTTCTGCCCTTAGGCTTTCTTGTTCATCTTTTTATTCCATGGCCAACTCTTCAACACTAGCTTTCCTATAACTGGATGCCTCTGCATCAGAGGTCACTAGATGCTCCTACATCAGACACCCAGGGTTAGTGGAGAAGTGATCTTCACTTTCGCATGGTCTGGTTTCTGCCTCCTGCAACAACACCTCCAGACATTTCTCTACCTCAGCAGCCTGCTCCATCTCCTCCTCTTTGCCAGTTAAATTTTTGCCTTCTTCCAGGCAGATCCTGGCACTGTTGCACTCTTCCTTGTATGCAACCTTCTTCAGCTTCAGCTTCTGATGCACTCCGACATCTTTCTTTCTCTATCTTTCTTCTCGCTTTCTGTGCAGTTCCTCTTGCTTCTGCAATTTCATTCAGAGCCACTCTTCTTGCAGGGCCTTCAACTGTTTCTACAAAGCTATGAGTTCTTCTTTTGTCACCATATCGTTCTTACTATCCTAGCTTCTTCGGGGATGTATTTTTCTCAGCTTTACTCACAAAGCTCAACTGATTTCGATGTAGCTGTGTCATGTCCGACGATCTGCTAACATGCTTAGAAATCCTAAACTCTCTCTCCTCTCTCAAAACCCTCCCGCAGATCCTGGTTCAAACTGCCTCATGATTGGCAATCTATTTATGCACTCAGGAACATTGGCTCTGATACCACTGATGGGGGACCAAGAAATACACACGTACTCAAACCCTACTTTTTCATTAAGAAATCTAAAAAATACATGCATACAGCCTACAATATTACATTAGCTAGCTCTCGGCTTAGCTTTACACTTCTCACACTCAGCGTGTCTTCCCTCGATTCCCCCCCGATCTAAACATTAAACTAGGTTTTTATAGAGGCCCCGACCCTTTGAAAACATTCTTCAAAAATGGGTTCACCAACCCGATTAATTACAAGGATGTGAAAATCGGGACACCAACCCGATTAAAGACCCCTCTCCGCACGGTCCTTGTCACTGCTGATTCTGTCAGAATACTCTACGCCCATCCTCTTCGTCTCCCGCACTCCTGGGTAGTCACCCGCTTTAACTGCACATTGTGCCATGTGTCATATTTGAACGGTCCCCAAAAATACCATTCTTGCCACCTCTTTCTCTTCCTGTGCCTTCTCTCTCCGTCGCGATATCGTGACATGTCACGATATCACGACGTTTCTACTCCTCTGCGCTCTTTTTCATTTTTGGTCACGATATCGTGACATGTCACGATATCACGACCATTTTTCCTTCGAGTCCTGATTGCAAATTCACGTCGTGATATCGCGATGTCTTCGTCGCATTCTCCTCTGCTTAACTTTCTATCGCGACATCATGATGTCGTGATATCATGACCGTTTCGTTGTTCGTCCCTCTGCTCTAATTTTTGTCACGATATAACAACAGGTCACGATATCATGACCTTTGCCTTCGACTGCCCCTTGTTCGCCTGCTCTGGTCACGATTTCACGACATGTCACAAAATTGTGACAACTCCCACTGCTTCGCTCCAACTGCACCTTTGTGTCATGATTTCTCGACACATCGCAAAATCATGACATGTCATGATTTCACGACACCCCGTCCTCTGCTCCTTCTGCTTCTCATCCATGTCATGATTTCACGATGTCACGAAATCATGACGTCATGATTTCACGACCCTCCGTCTGCCAAGTCTTCCACGCCATTTGTGTCACGATATTGTGACATAATTCCTGTCATGATATCGCGACAATTTCTGCCCTTAGGCTTTCTTGTTCATATTTTTCTTCCATGGCCAACTCTTCAGCACTAGCTTTCCCGCAATTGGATGCCTCTACATTAGAGGTCACTGAATGCTCCTGCATCAAATTTATTCTTTGTCAATTCTACTATTGACTCTACAAATAAGGTAAATTTTGAAGACATGCTAGATTTTGATTACTTGGTTTTGTATTTACAATACTTTAGCTGAGTTTATCCACAAGAGTGAAAGCATACGATATACATTTAAAATTGTGTTGTAATGACTATTTCAAAACCTCTTCCATAGTCCATTAGGATAAGAGAATAGAATGAATAAGTGGATTGTGAAAATATTATATTTTTATGTAGCAAGATATGAGACTCGAGACATGGCAAGAGATTTTAAAGAGAGGGGTTGCTCAAATATATAAATAGGGATGATATGCTTCATATTGTACCACTTATTGTGGTTTGATTAGTTTTACAATCTAAAAACCATATTTTTTCACCTATGGCATTATAATTTGCTCCAAAATTTATTCTTTGCCAAGTCTACAATTGACTCTACAAATAAGGTAAATTTTTAAGACATGCTAGATTTTGATTAGTTTGTTTTGTATTTACAATACTTTATGGGAGTTCATCCACAAGAGCGAAAGCATGCTATATACATTTAAAATTGTGTTTTCATGACTATTTCAAAACCTTTTCCATAGTCCATTAGGATAAGAGAATAGAATGAATAAGTGGATTGTGAAAATATTATATTTTTATGTAGCAATACATGAGACTCGAGATATGGCAAGATATTTTAAAGAGATAAGCATCAATATAAAGGAGATCATATCATAGTAAAAGTTTAGACAAATCAAGAATTATCCACTCCCAAAAAAATGGTAAAGAAAGTCTTTGTACTTCATCAAATGATGAAATCCATTTTAGTTTACTTGAGTAAACCATTAGAAGAAAAAATAACACAAGGGATGAGAAAGTATAATAAGTAAATTTAAAATTTGGGAGTTATATATTCAATGGAATCTAGGCAAGGGATCTAGGTAGATAGTTTTTAGAGCAAATGAGACTAAGAGGGTCAATGTTAATAAAGGTAAATCATCTTGTTTTTCTCAACTAGTATAATATCCTCTCATTGCAATAAAATTGAAGCAGTTATATAGTGTATACCTTTAGAATTATAAGAGTGCATAATAAAGGAATATGTATGGAAGATATCCACTTAAATTTATGGCTTCTAAGGCATCATAAGAAATTAATTATTATGAGGATCATATTTTTACTCTAGCATTTCTAGTAAAACATCTAGTGATTTTACAACAACATAAAAAAGCAATTACTATGGAAGATCATATTTTTACTTTGGGTCTCTAGGAAAACATAAAGAAGAAAGTGTTTGTGAGGTTAACCCTTGTATTTCAAATTCTCTACGACAACATAAACCTTTAGAAGATAAATCTCTTTATGAACAATATACATAAAATATAAGAGGTTTCTAATGATAAGTGTTGGGGGAATTAAAAAAAGGAGGAAAAGACTTAAAGGAAGAACAAAGAAAATATAACTTAGAGGGGTATGAATTTGGAAAACCAAGACCAATAAGTGTTAATGAGAAGGGGGACTAAACCCATAAACAAGAATAGAAAATAACAATTAAAATAGTATCATTGAATATTAGGGAAATAGTTATTAAGGAATTAATCTGTTGTTATACTGCTAAGTTTATTTAAATGCAATAAATAAAATTACGTAGTGATGAATGGAAGGATATATTTAAAATAATTTAGAATATTGAGGATTTTTTGACAATTTCTTCTATAGTAGCTTCCAAAGGTATTGCCACAATACTTGACAAACACAAATGGGATGGACAATTGCTAGAAGTAAAAAGTAATTGAGTTGTTCACCTATTTTACAAGAAAGAGAAAAATATAAAATTCTAGATTATAAATGTATATTCTTTGACTATAGTTACTCTTTATAAAAAATGTTAGAAAAACCTCAACATATTTTTATTATTTACAATGATGATTCATAATTGTAATCTATAGATTCATGGGCGGGCTTCATCACTTGTCAATTAAAATAACCTTTGGGATGTTATTCCTTTAAGCTATATGGAACACTAAACACATTGGACAAATTCATATAACTTAAATATTTGATACATTTTTGTTATCCCATAAATGGTTTCAAATAGAGTATACAATCTTTTTGAATATTTTATTGTGAGCATGATAATACCACACACTCTTTTTATTGAGATATGATTTACTATGTAATGGTCATCTAATGTCATTTTTCATTCATGTGCCTTTAATACCCTAATTTTTTCTAGATTGTTATGGTACGGTGGGATGGAGTAAACTTTGAAGGGTTAAATATATAAAAAATTTGAGAATATGAAATATCTAAAGTGGAAAATGATAATAAAAAAATATTTTGGTAATATATTTAAAGAACAAGAAAATTTTGAATTTAAGCTCAAAATTTAATAAAAATGGTGAAAATCAATATAATGGACTCGATTCTTAGATAATTACTATTTGATTATTAGAATGTAAAGAAAAATGATCCAGATTGGTTCCAAAAATATAGAGAAAGTTATGTCAAGGAAGAAGATAAAAATACCAAACATTTTATGCTATAACAACCAAACTAGATTTTTTTTGATGAAAAAATCAAATATATATTAAATTAAGATAGCTAGCCCTTAACATAGAATTTTCTTTATATTGCATCCAAAATGTTTCAACATTATATGAAAGAAACATTTAGGAAGAAAAAGATATTGAGAAGGAAACAATTAATTATTTCAAATATTTGTCCAAAGTAAAGGGGTTACTCAAATATATAAATGGGGAGGATATGCTTCATAATATCATATTGTGACATTTATTGTGATTTGATTATATTTACAATATAAAAACCATATTTTATCACCTATGGAATTGTAATTTTCTCCAAAATTTATTCTTTTCCGAGTCTATTATTGACTCTACAAATAAGGTAAATTTTGAAGACATGCTAGGTTTTGATTAGTTGGTTTTGTATTTATGCATTCCAAGTGGCATACAACTTTTCATCTTGACCACTATATGACCTATCATATTGGCCACTATACAATCTACTATATCATCCCCCATATCAATTTCATATAATACCACATCACTCAATACTTGAACAAGACTCAATGTTATATAGGAATGTTACTTTTCTGTTTGGCTTTCAAAGCAATGTGATCCTAAACAAAATAGAGTAGATGCAATAGGAATCATCACAGGGCAACAAAACATTCTATAAGCATTTAAGAATGATAAATATCCAAATTTTAGAAATTAATATATTTCAAGGAAACCAGTAGAAGGTGATGGTGATTTAGAGGAATATGTTTTGTGCCTACATGGTATTTTAATTAAAATTTCATTAAACATTATCCTAAAGGAGGTAGGTTGCAATGATAATGAAATCATACTTTTATAAAGTAAGATGCCAAATTTAGAATGGATTGAGATAAATGGAAAAATAATAAAAAATTAGAACAAGTACGCATCCTAGGTGACAGTAGACTAGTGGACATTAAAGGAGGAAATGAATTTAAACTATACATACTTTAAGCACCAATAATATTTATGAAAAATGTATATCACTTATTATACCTTTCTTTCTTCATCACTAAAGCCACTCATTTGGCTAAGGTAAAATATAAATAAATTATAACAATTTATTATTAATTAATATTCTTAAAGGTAATTATCACATGCAAACCTTTTATTAATGGAAAAGAGCTAATCGCTACACATTTTCGAGGTAATCAAATTTAAATCTATCAAAGCAATATCTAAATTATTTTAATGAATAAAATTTATTTTTGTTAAATTAAAAGTATATAAATTACATATTTGATTTATATTATTAATTTGTCACTTTAATTAATATAATAAAATAAACAATCATTTAAAATACTAAAACAAAATTTAACTTAAATTAGTTTTATTTATGTTTAAAATATAAAGATAGAGAATATATGTAAGATTTGAATGGAATGTAATTATATACTTAATATAATATTATATAAATTCTACAACACTTCTTAGCATCATTGGAGGTATAGACATTCCTAAATTAAGAAAGAGAGGCCTAGTAATTCATGAGAAATAAATTGGGTTTGTCAAACCCCAATTCTTGTTTTTCTCCCCAATATTTTCCTAAAAATTTGTGGTATACATGGTCCAATTTTTAGGCTAGCCATGCAAGAATTTTGAGAAGGCTAGATAGAGCCATGCTTTAAGATCATGTGTAGTTTTTATTTCATAAGATAAATTCTTCAGCTCCGTTTGTGGAAATAATTATTGGTACCACTACTTCCAACCACTCACCCATCATGTTTAATGTGCTAATGAAATCCCTACCTCAGAGACACTACAAGTCACAATTTTTTTCAAATTCTTTATTTTTTCAACAACCTTCCATGGTCTGTCATATTCGTAGAGTCTAGAATCTAGTTCCTAGACCTAATGGAGAGTTGGGTTGGATAGAATGGTAGAATGATACCATTTTTTGTACAAATTTCTTGCTCCATACTTTGGAAAAAAAGGTGGAACAATTTAGAAGATAGTCCAATGTTGTCCTTCATGATGAGCTTGTAAAAGCTTCTCTCAAGCTTAAAACCTATGTGTTTAATCTTAAACTTCAGTCTCATGTTGCCCAACTAAGGCATGAACTTAAACTTGTTCAGATTTATGAGTCTCGGGGAGCTCAAATTAAATCCTAAATTCATGGCTTAAAGTTGGTGATAGTGAATCTAGTGCTAAGGTGCACCCACAAAATAAATCCACTATGGAAACCCTTGTTAAGGGTAAGAATTTCCAATACTTAGCCCCAAAAATAAATTTTAGGGATGACCTCTATGGTGGATAGCATCAACCTAATGCTAACATTAATCTTAGGGCTTCCCTTAAACCTCTAAGAATACCTAATATGGATCCTAGGAAAACAAAGTCAGTATGTCTTAAAGAAGATTATGGAACTCTTATTGTTAAGTTTGATTTGGGTAACATTCAGACTGGTATTGAAGATCTATAAAAAAGAGGAATAAATTATCATTTCGTGCGTTTTAATCCGAGCCTATCTACTTTCAAATTCTGGGCTACAAAAATCTAGAAAACTAAAGGTGTGTTACAAATATCTATTTATCCATATGATTATTTTTTTATCTTATTTTATAATAATAAAGATAGAGAGAAAAAATTTCAAGGGGTTCCTTGGTTCTTTGTAAGGGAAGGGCTTTTCATTAATCCTTGACATACTAAATTTAAAGCCAAAGAAGAGATGTCTTCTATAGGTCCCATGTGGGTTAGACTTTTTGGCCTCCCAATTGTATTCTAGATTTCGATTTTTTTTCTTCAATTGAAAAATATTTACAAACTTTTATTATGATTACTGATTGTACTAAAAATTTAAACATATTATTTATGCTCAAATTTGTGTTTTAATGGATTTTGACAAACCCCTACCTAAAAATATTACATTACAATTTAGGGAGGACACTTGGGAGCAAGTAGTGGACTATGATACAATTCCTTTTCATTATAGAATTTACCATGAATGTGGTCATTTGGCTAGTGTTCGCCAAAATAAAACTCCAGATCAAAATAAATAATATATAAACTCAATAGGTTTTCAAATACCTAAGAAGAAAAACACTCAGAAAAAAACTAGTTATGAATGACCAATCTAAGTTATCTGCTAATATGTTTGAAATTATTTCCACAAATGATGTTCCAAGTGAGCAAGAGGAAATAATGGAAACAAAAATATTAGAAACACGATTTAAATATGAAGGGAATAAATCAAATATAAACCAACAAATCAAATGTTTTCAATAGAAAAAAAGGAGAAAATATACACAACAAAAACAATCTTTTACATGTTAAAACTTCAAATAATACAGGTTCCAATGTAGACCTTGTTGAACCTTTTGGTAACACTTTGGTTGTATACATGCATTCTTCAAGTTTATAAGCCATCTCATATTCAATTGGAGTAATTCAATAAATAGGGAAAAAAAAACTGAAGATGGATTCTAATAAAAAAGTAGGTCGTAAGACCAATCAACTGTTGGACATGTTGAGTCCCTAAGCTAAGAGTTGTCATTGATGTCAAAAGGATCTATCTAAGCACTATGTTTGTGTTTCACAAAGAGCTTCATGAGAAGCAAAGGTTTTTGATCAAAGGTTCAAGAAGGGATGCATGGCATTTGGTTCCAAAATGAGCTTCAAGGGAAGCTTTACAAAATGTTTTTATTTAAAACTATGGATGGCAGATTTGAAATGGGTTTTTATTAAAACCCAAGTTGGCTTTTCGTTTCATCAAAAAAGGTACCCCAATGATGGAGAAATTTAATTTTAAAGGTTTTATTCAAAACTATGGATGGCATATTTGAAATGGATTTTTCTTAAACCCGAAGTTGGCTTTTCATTTCATTGAAAAAAGTGCCTTGGTGATGGAGATATTTAATTTTAAATATTTAGTTTAAATTTTAATTTATTTAAAATTAAAAGTTTATCCGATGACGTCATGAAGGAAGTTTCAAAAAGGTCGATGTTTCCAAAGCAAAGGGAAGGCATATAAATATGACATTGAATTTTTTAATTTATTCATTCTTTCTCGTTGATATTTTATGTTGTGTATTTACGAAGAAAAAAAGCTCATGTTTTTCATTTAAGTGACGCAACGAACATTAAAGGGAGACAGTGACCACTTCCCAAAATGCATAGGGGCAGCGTGGCCTAGTGGTAGCTTGGATTGTGCAAAGGTGTTGGTGATAAGGAGGTTGTGCATTCAATTCCCATAAGCATAATTTTTGGCTTTGTTCTATTGAGGCGCCCAAGGCGCATACTTTTCGCTTGGCGGAAGAGGGTGAAGGATAAGAAGTGGGTGGCACTTATTTTTCACCAACGAGCCCGCAGCTCATGTGACAACTTGGTCGTGGCTAGGGCATTCACGTTGGGGCAATATGAGGGTTCAATTCTCCTCAAGGTAGGTATTAAGGTTTTTATTAATCTTTTGTTTGGATTGCCTAAGGTAGAGTGATAAGGGGTAAATGTGCTTCGCTAGTTTATTTATTGAGTAATCTTAGGGAATAAGGTCATGGTGGCTGTTTGAGTTGTGAATTATTTTTAATTGTGATTTTTTGAAATTGTTAGGAGTAATAAGGGTTTTTGATAAAGTTATTTTTAGTGAAAGTTATTTTGAGTAAGGTTTTTCTTTTAAAAAGAACTTTGGTGGATGTTAAAATAAAGTAGGAGTAATAAGGTGTTATTTGGATATTATTGTTGTGTTATTACTCAAGATATCTAACCGTTGTTAAGAGTTAAAAAAGAAAGTGTGTTGAGTGTGATAGATTTAGTGGACAACTCATAAGGCATCAAAAATGTATGAGTAGTACTCTCCATTGATTTTATTTGGGTGATTGAATTTTGAAATATCATTGGAGTGAAAATGATTGATTGTGGTTTCCTTTTAGAAAGTGGTTGAGTTAATGCTTCAAGGTTTTCTAGATTGTGAGTTGTGATTAAACCTTGTTTGATAAGAATTGTTGTTTAGACCATTGGTTGAGTGAAGTACTTTGAGTTTATGCTTCAAGGTTTTCTGAATTGAGAGTTGTGATTAAAACCTTGTCTTATGAGTATTATTGTTGAAACTAATGGGTGATGCAAAGAACTTGAACTTGAGTTAGAAAAGAACATGAGTATCATTGTTATGTAAGATTTGTTTTTGAGCATTGTTGAAAGAATTTTGAGTTAGTTGATTCATGCTTGGACTAGGGTTTGTGAGAAAGAGTTGTTTCTTGAAGTGATTGTTTGAGTAGAGTAGATTGATCCTAGTCAAGTGGTTGCATGAAGTGGTTATTCAAATTCCATGAAACAAACTATTTAATATTCTGATTGAGTTGAGATTGAGCCTTGAGAATAGAACATATTGAGTCTTTAACAATTCTCTTTATGCTTCTATGAGATTGAGTTAATATTGAGCTGAGTTGAGATTGCTTTGAGTTGATATTGGGATTTGAGTATAGAACATATTGAGTCTCTAACAATTCTCTTTATGCTTATATAAGATTGAGCTGAGTTGAGATTACTTTGAATTGATATTGGGATTTGAGTATAGAACATATTGAGTCTCTAACAATTCTCTTTATGCTTCTATGATATTGAGTTGAGATTTTGTTGAGCTGATTTGAGGCAAGTCTTTGAGAAGGCTTGTGGACTATTTTTGTGTAAGCTTTTATGAAAGCTTACTATGCAGATTTGAGAAATTCCTAGAGAGGACTTATTGAGCATATTGGGACAAGTTCTATGGGGGTTTTTTGAGCATATTTGAGCAGGTTCTGAGTGAGCCTATTAAGAATATTTGAGTAGTTTATGAGTGATCCTATTGAGAAAATTTGAGCAGGTTCTGAGTGAGCCTATTGAGCAGATTTGAGTAGGTTCTGAGTGAGCCTATTGAGCAGATTTGAGTAGGTTTTGAGTCAGTATATTAAGAATATTTGAGAAGGTTTTGAGTGAGCTTATTAAGCATATTCGAGTAGGTTTTGAGTGAACCTATTGAACAATCTTTGGAGGTGACAAAGTACAAAGGATAGAGTCTCAATGGATAGAGATCCATCAGCCATGATAATTGAAGACAGATTTGAGTGGGGAGTATTCAAGTGGAGATATATCCACCAGTCAGTGTAGCAAAGAGACAGAGTCTTCTAGAAGATCACTGGCTGGAGTATAAGGGAAAATAGTTCTCTTGTGAAAGAGATCCACGAACTTGAGATTAGGGGATTGGCATCTCCTTTGGACAAAGGTCCATAAACATTGTAATTGGGAAGGATTCCCATGAGATTATTTGAGAAATATTTAGAGAAAATATTTTCTTTGTGGAGGTAGCCCACATTGGGTGAACCACATTAAAATAGGTGTCTCTATTATGTGTGATGATTTGTTCATTGCTTTGGTTATTGCTATTAATATTGCCATTGATTAATACTATTTGGTAAAGAAAGGTAAAAAGTTATCTTATACTATTCACTCCCCATCTCAGTATAAGCTTGTGTTCTTCATCAAAAACATATGGTAAAAGAAGGTGAAAATATTGTAGAGGAAGATAATATTAATACCATTCCCAACTCTTTTAGCCCTAGTATTAATGAAGATCATCATTGGAATATTAGAGGACTCAAAGAGATTCTTTCAAAACAAAATAAAATTAGAAGAATGATTCAGATAAATCATCCGCATCTTGTTTTTATTCAAGAAACGAAGATGTCAATAGAGGAAATGGAATTAATTGCTAGTAAAATTTGGCTAGCTATAAAAGTGGTTTCCCTCAGTTCGCAGGGGACTTCTAGTGGCATTGCTTGCCTTTGGGAACAAAAATAGGTAGTTATTCATCATATGGTTGGCAATTAGGATATTTTGGCTATAGCTATTTAAATTAGACATTCCAAAAAAATTATGCTCTACATTACTATTTATGATCTGAATACTTTAGAGGAAAAAAAATATAGTGGAAGGATATAACTTTTATTATATCTCATTTTCCTAAATCCTGGATCTTGATTGGAGGATATTTCAATACCATCCTCTCTTTGGATGATAAAATAAGATAAAATAGAAATTTGGACAGGAGTATTGACCTCATGAGCAAATATATTGCAAACCTCCATCTTGTGGACATCCAACCAAATAATGGCCTTATGAATTGGTCTAATAGAATGTAAGGCTTAGATTGTATAATGGAGATATTGGATAGGTTATTTCTCTCTAAAAATTTCTTAATCCATGGTCACATTCCTAAATTGAAGACTCTTAACAATACAGGTTCAGATCACTAGCCAGTCATGATGGAAATGTGGAAAACCAATGTGAGTTTCTCTCCTTGATTTCAATTTATGTGGCTTAGAGATAGTTCCTTTAGACCTTAAGTGCAACAATGGTGGAAGGAATGCAAACCTAGGTATGGCACTAAGATGTTCTATTTTACCAAAATATTGCAATATATTAAATCCAAAATCAAGACTTGTAACTAGAAGTATTTTGGGGATGTTCATAAAAAAATGAAGTTATTGCTTAGCTTGAAAAATTAAATAAGAAAATTAGTTTATCTGGCCTCATAGAGAGTATAAAGTGCAGATGAAATTAATCTCACGGCTCAGCTAGAGGAATGGGAAAAAAGAGAACTCTTATGGAAGCAAAAATATAGAATTCAATGGCTCAAAGGAGATTGAAACACAAATTTATTCCACAAATATCTTCTAACTCGAAGATGTCACAACTTTATTTCTTCCCTAAAATGAGATTCTGGAGATGTTACCTACACTTAGGATGACATGAACACTATTGTTGTCAATTTTTTTTCCAATATTTTTGTTGCTACTCCTCTTGACTCAACTTCTCAATAAAATATTCTTCAAATAATCCCTTCTCTTATCAATTCTGAGGATAACTCTATTTTGACTGCTCCTGTTACTATCAATGAGATTCAATAGGTTTTTTTTTAAATGCAAAAAGGGGAAACCCCAAGTCCTGATGGTTTTGCCATTGAGTTCTACCAAGAGTTATGGGATATCCTTCATGCTAATTTATTAGAGATGGTGGATGAATCCAAGAAAGCTAAATAAATTTTAAAGGTTATCAGTAAAACTTATACTACTCTTGTTCTAAAATCTCAAGAGGTTGATCATATATCATATTTTATACCTATTACTTTATGTAATGTTCTTCTCAAAATCATTACTAAGATCATGGCAGATAGGTTGAAGTCTCTTTTGCATAAGATTATTTCCCCTGAACAAGGGGGTTATGTGGAAGGGGGTAAAATAGTGGATGAGATAGTTCTTGCTCAAGAAGCCATCCATTCCATGGATATGTAAAAATATCCTTTCATGTTTATTCGGTTAGACTTATCCAAAGCTTATGATAGAGTGCTTTGGCACTTACTTATCAATTTTTTAAGACAAATTGGTTTCTCTCAGGTTTGGATGGATTGGATTGTGGGTTGTATCTCTTTAGTTTTCTACTTAGTTCTTATCAATGGTAGACCTTCTTAGTTATTCCTAGCTTCCATAGGTATTTTTGGTTACAAATATACCACTAGGAAAGGTTTTAGGTATTTGCACCCTAGATTCACCCAATAGATTGAAAGGCTGGAAGGAAGAGATGCCTTCTGCACCGATCTCCAAAGAAGGCTAGCTTCCTATGGTTTTTAGTTTAGTTTAGGGTGCTGAAAGAGATTTAAAAATGCAGAAAGAGATGTAAATGTGATGTACATTGGGTGAAGGAGATAAGCAGCACAGTTACTAACCAGACACTTTTACCAACAATAATAAAAACAATGTATACCTAGAAACATTAGCACTTTCCTACCCTATGTATCCTTTATATCTTATTCCAAATACACTTAATTGCCAATGCTGATATCCAGATATGCAGAATGATAGCAATCATAAAAATAAGCAACATGAATCAAAAATATTAAGTAAAGGCAGCATACAAGATAGACAAAACTAATAAGCCAAGCATACATTTGTATTAAGAGTAGATGTACATCTTAGAGAAATTTATTAACAATATATCCCCTTTCCCCCATCTTATAATGAGATGCACTTGCTATTTATAGCATTTTCCCCTACCAATTACAATGAGAAGCACAGATCCCCAAACCTGCCAAAAGCTGCAAAAAGGGGAGATATTTGATCTTGGTAGGCCATCCTTGTACTTGCAGTATGCTCTCACTTGATATTGTATAACTTTTGATAGTATTGGTTTCTAAGAAAAGGGACCATCGTCTAGCTTTGATAGATGGGGTACAATTATCTTTTAATGCTCAGCTACTCTTTCCCAAATTCTAATCAGCGCGAACTCCAAAATATGACCTGGAGAAGAGGGGAAAGACATTCCAAACGCTCTCTTTGATAGCAAACAAAAATTGCTAAAAAGGCAAGATGCACCCAGAATCGCTAAAGAGCAAAGGCGATCTTAGGAATGATGATTCAAGGCAACCTTTAGCCTGATCTTGAAAGCGCTCACAAAATGAGTGATTTTGGGCTTTTCTTCTTAACATTGGCAATTTAGAGCTCAGGTAAATCTCTTTGTTGGATGTCGCTAGGAGAGTCGAGTGATTTTAGGTTTGGGGAAGAGCGACAATGATTTCAGGCTCAAAGCCTTAGCAACTTCGTAAGCTCAAAAGCGCTAGAAACTCCTGCATGCTAGGTAGCTTTTCTCTTTGCGATGGTGATCTCGAGCTTGCCTACTCCTCTATGGTGCCTCTTTTTGCTCAAAACATGCCATAGTGATAGGCAGATAGTGCACGTAGTAGTGAATTCGATTTCAAAGGACTTAGGCAAATCTGCCACCTTGAAACACGACCCTTAGTCACTCAAAAACCCATCTTCATAAAAAATTGTGCAACAAAAACGATGATATTGGAAAAGGCGAGAAACACTTAGTAAACTTTTACAATTTTTATGTCGATGATGGCATTAGACCTGATGGAAGCTAGGGACTAAATATAGAACACCTTACAGAAGCATCAAGGAAAATTACCATAACATATGAGGAAAGAATGGAGGAGGGTGGCAACAACTTGATAAAATTTACATCCCTATCAAAAATGTGGCAACATTCTGGTGGCTCACGGGGTATCGAGCTCGCCTCGATGCAAGAATCTATGCCTTTATCCTTTGGTCCTAGAGTCACCCTCAAAATTTGTTTCCTTTTCCTGTAGGCCCTGGTCTAGTTGCTCTACATCCTGTTGCTCTTCCTTCGAAGGACTTTCCTCCTCGGGTTGATTTTCATTATTTTCTCCTTGAGACCCTTCTGTTGATGGCTCTTATCCTTCCTCTGGATCTTCATTTGGAGTGAACTCCCTAGAGGCAAGGTGAGTCTTAATGCATTCATATTTTTCTTTCACCTAAGCCCAATAATTTTTAGAGAAGGGCTCCATATTACGAATGTTGCTAGTTAGGTACTTGAAGGTCTCCAGCTGAACTATGCCCATTTGCTCGGCCCTCTGGCCCAAATCTAGTAAACAAGAATGAATTATAGAGAATTTTGAGGTGAGCTATATCACTTGCTCTTGCTTAATAGGATCCTCCCATGCATCAATATCATAAGTGTCATCAGCGAAGGTATCCCACAACTAGCACAAAGCTTCTTTTGATAAGCACTCGCCTTCACTATCAGTGAAGTTTGGAAATCCATGTTCTAAGAGAGTTAGGAAAGGGGATGAGTATATGTCCTTTTATTGGTTCAATAGGTCCAACAATGCCCTGGCTCTCTGAATCTTATAAAATATTTCAAATAATGTGTGCAAGGTGAACCTTGCAGCTGCCCAATCAAAGGAAATAGAATCTATAGTAGGTACTTGGAGGTTATGGCATTCAAGGTTTCATGCCCTGACTGCCATATTGAGCCAGTGATCTTCTTCACACTCTGCCTCCTCCAACATAGACTTACCCTATGTAGATGCTTCTTCAATCTGTGTAAGAAATACAAACACCCTGAGGTATTTAGAAGCCCATGACCTAAAATTTTTCAACAACCTAGCCCAGATCTGTTTGACACTATACTTGGAGAACGTCTCCACAATATTTTCTTCTATCTCCTACTTTGTTTACTAAATTTGATCTTGAAGCTCTTTGATTTGATGGCCGACAACTTTTTTCTAATCCAATGCCTCCTTCTGAAGGCTTGCCATCTGCCCTCTTAATTGTAAGTGCTCATTTTCAGAATTCTCAAACTGAACCTATGCCTTGGCCATGCCCTCTTCTAACTTCATCTTCTTATTCTCCATATCACAATAACACTCTTGCAACTGGAAATATTTTAGGTGTAATTTATCAATCCTATCATGGACAGCTATTGCATCATTCTCAAAACTAACCTCATCCAAATTTTTGGCCGTGCTTTTATACTCATAGTCTTTGAGAAGCATGTCATTTATGGCTTCTTCACTCTTGGAATCTTATTCTCCTTATACAGGAGCATGCTCTCTGAGTCAAACTTGATGCGCTTATCGACTGTGGTGATCTCTTCGCCTCTATGCTTAATTGCATTCTACATCCATTTTCTTGAGGAGTTATGCGTTATCATTATACACATAATTAATTCTCAATGAATTTGTCAATCCATGGCTGTGTACAAGGCTATCTACGAAATAAGGGGCAAATAGGGTTATAACTTAGGTCAATCTAGAGCAATAGGTTTTATTGGTAAAACCGATTGTGTGGGGGGTTTTAGGACATTCTTATCTCTAAATTGCATGAATTAAACCTTAATCTAAGTTGCAGAATTGGAAACTAATCATTAAATACAGAAATGAAGTCCTAATTACAATTGCAAAATGAGACCTAATTATGTTGTAGAAATGACGGTTGCAGAATTGAAAGTCTAATTCTAATTGCAGAATGAAAATCTAATTACTTTTGCAGTAACAAAAATCTAATTCTAATATGGAAATGAAAACTTTCAAGGCTCTGTAACAGAAGGTTGTCAATCTTCTATGCAGGGGTTGACAACAAAACATAAAATGCAAGAAATTATAGAAAACAGTAAATTCTGGGAATGAAAGTCTATAATAAATTGAAAGCTTTGCTGAAATTGGAGATTACAACCAAATAATTAATCACAAAATATAAAATAAACTAAGATTGCAAATATCATTAGTTGTTTACAAAGGAATAAAAGGACAAGTTCTACAACTCATTCTGCTACAGCAAAATCAAAATAAAAACCTGCTGTTAGTCCTCCTCCTAGGTTTGGAAGTGGCCAGCATCTTTGTCCTAAAGAAGGTATGAGTCTATCTCTCTTTAGATCTTAATCACACTCATTTACAAGCAATATAAAATAGAAACAATATACTTTTATTGATTCAGAAACATGATTACAATAATGCTGCTAAAAACTGTTACAGGACTGTAACAATTAGTCACTTTTTGACTATCACCTATTACTGATTTCTCTATTATATTCCCCTTACTTTCTATTACTTTCTTTCTTCTACCTCTTTCCTAGCTCAACCTGAATGGGAGCCCTATTTATAGATGTCCTAAGATTTACTAACAAGTTGAAAAGATCTAATCCTATTATGCTATAGCAATTCCTGGTTTTTATCCTAGAAGAAGATCATCTTTTGATATTTCCATAAATGGTGACTTTGGTTGGCAAGGACGACAAAGTTAGATCTGAGATATTTCCCTTTATCCTTTTCAATCTTTATTTCCCTTTTTCCAATGTCAAAATTTGGTCAATAAGTCAAAAAGCACATTCTGTTTTCATTCCAAAGATAAGTGGCTCATTTCGAAGATACTACAATTCTCATTCCGAATATCCGTTCATTTCGAAGATACTACAGTTCTTATTCCGAAGATCCACTCATTCCAAAGACACTACAGTTCTCATTTCGAAGATCCGCTCATTTCGAAGACACTATGTTTTCTCATTCTAAATATATTTGTTCATTCCGAAGAGACTTCAAAATGAACAAATATGGGCTCCTTAAATGTTTTCCTCTACATTTCTCATGTGGGTTACTTCTCAAGATTAGATCCCAATGGTCTTCATCTCTTTCCACATGTGAATTCCATGCCTTGCCATTCATTGGCAGCTGGCTAGAATTTACATGGGAAAACCCAGTTTTTGCTGCACAGTAACATTTTCCTTGAATTGTTGCCAGATTTAGGTAAAATGAATGCTTGAGACATATCAAAACATGATTAGTGAAGTTCTGCTATTAATCTAATTATATCTCATTTTAGCAAGTCATAACAAAACAACATAAAACTTATACAAAAAGCTATAAAAATCATAATATAGTACTTCAAATACATTCATCATGCAAATAGTTAATACACAACATATTGAATCAACTTAACTAGCATATTATATTAAACATAAGAGTTTATAGGCAATTTTAGTGTTCAAAACATGTTATGATTGAGGCATTTCTAGGCCTCATCATTTCCCCCCCAACTTATATCGATGCATGTCCTCATGCATTCTATTGAGCTATGGAATCACATATGTCCATGGTCAAATTCCATGACCTGTAGAACAACTTCTTGCCTATATAAAATCCCCTATTCTTCTAAAGGTCCTTGAGCCATTCTTCAAATTGTTCATCAGGTTGGGCATCATCTTCAAAGTAGAATGGAACTGGAGTGATGATGGTTGGAGGCCTAAATCTGAGACCTATCCAATTATGTTGCATGAGTTCAATCAACTGTATTACTCCTTCTGCCCTTCTTCTAGACCATTCTAAGTTGATGGGGGAAATGGGTTCTCTTTTCTACAAAGACATGGGAAGTTTAGCCCATCTGTTTCTATAAACTGATAATGCTGGAAAGAAATTGTCATTACAAAAATTATGGAATCTGTTCACACAGTCCCTCAAGTTTGTCAAGTATATTCACTTCACATCATCCCTGTTCATCATGGTGAAGTGTTGTCTTGTGATAATGGGGTGATTTTGCTGAATTGCTTTGACTAACAATTCAGCTCTTGTTTTAATCTCCTTATTCTGCTTCTTTTCTTGGTCCCAATAAAATTGATTCTACAAGGTGGACATGAATGCCCTCAATTGAACATCTCCAATGTAGATCTGTGGATGAAACTCTACTTCTTCTAAAATAAATATACTGTGTAAAAACAACTCACACAGGAGATTTTTCTGCTCAAAAGGACTGTCAAAGTATGCTTCTAGGAAATCTGCAGTGGTGTCCAATTTATATGAAAGATTTGAACTAATCCTCATGACCTGCCATCTGAGGTATTTCTCCTTCAGAATAAGACTATAGAATCTGGCTGGCCGTCTGAATTGGACTAAAAATTTAGCAATTTGACATAAATCAGACACCTTTTCTTTCAATGCCTGAATTTTTGTTTCCTTGGCTTCTAGCTGTTTTACTTCTACTTTGAACTTTTCAGTTTTAGTGGCAAGCTTCTCATACCTAATCATCCAACTAGCTATGTCTGCATTGTATTGTTCTAAGTACATAGTATTAGGTGGTCTGACTATAGGTGGAATTCTAGGTAGCAGATCTATCTGAACCCTTTTTTCTACCACTTCCACTGGCTGTTCATCTGTCAATAACTCTACTTGCACCCCCTTATGTGCTATTTCTATTGGGTTGTCATCAGATAGTAATTCTACTTGCACCCCCTTATCTGCTACTTCTACTGATGGTATAACAGTTTGAAATATAGGGACATCAATAGGAGTACTTACTTGATCTGTTTCATGTTGCTGCTTGGACTGTTCCTATGCTAATGACTCGTCTCCAATGTTTTTTGCTATGTTTTTTGCCAATTCTAAAACATCTTCAGAATGAAAGGGTGCTTTTGAATGATAAGGCACATCTTCAAAATAAAAGGTGCTTCTTTAGAATGATCTCTTATGTCTGCCTTAGCAGAGTCATTTGCCCTAGATAAATCCACAAGCAGTTGAGCCAAATCATTTTCATCATTGGATATAGTTGGTTGTTTTTCAAATTATGACAATTTCTCTCTTAGTTTTGCCACTTCCTTCTGTAACTTTGCAATTTTTCTTTCCTACATCTCAATGATGTTTTCTTTCTCTGAAATCCATCTGGTTTGTGTCTTGACAACACTCCTTGCTACTCTCAGCTGCTTGGTGATATCTTCCTCCTCTATTTCTACTTTAGAATAATATGTAGACAAGTCATCTATAATAGGCTGCTCAATAACCGGTTCTTCCTCTGCAACATATGTTTTCTCCTGTTTAGTAGGCTCTATGAAATTGTCTATAATTGCATCTACAATTTCTATGGCTTGTTGAACTGTAGTCACCTCCATATTATCCTGCCCAGTCTCTTCCTTAATTATTTGTTTAGGGAATTCTGGGAAGTTTTCAGAGGCTGGTTGTATCTCTGTGACATCTAGACTACTTTGTCCATCTTCTTGTTCTATGACCTGATCCATCATTTCCCTCAAGTGGAGTCTTGTAGAACTTTGAGTTCTAGATGCAAACTTCTTCTTTTTTCTCTATTTTTTGGTGACAGTAGGGGTTATGGGGTCAGTTTTAGATGCCTCTATTTCCCTTGTTGTTTCTTCCCCTGTTGGGCTAGGTGCTTCATTTCTTTGTTCTAACAAATCAGTTGCAACTTCAAAAAAATGAACTTTTTTCTATTTTTTTGTTCTACTTCAAGTTCTAGATCCTCTTTTCTTTTGTCTTTTTGCTTGTGAAGTTGAAGGTTCTAGAGCAAGGTGTTCTGCTACTGTTGTTGGGTGTGTTTATGTTTCTACAACAGCTTCTGTAGCACCTTCTGTAGTTTCCTATGCAGCATATTCTGCAACATTTTCTACAGCAGCTGTTTCTTCTTCTGCAGCAACATCAGTAGTATCTATTTCTTCCTCTTCACCCTCATCTCCAAAAATTATATCATTTAAGGTGGAGTAAAACCTCTCAAATCTCCTAGGGTTTCCTCTAAAATGGTGCTAGCAAACTAGTTTGATAAGACCATGGTGGCGAAGACTTCCTTTTCCTTCCTGATATCTTTTTGCCATGTTTTTTAATTCCTGGTGCAAGTATAGGGAAATATTTACCCTAAACTCTAGTTGTTGCCTACCATGTCTAAGATGATTTAAAATTTTTATGTGATGCCCTAATAATAGTACATACTGTCCTTCACAGGTTAGAAATTTGATTACCCATGTGGCTACTTCATCCCAGGGTTCCTGCAGGATGGCCCTTTTTACCCCCTTTTTCTTGAGTATGTGTTAAATACTCAAGTGCTCTATCATTTTCTTCTAGAAATTGATTGACTATGTTTACCAATGTGTTTTTGCCAGACCTAGAAATTGGAAGACCTTCTAATGGCAGCTCAATAATTTGACTCAGAACTTCAGGGGTTACCTCAATAGTCATGCCGTTAATGTGTGCTCGGTTTTTTCTAAATGTGTGGGAAAACATGCTGGCCAAGTCTTCAGAGGACCCATTAAATTTATCCAAAAATGACATAAGCCCTCCATATTCAAAAATTTGCACTACTTCTAGATTTTCTCGGAGATGGGTAGTATCTTCCGGTTCCATTCTTATTTTTTGCCCCATTTTCCTATCTTGTTCGTCACAAACTGCTCTCTTCTATCGCTATTTTTTTGCTGGATCTTTGATTTCTAGCGTTTGCAACTTTGCAGGGTTTCTGTTTCATGCAGGGGTTTCTCTGTTTTTGTTCTTCGGAATGAACCGTAATCTCTGAGCACTGTACTTCATAATAATTTTGCGTTAGCAAATATGCCTTCAAAAAGAAGAGTGGCACACATTTCTACTTTTTTTGCTTTGAACACATGTCCATCAATGATTATGCAAATGTCCTTACCGTCAAATCCACCTTATTCGCTTTTAGTTTTTCTATTTTTTCTACAAATTCTCACGTGCATGTTTATTAGCATCAAAAATTGGTGGCATACGATTGGTCACGTCCTCCGTGATTTTGGTATTTTTCAATGGGTTCAAAAACAAACCATATGCTGACTGACACATGTTCCTTTATCGTATGCATCAAAAGAATTTTCACTTGATTGTATTTCTTTTCTTCTCTGGATGCCACGTGGAGATATTACATTGAATGTTCTTTCCGAAGATTATAATTTATTGCGCAAACAAAACTTTATTCTGAAGATTATGATTTCATTCTGAAGACGAGTCTTCATTCCGAAGACAAATCCTCATTTCGAAGATTATAACTTCATTCCAAAGATTATGACTTCATTCCGAAGACAGGTCTTCATTCCGAAGACAAATCCTGCTGCATTTTGAAGACAAATCCTGCTTCATTCCAAAGACAAATCCTACTTTATTCCGAAGATAAGGCTTCATTTCGAAGACAAAGCTTCATTCCGAAGACAAATTGTCATTTTGAAGATGAAGTGCAACAATTTGTTGTCATTTCGAAGACAATTTCAATTCAAAGACAACACAGTAATTAGTCTTGAAGAAGATAGCAGGCACTATTTTTGGCATTCTTGTTCCGAAGATTATACAAAAATCAATATTCCCATTCTCAAAACATGTTTTAAGTATGCCAACTCTTATGGATATATTTTATGCTAATGGTTAATTGTTATATACTATATACCAATCATTTACAATGAAGAAATGTAAGAAATATATACCTGATTAAAACAAGTTAATGCAATTTTTTGAAATATGACTGCTTCTGTTGATGTTCTGTTGAGAATTTCTGTAACATTTCAAAATAAGTGTAGTCGGTGAATTTGTACAATGATGGTTCAGAAATTTTCAAGGTTATGCATGCCAGAAAACTGGTTTTCATGCATACCAACCCAGTAGTGCCTTGAAAAAGGTTTTCACTACCGAGTTATTCATTTTTCTCTCCTTTTTTTTTTGCCTCGCCTTTTCTCTCTTTTTTTTTCTCTTTTTTTCTTGATTCTAACTATGTCCATGAAGTAATTTCATGATTTCCCTAAAATCATGCCCATGAAGGAATTCATAATCAGAATTTATTCATCTTTTTGTTTTTTGTTTTTTCTGATTTTTTTTTGTATTTTTCTATTTTTTTCTTGAAATCCATGATCATGTTGATTGTTTTAAAGTGAAAGAGGAAATTTCTTCCACCTGTTGTGTATCCAAACTGTCAAGTTGTTGCAAGAATTCCTCTTTAGTCAGATGTGTATGGTACACCCTGAGGCGATGTCCATTCACTACCAACTTTCTCTGTGATCCATCAATAGGAGATAAACGAATTGCTCCATTGTCAAATACCTCCTCAATCCGGTAAGCTCCAAGCCATCTAGTTCTTAGCTTTCAAAGGAATTCTTCATAGTGAGAATCAAATAGTAAATCCCAATATCCTTGTTGAAGTTTCCTCTACTGAATGTGACTGTCATGCCATAATTTCCTCTGCTCCTGAATTACTTCAGTTTGGTGCAGAGCATCCAACCTAAGTTCATCCAATGCATTCAGCTATAGAATCATATTTGTCTGTACCTATGACAATTCAATTCCAATTTCCAATGTTGTGCGTAGTGTTAGTAGCTCAAATTCAATAGGTAAGAGGGGCTTTTTACCAAAGACTAGTTCATAAGGTGTGAATCCAGTAGTGGATTTCCAAGTAGTATTGTAAGCCCATACTGCTTCAGGTAATTTATCTATCCAGCTTCTTCCTATGAAAAGCTACTATTTTTGTTAAAATTCGTTCCAGTTCCCTGTTTGTTACCTCAACCTGGCCATTTGCTTATGGGTGATAAGGTGATGATTTTCTATGTTTGATTTCATATAATTCTATAAATAACTCAATGAATTTGGATGCAAATTTGGGTCCTTGGTCTGTGGTGATAGACCAGGGAGCTCCAAATCTTTGAAAAATCTGAGTATATAGGAAATCAACAACCTTCTCTTCATGGGCATGTTTGAAAGCACACACCTCTACCCACTTTGTCAAGTAATCAGTGCATACTAGAATATGCACCTTTCCTTGAGAAGGTGGATCAATAGGTCTTACAAAATCAAGCCCCCACCTCTCAAATGGCTCTAAAACCAATTGAGGCTATAGTGGCATTTCATTTGTATGAGTGGGTTTCCCCATTCTTTGGCATGCATCACAATGCCTGATGTACTTTTTCACATCCTTGTGAAGAGATGGCCAATAATATCCTATCCCTAAGACTTTTCTAATTGTGATTTTTACAGAGTAGTGTCCACCTGAGGGTTCATCATGACAATCCCTAAGGATATCATACACCTCATCCTTTCGGATGCACCTATGTAACACATGGTTAGGACTGCACTTAAAGAGTATACCCTTGATCCATTCAAAAGAAGAACTATGTCTGATTAATTGTTTCTTCTATTTTGAGGTGAAATGTGGAGGAACTTTCCCTGTGACCAATTAATTGGCTATATCTGCAAACCAAGGTGATTGGACTGATATAGCAAATAGTTTTTCATCAGGAAATGTGTCTTCAACTAATTCCCCTTCATTTGTGTTCTGTAGTTTGGACAAGAAATCTGCTACAACATTAGCTTTTCTTGGTTTGTTTATTATAGTGATATCAAATTCTTGTAGCAACAATAACCATCGAATAATTCTTGCACTTACCATAGGTTTATTCATCAAATATTTAATGTTTGTGTGATCTGTGTGAATAAATATTTGATAACCTGTGATATAATGCCTAAATTTGTTGATGACATAAATTACTGCTAAGAATTCTTTTTCAGTTATGGTATAATTTTTCTTAGCTCCTATCAAATTCTTCCTAATGTAGTAGATGGCATAGTGTTCACCATTGTCAATTTGTCCTAATGTTGCTCCAATTGCAGTATTGGAAGCATCAGTCTGTATGTGAAATGGTAATGTCCAATTAGGGCCTCTTAACATAGGTGGAGTTACTAATTTTTCTTTTAGAGCTTCAAATGATTCCTGACATCTTGCAGTCCAAGAAAATTTAGAATCTTTAGTCAATAGGGCAAACATGGGATTGGCTATTGTGCTAAAGTTGGGAATAAACCTGCGGTAAAAACCAATATGTCCTAGGAAGCTTCTGACATTAGTCTGAGTTTTTGGAGGAAGAAGATTCTTGATAATTTCCACCTTCTTTGGATCAACTTGGATTCCCTGAGGAGATATGTGATGACCAAGAACTATTCCTTCCTTCATCATCATAAAACATTTTTCTGGATTCAAGGATAACGGGTATTTTTCACAGCGACCTAAAACTTTGTCAAGGTTTTCCAATGTAAAGTCAAAAGTGTGTCCGCACACTCTGAAATCATCCATGTATATCTCAACATTGTTGGTAGTTAGATCATAAACGATTGCTAAAACTGCTCGTTGAAACATTGTTGGGGCATTACACAAACCAAAACGTAAAACCCTATAGGCAAATGTTCCCCATGGACAGGTAAAGGTTGTTTTCTCTTGATCTTCAGGTGCAATTTGAATTTGATTATATCCACTAAATCCATCAAGAAAACAAAAGTATCTTTTTCCAAAAAGGGTATCTAACACCTGATCTATGAAAGGTAATAGAAAATGATCTTTGTATGTTACCTTATTCAGCTCTTTGTAGTCTACACATATTCTCATTTTTCTATTTTTCTTAGGAACTATAACCAATGGAGAGACCCACTGGTTATCAGAAATTGGGTAAATGAATCCTACCTCCAGAAGTTTTTCAATTTCTTCCTTTACAATATCCCTTAGGGCAGGATTCAGTCTTCTCTAGAGTTGTCTTACTGGCTTGACTTCTTCAGTATAAATGCTATGGGTACATATATCAGGGTGAACTCTTGACATATCTTTATAGTTCCAAGAAAAAACATGAACATGCTTCTGCAAGACAACTATCAATTTGTCTTCCTCTTCCCTAGTAAGCTAGTTGTAAATGTTTAAAAAATTTCCTGGATGGACTTCTATTTGTTTTGTATTCGGAAGGACTAAACTCACTTCTTCATACCTGGTGATTAGGGAGTTAAGAGGACACTGCTGATATGGGAGAAAGTAAGAAATTTTTGTTTCATTATTCTCTGATGGAAGCATATCCTATATGGAACAGTGAGAAGGAAAAATCAAGTGATGGTGCCACCCATGTGGTAATGAAACAAAGTTTTCCTGTGACAGTACAGATGGTTCACCTTCAGAATTTTGGTTCTCCTCATTCCTTAACAATTTCTGGATATTTATTGCTTCTTCTTATAACCCTTTTTCATGCAAAACATTCATTAGGATAGTTTCATTTTTTGAGTTTTCTATGTCATGGAGGTCTTATGTGTGTTCCCTTACTACCAAGGTGGCTAGTGTGGAAATAACCTCCTATGATTCTTCATCTAAATTAGGAAACCATAATTGACCTAAAAAATTGCTAGAGGGTCTTGCAGGAGGATACAAAGATATCTGTTTTAGATCAATACCATTTGAAATAGTCATTTTTCCAGATCTACATTCTATGAAGGCTGTTGCAGTTGCAAGCTAAGGTCTTCCCAAAATGATGGGATATCCATGTGTTGAATTTCTTGGTTGTAAAACCAAAAAATCTACAGGGAATTCCCAAGATGAAACTTCTATAGAAACATCTTCAATGATACCTTCAGGTTTTGCAACTGACCTATCATCCATTTCTAAAATTGTAAATGTGGGGCTGAGATGTTTGAGCTGTAATTGTTTCATGATATCCTTGGTCATGAAATTTATTACAACTCCTAGATCTACTAAGACATTTGATATTGTTACTGAACCTATAGTAACTGTGATAACTGGACTTCTTGGGTCACTATACTTTGGAGGTAATAGTTTCCCAGATAAGAGATCAGCTATCTTTCCCTCAATCTAAACAGTCTTGGGAAATGCCTTCCTTTTCCTTCTTGCTCTTCTAATGCACAAATCTCGAATAGTACTTTTAATCACTGGTATATCCTTAATGGATTGCAATAAGGGTAATGATATAGTCAACTTTTTAAGTTCCTTGACCAGGTCTGATTCAGAATTTTCTGCTGAGGTATTGAATCTTTCAGGATATGGAATTATCCTTGATGAAGGTAATTGTTCTGCCTGTGGTTCTTGTAGCATCCTAAAATTGGCACAGTAAACCTTAGAAAATAACTAAAAATACCTTAGTAATAATTCAAATTCAAATTTTAACCTCGAACTGCCTATTAAACCGCTTTCCCTATTTTTCGTGCCATTTTTAGAGTTTGTTTTGTTCATTGGACGATATCGTCGCCGATTAGATGATATCGCCTCAGATCGGATGAATTCATCTAGAACAAAAAGTCCAGATGATTTCATCCCAAAATTGATTTTTCATAATTAGCTTCTATTTCAACAACGTTTCTAACCTAGGCAAAAGCATGTTTGTGCGGTTAGATACTTTCCCCATTGGAGATCTTCCAGATTAGGATGATCTCCAACCTCCCAACCTCCTTCCTATGCCTATTTAATCTTAGGCCCTCCCCTTGACATTCCCTTGGCTGAAATTTCCTGTAACATGAGTTCTATTTGCATTAGACCATCTTAAATCACCATTTTCCTTCATATTTTTCCAAGTTTGTTTGCAGGAACTTCGTTGTTTTTTAGTCGGATCAAGCTCAGATCATCGTAGACGATCTTGTACAATCTCAGAAGATCATGCCTCAATTCGATATGATTTTGACTGCAGTCAACATTGGGGGCAATCAGTGCCCAGAGTTTGCACTTTTCCTATACCATTCTGCTATTCTATTATGTATCTAGTTAGTTTTATTATTATTTCCTATTATTTTGCATCTTGGAGTTCACCCATATAGCTTAAATACATAATAAAATCATGATTAGCTATTAAAGCATGATAATTTACTTGCATTTCTATTTGGGATTATCTTATTAACATCATTATTATCATTTCACATCATTTTCCTTTATCAGCATAGCTGCATTTTCTGTATTCTATGTCTACTTCTCTGATTGCAGGTCTCTGAAGAATTCGTCTAATGAATTCGTCAGATCTCAGATGATCCTGTCAGATTAGAGGCGATCTAGACTGCTTCAAAAATTAGAACCTCCATCAGACATCCGAAATCAGGTATGGTTTTTCTCACTTAGCTTGTTCTCTACATTTTCTGTTTAAATCTATTTTTTGTATTCATTTAAATATGCATTTCATATAGAACATTTTAGATTCATTTGGCCAAACCTAGTATTTGAATGATTAAAGCTAAAACTGAACACATCAAACACATTCCCAACCTAGGTGTGGAGATTTCCACTAAACGTTTCCTAGTGAACCCCACCATCCATCAAAAAATCACCTTAATACTCCTCCCCCGAGAGGCGGGACCTTTAAAGGGCCTCTCAGTCTGAGGTATTGTCCCATCCTTTTCCCATCCCCCTTCCGGGTGTGGATCCTATAGCCTAAAGGTAAGGGTGCAAAAAATTTGGAGAGATACAGTTCTATTTTTTCTTCTTCTTTCTCTATTGTTGGTTCCACTATAATTGGTTCCAAGGATCCTTGTTCTTCATTTTCTTTGCTTTTATTGGAAATGGGTTCAGGTACAATTTTTCCTGAACAGAGTTGGATGTTACTACAATCAATAACATTGATTTCAATATTTTCTTTAGCTTTAGCCACATAGACAAGGGATGCCTGTCTCATATTGTTTGTATTAGTGACTGATTGAGCTAGAAGTTGAGGTTGTTTCACCTATTGTGTTTGTTGTGGTTGGTTTTGTTTGTCTTGAAAGTTTTGAGTAGGTGCAGGCAGCAAATGCTGATTTTGACCTTGATTTCTTTGTTGTCTTAGATAGGACTGGTATTATTGATTTCACTATGGTTGATTTTGCATCTAATGTGGATTAGTCTGATTCTGATTCTAGGGTGGATTGTTTTGATTCCATGATGGATTGTTTTGACTCCATGATGGATTTTTTTGACTCCATGATGGGTTGTTTTTATTTTGGTTCTAGGTTGAATTACTCCAATTTGTTTGTGGCCATTCTTGGGAATTTGTCCATTGAGGATAATTCCAAGGATGTTGGGGTGGTTTTGATTGTCCCCAAGGCATAGTACCAGGATTATGCCCCAAATTTATAGGAAAACGAGGGGGATTTTGATATTGAGAGAAATTTCCCCCTTGTTTTGGTCCAATATAGTTGAGTTCCTCAGTATGATTTTCTAACATAGTTTTGAGTTGTGGTAGCAGGTGGCATTGATTAGTTGGATGCCTTTTTGAAAAGATACTACAAATGGCTGAGATAGATGTTTTATTCAAATGACATTCCTGCAAAGCATGTTTATTTCTACATCTTGGGCAATAAATTGCCAAAGGTTCTATGTTTTTTGCTTTTTTAGACATTTCCCCCAAAGTTGTGTTTAATTGCACTAGAATATCAGTTTTAAAATTTGTAAGTTCTTCTATTAGTTCCTTCACATCAGTGCCATTTGTATTTTTTTTTCTTTCTTCCTTGCTTGTTGCGAGAGTAATTCCTGTAGAGATCCATAATTTCCTTATTACTAAAAGTATTTACATCTCCTCTTCCCATCAAATCCAGTACATCTCTAGATTCATCTTGCAATCCTCTCAAAAATATGGTTTTGTATAAATCTGGTTCTACAAGTCCACATCTCCTTTGAAAAAATGAGAACCTATCAAGATAGTCTTCTAATGTTTCATCATCTTCTTGTTTAATCCTGAATAACTCATCTTTCCTATTCCTTACATGGTAATACTCTTGATATTTGTCTAAAAACACAGTTTCCATTTGATCCCAAGTTCGGATGGAATTTGGCTCTAAAATCATGAACTAGCGTAATGCTGAGTCCTTGAGTGTTGAGGGGAAAACCTTAAGTTTTTGATTTTCATTTACATAATCATAGGTTTGACACACTACCTTGAATTCAAATAAAAACTGATCAGGATCTTCAGATACAACACCTCGAAAGGTTGGAAGTACTAAAGGTGAAATAGTCTTCATGGGAGAGTTTTGTGTTGGATTCAAATGGATAGGATATTCAAATGTTCTGGAAGTTTGAGGAATATCCTGATCATCTCCTTCATCATGGACATAGCCATGTTGGCCATTGCCTCCCTCTACCATAGTTTCTAGTTTCTTAGTTAAACTTATCCAAATTTCTCTCTCAAGAGGTCCAAGACCCTCTGTTGATAATGAGTCTGACGATTCTTCTTTCTCAGGATGTTCTAGTGATGGTGAAACTGGTGATTTTCCTTTCTCATAATGTTCTAATGATGGTGAGACTAGTGATTTTCCTTTCAATATTTTTGGTAATTCAAACACAGGTGATTCACCCCTTAGGCGTGAAGATCTCCTTAATGGAACAAGCCAGGGATCCTTTTGGGTAATTCTACCTTTTTCATCCCTAGACTTACTCATTCATGTTCACTCTAAATGACATAAATCATATGTCAATAGTTGTTATTTTAACTAACTATTCTATTTAGATTTTATCCTGAATTTTCACAGTTCAGAATCACTAACAACTATTGGATTGTTGTTACCTTCTAGCAACACGTTTCCCCGAAAATAGTTCCAAAATGATGCATTATAATTATACACATCATTAATTCTTAATGAATTTGTCAATTCAGGGTTGTGTACAAGGCTATCGATGGAAGAAGGGGCAAACAGGGCTATAACTTAGGTCAATCTAGAGCAATAGGTTTTATTGGTGAAATCGATTGCGTGGGGGGTTTTAGGACATTCTTATCTCTAAATTGCATGAATTAAACCTTAATATAAGTTTCAAAATTGGAAACTAATCATTAACTGCAAAAATGAAGTCCTAATTACAATTGCAGAATGAGACCTAATTATGTTGCATAAATAACAGTTGTAGAATTGAAATTTTGATTCTAATTGCAGAAGGAAAATCTAATTAATTTTGCAATAATGAAAATCTAATTCTAATATGGAAATGAAAACTATCAAGGCTCTGTAACAGAAGGTTGTCAATCTTCTGTGTAGGGGTTGACAACAAAACATAAAATGCAGGAAATTACAAAAAATAGTAAATTCTGGGAATGAAAGTCTGCAATAAATTGAAATCTTTGCTAAAAGTGGGGATTAAAACCAAATCATTAATCACAAAATATAAAATAAACTAAGATTGCAAATATAATTAGTTTTTTACAAAGGAATGAAAGGACAAGTTCTACAAATCATTCTGCTGCAGCAAAATCTTAATAAAAACCTGCTATTAGTCCTCCTCCTAGGTTTGAAAGTGGCCAGCCTCTTTGTCCTGAAGAAGGTATGAGTCTCTCTCTCTTTTTAGATATTAATCACTCATTTACAAGCAATATAAAATAGAAACAATATACTTTTATTTATTCAGAAACATGATTACAATAATGTTGCTAAAATCTATTACAGGACTGTAACAGTCACTTTCTGACTATCACCTATTACTGATTTCTCTATTCTATTCCCCTTACTTTCTATTACTTTCTTTCTTCTACCTCTTTCCTAGCTCAACCTAAACGGGAGCCCTATTTATAAATGTCCTAAGATTTACTAACAAGCTGAAAAGATCTAATCCTATTATGCTACAGCAATTCCTGGTTTTTATCCTAGAAGAAGATCATCTTTTGATCTTTCCATAAATGGTGACTTTGGTTGGCAAGGACGGAAAAGTTAGATCTGAGATATTTCCCTTTATCCTTTTCAATATTTATTTCCCTTTTTCTAGAGTCAGAATTCGGTCAATAAGTCAAAAAGCATATTTTGTTTTCATTTCGAAGATAAGTGGCTCATTTCGAAGATACTGCAATTCTCATTTCGAAGATATGCTCATTTTGAAGATACTACAGTTCTTATTTTGAAGATCCTCTCATTTAGAAGACACTACAGTTCTCATTTCGAAGATCCGCTCATTCCAAAGACACTGTGTTTTCTCATTTCGAAGATATTTGTTCATTCCAAAGAGACTTCGAAATGAACAAATGTGGGCTCCTTAAATGATTTCCTCTACATTTCTCATGTGGGTTACTTCTCAGGATCAGATCCCAATGGTCTTCATCTCTTTCCACATGTGAATTCCATGCCTTGCCATTCATTGGCAGCTGGCTGAAATTTACATGGGAAAACCTAGTTTTTTTCGCACAGTAATGAGTTTCCTTGAACTATTGCCAGATTTAGGTAAAATGAATGCTTGAGACATATCAAAACATGATTAGTGAAATGCTGCTATTAATCTAAGCATATATCATTTTAGCAAGTCATAACAAAACAACATAAAACTTATACAAAAAGCTGTAAAAATTAGAATATAGTACTTCAAATACATTCATCATGCAAATAGTTAATACACAGCATATTGAATCAACTTAACTAGCATATTAGATTAAACATAAGATTTTATAAAAAAATTTAGTGTTTAAAACATGTTATGATTGAGGCATTTCTAGGCCTCATCAAGGAGCGCTTCAGTCAATATGTGACGGGTTGATTAGGCCATGATATAAGGGATTGACTCTCCATTATCTGGATTAGACTTGTGTCTCTAAAAAGAGACCTAGCTAGGGGTAGACATTGATGCGATACCTCCCCTTTCATTAATAAGCATGGAGAACCAGTGAAAGGGCATTCCTCTTCTTTGTGGGGTGACTCGATATGGGTGGGAGCGATAGATGAGTCCTCGAGATGTTTAGATAAAATGTGGGTGGAGGGAGGCGAGGTCAAAATAGTGGTATCCAAATGAGTCTTGGTCAGGGCTTGAAGGGTATCGGGCCTTGCAGAGGATAGGCCACGATGGGACTACTCAAGTATGACTGGTGAAACCTCATTTTTACCGGTGTGGGGCTCAGTGAGAGAGGGAATGACAAGTGTATTGGGAGCTAATGGAATATTGGTGAGGATGGATGAGGCAGTAGGTGTTAAGGATGCCATGAACATTGACTTGATAGTATGTGAGGGGGCAAAAAATGTACCTATGGGATTCGCCTAAGCCGGTGAGTCAAAGACATGGTCTATCCATTGATCAACTACAAATGTGGATATATCATCCTTCTCTGTAGTAGTCTCTAAGACCTTGCTCTTCTTGGGCAGTGAAGTGGTATCTGGATGTGGAGCTACCTCTTTCTTAGGTGTAGGCCCTTGCTCTTTAGGCCTTTTTGACCTCTTTATCTTAAGAGGTGTGATTTCTTCCTCTTGGGTGATAGGTGTCAAACTAATAGAACTCTTTTGGTCATTAAGAGGCTTCACAGTCACCTTGACAGCCTTTTTCTTTTGAAGCATGGGGGAAACTTCTATCGAGGAAGTTTTCTTTGTCTGGGTCATGTGCATGGGTACTTCTCATTTGGATGATGCGGCCTTAGCATGTTACTTCTTAGTCGTTTTATGCATTATGGGCTCCTCAAACCTCTCTTCTCATGACTGTTGACTGGATCTCTCACCACTCATTTGTAACTACTTAGGTGGGACCTGCGCCTTTTGTAGATGAAGGCCTAGGGGCATGATGTGATGAAACACCATCGGTCACCATGTGGCGTGATGTTTGTTGTAGAGGTTGGAAAAGGTATCATCGCCTTTTATGTCCTTCATGGATTTGTCTTTTATGGTCCTGATATGCATTTTCCACCACTCTTCTATTTTGTCCAGTATCCAACCCCTCCTCTATAGTCTTACCTCTAATATCTTGTATACATATGTATTCGGCCTATGTCCTATATTTTTACCAGGGTCAAACTTGATCTCTATGTAGTACAAGTCATGCCAAGGTGGGCAAGACTACATTTCCTCGATATACCACTCCAGATATTCATCTTGGTAATTGCATTCTTCAATAATCCCTAATTGAGGATAGACGTGAAACTCCTGGTGAGATGTAAAATATTTTATGATATCCAAGGGGTCATATTTCCACTTTTGTGGTAGCTCCACCAAGCCAAAACTTGAGAGCGTGGCATGCAAGTACTGATGTTGTCTATTGGTGTCAACTTCGATCCCTGCCTAGGTGATGGGATATTCAAATAGGTGGCATTTTCTCCTTACCTAACCATATTTTGCATCTGTATAATCCATCTACCAAGACACATCTAGGCTGAACTAATATTCTGATGCATAATAGGGCAGCAAGAAAGGTTTTCCCATGAAGCCAAAAACCCTTATCACAAGTCCCTACGTAAGGCGAAAAGTGTCGCCATAATTCTGATCACTGAATTGGTCCCTCAATGCTTGCAGGACATACGGACATGAGCCATGAAGGAGAGTGAGAGCTGGACCCAAGAATGATATTGAATTGATAGTATTATTCCTCCTTCCATAGAACTCTGGTCCACTCATAGACCGGTAGTTGTGCACCTTTGTCATCCTTGCGTTGTATAGGGAGTGATCATAGGCGATTGTGTATATGAAATAAAAATAACTAGGCCAAGGTCGAGCAGTACCTAAAACCATCTCACACTGGTCTTATACTCATGCAGCTGCTAGTGCATTCCTCGAGTGACGCAATATGCCCAATTAAAGAAAATTTGCTTGGTCTTATCTGTCATCTCATTTGGGTAATAGAACTCTCCTCTCAGAATACACTCAATGGGGGAAATCTAGTATGGGAGGACTGTCGCATCCGAGCCAAGACCTAAGACCCAAGCCAACATAGTGTATATGCTAGTGCTCTTGAATTCGCTCAAAGGCCTTCCTTGTTTTGGCCATTGCCACGACGAAATAGGCTCATGAAGTTGAGAGCTCATAAAGTCCCGCATCCTTTGGTTATCTAAATACCTATCCATCTGCTTTCTCAAGTTGATGCCTTTAACAATATAGTCTTCCTTATTCAATTGTATTCCCGATACAAAGGCCACTTTAATGGTATTAGAGTAGAGTGAAAAAAAGACATTACCCTGGTGGTCGCATACTTACCTTGTGTTTAACCTGTAGTATTTGGCAATCATCACTATTAGCTCGGGGTAGTGATGTACCTTCGGGTATAAGAACCAATATATATTAGACGAGTACACCGTAGAATAAGGATTTAAAGGAGAAAACTTATTCCACCGTTTATCAATTGTCTGTCTTATCTGGATTGTACTCTGGGAGTAAATACCATCTCTGAGCTTGACCTAACTATCAGAGGATGGAGGAGGAATTAGCTTCAGCTTTGCGACTCATGGCTTCTTTTCTTCTCCTACCTTAGCCAACTTAGATTTCCCTTTATCTTTCTATTCTTTTTTCTGCCCACTCATAGGTGTGCCTGACGTCGTTGGAACTTCTACTATAGCTTTTTGCTATCCTTCTTTCTTTCCCATGGTACTAGTATAATCTAGTCCAGAGTGCGTTGGAATTTGACTGACCAAGTGCCCTTGTGAGAGTGTTATTTTATATGGATAGTTCGAGGTAGAAGCTTTAATAGGTGGCATACATGAGTACTTTAAATTTAATGCGAGGAGCACGGGGTTGGTAGGAGTTGATATTGAGCTAGGGTGGCCATGCACACGATCTCTCTTGGGAGTGTAAACATTTAAACCTTTGCTACCTTAGAATGTCCACATTTTAATAAGTACTTATGGAACACATCCAAATTTTTCCCCTTTTGGCATGCTTTTCTATGCCGCTAGCTCGAGAAATAGGGCCCACTTTATAATTTCATGCTTTCCTCCATATTGCTAAAATTTTGAGTGATTTTGGGCTTGGGCTCTCATGGCGAGCGAAGGTGAGACTTTTTCCACTCAAAAAAAATGTTTGACCTTTTCCCTTACCCATTGTCGTTTTGACGTGTGTGCTTTGGGTAAAGTGGGGCTTGGCAAGCGAAAGCGAGCAACCCACACTTGAAAAAATTCTAGCCCCTTTCATATTCCTTGCAATGCCTATATTGAACTCCCACTATCACTAAACAGTAGAAGCGACTTCGATCATATTCAAAAACTTGGGCGCTTTTGATACCTTTATGCCTAAAAGCACTCAGGCATTTTTTCTTGATATCGCTCAAAAATTTTGAGCGTGCCCAAGAATGCTAAAAAGTTGAATGACCTCGAGATTATTTATTAAAAGCGAGTGAGGATGGGATTTTGCATATAACTTCTTTCAATTTACCCACTCCTGTCGTCACTGAAACTTTGGAGCGCTCTTGGGGATTTACACACTTAGTGAGAGAAAGTGAGACCGCCCACACTTAGCAGATTTTTGGGCCTCCTTTACTCGTTCCCCTCTATGCTCTGAATCACTCAAACCTCGAAAGCGCTTCTGGGATTGCTTAAAATATGAGCGATCTTAGGCCTTTTAACTTGGGAAACTTTCTTTTGTTTGTCCCTAATTTAGCCATAGCTTGGAAGGGATTCCTGTTTTCACCCAAAAGGCAAAGCGACTTCAGGGCATTGAAAAATTCAATACTGATGGAGCCTCTATAAGGAACCTTGGAAAAGCTAGTGTGGGAGGAATTGGTAGTCTTTTAGATGGCTCCCTAGTTTTTACTTTTTCTAATAATTTAGGTATTCTATCCAATAACCTTGCTGAGGGGTATGGTATCCTTAGAGGCCTTCAAGAGGCTACTAAGGTTGTATGGGAAAAGGTGCTAGTTGAGTCTAACTCTCAACTCATGATTAATATTTTGAAGAATCCTAAGAATCATAAGGTTGATCGGAGAATAAAAAAAATTATTAAGAATATTTAGTTAATCTAGATGGGATTTTTGAAAGTTGATTAAAATCATGTGGTCAAAAATTAGAACAAGAGTGTTGATGCTTTAGCTAATTAGACTTTCCACAAATGTGATCTTACTTGCTATGGCCACCCTCCTATATGGTGGCCTTTGCAAATAAGGGAAGCTCTTCTTTCCATCATTTCTTTGGATGGCTCTAGTTCTAGAGGTACCTAGTTTCTTCTTGCTTTATTTTTGCTTCTCTTTGGTTCGGTAAGGGTATTTTAGTTCCCTATATCAAAATAATATTCTTTTTGTTTCCTTTGTTTATTATTGCCTTAAAAGTATTTTGGTCTAGAAAGGTCATTGTTGTGTTTTATTTTTTATTTTTTAGTTTTTTGAGGTGTGTATGTGTGTGTTTTTTTGTTTTGTTTTGTTTTTTTTTTTGTGTTTTTTGTTGTTCTTGTTTTTTTTTGTTTTATGTTTTTTGTTGTAGCTCTTGTGTTTTTGTTGTTCTTGATCTTGTTTTTTTGTATATTTGTGTTAATTGATGTGTGAGTGTTTTCTATGTTTTTGTTTTTGTTTGTTGTCTATTGTTGGTTGTTTTTTATTTTTTTTAGGTTTTGGTTGTTTTTGTTTTCATGTTTTTGTTGGTTGTGTCTTTGTAGTGTTCTATTATTTTTTGTTATGTTTGTGTTTTGTTATGTTGTTCTTGTATTTTTTTGTGGTTTGTGTTGTATTTTTTTATATATCTTATTGTGTGTGTGTTTGGTTGTGCTTTATATTTTTGACACACTCAAGGAGAATTGTTTTTTAATATTTTTATGTGTTTGTGTTTATGTGTTCTTATTTTTTGTTATTTTAGGTTTACTCCTTGAGTATGTCAAAGGTGGTAGGCTAGGTGTAAGCCCTGGGTGATTTTTATAAAAGAGATACCCCTGCCTCCTTGGGTATTATCCGAAAGTGGTATCCCTTCTAGGATGTTTTCCACACAAAAATAAAAAGTTGGTGATACGTTCATCAAAGAATATTTTCAAAGGCTTCACCCTCCTAGACAAGCTACTCAATTCAAGGTCATTCAAGACAATGGAATAAGGCTAACCTCTCTTCCTGATATGGTTGATACTTTTGTCAAGCACTATACTAATATTTTTGCCACTCAAGCTTGTTATAAATAGAGTCTATTCCATAATTTGGGTTATGTAAATTGTATCTTCCAAGATACATACTTAGATTACTTTATGTGTAAGCTATCTAGTTACTTCTTGCAATGTAATAAATGCACAAGTGTCAATGTACAAGTTGTACATGTGCAAGTTATCCCTTGCATAACTAGATAGAGTGTTGGTCAATTATCCTATTTTACCTATATAAATATGGCTTCATAGATAGATAGATATAGACTTGGGGGACATAGTCATATAGTGTAGCATAGTGGATAGTACAATTTTGTGTACCTTATCATTCATTGGTTATGGATACAATGTAGTCAAGTAGATTTATTAATGGAGTGTTCATTTCCTCCATAGATACCTTGTAATATTTTATGTGATTTCTATTTACAACATATTTGAGTCATCTAGCAGAGTTACTTTCTTTTATATTATTTTGCATCTTGTGATTGTTATCTTCCAATGCTCATTCATAAAAATATAATAGTGGTATCAGATCCACGGTGGATCTAGTCTATGTAGGTCAATAGGGAAACCACCATTATCATTTAGCCTGAGTGTTTTGTCAAATTGATGCACCGTTGGACCAGTCGTTGTCAAAATATCTTAGAAGAATCTAAGTGGTATCCCTTCTAGGATGTTTTCCACACAAAAATAAAAAGTTGGTGATAGGTTCATCAAAGAATATTTTCAAAGGCTTCACCCTCCTAGACAAGCTACTCAATTCAAGGTAATTCAAGACAATGGAATAAGGCTAACCTCTCTTCCTGATATGGTTGATACTTTTGTCAAGCAATATACTAATATTTTTGCCACTCAAGCTTGTTATAAATAGAGTCTATTCCATAATTTGGGTTATGTAAATTGTATCTTCCAAGATACATACTTAGATTACTTTATGTGTAAGCTATCTAGTTACTTCATGCAATGTAATAAATGCACGAGTGTCAATGTGCAAGTTGTACATGTGCAAGTTATCCCTTGCATAGCTAGATAGAGTGTTGGTAAATTATCCTATTTTACCTATATAAATATGGCTTCATAGATAGATAGATATAGACTCGGGGGACATAGTCATATAGTGTAGCTTAGTGGATAGTACAATTTTGTGTACCTTATCATTCATTGGTTATGGATACAATGTAGTCCAGTAGATTTATTAATGGAGTGTTCATTTCCTCCATAGATACCTTGTAATATTTTATGTGATTTCTATTTACAACATATTTGAGTCATCTAGCAGAGTTACTTTCTTTTATATTATTCTGCATCTTGTGATTGTTATCTTCCAATGCTCATTCATCAAAATCTAATAGTGGTATCAGATCCACGGTAGATCTAGTCTATGTAGGTCAATAAGGAAACCACCATTATCATTTAGCCTGAGTGTTTTGTCAAATTGATGCACCGCTGGACCAGTCGTTGTCAAAATATCTCAGAAGAATCTAGGTGGTAGATTTAGGGAGAGTCACAAAGTTAGAACTAAAATAAATCTCAATTTTAGAAAATACTGTGATCATTTTTGTCTAGAGTCTTTTCCATAGAGTTGTTAGGAAAAATCATGAAGACTATGATTCAACATTCAATCCACTAGATTGACAAATCATCTAGTGAAGATCATCCAAGTTATCTGAAATTTGCTAACTAGTGCCTAAATTTTCTTTGTTATAGAAACTTAATTATTAGAGGATTTGGACTCATCCTACAATAGAAATCTAGGAGACTCCAAATTCATTGCTCGATGATTAACATGCCCTATATTGTAGAGATTAGTTCATTATGTAAAAGGAGAATACTGTGGAAGAAGACTTCTAGTGAAGGATCATGGTGAATATAGAAAATTGAATATTTCCATTGCTAGATTGCATAATTCCACAATTGAATAATAGGCCATAGGGACCTTGATACAGAAAGATCATAGAAACCTTGAATAAGAAGCCATAAAAGTCTTGATACTAAAAATGCTATAGAAGCCTTACTACTAATGTCTTTGTTGTAGGGACAAAAGATTTAGTAAGTTAGAAAAATTCCTACAAGAAACTTAGGAAGAGTGTCTTCTTCAAAATAAACTCAACCCTAAAGCAAAAGCGAAGATATCAAGAGAAGATCTCATTGAAGAACTTCTAGTCTTGGAAGAAGAAGAAGAAGGACTAAGAGAATCTTGCTTGAAGCCAAAAGTAGCAGAATCAGAATATTCAGAAGATCTCACCACCAATGCTTCCAAGAGCATAAGGTTGAAGAGAAGGTATCAAGGAAGACCATCAAAATCTTCCAGATCAAAGACCTTTGGAAGGTCTCATCGAGCATATATAAAAGGCTAGGAGAGCCTTACTGAAGATCAAGAAATTTCTTTGAAGAACTCATTAAAGAAATCCAATACCAAGGTGAATTACCTGATAGTGAAGGACTTGGGATAATTTTCACCATCCGAAAACAAGCCCAAGAGGAGAATTTGGTAAGGAGTGTTGAATCCATGAAGAAGAATTTGACAAGAAGTACCAAATCCTAGAAGAATACCTTGCTTGAAGTCTAAATCCGATAAGAATACTTGACGACAAAAGAAGCTCACCAAATCTTGAATATTTGAATATTACCTCTCATTGCAAGAAGATACCACTTTAGAGACATAAACTTCTCCAAATATATAGCGGAAGGAGGATAACGGAGGATAACACGAGAGGAGAACAAGCCACCAAATCCTAGGCTCGTGAAAGAAAGTTCAAGATCATCATTTGGTGGAGTTATTCAAGACATCCTACTAGAAGCAGCAACTTGGTGATTTTAGACACCAAGATCTCAATACAGATGGATCCTCTAGGGGGAACCTTGGAAAATCTAGTGTAGGAGGAATTGGTAGATTTTTAGATGGCTCCTTGGTTTTCACTTTTACTAAGAATCTGGGTATCATTTCCAATAACCTTGCTGAGGTGTATGGTATCCTTAGAGGCCTTCAAGAGGCTACTAAGGTTGGATGGGAAAAGGTGTTGGTTGAATCTGACTCCCAACTCATGATTAATATTTTTAAGACTCCTAATAATCATAAGGTTTATTGGAGAATAAAAAGAATTATTGAGAAGATCCAATTAATCCTAATGGGATTTTTGAAAGTGGATTACAATCACATGGTCAGATAATAGAATGAGAGTGTTGATGCTTTAGCTAATTGGACATTAGACAAAGGTGATATTACTTGCTATGGCCACCCTCCTAGGTGGTGGACTTCACAAATAAAAGCTTTACTTTTTATCCTTCTTTGGATGTTTCTAGTACTAGAGGTACCTAGTTCATTTTTGCATTATTTGTTCTCTTTGGTTGGGTCAGGGTATTTTAGTTCCCTAGCTTAGAGATCTCTTTCTTATGTTTCCTCTGTTGTATCTTGCCTAAAAATTCTTTTGGCCTAGAAAGGTTGTAGTTGTGTTTTGTCTTTTTTAGTTTTCCTTTATTTATTAGTTTTTTGAGGGGTGTGTATTTTTTTTGTACTATTTTTTTATGTTATTTTAGTTGTTTTTTCATGTTTTGTGGTTTTAATGTTTTTGTGTTTTTGTTTTTTTGTGTTTTTCATGTTTTTTTATTTTTTTGTTTGTGTTTTTATTTTTTTAAGTGTTTGTGTGTTTTTTGTTGGTTTATGGTTTTCTTATGTGTTTTGTAAATTGTGTTTTGTGTTTTGTTGTTATTTTTTATTTTATTTATTTATTTATTTGTTTTTTAATTTTTATGCTTTTATGTTGTTTTTTCTTGTTTTGTGGTTTTTTTTTTTTTTATGTTGTGTTTTTTGTGTGTGTTTGTGTTTTTGTGTTTGTTTGTTATTTTTTTGTTTTTTTAGGCATGCTCGTTGAGTGTGCTAAAGGGGGCATGCCAGGTGTGAACCGTGGGTATTTTTGGTAGAATAGATACCTCTACCTCCTTGGGACTTACCCAAAAGTGGCATCCCATTTGGGATGTTTTCCATAAAAAAATAGGCCTCTTATGTACCCTTTCTGTGGCACTTGAGTTGACAATTCTGGATGGGCCAAGTGTGGTATAGTTGAGTGAGAAATGGTTGAGTTGTTCGTCGATGCTGGAGAGTATGATTATGGTAATACGTCCTTCTATGGAGCTTTAAATACTTATTTCTCCCTTTCTTCCATGCTATGCTAGAAATGGTTTCACTATGATATTTCCTCCTTTTTTTATTGCAATTTGCTCTCCTATTTACCCTGTTCTTGCTTTGAAAGTAGACTTCATTTATTGGAGGTCAAGAGTAGCCAAGTATATTTTTTATGTCTTGAGAGTGTTATCACTTGTGTAACACCAATATCTTCTTCTAATGCTTTTGCATTGCACATTATACATTTGTAATATATGAGGATTTGCTCTAGTGCTTGTAACTCCCCTTCGATGGTCTCTTGAGAATTAGAAAATGAGAGGTGCTAGATAATATTATGCTAAGTGGCATTTAATATTCTTGCATGATACTTTTGACATAACACCTTCAAGAAGTATATTGCAACTCCTTTGATTATATTCCTCCATAGCTTACCTTATTTTCTTGGATAGCAAGAAACCTATTCTTCTACGAGTGGATTCATGAGGTATATTGGAGCTTCGATCATGGATGATAGTGCTTTATTTTGTGGATGTTACTCCCAACATAGCATATATCCTTCTCATTTTGCTTCTTGTATTTAATGTGCTCCCTATTATGCTGAATGTTATCCTTGTTAGAAGTGGAATATTTATGCTCTTTCTTCATGGATGAGCTCTCTTTTATCTACGTAAATAAGCCGCATATTTTTTTCTTAGCCCTTGATAAGATTTATTTAGTTTAAGGAAATAAATTTTATGATCTTCCTTTGTCTTACAGGTTTATCCACGGAGAGTATTCCCTTTTAATGGTTAAAAAGCATTAATATTTCAACCCTTATTTGGTTGTTATTTACTATACCTATTGTGCCTTTTGAGGCACCTTCCAATCTACTCCTTTTCATGAATATGATGTATTGTATAAGTATAATACTATGTAACCTTTACATGTATATAAAACCCTTCTTTATTGCACCTTTTCTTGCACTCTTTTGCAGGCTTGAGATTTTGATTTTCTAGCAGATTTTATGAGTGCATTATAAGGGTTTTGAGGATGTCTCTTTGTGTAAGGAACCTAATATTGAAATAAATCTCACACATACAAAATACTAAAATATAACTGAAATATATGCAATAATAGTATAACACTATACAGAAAGTAATTGTAGAATTGAAACAATCTCAAAAATAACTCTAAATTGGAGGCCTCTTCAAGGGGGCAACCTCCTTCAATATTTCATTAGTTTGTAAAAAGATACATTCGTATATGGCTTCATGATTTTTAAATAGAAATATACATGCAATCCTACCAACATAGCTTAGATGCAAAATGCCACTTGGCTTACATCAGTTACAATCTTGATAATGGTTATATGCAATGACACCATCGGTTACAATATTGATAATAGTTACATGAAATAGCACCACTTGGCTAGGTGCCTTATTTAGAACATACATTATGAGAAATTACAAAATATAATTATAATATAGTCCCCCCCACATTGGAAGTGGGTTATTACATGATAATGAGAATTACAAAGTAATGTCCTAACATGTCCTTCCCTTTCAAAAAGCTTTGTCCTCAAAGATGAAGATGATGAAAATAGGTTTGGAATTGATGGAGAGACTCCCATGTAGCATCTTTTGGATGGATTACATGCCACTAAACAAGGACTTAAATAATGTTATAGTTGTGAAGAGTGTTATTTCAATAGTCCAACAACTATTTGGGTTCAAGCAAGATAGAACATTCTTCATCTAACTCTGGAAGTGCATATTGAACCTGTACCTGATTGCCCACCACATTTTTGATATAGGAAACATAAAAAATAGGATGGAGCTCAGTTGTAGGTGGAAGGGCCAACTTGTAGGTTGTCACACCAATCTGTTGTAACACTTGATAGGGGCCATAGTATTTTGCAGTAAGTTTCTAGCATTTGCAAAGCTAGAGGGATAACTGTTTATACGACTACAAGTGAAGGAAAACCATATCACCCATAGAAAAAATATTCTCAAGATGGTGTTCATCAACATGTTGGCACAACCGATTCTAGGCCGCATCTAAATTCATCTTTGATTGACGGAGGATATCAACATGTTTACTGAGAGTAGTTTCGATTGCAAGGACCTTGGAGCTACCTGGAATGTAGGAGGAAGGTATGGGTGGAGGGCACCCATAAAATACCTCAAAAGGGGTAACCTTGGTTGTAGTGTGATAGGAAGTGTTGTACCACCACTTGGCCAAGGGAAGCCATTTTACCCAGTATGTAGGATAATCAAAGGAAAAGCAATGAAGGTAGATTTTCAAATATTTATTGGCAATCTCCATCTAGCCATCTGTTTATGGATGATAACCTGAAATCATTTTGAGTTGAGTTCCCTAAAACTTAAAATAATTCTTGCCATAAGTGACTAGTAAAGGTTGGGTCATGATTAGACACAATGGAGGAGGGTAGACCATGAAGGTGAAATATAGAATCAAGGAAAATTTGGGTGACAGTGAATGTTGTGTAAGGATGGGATAGGGAACAAAAGTGAGCATATTTTGAAATATGATTCACTACCATGAAAATAAAATATTTGCCTCTAGACTTAGGTAAGTCTTCAATAAAATCCATAGAAATATCGATCCAAACTTGGTCAGGAATGGGCAAGGGTTGAAGAGTGCCTAAAGAATGCATTATTTCACCTTTCATATGTTGATAGGTATCACAAGTTACCAAAAAATATTGAATGTCATTTTTCATACCCTTCCAAAAAAATTGTGCTTAAGTCGTTCATATGTTTTGATAAATATTGAATGGCCAACAGATGGGCAACATACAATTATTTTATGAGTTCTCACAATGGAGACTTCTGGGAAACAACAAGGTGTTGGTGGTAATGTAAATCTTGGTCATCCCAAGTGTAGCCTGGACATGAAGTAGGTTCAGTTTGTATGGAAGCAACCAAAGTCTACAATTAATAGTATTGAAGTACCTCTTGATGCAAGGAATTGATCCATTAGGAAACCAATAATGAAATGACATACAACATACTAAGAGCCTCAAATTGATAAGAGAGAGAATTGACCATAATATTCTCCTTGTCCTCTTATAGGTGATATCATAATCATATCCCATGAGTTTAGAGATCCATTTTTGTTGTTCATGGGTGGCAACCCGTTGCTCCAAAAAGTATTTGATAATTTGATGGTCTATTTTAATGGATAAATGACACTCAATGAGATACGGTCGCCAATGGGTTACAATATGCAAAATGGTCATCATATCCTTGGCATAAGTATATTTTCCCAAATTATGACTGGTGAGAACTTTACTAATAAAATCCAAGGATCTTCCTTCTTGCATCAACATTGCACCAATACCACGACCTAAAGGATCACTTTCAATGATAAATAGTTTGGAGAAATTTGGCATGGCCAAAATAGGGTTAGTGGTCATAACATGCTTCAATTCAAGAAAATCTTGTTCAATGGGTCTCGTACAAGTAAAAGAGAATTTTTTTAATACATAAGTGAGAGGAGCTACAATTTTACCATAGTTACGAATAAATTTACAGTAATAACCTATAAGCCCTAAAAATCCCCTAAGACCTTTCATAGTGTGAGGTTGCGGTTATTCTTGAACCACTTGGATCTTCTTGGGGTCAACTTTTATTTCCTCTTTAGTGATAATGTGTTCCAAATATTTCACTTCTATCAACCCAAAATAACACTTGTAATGCTTAGCATAGATTTGATGTTGTTCCAACAGCCAGAGAGTCTAATTCACATGAATAAGATGTTCTTTCCATGAGCGACTATACACCAGAATGTCATCAATGTGACTAGGATGAACTTTTGAAGGAATGGATGAAAAATGTTGTTCATGAGGTTTTGGAAAGTGGAAGGAGCATTAGTCATGATGAATGGCATTATCAAAAACTCATAGTGACCTTCATGAGTACAGAAAGTAGTCTTGGGAATATCCTCATCCTTGAGCCAAATTTGATGGTACCCCGAGTGAAGGTCAAGTTTGGAAAAATACAGTCCCATGAAGTTCATCCAGTAATTCATCCACCACGAGGATAGGAAACTTATCCTTGATGGTGATTTTGTTGAGCTCTCAATAATTAATACACAACCACTAGGACCCATATTTCTTATGCACCAATAAAACTAGAGAAGAGTAAGGACTGTTGCTTGGTCGAATGACACCAACTTTTAACAATTCTTGTACTAACATCTCAATTTCTAACTTAAGAGCATGAGGATACCGATATGGGTATATGTTGGGTAGTGCATGGCCAAGTAAAAAGGGAATAACATGGTCATGAAAGTAGCAAGGCGGTAATTATATTCTATTAGTAAAAATAGAGTTGTGCTTGGACAAAATGAGGTGTAGATGTTCAAGAATAGCATCCTCCGCTAAAGGATGAGGCTGGATTGCAAAAATTTGAGCTATGACATCCTGAGATGATTTTTTTAACAACTTCTCTATCTGACTATAACTAATAATTTGTGAAGGTCTTGGTTTAAAACCATGGAGAGTGTAGGATTGTCCATTCTGTGAAAAGCACATCCAAAGCTCAGAAGAGTGCTAGGATATTTCTCCTAATGTGCCCAACCATTGAGCTCCCAAAACAATATCACATCCCCCTAGTTGAAGTGTAAACATATCATGTTTGAGCTCATAGTCCCCAATATTGACCTTAACATTATGACATTTACCTCTGCAAGATAAGATCCCACCATTTGCTACAATAACATTAAAGGAATTACATGAATGTACATAACAATTGGCCTGTTGGGAAATGCAGGGAGCAATAAAATTATCTATACTACAAGAATCAATCAAGATGGTAAGATGCAGGCCCTTGAAATACCCTACAACTTTCATTGTTTGGGGAGTATTAATGTCAGTAAGAGCATGAATAGAAATCTCAACCTATGGTTCATATTGGTTGTCTATCACTGTATTGGATGGTTCCTCAACTGATGATGTGTTATCATCACTGTGGTCACTGGTTTCAAGCTCATATGCATCTATGAGGAATAAATTATTTTGGGTGCACCTATACCCATGAGAAAAAATTTCATCACAATTGTAACACAACCCTTGGGCGTGTCGTGCATCCATTTTAGTAGTGGTTAGACATTTGGGTGCAACAGTGATTGCAACAAGTTTTTGTTCATTCTAATTTTGAAATCTAGGAGTAAAAGAGGTTTTAGCTTGTGGAAATTTAGATATCTGCCTTTGAGCTGTAAATTTGGATTTAGCCAAATGAACCAACTTGATAGCCTCCATAATGGATTGCGGTTTGAACATAGTAACCTCAGCTTGGAGATCCTCCCTCAAACCACTAAAAAAAAAAACTCATAAATAACCCTTCATTCATTATCATGGTTTTGTCGGCTAATTTCTCAAATTGTATTTGATAATATCTAACTGTCGAAGTTTGTTTCAACTTTGTCAATTGTCCAATAAAATCATCATACCCACTAGGGCCAAAGCGAATGAGTAATTGAGACTCAAATTCTTCCCATGAAGGATTAGGGTGAGTTTTTCACAACCATTGGTACCATTGGAAAGCTTTATATTCCAAGTTGAAAGAAGTTATTTGAACTTTGTGCCATATGGGTACATCATGGAGGTTAAAGTATTGAGCAACACGACATAACCACCCATGCACATTATTTTCATTGAACTTAGGAAAGTCTAATTTTGGCATCTTATAGGTAGAAGCACGATCATAGTGAAATTAAGTCATATGATGTCCTTCCTTTACCTTTTTTATAATATGAGTGTTTAGTATGGTTCTCAGGCTGACTGGGACCACCAGCCAATTTGGATTCAACTTCTACAAAAAAAAAATCTAGGCGGTCTCTGGCATTAGTGTGATCATTTCTAAGAATTTGAAGCTCTGTTATCACATATTTATTGGATATTTTCATATCACTAAGGGAGCTTTCAAATATAACAATCAGTGAGTTGATCGAATCTGCCTCTTTCTATTGTTCCCGAGTACCACTAGCCATTCTGGATAGTCTTGAACCTTTGTAACTAAATTACTAAAAAATAGAAGTGTGGGTTTAGGGGTTACTAATTTTAGTAAGGAGGCCAAAAAAGTGCTTGGGTGTGATATATCAAAATTATTAGTGTGATGAGATGAATACAATGGGCTAGGACTCAAAAAAATTGTTTTCGAGATCAAATTTTGTATTTGTGGAATATCTGTCCAAAGAGGAGTCATGAAAAATGATGAATCTAAGGAATTTTGAGAAAAAAATGAGTTAAGACTTGAGAATTCTATGAGAGGTTCATGAGGGGCTAATTAAGATAACATAACAAATTTGAGGATTTTGGGGGGTTTATAGGGTTGTTTATGACTATTTTAGGGCAATTTTCCCCCATTTTTGGTTTTAAAAATACTCAAAATAGAGTAAATATAAACCACTATAACTTCTTCATTATATCTCTGATTTGTATGATTTTTTATTTTTTGAGTGTAGAATCAAAAGTATCAAAATAAATTTTTTTGGGATACAGTTCAAAGTTGGAAACTGGATCAACTGTCTTTGATCTATGCGTTCTATAAAATGACCACTCTATTACTGTCATTTCACCTATATTATAGAAACTAAAACTAACGGTTTTGTTTCTAACCCTGACCGCCTATATTTTTTTACTGGTATAGTACAGTCCTTGACTTGGTTGTTCCTGTCACTGATTTTATTGGTATTGAAATATTTCATACTACTATAGACAATTGTAGACTCTATCCTCACTATTGGTGCATGCAAAGTGTGTTCTTCTATGAAAGGGAAGTCTTTATCTATATGCTCACTTTTTGGGATCAAGAAAGCAAGTTCAATAGAACAAGGATAGGTGAATATTTTGCAATTTGAATTTTTTACAGGACCAGGGTATGCTAGGTATAGGAGGATGTAACACCCATAAACCCTTTGTTATACTGTAGTGACGAACAATAGTGCTCGGACCAATATTTTAGGCCACTAATCAAGGAGGATTCCACACATACCCTTGAGTACACTATCTACCTCTCTAACAATACAGGAGGGTAATCATTTGAGATGCTATATCCCGTGGACTATGGATGATACAAGGCCGAAAATCTTCCTATTGGATAAAATTTTATTCACCCTAGAATGGCCTCCCAATACACCCAAAGATACATGGGAGCTCGATTCCATGCACGAGTTCTATTTGAGGCCTGGGTATTGGAGCATGATCGCCTCTCACTTCACTAGATGCTTTATGGGATATCTAGCTTAGCCAATAATGATAGATCCTTCGTGATATTCTAAAACCCCCGATATAGGGTTTCTAGCCTACCCAACTACAAAAAAAGGATTGTATTTTTTTGGGTTTTTGTAGATTTCTTTTTCATGGCTTATGAATAAATAAAAATAGAATGAAAACATAGAAAAATTATATCTAATAAGTTAAAATGGCTAAGCAATAATTATCATAGTCATAGAAGAACTCATCCCTATAAAGCACTTTAATACCACTTTTAAGGAACCTACTATTGGAATAAAACTCACACATATAATGAATTTATAGGGAAGTTCTCCTTCAGCAAGAGGAATGAGTGATTTGAGGTTTAGCGAGTGTGGCGGGAGTGAGGGTTTGAATTTTTTTGGTAGGAATTTCAGCCAAGGTGGTAGAGGTAGAGCAGGTATGGAAGGTGTAGGTGGGAACCTCGAGCATGGATCAAGCAAGGATCTAGAGGAAGGTGGTCAGGCTACGATAGATTTGAAGGTGATAATCACACAGGGGCTCGACCCTCCTTAGAAATACCCTGACAAAAAAGATACGAAGTACAATGTGGGGCCCAAGAAGTGGCTATCTTTTGCTGAGACACTTAGAGGAAAAATAAATGAGGTTCTCTCTTTCACCCCTAGTTCCAGTAAATAATAAAATTTTAGCCCCAACAATTTCCATGAGCACTTTTATTTTAATGGAAGAATTCTCCCTGGTAGGCAATTTTTTGGGAGATAGGCTGGATATGGAGACTATCAGGGCTTGGGCGATGGGTAAATGGTGACTGGTAGGCAACTTGGAGTTGGTAGCTCTAACTTGAGGGTTCTTCATTATCCATTTTAATAATATGGAGGATGCTAACCATATTTTAACAGGAGGTCCTTGGTTTCTAGGCAAAAGGATCCTTTTTCTCAGATGATGGGGTGAATATTTTGACCCTAAAAAACAAAATATTAACATTACCCCTATTTGGGTTCATCTCATGAGTCTACCTGCCCAGCTCTTCAATGAATATTGGTTGTAGGGCATAGCTAGAACTATAGGGGACCTGATCTCCATTGACCATGCAACCTTTGCCAGGACAAGGATGGCTCATGCATGAATCTACCGAAATGCTAATTTGAATAATGAATTGCCAAGGTTTGTGGAGCTAGAGTATGGAGAATACTATAGAAAAAATTTGGTAGAATACGAGAATAGACCGAAATTCTATGCAAAATTTAAAAATCAAGGATATCTATGCAATCAGTGCCCTAACATGGCAATGAATAGAGAAAAGCAAAAGTAGGGAATGCTAGACAGAGGAAAATTGAAGAGTTTCCCTGGCAGAGGCGATTTCAATCAAGCAAAATATGTCTACCAAAAAAGGAAAAGAGAGGGTGTAGGGTCTCAACAACACAAAGGAAAACAACAGGTTGCTGGCAACCAAAATACTCAGGTAAGTTCCAATCCTCTAGTTTCAAATAAATTTTCAATTCTATCCAATATGGGAGTAGGAGGATTATCAGAAGACATGGAAGCCTAGCACCTTCATGCTAACCTTTATGAATCTCTCGAATCCCCATCCAAGTCAAGATCCTCAAACCCTAATGCTAAAATTATTGTAAGCCCCGTGGGCATCACAAATTCAAACCCTAATGCATGATCTCTAGAATCCACATCCAAGTCAGGATCCTTAAACCCTAATGCTGAAAATACTTCAAATCTAGTGGGAATCCCAAAGCCAAACCCTAATTTTAAAGTACTTAGGAATAAATTTGAGGTATTAAAAAATAAAAAATCTCATCTCCATAACATCATCACTAGGATCCAAGTGAATCCTACTAAAGGGCCATCTCGCAGACCATGGGAATACAGGAAAAAAGGAGAATATTTGGATGTAGGGGTGGAGATATGTGAAAATTTTTAGACTGAGGAATATGGCAGTCTGGTTTTGCAATAAATTACCTCCCCTCAGTTTAGTCCTAAACAAACTAGGAGCACTGTGAAGTCTCCTATATATTTTAGCAGTGAAAAAATAAGAGGGAGAATATCAAATGCTAAGCATCAAAAAATTTAAACTAATAATGACATTGCCAATGGAAAATAGAGAATCTTGTTTCAACAGGTTATTCTGGCTTCTGAAGACAACAATTAGGAAAACCCCCTCAAGGGAGGGGGAGAGGAAGAAATCCCAAACAATATAAATGAAGTTCCTATCATGGAACGTGAGAGGCCTCAATGGCCTTCCCAAACACAGGGAAGTTAGTGCAATAAGAAATCAAGTGAATCCAACTATTATCATGTTGCAAGAAACAAAAACTGATGAGATTCAATAAAAAAATAGCAAAAAAATCTAGAATCAAGGGGATATGGTTTGCAAATTAGCCAGAGGAACATCTGGAGGCCTTATGACTTTGTGGGATCCCCGGATAGTAGAAGAAACCATTATTCAGAAATATGATAGGGTTCTTAGTGTTTTATTTAAGGAAATAAACAACAATAGGTCATGGATCATTTCAAATATTTATGCCCCGACTTCAATTCAAGGGAGAGCTCTATTGTGGGAGTACTTAGGAAATATGAGTGAAATCTTCCATAATGTCCCTTAGATTCTGGCTAGGGATTTTAACACTCCTCTTTACCCTTCAGACAAAATGGGTGGAAATGGACCACCTATCAGGAGCATGGATGAGTTCAATGACTTTGTGAACTCCAACATGTTGATGGATGTAAAACTTAGAGGAGCGAATTATACCTGGAGCAATCGGTAGATAGGGTGTCATCTCATTCAAGAAAGGCTTGATAGGTTTTTTCTATCAAAGGAGGATACAACTTTTTTTGGTGATTCTACCCTCCAAGCCCTTCCTAAAATTACCTCTGATCATAATCCCATTTCTTTGGATATACATAACTCTCTATCCTTCAAAAAACCTTTCAAATTTCAATCTATGTGGATCAAACATTCTAGTTTTAGAGATAGCTTAATTCGGTAGTGGCAGCAGCCTGTCAGGGGTAGTGAAGCTTTTAAACTTGCTGGCAAATTAAAGTTTGTTAAGGAAAATCTTAGAACTTGGAACAAAGAGGTCTTTGGGAACGTATTTGAAAATAAAAAATAGGTTGTTGAAAGTTTGAAGATAATTGATCAGAGGATCCAACATGGTGATGCTGATGAAACTACTAGGCAGGAGGAATGAACAAAAATAGCAGAGTTTCATAACATTTTGGCTTGTGAGGAAATATATTGGAGGCAAAAATCAAGGGCTCTTTGGTTGAAATATGGAGATTTAAATTCCAAGTTTTTTCACGTCACCACACTTAGAAATATAAGCAATAACAAGATAAAATTTTTAAAAAAAGTAGATGGTTCTATTACTCAAGACTTAACAGAAATAAGAAAGGAGGCAGTAACTTATTTCAATTCTATCCTTAGTCAGGAATCGCAATGCAATGAGGAGGCCAAATATATTCTCTTGCAATCCATTCCTAACATAATAAATGAGGATATAAACCTTAAGCTTATAGCTCCCTTTTTTGATGAGGAAATTAAGGAAGCCTTGTTTAGCATGGATCCAGACAAAGCCTCGAGATCCAACGACTTTCCCCTTTGTTTCTATCAATATTTTTGGGACATCGTAAGTGAGGATGTAATTTATACTGTCAAAGAATTCCAAGAAATCAATCATATCCCAAAATGTATCAACTCTACTTTTATTTCTCTAATTCCTAAGAAACAAACCCCTGAATCTATGGTTGACTTTAGGCCAATCAATTTGTGCAATGTTTCTTACAAGATCCTAACTAAAGCCATTGCAAATAGAATAAGAGTTATTCTACCTCGCATTATAAATCCATGCTAGGGAAGCTCTGTCCAGGGTAGGTCAATCTTGAATGGAATTATCGTAGTTCATGAAGCTTTGCACTCTGCTCATAAGACTAACAGGTTTGTTTTTGATCTCAAGCTTGATATGAACAAAGCATTTCATAGACTAAATTGAGACTTTTTGATTGCTGTCCTCCTTAAGTTTGGTTTTCACCACCAATGGTTTAATTTGATCAAAGAATGTATTTCTAAAGCATGGTTCTCGATTCTAGTTAATGGAAAAACTACTGGTTAATTTCAAAGTCGCAGAGGAATTCGGCAAGGGGACCCTATCAGCCCCATGTTATTCATCATTGTGGTAGAAGCTTTAGGCATAACCATAAAAAATGCTTGCAGTTCAAGGCTAATATCAGGAATCAAGACAACATCTCTCACTAGGGCTATTTCTCACCAACAATTTTTTTATGATACCCTTATATTAACTAAGGCATCAGTGGTTGAGGCTAAAAATATTAAATACATCCTACAACTCTACGAGGACGCTGCTGGTCAGAAAGTTAATTTCAATAAAAGCAAGTTATATTTCTTGAACACCCCCATTCAGAGGTAAGGAAGGATTGCAAAAATTTTAGGGTGTGATATAGCAAATCTCCCCACTTCGTATCTTGGTCTCCCTCTTTTCATTGGTTCTCCGAGAGAGTCAATGTGGGATAGGGTTATTGAAATAATTCAAAAAAAACTTTTTGGATGGAAAGGTCATATTCTATCTCAAGCAGGAAAGCTGACCCTCTCTAAGGCCTCTCTTCAGAGCATTTCACTCTATTTCCTCTCCATTTTCAAAGCCCCTATGAAGGTTTTCCAGAAAATTGAGAAAATCCAAAAAGAATTTTTATGGACTGGATCAGAGGAGAAAAAAATGATACACCTTGTAGGATGGACCAAAGTGTACAGACTTATGGAAAATGGGGGCTTAGGTCTGAGGAGAATTGCTCATATAAATTTAGCTTTACAAGCTAAGCAAGTGTGGTGTCTCATTTCTGGTGAAGAAAATGAGTGGACAACTATCATAAAACGAAAGTATATTCAAAATATGGAATTTCTAAGTGACTCAGTTCCAATCAGAGGTTTTGCTTTTTGGAAAGCAATTCTTAATTGTAATAAAATCATCCAAAAATTTTTAATATGGGTTTTAGGCAATGGTGAGAGGATAAATTTTTGGAATGACAGGTGGGCTAAGGACGAACCACTGAAACAATATCCTAACTTAGCCCGAATCAAAGATATCACAAAAGAACTCATTGGCAAAAAAGTCTCCGATTATATGGTTGAGGACAAAGGTAGAATGAAGTGGAAACAAATAAGAATTTAGGGATTTCAAGCAGAATAAAATGATCTTTGTAACATTCTCGGGAAATAGTTTATCCCCATGAAACCCAAGGAAGATCAAGTGACCTGGGCTCCTACAGAAAACGGGTAATTCACTGTTAAATCAGCTTACAAGCTTTTGCTTGATGACGAGGATTTTGTCCTCCAAAAGGACTTAGTTTGGATAAAAAAATTAATTCTACAATTGTAGTCTTTTCATGGTTGGTTATCCAAGGAAGAATTCTAACCATTGATAATATGATGTGTAAAGGTATTTGTATCACTAATCATTGTTATCTGTGCAAGGCTAATTGGGAGCCCATTTATCACATTTTCCTTGAGTGCCATTTTTACTTGACTATCCTAAGTGGGGTTTTTTAGGCCTTCAATATTTCATGGGTTAAACTAGCCACCGTACTTGATTTTTTCGTCTAGTGGCCTTACCCCTTTTCAAGCCAAATACTTAGATACATGTGGAAAATTTTTCTCAATCACTATCTTTTGTAGGTGTGGTTAGAAAGGAACCATAGAGTCTTTAATGAGTCTATCCATGATCATAAAACTATCATTGCCAGGATCCTATCCTTTGCCAATGAGAATGTGAACCTTATCCCTTTTTATAGTTGTAAACCTCATCTACAGGAGACCACAATTGCTCAATATTTAAGCTTAAACTTGTTAGATGAGTTTGTGCCTAGGGTATTCAACCCTAGAGACAATGTTAAGTGGTCTACACCTCCTACGAGTTGGTTTAAGCTTAATTTTGATGGAGCAGCTAAGGAAAATCCTAGCAAAGAAGACACTGGTGGTATTGTGTGAGATCATAATGGGAATATGATGCTTACATTTTTTGAATATTTGGGAACAAGTACGAACAACGAAGCTGAAGCTAGAGCTATGTGGAGAGGCCTTCAAATGACTCAAGACTTAGAAGGAAATTTGATCATAGAAGGAGACTCAATGCATGTTATAAATCTCATCAATAATTGGAAAACACCTCCTTGGAGGATTAAAACAATTGTTGAAGAGGCTAGGATCCTTTTCCAGGGAAGACAGGACAGAAAAGCCCAACATGTCTTTTGGGAAGCTAACAAAATTACTGATAAGCTGGCCAATTTGGGTGTCGATGGTGATGGACTTTTCAAATGGGAAAACGGTGTCCCAAGTGAAGTAGAGGAGCTTATTCAACAAGAATGCCAAGAATTATAGTCGAATTTACCAATAGGAAGGCACTGTAAGTTCGAAGGCTAGGAGTATTCCCGTATCTTTTTTGAATTGGACTCATAATAAAAATTATCTAAGCTGTCAGTCTTCATGGATGCTGCTTGGAAATACCACAAAGACTAATGGGGACAGTCACATGTCAGATAATATGTCTCCTAGTTGTTTTAGTAATTTGAGGTTGGTTGATAATCACAATGAAGGAAAGAAATGAAAATATAAGACTTCGAACCAAAGCCACGTGGACCACCAGATAGCCACCACCATAAATCTAGCCAGCAGGTTCACTTCTCCAAGGATGATTGCCCAAGATAGTATGTGGTACCAAAGCATATCATATACAAAATAAAGCAATTACCAAAGAATTATTAAGAGTAATTGTCAATACAGAGCTTGTGGGAGTTTTTTTTAGTACTCTGCTATGTGTTTCTGCAGCTTTTTGTTTCTCCATTGTCTCAAGGAAGGGATCCGTGTCTGTTTTTTTTTTGTAATTATGATGCATGTGTGTTTTCTTGGGGTATACCCAAAATTTTGTATGGGAAGTTTCTTTTTGATAACAGACTATGTGCCTTACCGGATGTAATGGCTTTGGCAGCATGTAGATTTTACATATATAGGATCCTTAGTAAGGATATGTTCATCAATAGCCCTAGGCTGATTTTTGTAAAAGATTTTGGGTCAACCTGTAAAACCCAGTATTAATGCTATAGTATCTTATCTGCCAAAAAAAAAATCACACATACAAAATACTAAAAGATAACTGAAATATATGCAATAATAGAATAACACCCTACAAAAAGTAATTGCATAATTGAAACAATCTCATAAATAACTCTGAATCACAAGCCTCTTCGAGGGTGCACCATCCTTCAATATTTAATTATCTTGCAAAAATATACATTCATATATGGCTTTATGTCTTTTAAAGATAAATCTACATGCAATCCTACCAACATGGCTTACATATGAAATGCCACTTGGCTTACATCGGTTACAATATTGATAATGGTTATATGCAATGACACCATCGATTACAATTTTGATAACAGTTACATGCAATGGCACCACTTGGCTAGGTGCCTTATTTTCCACATACATTATGAGGAATTACAAAATAACATTATAATAGAACCCCCCCCCTCTCCCCATGTTGGAAGTGGGTTATTACATAATAATGATAATTTTAATGTAACTTTAGGATGGGATCCTAACACTTTGGCTAGACTCCTTACCCTCTTTGCTTGGATATTTTATGATGAATCGAAGCCTTATAAATGTTGTAAAATAGAAGATTTATTTTAGTTGCACAAACCCCTTTAGTGCTTTGGATTTGAGACTCACAAAATCTCAATCTTTGAATCTTTTTTTTGTTAGCTTTTCTTTTCTTGTACTAACCAATTTTGATGGCTTCTATTATCCATTAAGAGTTGCAAATTTTTGTGCTTTAAGAGTGTCTTTAGACACTTGATGCAAACTAGATTTTGTACATTTTTCAATGCACAAAACTAATTTCTTTTGAGAGAAATAATAGTGCAAATGAATATAAAAAATTCTACTTTTTAATGCACTAAAAAATTACATCATATCACTCCAATCTACTCTCAATAAAATGCACTTAAATCAATTCACTACAACTAATTGTAACAAAAATAACAACACCAAACAAATACACAGACAAACACTTTAAAACGTAAAGAGTGATGTATCTTGTATTAACAGGGGAGCTTGAATCTCCCAATATTACAATAGATTCTTTTGAATTACCCCAAGTATTTGGGTGCAATGTTATAAAGTATAATGCAACTCAAGTGCTCAATATGACAATGGTGGTGCTCTCCAAACAAATAACTAGTGTTCCTCATCTTTTTAGCTACAACTTCAGAAGGGTGAGTGGGCTTCAAGTATCCAATGCAAGGACCACTCCAACTTTATCAGCTTCTACAAAGTACCTATTTCCTACACACATGAAAACCAAATGAGGTTTAGTAGCACCTACATATAAAAATAAAGAATATTGCTATAAAGTCCTGACTGGAGAAAACATGTAATGCAGAAAAAAAAAATTAAGGATGCCTTGCTGCAAAAATAAAATTTATTGATCTAATTCATTGTGTGCTTTTAGATCTAAGAAACTGCAAGCATACGATGAAGGTTGATAAAAAACACACGAGAGGTGGAAAAACCATGTAGATGTGATTTTGACTGTGAAACCATAGATGTGTAGTGTAAACTAAGTGGCGTATTGCTTCAAAAATGAGCCTTTGGACTTTGAATCTTGATTCTCCATGGGATGCATGCATAGTTTTAGTCTTATTCTAGTAGCCTAATGGTAAAAATTTTCAACCTCCTTGATTTGGTGGGGTGAAGGTTCCTTTATCGATTCCTTAGAGTTTTAGAGAAATAAGAGAGGTGGCAAGCCAAGATTTCCAAGTGGCAATTCTAGGCTACCAAATGGAGGGGGTAGTTAGAGTGGGTCACCCAAGGCGTCTCACTTAACTGGGGTGATATGGTTGCAAGTGGAGTGCTATGTGGAGGGTTTCCTATGTGAAGAGACAAGGGGACAAGGGTGTATGATATGTGGCAAGGGATGCTGGTGAGGTGGCTAGGACACATGTATAATGGTTAGATAGGGTATCCTAGGCTGATTTTCTAGATTTAATAAACCTAGAAAATAGGATAATGTGCAGGATTTCATACACCTATGTTTTAACTTAGGTATATAAATTTATTACAAAGGATTTGATGTGGGGTGGTAAATATGACGTTATGGATGTCTAGGTTTCGGTGTCTACATATATCCCTTTTTGTACCATGTTGTGTGAAACACGATGTGGTGCAAAAAAATTTGACACCTATCTTTATTGGATGGATGGACTCAAATATTCTTAAAGCACAAGAATCAATGATTTTGAAAATTTTTGATAACATTTTGATTTGTTTTCTTACCCCTTCAATTGGCGAAAGGGTAAAGGATGAAACCCATGAGCCAATTGATCAGGTTTGTATGACGAGATGATGTGAGTGATGAATGATGTGAATGTGATGCAATTGTATGGCATTGACCCAACTTGATGCCCTAAGTTTGGTATTTTTTATATTTTGTAAATTTATCTTTGGTTCATTTATGGCAAATATTGTGGTAAAACTATCAACCACGTTTGGATTTATTGATCCCTTGTGACTTTAGAAATTTCTTCCAAATTATGGGTTCAAGGAAGTAGTCATTCTAGGAATTTGATGCTCGTGTGATTTTTTATCATTACCAAAATTGATTTGATTGTTTTCTGCGTTTGACCCAATGAAATGGGTTGAAGGATAACCTTGTGCAAATATGGTTTGAAAACATGTAAGATCAAAGGATTGAGGGATCTATATTATTAATGCCATTTTGATTTTATAATGAGTGTCCTTATGGTGAGCTATCCATCCTATAATATTGCATGGATTACTAGTCATTGCAACCACCAGGTGTATAGGATAATCACTAGATACGAGATTCACTAATTGATGTGTTGATAATTATTATGATAATGATGATGATATTTGATGATGCTTTTGAATAATTGATGATGTGATTTGGTTGGGGTTTGCTATTTTTTTGGCCTCTTTTTTGTAACTGTGCATGTGCAAATTTATCTCCCCTTAACCATGCATCCATGGTCTGCTTCGCAAACTGTAGGAGCACATATTTTGTGCTCTACAAATCATGAGCACGTGATTTTCATTGTAAAAGGTGGCTATAAAAGGGAGGGGGTTATTTTCATATCATTGTTATAGTGTAAATTTTTCTGAACGATTTGAGAATATTGAGTGAGGATGGATGTTGGTGAGGCTAGTGGAGTGGGTGCGAGTGCAGAGGCAGGTGCGGGGGCCGAGGGCTTGGCTGGTGTGGAAGCCAAAGTCCGCTATGCCAAGGTAGATGTCCTAAACTCTTAGTTTAGATTTTTATTTTGTTTTTTCTGTTTGTTGTTTGTTTTGTTGTTTTTTTCTTTTTTGCAACCACTAAGAGGGATCGACAAAAATTTCGATTTTTTAATTAATTTTTTTTTTTTGTTTTTGCAACCACTAAGAGTGGACAAGCAAAATTTTTTATTGTTTTTAATTTTTTTTTTTTTTGCAACCACTAAGAGGGCCTGGAAAATTTTTTTATTGTTTTAATTTTTTTTCATTTTTACAACCATTGAGGGGTTGGCAAATGTTTTTTTTTGGAGATGCAATTTACGCTAAGATGATGTGTACTATTTTTATGTTTTTGTGTATTTGAAATGCTATGTATGTAAAATGATATGCAATGCATTTTACGTAAGGATGATATGCAATATTTTTGTGTTATTTTCTTATTGTTTTTTGTTTTTTTTTTGGATATCCACTGATTTTTACTTTTTTTTTGCTATAGATTAAGTTTATTAGTGCTCACCACCAATGGCCTTGCTATTGATGACTAGAAGTTTCTAGAGTCTATGGGTCTGGATGGCTACGTACGAGTAGAGACTATTGGAGCTTACTAGGATCTCTTATCGACATTGGTGGAGAGATGGGACCCTGATAAGGGTTCGTTTTAGCTTTCGATAAGAGAGCTAACTATCACCTTCAAGGATTTTTATCGCATCTTCCATATTATTATCGAGGGTCTGCTTGTGAAGGTGGGCCACGACAATTAGGTTGCCCTTAGGTCCATTTATGGAGATTATTGGGATGTTGACTATAGGAAGGGTCGTATTCCTTACCTTGATATTTACAAGCATAAGAAGTTAGGCACACTTTCGATCTTTCTGATGTATATACTAGGCAACATGTTATTGCCTAATAGTATAGGCTCGAGGTTACCTTGGAACCAGGTATCCATTGCATTACAATTTATTGCAAAGCCCTAGATATAAACATGGGCTTCCACTCTCTTATCTCAATAGTAGGGGTAGGAGGCAGTCCGTCGTGGGTATACAAAAAATAGATGTTGGCACTAGGGTTGGCAGATATGGTGGTGATGAAGGTGATGGAGGCCATAATATAGATTTTGGTGATGATGGATATGATGGTGATGATAGACAAAATGCTCCTCCTTGCCATACAAAGGAGGAGTGGTATGTACTATAGGTTGAGTGGGACAACTTGGATGAGGAGGTGATAAGGATAAAGGGAAAGGTGATTCAACTTCAGGATGAGGTGGATGGTTTGTGGGCTAGGTAAAGTGGAGAGGATGCTACTACTTCTATCGTGTATCGATATGTAGAGATCATGATTTTTTAGGGTGAGGTGTTGGACATTTTGAGTCCCTAAGCTAAAATGTTGTCATTGATGTCAAAAGGTTATTTGATGTCAAAAGGATCTATGATGGCATGCACTATGTTTTGTGAAAAGTGCAAGGAAAGTATTTTTGTGAAAACCAAGGTAGGCAAAATAAAAGGTTTTATTTAAAACCATGGATGGTATATTTGAAATGGGTTTTTCTTAAAACCCAAGTTGGCTTTTCGTTTCATCAAAAAGGTGCCCCGATGATGGAGATATTTAATTTTAAATATTTAGTTTAAATTTTAAATTATTTAAAATTTTAAAATTAAAATAAAAGTAATCCATCGACGTCATCGAATATGAGGGAGAAGACTATATAAAAGGATGACTAAGGTTTATTATTCCTCATCCTTGCTCTTGTGGTTAATGTGATTATTAGAAAGCGAAAAGAGCTCGTGTGAAAAATGTTTAAAGGTAGAGGCAATGAATAAGTTGAGGTGTGGTCGAATCCAAAGACATCATGGGCAGTGTGGCCTATTGGCAACTCGAGCAGCGCAAAGGTGTTGGGAGGCAAGTGGTTGAGTGTTCGAATCATGTGCACTTCATTTTTCTTGAGAAAGGAGGAATTTGTTTTGTGTTGGCTGTTGCATGGAGGATAAAGGAGAGTGAGGCACTTTTGGTCTTGTGTGGAGCGCTAGCTCACGTGGTGTGCAAGCATCTGTTAGGACGCAAGAGCCGCAGGACTCAGGTTCGAATCCTATGAACTCCCTTTTGCTGTGTAAAAGGGAAATAGTGCGCTGGTTGTGGTTTTTCATGTGCATGCTGCCAAGGTATGCATTAAAGTTGTAAAAGAAAATTAAAACAAATTTTTTTTTTATTGGGTGCTAAAAGTTAGTTTAAAATATGTGCATAAATTTTATAGTAAAAGTGGTTTTTGGAGAGATAAGTAGGTAGGCATAGATTTTAATTTCTTTTAGGGTATAAGTGGTTTGAGGAGTAATAAGGATTATTACTTATTTGGCACATTGTTGAGATGTTATTTGGAGAGTGCTTTTAATTATTGAAACATTCTTGAGAAAAATATTTTGCTTGAGGGTTATTGAATATATCTTTGGTGGATGTGATTATTGAGTTGGAGTAAAAAGGTGTAAATTGAGTTATGCTTTATTTTGTGATTATTATTTGAAGTCCACTAACCCTCATTGAGATTGGAAAGGAAAGTTGTGTTGAGTGTGGCAGATTTTGTGGACAACTTCTTGGCATCAATAAGGTATGGGCAATATTCTCTATTGATTGTTTATGGTGGTTGATTTCTAAAATATCATTGGAGAGAAAAGGATTGATTGTGGTTTCCTTTTCGAAAGTGTTGGTTTAAATGCTTCAAGGTTTTCTGGTTTGAGAGTTGTGATTAAACCTTGTTTTATAAGCATTGTTTTTGAAGCCCATTGGTTGTGCAAAGAACTTGAACTTGAGTTAGAAAAGAACATGAGTATCATTGTTATGTGAGATTTGTGGTTGAGCATTGTTGGAAATATTTTGAGTTGGTTGATTCATGCTTGGACTAGGGTTTGTGAGAAAGAGTTGTTCCTTGTGGTGATTGGTTGAGTAGATTTGTTTGAGCCTAGTCAAGTGATTGTGTGAAGTGGTTGTTCAAGTTCCATAAAACAAACTATTCTATATTCTGATTTGAGTTGAGATTGATATTTGAGAATAGAACATATTGAGTCTCTAACAATTCTCTTTATGCTTCTATGAGATTTTTGAGTTGATATTGATTTGAGTTGATATTGGGATTTGAGTATAGAACATATTGAGTCTCTAATAATTCTCTTTATGCTTCTATGATATTGCTGAGTTGATATTGATTTGAGTTGAGATTGGGATTTGAGTATAGAACATATTGAGTCTCTAACAATTCTCTTTATGCTTCTATGAGATTGAGTTGAGATTTTGTTGAGCTGATTTGAGGTAAGTCTTTGAGAAGGCTTGTGGACTGATTTTGAGTAAGCTTTTGTGAAAGCTTGCTATGCATATTTGAGCAAGTCCTAGAGAGGACTTATTGAGTAGATTTGGACAAGTTCTAGTGTGATATTGTTGAGCATATTTGGACAAGTTATGTGTGAACTTGTTGAGAATTTGCAAAAGTTATGAGTGAGTTTGTTGAGCAGATTTGGACAAGTTCTGAGTGGACCTATTGAGCAGATTTGGATAAGTTCTTTGTGAGCTTGTTGAGTAGATTTGGACAAGTTCTGAGTGAGCTTGTTGAGCAGATTTGAGCAGGTTCTGAGTGAACTTATTGAGCATATTTGAGCAGGTTTTGAGTGAACCTATTGAGCATATTTGAGTAGGTTCTATGTGAGCCTATTGAGAATATTTGAGTAGGTTCTGAGTGAGCCTATTGAGTAGATTTGAGTAGGTTTTGAGTGAACCTATTGAGCAGATTTGAGGAGGTTCTGAGTGAGCCTATTGATAGATCTTTGGAGGTGATAGAGTATAGAGGATAGAGTCTCAGTGGATAGAGATCCAACAGCTAGGACAATTGAAGATAGATCTGAGTGAGGAGTCTTCAAGTGGAGAGAGATCCACCAGTTAGTACAAGCAGAGAGATAGAGTCTTCTAGAAGATCACTAGCTAGAGTAGAAGGGGAAAGAGTTCTCCTATGGAAGAGATCCATGAACTTGAGATTTAGGGGATCAACATCTCCTTTGGACAGAGGTCCATAAACATTGTAATTGGGAAGGATTCCCAAAGAGATTGATTGAGAAATTTTTAGTAAAATATTTTCTCCGTGGAGTAGCCCGCATTGGGTGAACCATGTAAATTATGGTGTCTCTATTGTGTGTGATGATTGGTGCATTGCTTTGGTTATTGCTATTGATATTGCCATTGATTATATTGATTAATATTGTTTGGGAAAGAAAAGTAAAAAGTGGTCTTATACTGTTCACCCCCCTCTCAGTATAAGCTTGTGTTCTTCAATTGGTATCAAAGTTGGTTCCTTCAGAAGAAGTTTAATAGCTTGAAGGAAGATCCTACAAGAACACAAATGGCAAAGAAAGGCAAGAGTAGAAGCATGAGACACAAGAAGAAAAGAACACCTATGGTCATGAAAGAAAATGAAGATGAGTTTAATATTGTTGTGTTGGGAGGACACATGGAAATAGATTCAAGAGATGAATCAAGTAATGGAGAAATATCCAGATTGATAAAGTTTTGTACCAGATGTGGGAACACAGGTCACCATGCAACTTATTGTCCACAAGAATGTTTTGTTTGTGGTCAACTTGGCCATGATGCAAGATATTGTAATGGGTTTAGTAGTAGTGAAGATGAAGATGATATTCTTAGAAATGAAATCCTAGAGATTGGTTCAAGAAAGGATAATAGGGACAATCAAAATAGGTATGAAGAAGAAACTCTACTTTTAGTAATAGAAGAAAAAGAAGATGATTCAGAAAAATAAAAATGGGAAGCCACTCTTAAGGAGCTTATTGAATTGAAAAGAGAGAATTTAGAATTGAAGGCTCAAATACAAGAAGATGAGAAATGTAAGACAAAGCTTCTATAGGATATCTTTGACTTGAGAGATAAGGTTGAAAAAGTAAGAAGAGTTGAAGAAGGTATGATTAAATAGTCAAAGGTAAAAGAGATAGAATGTGAAAGGCTTATGATTACTCTTGAAGAATTAAAAATGGAGAACTCAAGATTAAGGGTTCAAGCTCAAGAAGATGAGAAAGAAAAAGCAAGGTTTCTACAGGAACTCACTAACTTCAAAATCAAGGTTGAAGAGACAAGAAAAATTGAAGAAGGTATGGCCGAAAAATTAAAAACAAAAGATCTAGAGTGTGAAAGATTAGAGCATGAGATAGTTTCACTAAGGATGGAAGTAAAAGGTTCTAAGGACAAGCTACACAAGTTTGAGGAAAATTCAAAGACCTTGGAAAGGACTATCAATGCACAAAAGTCATCAATCACCATAATAGGACTTAGTTCTAAAGAAGAACAAGGGAAACATGAAGCATAAAAAGGAGAGTCAAGCTCAAACACTAGAAAAGAAGAAGAGTCAAAAGAAGTAAGTAAAAGAGAGAGTGAGACCTCTAAGGATAAGTTGGACAATAGAAAGTTCAACAAGGAAAGGAACAATGCACAAGTAAGGAACAGATGGAACAGGAAACAGGTAGAAGAGACTAAGAGACCAATGGGGTCTAGGCAAGGTTTCTTCAATGGAAGATGTTTTTCATGTCATAGGTTTGGGCACATGGCTTCACAATGCAGGACACATGAAAGACATGTATATGGGGAAGGACAACTTTTCCATGGGTATTGCTACTCATGTAATGAGTTTGGTCACAAGGCAATGAATTGCAAGGTTCATGATAGAAGAGGATATGGCTTCACTAGGAGAAATCCTAAGACATTTGCACCTCCAAGGAATAATAACATTAAGTGTTATAAGTGCAATAATGATGGTCACATAGCAATATGGTGTAGAGAAAATATTCTAGAATCAAGCATGAACAGGAATAGAAACATGGATGAGAATAGGAACAAGAACAAGAATAGGAACATGGATGAGAACAAGAACATGAATAGGAACAGGGATGATGACTTGGAAAGAAACAGTGAGAGGATTCAAAAAACTCAGAAAAGAAGAGAGAAAGATAAAGGCAAAGAACAGTGCTTTCGGGAGTAGAAATACTCCCACCCCGAATTAACCACCTCATGTGGAGGTGGGGGAGGGGCTAAGCTAAGAGGCTCATTCTTAGCCCCGAGCCCCAAAGGTGACCCTTTGCCATTGATGTCAAAGGGGGAGAGATTTGTGTATATTAAGGAAAGTTTTGATATGGGGAGAGATTTGATATTTGAGAGAGCATTGAGCCAGGGGGAGCAAAGTCCCAGGGGGAGCAGAAAAGAAGGTCAGATTTTAGTAAATGAATATGGGTTGCCATCAATGACAAAGGGGGAGATTGTTGGACATTTTGAGTCCCTAAGCTAAAATGTTGTCATTGATGTCAAAAGGTTATTTGATGTCAAAAGGATCTATGATGGCATGCACTATGTTTTGTGAAAAGTGCAAGGAAAGTCTTTTTGTGAAAACCAAGGCAGGCAAAATAAAAGGTTTTATTTAAAACCATGGATGGCAGATTTGAAATGGGTTTTTCTTAAAACCCAAGTTGGCTTTTCGTTTCATCGAAAAAGGTGCCCCGATGATGGAGATATTTAATTTTAAATATTTAGTTTAAATTTTAAATTATTTAAAATTTAAATTTAAATTTTAAAATTAAAATAAAAGTAATCCATCGACGTCATCGAATATGAGGGAGAAGACTATATAAAAGGATGACTAAGGTTTATTATTCCTCATCCTTGCTCTTGTGGTTAATGCGATTATTAGAAAGTGAAAAGAGCTCGTGTGAAAAACGTTTAAAGGCAGAGGCAGTGAATAAGTTGAGGTGTGGTCGAATCCAAAGACATCATGGGCAGTGTGGCCTGTTGGCAACTCGAGCAGCACAAAGGTGTTGGGAGGCAAGTGGTTGAGTGTTCGAATCACGTGCACTTCATTTTTCTTGAGAAAGGAGGAATCTGTTTTGCGTTGGCTGTTGCATGGAGGATAAAGGAGAGTGAGGCGCTTTTGGTCTTGTGTGGAGCGCTAGCTCACATGGTGCGCAAGCGTCTGTTAGGATGCAGGAGCCGCAGGACTCAGGTTCGAATCCTGCGAACTCCCTTTTGTTGTGTAAAAGGGAAATAGTGCGTTGGTTGTGGTTTTTCGTGCGCATGCTGCCAAGGTTTATATGTTGTGTTTGATATTCCGAAATTCGTGCCAAGGTATGCATTAAAGTTGTAAAAGAAAATTAAAACAATTTTTTTTTTATTGGGTGCTAAAAGTTAGTTTAAAATTTGTGCATAAATTTTATAGTAAAAGTGGTTTTTGGAGAGATAAGTAGGTAGGCATAGATTTTAATTTCTTTTAGGGTATAAGTGGTTTGAGGAGTAATAAGGATTATTACTTATTTGGCACATTGTTGAGATGTTATTTGGAGAGTGCTTTTAATTATTGAAACATTCTTGAGAAAAATATTTTGCTTGAGGGTTATTGAATATATCTTTGGTGGATGTGATTATTGAGTTGGAGTAAAAAGGTGTAAATTGAGTTATGCTTTATTTTGTGATTATTATTTGAAGTCCACTAACCCTCATTGAGATTGGAAAGGAAAGTTGTGTTGAGTGTGGCAGATTTTGTGGACAACTTCTTGGCATCAATAAGGTATGGGCACTATTCTCCTATTGATTGTTTATGGTGGTTGATTTCTGAAATATCATTGGAGAGAAAAGGATTGATTGTGGTTTCCTTTTCGAAAGTGTTGGTTTAAATGCTTCAAGGTTTTCTGGTTTGAGAGTTGTGATTAAACCTTGTTTTATAAGCATTGTTGTTGAAGCCCATTGGTTGTGCAAAGAACTTGAACTTGAGTTAGAGAAGAACATGAGTATCATTGTTATGTGAGATTTGTGGTTGAGCATTGTTGGAAACATTTTGAGTTGGTTGATTCATGCTTGGACTAGGGTTTGTGAGAAAGAGTTGTTCCTTGTGGTGATTGGTTGAGTAGAGTTGTTTGAGCCTAGTCAAGTGATTGTGTGAAGTGGTTGTTCAAGTTCCATAAAACAAACTATTCTATATTCTGATTTGAGTTGAGATTGAGATTTGAGAATAGAACATATTGAGTCTCTAACAATTCTCTTTATGCTTCTATGAGATTGATGAGTTGATATTGATTTGAGTTGAGATTGATTTGAGTTGAGATTGGGATTTGAGTATAGAATATATTGAGTCTCTAACAATTCTCTTTATGCTTCTATGAGATTGGAGTTGAGATTGATTTGAGTTGAGATTGGGATTTGAGTATAGAACATATTGAGTCTCTAACAATTCTCTTTATGCTTCTATGAGATTGAGTTGAGATTTTGTTGAGCTGATTTGAGGCAAGTCTTTGAGAAGGCTTGTGGACTGATTTTGAGTAAGCTTTTGTGAAAGCTTGCTATGCATATTTGAGCAAGTCCTAGAGAGGACTTATTGAGCATATTTGAAGTCCTAGAGAGGATTGAATTTTGAGGTTGGTTTTGAGATTGGACAAGTTTTGAATGAGCTTGTTGAGCATATTTGGACAAGTTCTAAGTGAGCTTGTTGAGCAGATTTGGACAGGTTCTATGTGGACCTATTGAGAAAATTTGGACAAGTTCAGTGAGCTTGTTGAGTATATTTGGAAAAGTTTTGAGTGACTTGTTGAGCATATTTGAGCAAGTTCTGAGTGAGCCTATTGAGCAGATTTGAGCAGGTTCTAAGTGAGCCTATTGAGCAGATTTGAGAAAGTTCTGAGTGAGCCTATTGAGCAGATTTGAGCAGGTTCTGAGTGAGCCTATTGAGCAGATTTGAGCAGGTTTTGAGTGAACCTATTGAGAAGATTTGAGAAGGTTCTGAGTGAGCCTATTGATAGAGCTTTGGAGGTGATAGAGTATAGAGGACAGAGTCTCAGTGGATAGAGATCCAGTAGCCAAGACAATTGAAGACAGATCTGAGTGAGGAGTCTTCAAGTGGAGAGAGATCCACTAGTCAATGCAGTAGAGAGACAAGAGTCTTCTAGAAGATCACTAGCCAGAGCAGAAGGGGAAAGAGTTCTCCTGTGGAAGAGATCCACGAACTTGAGATTTAGGGGATCAACATCTCCTTTGGACAGAGGTCCATAAACATTGTAATTGGGAAGGATTCCCAAGAGATTGATTGAGAAAGTTTTAGTAAAATATTTTCTCCGTGGAGGTAGCCCGCATTGGGTGAACCACGTAAATTGTGGTGTCTCTATTGTGTGTGATGATTGGTGCATTGCTTTGGTTATTGCTATTGATATTGCCATTGATTATATTGATTAATACTATTTGGGAAAGAAAAGTAAAAAGTGGTCTTATACTGTTCACCCCCCCCTCTCAGTATAAGCTTGTGTTCTTCATGAGGTGAATTGACTGCAGGGTGAGGTGGATGGGTTACAAGTTAGGTCGAGTGGGGGTGATGATGCTACTACTATTATAGCTCTCAATTCTAAGATAGCCCCATGAGTAGCACCTGAGGGTTAGGACTTGGATTTTGATAAGAGAAAAGTGTGTTAAATGATATACCTTAAGGATACTTTACACTAGTACTAGATTGTGTTGCCCCTATAGCTGTATTCTTTAGTGTCAGGCTCCAGCAAGTGGAGTGAGTCTAGACCTAGTAGTTCGAGGTCTCATCAGCCATATAGCTCACATTCTCCTGCTGGTTCCTAGGTATCATCTCATGGGTATCATAGGGGTCATGGGGAATCTAGATAGTAGCACATTATTACCTCTTTTAGTAGTTTTCTATTTTATGTTTATGAGCCTCAATGCTTTGATTCATATATATATATATATATATGTATGTGTGTGTGGATTTTTATTATGATAATTGGTATTGTACTTTTTTTAATTATATGTATGGATGCATATAAATTGATGTGATGTATGATGTAATGTTTATTAATTTGGTATTTACAGACTTTTCTTGATCAACATTATCTTGTTTTTTAATCAAGGGCATAGATAGATGGTATTGACATAGATTTATGATATGTGGTAATGAAAAATTTATGGTGTGATTGGGTGGATGATCGTGGGTGTTATTACAAAGACTCAAACATCCTAGTGACTTCAATCAAACCCATTTATGTTTCTCACAGATCTTCCTAATGCAAGGATTGTCCTAATGGTTTCAAATTTATCAAGGGCCAACTGTGTATGCCATGATTTTTCATTTTTCATTATGAGTTAGATCAAACTAATCAATTATAACTTATACCAATTAGCTAGCTGATCCGAGAGTGGCTATAGGTTTGTACAAAATAAGTTTTCTAATGTGATAGATGTGGTACCACACGTAATGATACCCCATTGCTAGGCAGGATTCATTCAACCCATTTTATAATGAGGATCACCCCACAAATTTTGAGATATTAAGAGTTCTAGGGATTCAAGCTCCTTTCCCTTCTTTTATTGCATTGGATTTTGAGGATTTTCTCATTTTGTGATGGAGCAATTGTATTTTATTGATTTGATATGCTTTTTTGGTTTTTTGCTTATTTTGAGGAAGAACAAAAGGGGAATTTATTTCTTTGAAATTTTTTTCAGGATACTTGCTCATTTCGAGGAAGAGCAAGGGAATTTCTTTTTTTTTAAATGCTTTTTGGGATACTTGTTCGCTTTGATGAAGAGCAAGATATTTTTTCTTTTTCTTTTTTTTTGTAAGGGGATGAAGGTAGAGCTTGTAATTTTGTCAACTCTATAGCATTCTAGACCATGCGAATAATTGGATGAATAGGGGAAGCCTTTCACTTATGACAACAACTACTTTTGACTTTGTAATTTACAAGGTTCACAATGTTTTAATGTGTGTGGCCCAAGAGAAAATTTGATTGACCAGGAGCAATTTATTGCTTCTAAATATTGTTTTACTTTGAATTGAGGTTGTTCAAAACACTAAGAATGGCTGAGTGATTGAAAACATTTTGAATTTGCTGATGGATTGATGTTTTGTAATGTTTGCGATACTTTGATGTAATCTTTTGAAAATTAAAATATGCACACAAAATAGTCAATGGCCACATAATAGTTATTGCTGACAATTATATAGTATCTATCCTACTTTATGTGAGACCCTTAATTAGAAAAATATTATAATAAAAGTTGCATATTATTATGATTAATGGATTGTTGAGTGACGTTGGTGTAAGGTGCCCCTGATTAAGGCAAATAGACATAGTAGACTAGCGATAATCCAAATTAACCAAATGATTTCCAATGTAATGAATGGTATGAAAACTATGCTTAAAATGCATGTATGGAATATATGTGGAATGCATGGATGGATGTATGATATGTAGATGAAATATTTTTGGTATTTTTTCTCTTATTTTATTTTATTTTTAGCCATGTATATGTACATATATATAAGCTGCACTATGCATAAAATACCTTTATATGCATTATGTTTAACATCTCAGGTTCCAATTTTCCTTCCAAGTTGGCAAGTCTATACAATCTTGGATCTAAATTTTTCTTGACAATGTATGGACCTAACCAATTAGCCATGAATTTATCTCTCAAGTGCGGCAATGCATTGGTGTTCTACTTGATTCTCTTTAATAATGAGATCTCCCACTTGGAATTCATGAGGATGGACTTTTGTGTTGTAGGTATGCTTGATGTGATCTTGATATACTCGTATATGTTCTAAGGCATTGATGTGCCTTTCATCAAGGAGTGTTAATTGGTCAATATGTGCTTGTCTAGCTATGTCGTCATCCATGAATTCTTGCAATGCAACTCATAAAGAGAGGATGTAGATCTCAAGAGGTATCAGTGCTTTGGCACCATAGACCAATGAAAAGGGTGTTTCCCCCATTGGTATTTTGATGCTTGTTCGATAAACTCATAGTACCAATGGGAGTTGAGTGTGCCAATCTCTACAATTTTCTTTGACAATTTTCTTGAGAATGGCTATCACAGTATTATTGGTTGCCTCGGCTTGTCCATTTTCTTGTGGGTAGTAAGGAGTTAAGAAACTATGTTGGATATTGTACTTGATGCGTAAGGCTTGAACATCCTTGTTCTTAAAATATTTACCATTATCAAAAATTATCTTGGAAGGAATCCCCAAATTATAGATAATATTCTAAAGTATAAACTCCGTTATTTGAGGTCCAGTCATTGTGGTTATTGGAATTACTTTGACACATTTAGTGAAGTATTTCATGGTAGTTATGATGAATTTATTTTTCCCTAAAGAGGTAGGTGAAATTTTATCAATAAAATCTAGGCCGCATTGTAAAAAGTGCCATAGGCTTTGAATGGGCTATAAAGCTTGTGATTGTACATGAGTTAAATTGGTGTGATGTTGATATTTTTGACATTTCTTTATGTATTGACAACAATTAGTTTCCATGGTGGTCCAATAATAACCCATGCATAAAATGTGCTTTGTAATGGATATTCCACTAAAGTGGCCACCACAAGCACCATCACGGGATTAAGTTATAGATAATTATTCCTCTATAATATCTAGACATCAAAGTAGGATTCCATCATAACCATGTCTATACAACACTTCCCAAAATATAGTAAAATGAGTTGCTTTTTTTTAATGATATTTTTATAATTTGCATCATTTCTAATGGGAGGGTTCTAGACTTGAGAAATTTTTTTATCTCACTCTTATCACCTTTAGATTTTTCTCGTTTGACTACTGAATTTGAAACTATTGTTATGATAAGTAGTTGGACTTCTTCATGTTCATTCTTAGGAATCAAGGATCCCAAAGAAACCATTACATCCACAAATCTATTATTTTAACAAGGCAAGTTTCTAATCTCATACTAGCCAAAATTTGCTAGCAATTTTATTGCTACTTTGTGATATTATTTCAAGACTGGTTCTTTGCATTAGTACTCTTCCTTCACTTGACAACCAATGAGTTGAGAATCACCAAAGATGCTTATTTATTTAATTCTCATAGCTATAGTTAATTGAAGCCCCAAGATTAAGGCTTTGTACTTTGCATTGTTATTTGTGCATGGGAAGTCAAGTTTGAATGATAAAGGAATTGACGTTCCTTCGGGTGTATAAAAACCAACTCTAGAACCTTTTCCTTTTTTGCACTTTGACCCGTAAAATAAGAGTGTCATGTCAACATCATTCTTAGAAGGGACTACTTCTTCTTCTTCAATGATAGAAAATACTGAATCATCTATAAGCTTGATAAGTGTTGTTTGATCATTTCGTAATAGAGCTTTTGCAAGTTGATTGATTATCACCTAAGCTTTGATGCATTTATGGCTAATGAATTTGAAATCAAATTCCATTAAAAGTATTATCTATTTTATGATAGGTATGTGTGATTCATCATGTAACATAGAGGATTATTTCTAGCTATGACATAGGTAGTGTTACTTAGCATGTAATGTCTAAGTTTCTTAGTGATGAAAACCACTGCTAAGCACAACTTCTTGATGTAAGCATATATTATCTCATAACTTACCAATTTATGACTAATGTAATAAATCACTTGCTCTTTATGGTTCTCATTTTTCTATGCAAGAATTGTCCCTAGAGCAGAATCTGTTGCAAAGATATAAAGGTGAAAAGGGACTCCTAGATGAGGCAACGTAAGAACTTGTGGTGAAGATAGATACTTATTTATGTCATAGAAATCCTCTTGGCATTTAGTTGTCCAGTAAAATATCACTCCCTTATGTAGCAAGTGATTGAAAGGTTTGTATTTGTCTAAGAGTTGTGCAATGAATCGTTAAATATATTGAATCTTTCCTTGTAAACTATGCAACTTTCTCATGTTTTTTGGAGGTGGCATCTCGATGATGACCTTGAACTTATCAGAGTCCACTTCAATGCCTCACTTGGATATAATGAATCCCAGAAGTTTTCCTAATGTAATACCAAATACACAATTCTTAGGATTCAAACTTATCTTATGTTCAAGCAATCGATCAAAAACTTTCTCTAGAACCTCAATATGCTCAAGAAATGTTTTATATTTAGCAATAATATCATCCACATAATCTTCGATGATTTTATGCCTATGGTCATGGAAGATGTACATCATGGCACATTGATAAGTAGTGCCTACATTCTTAAGGCCAAAAGGCATCACCCTATAACAAAAAGTCCCCTAGGGTGTGGTAAATGTTGTTTTGTGTTGGTCCTCAGGATTAATTCGAATCTGATTGTATCCTAGGAAACCATTCATTAATGATAGAATTTCATGGCTTTCATAATATTCTAAAAATTATTCAATCTTAGGTAGCAGAAAATCATCCTTGGGGTATTATTTATTTATATATTGAAATTTGATGCATATGCATACCCCTATTTAGCTTGTGAATGGGTACCATGTTAGAGAGCTACTCTAGCTAATCAATTGGGACTATGAAATTCATGTCCAATAGTTTTTGTAGCTCTTCCTTGATAGTTTTGGTTGAGAGGCTTAGCATATGGTGCTAATGTAAGGCTGTGGACCACAAAATTAGGGTTAAGTCAAGGTATGTTCTTGTATGACCATGCAAATATTTTTTTTTTCATATAATGATGTTGATCATACACTCTTTCTCTTCTATAGATAAATATTTTATAATTTTCATGATTTGTGTACTTTTCACATCTTGGATAAGGTTCACATCGATAGATTCTTCAATAAGCATATGGAAACCCTCCTCTAGCTGATGTGGATTTGGGATGAGATGAATATCATCCTCCACATGCTCAAATGAATCAGGTGACCCCTCCTCTACTTAAATTTGATAAATCAAAGAAGACAAGGTTGAAGGTTATTATGGGATGTAAGTATTTTATGCTCATAGTAACTCTTTAGATAGGATAAATTTTATGATGGAGGGTGAGGATGAAATGCTATCCATTGTGATAAGGCTAACATCGATTGCAATTATCTTTACCAAATCGTACAGGTTATGGAGTGGGGTGAACAATTCAATATAAATCATGTTAACTTGGTGGACTTGAGGTGGCTACAATTTGAGGAATGAGGGATCACTCTCTCTAGGTTTCAACTAACCTAAGGTGGATGAATGACGATGTTGCAAGAGCAACCAAGGTGGTGATGGTGGATTTGGCTCAGGGTGGTCACACTCCTTATTGAAGTGAAATATGTGTGATCTATGGAAAATATCTTGGTATAACATACATCTCTCTCAATGGGGTCCATAGGGGCCACATCTTCTTGGAGACCATAAAATATTTGAATGATCCAATCCAGGTTTGCTTCCATCTATTGGAATTATCTAAAATCCTCATCAGAGATATAATCCCCAAAGTCTTCATCATAGATGTAATCATCCCAAATATTATCAATCATGAATGTATGCAATAAAATATTTTAAAAGTCCTCATGTAAATGAGGTGCAAAGTCAAGATCCAGGTATTCATCATCAACAATATCACAATCGTCACTCTCTTCATCCTGTTATTCACACTCAAGAGTGAGTCATTGGAAAGTATATTTGAAGTAATATTTTGAGGTAGAAGGTGTGTATCTTAGGCTAGAGAGATCATGTGCTTCTCGATATTCAAGCTCAATAATATGATGTGGACCCTACTCATGTCATCCAAGTACGTATCCCTACCACTTAACCCTACATAAATATCACAAAGGGAAATTTAGTTTAGATAGATATACTAAATTGGCATTAAGCTCTTTTAAGGGTTCCTCATTAGGAGGAGGTGGATCGAATGGAGAATCCACTCTCCCATATATAAATTTTTTTCATGTTTGGTTGGGAATCCATTTTTTATACTACACCTATAGCTAAAGGTGGGTTGTGTGGGTGACTATAATATCTAATTAACTCAATAGATGGTGTAACTGTGATACTTTATATGATGTACTCACCAATACTTGAATTGGTAATATGCACTACAATTTGATTTGGTTGGGATATGGATGGCTTAGTGGATGAGGAGGTCATTTTGGTTTTAGCTTGTAGTTCAAGTGGAGGTGATGGATCCTATCAGATAGATGATCCTATATATGAGATGATGGATGGAGAATATTGAGGTGCATTAGGCTTTATTGGGTTGTTAGTTGATGGAGTTTGTTGGGCTGAAAATATAAATGGTGTTTGTAAAGTGGGTGGTGTGGCTATGAAGTTGGTGATTGATTAGAAGGATGATTAGTTGAGGTAGAAAAATGAAATTTGGTGGATGAGTATTAACTAGAGCTGATGCTTTTTGGATGCAAAAGTAGGATCAACTATAAGTAATTCCTCCAAGATGGGGGCTTTTGATGAAGTGATGTTAGTGGGAGTAGTTCATATGATGAGTGGTTGAATGGAGAGGTGGGTGGATGGAAGTAGTGGCTCATAAGGATTTGAGATCAAGTTGTAATATTTAAAAGGCTCGATGTCTACTTGGATGCAATGTACTTTACTCTCGTGTACATATTTTAGGTATTGGTTCAATGTCGAGGGCACATACTTCATCTCCTTGATCCAAGGACATCTAAGAAGTATGTTGTATTGCATTTCCCCTTCCAATATGTTGAAGAGCACATGAATGGTCTTCACCTCCACGGTTATGGGTAGAACTATGTTTCCCATAGTTGAGCATAAAGCATCATTAAAGACCCTCAAGGTGAAGGTGGATGATGTGATGTGGGATGATGATAGGTTTAGGTGCTTGATTGTGGGAGTGGTAATGAGGTTGATGGAGGAGCCAGTAGCAGTAAGTACCCTCTTGAATGGTTTTCTATCAATATGAGCAACTATGTGCAATGGAGGATTTGGTAAATATGAAGATACACTCTTCTCCTCAAAATCATAAAATACTATTGAGGGCTTCATGCATTATTTTACACTCCCCACAAATGTGTTGAAGGCCTTAGGATCTTCTAATTGTACTTGGATAGACTTTATAATCTCCAACAATATCTCACAATATGGGGGAGACTGTTGTATTAGCTCATAAATTCATAGCTTTGCTAATGCTATTTTAAAATTATATGTTAACTAGTTGCCTAGGGTGATGGTTGGGTGAGATGGATTACTTGGATTATGGATGGGTGGAGGTGGAATGGATGGCCCTAGTTGTATGGGCACATTAGGTTATGCTATAGGAGCTTGGGTTGTGCAATTTTCTTATCTTTTCCCATGAGTGACAACACTGATAGCACCTAAAAAACCTTGGTATAGTTAAGACACATAGTTAACTTGGTTGGGAGGAACTATAGAAGTTGACACTCATGTTTCTTGTTTATTTGCCTCATGATGAGGTAAAGGTGTCTGATAAATGCCAAGAATATTATTAGGTTGGGCTAATGGATTATCGACTTTGATATTTCTCACTTCTAATAAATCTTACATAATACCTTTAAACCTATGGCAAGCATTGATATCATGCCCTTTTTGCCAATGATAGATGCAATATAAGTGCTCTTTGTAGGCCTTCGATTTTTCCTTGCTAGGGTCTTTGGTTTTAATCTTTAGTAGCGTGAAAATGTGTACTATATACAACTTCTAAAAGATAGATGACTAGGGCTCTTGCAATGGTGTGTAATTGCATTTGGACCTAAAATGATGTTTTTGTATTTCTATAGGTTGTGTTTGGTTTTATGCATGCTATGGGGGTGGAACTACTTGATAATTCAATTATTGTATTTGTTGTTGTTGATGATGGGGTTTTTGGATCTAAACTTGGGCTTGTTGATTTTGTTGTGAAGGTTGGCCCAAGACTATCTGATTAACTTGAGTGGCCTTGTACTGGTCATGGTTATTCCTCTTTTGATTCTTATTTTGCCACTCTTTTTTCTTAGGATTGATATCACCCTATTGAATATTTATTTCCTCTATCACTCTGGCCTAGGTGAGTGCATCGTCAAATGTTCTATACTACTATAACTGTAGCAACAAAGATATGGGCTTGGTACAAATTTTCATAAATATTATCATTAGGTCTATCATGGGAAGGAAGAATGGTAATTTGATCATAATCGCCCTCCAACAGTTGCCAAATTCATGGACCGATTCATCATCATATTTATTTAAACTAAGAAGGTCAGTCAATATGGTTTTCTTCTTGATATTCATGGTAAATTAATCTAGGAATTGATCCATGAATTGCTCAAAAGTGTAAATACTCTAATGCAACAAGTGATTGTACCAATACAGGGCTTCTCCCCCAAATATCTGAGGAAAATATTTGTAGCATGAGTGCATTATTGTTTCTAATCTTGAAACATTAACAAATATTATCACATGATCTCGGGGATCCTCATCCCCCTTAAATGTATCAAAATTCAACATCTAAAAATCAACTGGATAAGATGGTGTGGATATTAAAGCATGGATCAGGTGATTGAGTAGCTACCATAAAGTGGGATTTTGATACTGTAAACCTGGTGTCTGCATGGCAAGGCTATCAATATGGTTCTATAATAATTGGAAATTAGGATATTCCATAGGATTAAAACCCTCGTTTGATTGTTTTTTTTGGTAATATTATGCATTTTAGGTGAAATACGGATGATGGGGGATGTTAGGCTGAAATGTGTGATGATATGATGGTTGATGAGGGTTCTAATATTGATGAGGTGATGGAAGCATGTTAGCATGCTAACCTGATGAGTTAGCATACATATGATGAAGTGGGATAGTTTTTATGGTAGTGGTTGGGAGATGCAATATGGATCTTGGATAAAGGCATGGGCTTGATGAGATATTGATGGTGGGTTCTAATCAATCCTCTATGAATGTTATTATGGATTAGGATTAATGCTATGGTTAACATTATCTAAAATCATTTATTACAACTACAAGAAGGCATATTGCATGGTAATTGTAGATGATGTGGGTACAGTCACATAAGAAGTGCACGACTGGGTTGGTTATGAGGTAACCATGTTAGTATATGTAGGTGGAGAGTAGGTGCCAAAAGGTATTACCATTGAATGAGGGATGATAGGACATGTGGGGCCCATAGGGGTAGTTTATGGAATGGATGTGGGGACCTATGAAGCAACTTGAGTTGACGCTTCGTAAAGGGGGGTGGTGCAAATGTTGTTTTGATGTGGTAAGGTGATATGTTGTTGGTTGGATGATGATGCATGACTAGAAAGGATGGTAGTAGTTGACTCAAAAAATAGATTCTTAAAGCTTGGTTTGAATTGCTATAGGTGTGTGAAGGTAGACTCTTGATGTAATTATGGCATGGTGTGATATGGGATGTTAAGTGGTGGTAACAATGGAAAAATCATACTAGTTGCATTTATTGAAATAAATCGTTTGATTAATAATAAAAAACAAAGGTTACAACATTTATAGTGTAGAGATAGCTATAATGAAATAAATAAGGAGAAGAATTAGGGGAGGGAGAAAATTTGAATAGAAACTCTTCATTTTGTCATCCTAATCCTTGCCGACCATAGTCTATCATCAACCCAAAATATGGGTTAAATTCCAACATTCTCCCCCTTAAATTTGAGAGGGCTAACAAGACAGTCTCTCAGCTTTATATATTGAGCTTTAGCCATGCCTTTTATGAAGATTTCTCCCATGTTGTCCAAAGTGCTATAATGTTTAATCTCAACTGCCTGGTGCTCCACCATGTCTCGAATGAAGTGATACTTCATATCAAAGTGTTTTGATATGCTATTGTGGATAGGATTATATACCAATTGAATGGCACTCATGTTATCACAATACAATATGGTAGGACCACTTTGCATTTCTCCAATATCTTCAAGGACTTTTATCAACCATATATCTTGAGTGCTAGCATATGTGATTGCTATATACTCAACCTCAGTAGATGACAATGCTACAACAGTCTACTTTTTGGAACTCCATGTAATTAGTCCTAACCCTAGACTAAAAAATTTCCTTGATGTAGATTTTCTATAATCTATATTGCTACCCCAATCACTATCACTGAAGCCAACTAAATTTATAGAATTACATTTGTGGTAATGGATTCCAAAATCTAATGTACCCTTTATGTATCTTAGAATTTTTTTAGTTGCTTGAAAATGCAGTTTGGATGGATCAGCCATAAACCTTGAAATAAGAGAAACATCATACTGAATATCAGGTCTTGTGTTGGTGAGAAACATCAAAATCCCAACCATGCTTCTGTAAGTGGTCATGTCAACCTTTTATGCTCCATAATATTTGCTCAATTGGATCCCATGACCCGTTGGAGTTGCAACTGATTTGCAATGCTCCATGTAAAATTTCTTGATCATGTCTTGAGCATACTTGTGTTGATATATGAAGATATCTGTATTTTTTTTATGAACTTCCATGCATAGGAAGTAATGCATTAAGACCATATAATTCATCTCAAATTGTTTCATCATGGAGTGTTTAAACTCCATATTCATCTTATCATTAATACCCATAAATATGAGATCATTCACATATAAAAAAACTATGATAATGTCTTTTCCTTGCTTTAGGTAGTATATAGTAGGTTCACTTTTGCTTCGAGTGAATCCATACTCCTTAAAATAGCCATCAATGCGAGAATAACAAGCTCTTGGTGCTTGCTTGAGGTCATATAGGGATTTTTTCAATTTGTAAACAAGGTTTTCCTTACCTTGTTATTTAAATCCTTGAGGTTGTTGAACATAAACTTCCTCATCTAAGTACCCATTGAGAAAGGCACTTTTTACATCCATGTGTTGAATTTTCCAGTCTTTATGGATATCCAAGAAAAGTACTGATATGATGGTTTCCTGTCTAGCTATAGGAGCAAAGGTCTCCTCATAATCAATGCCATACTTCTGAGTGAAGTATTTTGCTACAAGTATTTCCTTGTGTCTTTCAATGCTCCCATCAACATTGAATTTGGTATTGTAGACTCATTTACATCCAACATATTTTTTTCCTTTTGGAAGCTTCACTAGCTCCCAAGTATCATTCCTTTTTATAGAGGTGTTTTCCTCTTCCATGGCTTGCTGCCATACATCATGAGTACATGCTTTCTCAAAGCTAGATGGCTCTAGCTGTGCACTATTCATTAAAGCATAATTAACTACATATCCTTTAGGATAATTTGAGTCATCATCACCATACATATGCAAATTTTCAAGTTTTTGTAAATTTGCATTCATTTCACTAGCATGACTTCTAGTGTATCTTTTCTGGATATTCTTATCCAACATTTGAAAATATGGATGATGTTGTGGTGTTCTTTTAACTATTGATGTAGAATCAATATCCATATGTGAATAACTTACTGATATCTATGGAGAAGGACTTGGAGTAGCTGTTGATGTACTCGAAGTAGTACTCATGCTTAGGCTTGGAGGAGGTGTGCCTTTTCTCTTATTGGTCTGTACCTGTTGTACTTGAGAAGAAATTGCATCATGGGATTCACAATCAGAAAAAACTTTTATATGATCCCATTATCCCCCTTCATAAAAAATCACATCCTTGGATAGTATAATTTTATTCATTTTTGGATTGTAGAGGCTATATGCTTTGGTAGACTCACAATATCCTACAAAAATACATGCTTGGCTCTTGGGATCAAGCTTTTTTCTTTTTTTCTTCAGGAATGTGTGCATATGCTAAAGAACCAAACAATTTGAGATGTTTTACATTCTACTTCTTGCCATACCACCCCTCATAAGGAGTGATCCCATCCAAACTAAAAGTAGGACTCTTATTTAGAATGTAAACACTAGTTCTAATAGCATCGACCCAATACATATTACTAATATGCTTAGTTTGAAGCATTTATCTGGCCATTTCTACTATGGTGTGGTTCTTTCTTTCCACCACCCCATTTTGTTGTGGAGTATATGCAGTGGTGAATTGCCTCTTTATCCCACATTCTTTACAATATTTTAGAAATGACTTTGAAGAGTATTATCCTCCTCGATTTGTCCTTAGACATTTTACAATGAAATCACTTTGTTTCTCTACATTATTCTTGAAATCTATGAAGCAATCAAAATATTCATCTTTGGTTTTTAAGAAATATATCCAACACATCCTAGAGAAATCATCTATAAAAGTGATAAAATAGGTATTATTACCTATGCTTTTCATCTGCATTGGACCACAAATGTCCGAATGCACCAATTGAAGTGTATGGCTGGCCCTACACACTTGTCCTTTTGGAAATTTAGACCTTGAGTGCTTTCCCAAAGCACATCCTTCACAGAACTCCTTGTGTTCAACAATTTTGGGAAGTCCAAATATCATAGCTTGAGAAGTTAACAATTTCAAGCTTGCAGAATTTAGGTGACCAAATCTCAAGTGCCAAAGCACACTTGGATTTGCTATAGCAATATTTGCAAGTTGAGGACCCCCTGTTTATCCAAAATTAAGGGGAAAAAACCTATTTTTGGTCATAGGTACCTGTGTGATGACTCAATTACAATTTTTTTTATCAAAAATGACACATTTTCCTTCATCAAAAACAAGTTTGTAATTTTTCTCCATAATTTTTTCAACACTTACCAAATTGTGTTGGAGTTTAGGGGTGTAGTAGATGTCATTCACATTTTTGATGCCTTCTTTAGTTGGAACCTCCATGGCTCCAATACCTTCAACTTACAAAGCTTTATCATATCCCAACTTGATTTGGGATTTAAAGGTGGAATCCATTATAGCAAAGAGTTCTTCTTTTCCACTCATATGGTTAGAACAACTAGTATCCAAAATCCAAGTGTCATTCAAATTTTGATCCGATTGCCCATAAGAAAGAAATAGATTAGATGTTCCATCTTCTTCACCATAATTTCCATATTGACTGATGCTTCCCTGAGAAGACTTGGACCAACAACCTCGAGCAAAATGATCGGGCTTGCCACAATTGAAACAAGCTTTTTTTTTCACCTCCTCTTCCTTGATTCCCATTTCACCCTTGATTTCCACCTCTGCTTTGATTTCTACCTCTATTTTGATTGTCACATATTCTTGGATTTCCTCCTCTTGGGCTGCTTCTGCCTCTACATCTTCTTTGTCCTCTGCCTTGGCCTCTTCTTTGTCCTCTTCCTACACCCTCATTGGATGTGAAGGCTTTATCATCACCTCCATAACTTGTTGAAGGAGATCCCTGTAATATCTCTTCATGTGACATTAATGAACCGATTAATGCATCAAAAGATAGTGTAGAAAGGTCCTTTGATTCTTCGATGATGATGGCTATGTGATTCTATTTTTGAAGTGTTCTCAACACTTTCTTCACAAATGCTTCTAGTTTGACTTCTTCACCAAGTGTTACCATCTTTTTGACAACTGCTTTAACTCTTACGTAGTAGTCACCAACTTTATCATCTTCATTCATTTTGATATTTTTAAAATCTCATTTCAGGGTCTGAAGCCTTACTTGATTCACCTGATTGCTTCCTTGGAAACCTTATTTTAAGGATTTCCATGCATCTTGGGAAGTTAAACAAGATATAATTCTAGGAAAATACTTTTATCCAATGCTGGTTGGAGATGATAAAGAGCAAAGGATTTGTTCTTTTGTGGTTCTTTCTTTTTTTTCTTATCTGTTGCATTTAACATAGTCCAATCTATAGGTTCTGTGTAACCTTATTCTTCTATGTCCTATAGTCCCTTGTCTATGAGTAAGGTCCCTATTTTGATGGACCAATACTCATAATCATACCCATTAAATTTTGGAATGGGTAGATTAGAATTGGATGCCATAGCTATTGGAAATAAACTAAAATCACACTTTTATTTCTCAATTACAATAAAAGCACTATGCTTTTCAAAAGAAGAAGTTACAAATTTAAATCAAATCTAACTTGATCTACTCTCTCGTGTTGTAAATGTGAACAGGGTTCTCACTAAAAGCGGCTTAGAAAAATCTAGTTTTCTAGCCCTAAGTGTGAAAACCTAAAACTTTTGTCGGCAAGTGTTGTCGGCAAATTTTTTCTTAGACCCTATTCTCCCTAACTCCCCTCCTATTTCTTCTCCTATATTCCCTCCTCTATCTTCTCCTTATCCCTCTGCGCATTCCATTCTTCTTATCCCTCCAACTCCTTCCCGCTAACTCTCTAACCACCTTATCCCTCCATCCTTTCTTTTCCATTCTCTATAAATTACTAGTGCCTATTATGTATTTTGGCTTGCTGCGATTATTGAAAGGCAAATATTAAAATAAAATCATTTTTTATTGCTGCATCAAATGTTTGAGTAGAATCCTATTCTAGATCGTTCACTGGAATCAGAGTCAGTCAGTCTGCCAGTCAGGCATGATTCTCGAGGTAAGTGTTAGGTACACAGCTCAAGGCATCGCCAGTAGGGCTCGAATCCCAAGGTAGATCATGAGCTAGTTTGGGCATAGATCTCGAGGTAGATCGAGCATGGATCCTGAGATAGATCGTGCGCAGGCTCAGCACGAGCAGATCCTGAGGTGACACATGGCAGCAGACAGTAGGCTTGGCATGGATTTTGAGGCAACATGTGGTGGCTAGCGTGGTGCTGACTGGGCAGCACACAAATCGAGGTGGCTAACATGGCGACGCTAAGGTGGTAGTTAATGACATGCAGATCAAGGCAGCTGACATGGTAGCAAGTAATTGGTAGTCAACGTGGCGGTGTGCGATTGGTTTAAAATTTTACGACGTGGCAGTTTGCGATTCATCGATGTTTTAGCAAAATACCAGCATCTGATTGCTCGAAGGCAGTCGATTATCCTTTTGCACATTTGGGTTGATAAACCCTCTTGCGTCTCCCACATAGCGCATGTGGGATTAAAGCACTTTTATTTTTATTTTTAAAAAATTTTCCGCCGCGTGATTTTATATATTGCCACCTTCCTTCTTAGTTTCGTTCAGTCACCTAGCGGAGTTGGCTAGGGTGTTTGCTAGCCGAGAGGAGGTCCTGGGGTCAATTCCAACTAGGAAGAATTTTTTTTTTTTACATTTTGTTTTAAATTCGGCTGGCGGGGGAGGTTTAATTAAGCGGCCGTCTGCTTTGGTTTCAACTCAGACGCATGGTGCATCGGCATAGTCTCCCGTTTGTTGACCGGGAGATCACGGGTTCGATTTCGCCCACTTGAAAAGGTAAATTTTTTGTTTAAAAAAAAATTGTTTAAGGTTTTTAAATTTTTATTTAAGTTTTTAAATTATTTAATAAATTTAAATTATATTTTGTTTAAAATTATCCTTTTAATAAGTTATTTAAAAGGTAATTTAAAAAATATAAAAATTTATTAAATTTTTTTTTAAAGACTTTATAAAAATTTTAAAAACCAAGTTTGATGAGCATTTGAAAAAGGAGAATTAATGTGCCCTTGAAATGTTAGATGATCCTATCTGGGGGGTGCTATAATGCACTTCTCTCGATTTTTAGACGAGAGACACCAAAATCCTTTGATGAAAGGGTTCGACAAACAAGTCTCCATATAGTTTTTTGTCAGTTGGAAAATCAGGTGATTGATCATCTGAGGAAATCGGATTCTGGGTACGAGGGGGATTCTGAAGACAACATCTTCGGAAAAAGGATTGAAGAGTCCGAGACTGTGGAAGTTGTACCAGAGGAAGTTGTACCAGAGGACCAAGCAAGTGCCAGTTATACACCTGGTGTACGGGTAGCAGAATCAAGTGAGAGCTATTCACCATGCTCTCCTGAACCAGAAGCAGCAACAGAATAAGAAGATGAAGAAGAAGAAGACGAAGAAGAATAAGAAGAAGAAGAAAAAGCAGAATAAGAAGAAGATCCAGAGGAAGTGGATCTTGAAGAACCTGAGGTCATTGTCATCAGCAACAGTTTTGAAACAGAACCTGAATGTACTAAAAAGGTGAAATTTGATTTGAATCATTAATCTCTTTGATTTGAAATAAAGTTTGTTTTCTGAAATGGCATCCAATACTAGTTTGCCGATTCCTGAATTTAATGGAGGAGATTATGAGTATTGGTCTATTAAAATGAAAACTCTTTTTATAGGAAAAGGTTTATGGGATGTAGTCGAAGAGGGCTATACTGAACCTACTGTTGCTGAATGGGCGGCTTTCTCTAATGCTGATAAAAATGCTAGAAAAGAAGCACAGAAAAACAATGCTTTCGCCCTTTATCACATACATGCTGCCCTAGATAAAAGTATCTTCCCTAGGGTTGCCTCTTATGTAATTGCACAAGATGCCTGGAATGCCCTAAAAGAAAGCTATAGAGGTAGTGACCAAGTAAAATAGGTAAAGCTGCAAACATTGAAACGAGATTTTGAAAATCTCAGGATGAAAGAAAATGAAAAAGTGGGAGATTACTGCATGCGAGTGAAAGTCGTAGTTGATAAAATGGTCACACTAGGGGAAGATATTAATCTAGAGGTTATGGTGAAGAAAGTGTTGAGAACACTTCTTCCTAAATGGAATTCTGTTGCAATAATTATTGAAGAATCCAAAGACTTAACCTCGTTGTCTTTTGATGCCCTAACTGGTTCACTTCTCTCACATGAAGAGAGGTTACAGGAAACTCCTACCACCAGTTATGGAGGAGATGATAAATATTTTGCCACACATGAAGGAAGAGGTAGAGGCCGTGGTAGAGGACAAAAAAGAGGCAGAGGTAGGAATAATCAAAGAGGAGGAACTCCTAACAGAGGAGGATCATCCAACAAAGGCAAAAATTAGAATAGAGCAGGATAGCAGCAATATAGAGGGAAAAAATCTGGAAAAGGAAAAGGAGGAGATAAACCAAAACAAGTTTGCTACAATTGTGGCAAACCTGGCCATTATGCTTGAGATTGTTGGTCAAAGTCTTCACAAGGAAGCAGCAGCAACCAGAGCAGTCAATTTGGAAATTTTGGAGAAGAGGAAGAGTCCACAAATCTCTTTCTTTCTTATGGCCAGACAGAGCAAAATATGAATGATACATGGATTTTGGACACTGGGTGTTCAAATCACATGAGTGGCAAAGAAGAACTCTTTGCTACTTTAGACTCCTCATATAAATCTAGCATCCGATTGGGAGATGACAAGTCATTGGCAGTTGAAGGCATTGGAGCTATGGAGGTTCCAACGAAAGAAGGCATCAAGCAAGTAAGTGATATCTATTACACACCCCATCTTCAACACAATCTTTTAAGTGTTGGTCAAATTCTAGAAAAGAATTACAAGTTGATTTTTGATGAGGGTAAATGCACCATTTTTGACAAGAACAATAGTAATAGAATCATTACATAAGTGCCAATGTCAAAGAATAGATTATTCCCTTTAAAGTTTGGCCAACCAGGAGGAAATAAGTTAACCAATGTTGCTATTACCAATCCAAGTGTCCTATGGCACTTGATATATGGTCATTTGAATTCAGCAAGCTTGAAAATGCTAACTGCACAATCAATGGTAACTGGACTTCCCAAAATTCAAGATAGTAAGGAAGTCTGTGAAGGGTGTGCCTTGGGCAAGCATGCTAGATCAAAATTTCCTCATGGACAAGCATGACAGGCCAGCTATCCACTCCAGTTAGTACATTCAGACATCTGTGGTCCAATGCAGACCAAGAGTCTAGGTAACCACTCTTACTTCCTACTTTTTATTGATGATTGCACAAGAATGTGTTGGATATATTTTTTGAAGCATAAAGATGAAGCATTTGCATGCTTTGTTGATTTAAAAAAAAAAATTGAAAGTGAGAGTGGATATTCTGTAAAATGTCTTAGATCAGATAAAGGAGGAGAATACTCCTCTAATCAGTTTTTGAATTTTTGTAAACATCATGGCATCAAGAGGCAGTTCACAACTGCCTACACTCCACAACAAAATGGTGTAGAAAAAATGAAGAATCACACCATTTTAGAGATGGTAAGATCAATGCTTCAGACAAAGCATTTGAGTAATTCATATTGGGGAGATGCAACAAGGACTAGTGTTCACATCTTGAACAAAAGTCCTACTTCAAGTTTGAAAGGAAAGACACCTTACCAAGCCTGGTATGGTAAGAAACCAAATGTGAAGTATTTCAGAGTATTTGGTTCATTGGCATATGCTCACATTCCTGATGAGCTGAGAAAGAAGCTTGATCCAAAGAGTCAAGCATGCATTTTTGTAGGATATTGTGAAAACACAAAGGGTTATAGACTCTACAATCCTACAACTCGAAAGATAGTGATTTCAAGGGATGTGATTTTTGATGAAGGGGGAGAGTGGGGTAAGCCCCAAATATTTAGTGATGTTGAAGCCACTGATATAGTTGCTCAGTATGTGCAATCATAGCTCCCACAGAAAGGAAAGCAGTCTCCTCCCACACATCCTCCAAGTCCATCTTCTGATTCAACTTCTTCACCAAGTCCTTCTCCATAGCGATCAGTAAGTTCCTCACCAATGGACATTGATGTTCCATCCAAAGGTAAGAGAACTCTACAGTATCATCCATCATCTCAGATGTTGGATAAAAAAATTTCAAGAAGATACACTAGGAGTCAAGCTAGTGAAATGGAATCTGTTTTACACAGATTAGAAAGTATGCACTTGTATGGTGATGATGAATCTCAGCAAGAACCTAGGGGAGATCAAGTTAACTATGCTTTGTTAACTAGTGCACAGCTTGAACCTTCTAGTTATGAGAAGGCTTGTACTCAGAATATTTGGCAAGATGCCATGAAAGATGAGATAACATCTATAAAAAACAACGACACTTGGGAGCTCGTAAAACTTCCTAAAGGAAAGAAATGTGTTGGTTGTAAATGGATCTTCAAGACCAAGTTTAATGCTGATGGAAGCATTTAGAGGCACGAGGCAAGATTAGTAGCAAAGGGTTTTACTCAGAAATATGGAATTGATTATGAAGAGACTTTTGCTCCTGTAGCCAGACAGGAGACTATCAGAACAGTTCTTGCCTTAGCTGCACACAAAGGATGGAAAGTCCAACACATGGATGTAAAGAGTGCATTTCTTAATGGTTACTTGATAGAAGAAGTTTATGTTGAGCAACCATAGGGATTTGAAGAGCAAGGTAAGGAACACCTTGTTTACAGATTGAAGAAGGCACTCTATGGTCTTAAACAAGCACCAAGAGCTTGGTACTCACGTATTGATGGGTACTTCAAAGATTATGGGTTCACCAGGAGAAAAAATGAACCCACAATTTACTACCTAAATAAAGGTAATGACATCCTCATAGTTTGCTTGTATGTGGATGATCTCATTTTTATGGGTAGTAATGAAAAAATGAATATGGAGTTCAAACACTCCATGATGACACAGTTTGAGATGAAGGATCTTGGCTTAATGCACTACTACCTTGGAATGGAGGTTCATTAGTCAGATACAGGGATCTTCATCTGTCAACATAAGTAGTCTTAGGACATGATCAAGAAGTTTGCTATGGAGCATTGCAAACCAGTTACAACTCCGGTTGGACATGGGATCCAATTAAGCAAAGATGATGGAGCACCAAAAGTTGATGTGACTACTTTTAGAAGCATGGTTGGGAGTTTGATGTTTCTCACCAACACCATATTAGATATTCAGTATGTTGTATCTCTTGTTTCTAGATTTATAGCTAACCCATCTGAGCTACATTTGCAGGAAGCTAAAAGAATTTTGAGATATGTGAAAGGTACATTGGATTTTGGAATCCAATACCATAAATGTAACACTATCAATCTTGTAGGCTTCAGCGATAGTGTTTGGGGTAGCAATATTGATGACAGGAAATCAACATCAGGAAACTATTTTAGTCTTGGATCAGGACTAATAACTTGGAGTTCCAAAAAGTAGACAGCAGTAGTGCTATCTTCAACAGAAGTAGAATATATAGCAGTTACTTATGCAAGTACTCAAGCCTTGTGGCTAAGGAAAGTACTAGAAGAGATTGGAGAAAAACAAAGTGGTCCGACCAGAATCTACTGTGACAATATCAGTGCCATTCAGTTGGCATATAATCCTATCCACCATAGCAGAACGAAGCATTTTGATATGAAGTACCACTTCATTAGAGATATGGTGGAACATGAAATTGTTGAGCTTCAATACTGTCACACTTTGGAGAATGTCGCAGACATCTTCACCAAGGTGATGACTAAGGCTCAATTTGTAAAGCTAAGAGACTGTGTAGTCAGTCCTCTCAACTTTAAGGGGGAGAATGTTGTAAATGTGAATAGGGTTCTCACTAAAAGCGGCTTAGAAAAATCTAGTTTTCTAGCCCTAAGTGTGAAAACCTAAAACTTTTGTCGGCAAGTGTTGTCGACAAATTTTTTCTTAGACCCTATTCTCCCTAACTCCCCTCCTATTTCCTCTCCTATATTCCCTCCTCTATCTTCTCCTTATCCCTCCGTGCCTTCCATTCTTCTTATCCCTCCAACTCCTTCCTGCTAACTCTCCAACCACCTTATCCCTCCATCCTTTCTTTTCCATTCTCTATAAATTACTAGTGCCTATTATGTATTTTGGCTTGCTGTGAATATTGAAGGGCAAATATTAAAATAAAATCATTTTTTATTGTTGCGTCAAATGTTTGAGTAGAATCCTATTCTAGATCGTTCATCTCGCTTATGGTCTATTCTACTTTTTGAGGTTCTTCTATCACTAGATTCACAAAGTTGTCTACAACTGAATCTTCATCGTCACTTATAAGAATTATTTATGGTGAATATGGTTTTGGATCTAGTATTTCAACTGAGACACTACTACTGAGATGTGGATTATCTGACTCCTGTGGTGCAACTCCTACAAATTTTGACTCTTCAAATCTACTGCCAATGGAATTGTCTTCTAAATCTGGATGTTTTTGATGGGCTATTACTACATTTTGCAATTGACTAAATACAATATGCAATTTATATGTGCAAATTTTTTCATCAAAATATTTGGGATTTTCTCTTACTAAAAGAGAACAAAGGGCTTGATAGCAGCCTGTAGATCGTATCATGAATGATTACAAAATTTCTACCCTTAGATGCAAAAATTATCCCCTTCTCAACACAGACCTCCAATCAACAATCAAATTTAGGCCCCTGAATGGGGAGTCCAATTTTTTTTAAGTGTTAAACGGGCATTCTGGAAGGCTTTCACAGATAGAAAATCAACACTTGTTACAAAGATTGCCTCTTAGGCAATTGTGCAAATCACTTACAAAAAATTACCTCTTAGGCTATTGCTCAAATTGCACGTTTTCAAGCCTCTTGGGCTATTACATAAATTGCCTCTTAGGCAATATTTTCAGCTTTCCCCCTTTTTAAAAAAAAAATTACTAAGACATTTTAAGATATTTTAACATATTTCTATTTAATAATAATAAAAAAATTGCTTTAAAAATCAATTTAAAAAAAAAATGATTTAAAAAACAATAAAATTTAGATTATTAAAAAAAATTAAAAATAAATAAACTTTAAATAAAAATTTAATTTTTTTTTCATCCAAGCGAGTCGAACCCATGACCTATCGATAACCAAAGTATTAGTGCTCACCTCCTTACCACCTCGGCTACCACTGCTGATGGCAGTTAAAAACACGTAGAGTGCTTTATTGTCTCCTCCGTGATGGGGAGACAAAAAAAATAAAAATAAAAACTTAAAATATTTTAGGATCAATATCCCACATTCATGCGGTGGGAGCACTGAGAGGGGTTTAAAACATTTAATGCGATCTTAGTGTTTCGATTGCCTTAGGGCAATCAAAAACTCCTCCTTTTATCAACCTTAGCCAATAATATTGTGCCACATCATCGTGCTATGTCACCTTGCCACGTCGCCATCCTACCACATCAACATTCTACCATGTTAGCTTGCTCTGGGTCCACATTGCCCTCCTGCCACGTCAGCGTTCTACCATGTCAACCTACTCTGGATATGCCATGTGTCTTGTCTCAGGATCCTCTTGATATGTGCCTACTTGTGGATCCTTGACCGCCATGTGTCTGTCTGCCATGTATCCCTTTGGTTTTATTCTTGGTTTCGCTCTACAGACCTCCTTGACCTCGTATCAAGATGCGTGCTCTACGGGCTGCTCCTTGACCTCACCTCAGGATGTGTGCTCTACAAGCCTCAGGATGCATGCTCTATGGGCCACACTTGATCTTGCATTGGGATATGTGCTCTACCTCATGTGGGCCCTCGACCTCACTAGATCACCAGCTCTGCTCCCGCTTTGATACCAAAGTATTGAAATAAATCATTTGATTAATAATAAAAAAAAAGGTTACAATATTTATAGTGTAGAGATAACTATAATGCGAGAAATAAGGAGAAGAAATAGGGGAAGATAAGAATTAGGGGAGGGAGAAAATTTGAAAAAAACTCTTCATACTATTGTCCTAATCCTTACGACCATAGTCTACCGTCAACTCAAAATATGGGTTAAATTCCAACAACATTCAGGTACATCCTAGTGGTGTCCATGTCTACAAGTGTGATATGACCATCTTTTGGTGTGGGTGGCTCACTCCTAGGAGTCTCAAAAATAGTAATATGGGTAGCCCTATGCATGATGTCTCTGTCCAAAATAGGGGTACTATTGGAGGACCCTCCATTTAAGTTCTAGGACATATTAGGGACTACACTAACATGCCCTACTACTGAAGTGTTACAGAATTGACTAGCTTGAGATGGATCCATAGGGGAAGAGAACTGACTTTGAATTAATGCTAAATTTTTGGCCTTACCATGGGTCATTACCATACGCTAAGGTGTGATGATGTGTGAAATGCAAGTGTAGGTGTGTGAATGCATGAAAGAAACACATTGCAAAAAAATACTCAAAACAAACAAACAAACAAGGTTTTGTTCCTAAGTTCATCCAAAGTTTGATTTTTTTTTTTTGAATTTTTTTTTAAGTTTTGAAAGTTTTTGATTTCTTGGAGTTTTTAATATTTTTGGAAAAAAATAAAGAGGAATGTGCAAAATGTTTACCATTAGATGAATCTAGGATTTTACCTGTATACTTGTAATGACTAAACTTGGTGATGAAATCCAGGTAGCCATACCCACTAAAATATGGAGATGAAACCCATATCCGATTAGGGAGCACAGGTCCTATTGATCCTCACCCAAAAAACCATGGGTAACAATAAACCCTTCAAAGAGGAATGCATGCTATTTTCCATGGATAGGATAATTCTTGGAAGCGGCCTTGGCCTCGAATAGGATAATAATATGTTGGTGGTTGGTGATGAAATCCAAATATTTCCAATGTTTAAGTGAGTGTGTGAGGTTTTGTTATTTATTGTTTGATGCAAACTATCATGCAATTTTATTTTTATGCCTAATGTAAAAAGTAGAAAAATAGAGAATAGCAAACATAATCATATCAAGGGCTGAAGTTGCTAACTCCAAGCAAGATCTAGCCAAGTTCTGTTGTCAAGGCCAAATCATGGGTGGGTGATTGGTTTTGATAAATCATGTTTACACTTTTTACTAGCCATGCACAAGCATTTGGGAGATCCCAACCACATGTGCATGGTTATGATTGAATAACAGAACAAGTACAACATAATTTTGAACCCCAAAAATGTTTATATTATTTCTAACTAGACTTATGCATATGTTCTATTTTATCTAACTTTAAAAATTCATATTCTTTGATTTTTTTAATATTTTGAATATAAAATACCTAACCTAGACCCTAAATGTGAACAAGGACAAACATGACTAAAACCATTAATCTATATTAGATGCAATACTAAAAACTAGAAAGTAGAGGAAAAAGAGGATTGCAGGGGTACAAACCTATGTTTCTTTCGCCGCTCCTTCCAATTCACTTTAACTAAAGGCCTATGGTACGATAATGCTATAACTGCTCATATGCATTTTGATAGGCACTCCACCATCGATGCATGGTTCTATAGATTTGCACCACCTATATGTGGTTTTTTAGGTACTCATTATAGGTGTGTAGTTCCTCATATCTAAAATTGCAAGTGCATGATTTTCTAGTAATAGGGCTGAACAATAGTAGGTTCTAGATCTATCGATCCCAAGATCAAATTTTTGTGCACTCTTTACAAAAACATGTAACCATAAAAAATATATATTAATATTCAGATAAAAGCAAGGTAAAAATAGGTGGAACCCTTAGGGGGTCCCACTATGATCGCTATTTATGTAACCAAAAGAACAACACCAAAAAAATAGATATATGAACACTTTGCAACGTAAAAATGATGTATCTTGTATTAATAGGGGAGCTTGAATATCCCAATATTATAATAGATTCTTTTGAATTACCCCAAGTATTTGGGTGCAATGTTATAAAGTATAATGCAACTCAAGTTCTCAATATGACAATGGTGGTGCTCTCCAAAAAAATAATAGGTGTTCCTTGTCTTTTTAGCTACAACTTTAGAAGGGTAAGTGGGCTTCAAGTATCCAATACAGGGGCCACTCTAGATTTATTAGCTTCTACAAAGTACCTATTTCCTACACACATGAAAACCAAATGAGGGTTAGTAGCACCTACAAATCAAAATAAAGAATATTGCTATAAAACCCTGACTAGAGAAAACATGTAATGCAAAAACAGAGAAAATAAATTAAGGATGCCTTGCTATAGAAATCAAATTTACTGATCTTATATGTTGTGTGCTTTTGGATAAAAGAAATTGTAAGCATGTAGTGAAGGCTAATAAACCACACATGAGTGGTGGGTTAACCACGTGGATGCAATTTTGACTGTGAAACCATAGATGTGCAATGCAGATTGAATGGTAGATTGCTTCAGAAATGAGCCTTCAGAATTTGTATCTTGATTCTCCTTGGGATACATGCATAGTTCTAGTCCTATTCTAGCAGCTTGACTATACAAATATTTAGCCTCCTTGATTTGGTGGGGTGAAGGTGCCTTTATAGGCTCCTTAGAGTTTTGGAAGGAAATAAGAGGTGGCAAGCCAATATTATCAAGTGGTAATTTTGGATTGCCAAATGTAGGGGGCAGTTAGAGTGGGTCACCCAAGATGTCTCACTTAACTGGGGTGATGTGGCTGCAAGTGGAGTGCTATATGAAAGGTTACCCCATGTGAAGGGACAAGGGGACAAGGGTGTATGAGATGCGGTAAGGGATGCTGGTGAGATGGCTAGGAAACATATCTAGTAGTTAGGTAGGGTATCCTAGGCAGATTTTCTAGATTTAATAAATCTATAAAATAGGATAATGTGTAAGATTTCATACACCTAATTTTGAACTTAGCTATATAAATTTACTATGCAGGATTTGATGTGGGGTGGCAAATGCGATGTTATGAATGCCTAGGTTTTGGTATCTACATTAATCAAGAATAATTTGAAATGAACCTTCAAATATTCTACAAATTCATTACAATTAGTATTGTAGAATTTAGTCTTATTTTCTCTTTCCAAAGTAGATAATAGGTAGTTGATAAATATGTAGGAAATTTTGAGTAGTTTTGTTGTCATTGATGTCAAAATAATATTGGTTTTATGTCGTCATCATTAAGGACATTAAGTGGTTTTTCCAAAAGCAATAAGGTCTTGGAAAGGAATAGGATATAATATTTATTTTTAATATTATATGCCTAAAAAGGGCCCAAAGGATGAAAACCCGAGAAAGGAGAAGCAAGTTTAAATTAAATAATAATATTCTATTATTATAATATTTTGGACCAAATAACAAGGTGAAGAAAAATGAAGTCCAAATTGAAAAGACCCATGAACAATTTTCAAAGGTTTAATTTAAATTAAAATATTTTAATCTTTTATTAAAATTTAAATTTAAATTAATCAAAAAGGCAAAGGTTTTTAAATTTAATATTTAAAAATTAAATTCAAATTTTTAAATTCGAAAAAGGTCTTACGTGAGAAATCAAAAGATGAATGTGTATTTATATAGGAAATGATTTCCATTTCCTAAAGTCTTCATCACACCTTCGAATACGAGAAAGATAATATTGAGTGATGTGTCTAAGAAGAAGAATATTTACAATTTCAAAGTGCTTAGAGGGAAACAAGGCAACATAGGCCATGTAGTGGTTTGAATTCCCACCAGCAGTGGTAGTGCAGGTAGTAGTTGGAAGAGTGTTAAGGTTTATGTGGAGGATATTGCGGTTCGATCCACATGATCTAAATTTTGGAGGAAGAGCCTTTTGTTTGACTTGCTTGGCGTTTTCGTGTGGTAGGTTATTGTGGTACTGCATGCATAATGTGTTTCATGTGGGTGCACAACCCACTTGGTGGCCTGTTGAGTGAATATTTGACCTTTTGCAAAATGGTCACCACAATCAGAGTATTGAATTGAAAACTCCCTCTTGCAAATAAATTAAGTGCAAACATGAATTTCTCCAAGGTTCTGATAGACAAACATTCCACATACATGCATGTAATTGATGATAATTAAAAACAACATATGCTAGAATAGTCTCACAGTATGCAAGTGATAGTTAACAAGGGGCCTTTACAGTTTAATTCATACAAAGCTTAGTAATCATGATTATTTTATTCCCAAAGTGCATGTGAACTTTTCTTGTGTGAAAATGGTTCCTTTTAATGTTCTTGATATTAAGTTGATTTACCCTGAATTCCAATTAACAAGTTCCTTTTATCTTCAAATTAAAGTTCTAAAAATGCAAAAGTGCGTGGAATAGTCTACTTCATTTTAGATTCTATACCTTTAATGTGAGATTCATTTTACAGTTAGTAGATTCATTTTACAGTTAGTAGATTCATTTTATCTTAATTATGACCATTCTACTAAATCTAAGTTAGAATTTGGACATGTTAGTAAGTTAGTAAGTCATGGTTCATTTGCTTTATCTTCAATTAATGAAGATAGGCATTAGTACCCTCCCTCCTAAGATTGGTTTTATCTGAAAATTAAACTTAGTGCAATTTGGAGGTATAGAAATTCTGGATGAGGACCAGAATGGAAGCAAATGAAAATGAAATGCTAAAGAAGTTTTGGAAAATGGACCAGAATAAGATGACCTTACAATGCAAAAATTCAAAAAATGACCATAATAGAAAGAAAACTAAGCAATGAAATTCTAGAAATGACTAGAATGGAAAGAAAACTAAGTACAAATTTTTTGGAAATGACCAGAATGGAAAGAAAACTAAGTACAATTTTTTTGGAAATGACCAGAATGGAAATAAAATGATGAAAAGAAAAGAAAATAGATTAACCAAATTACAAAAAATAAACTGAAAATTATTTACAACAAAGCTGGAAAAACATGCAATTAAATCTTGGTATCACACTCCCCTACCCTGCAAAACCCCAAGTTATGAGATGAATCTAAAGGTAACCTGATCTAAAAGAACCTCAGAAAAAACACAATCGAATTAGACCAAGTGCAAGACTCAAAGGATAAAGAAAATTTGCATCTATTCCAATATTCACCTAGTATAACCCCCTAAAGGCATCAATACATAGATATAAATTGAAATGAAAATGCAATAAAAAAAAGCAATAAATTCAATAGCCCTAGACACAATCTCCTTTTGGTTTGCTCACAAGGTGTGTGTTTGCCAAAATGAATGCATTAGATTTCCTCAAAATGATCTTGCTTTACAAAATTTTCTAGCCTTTTCATTGGAAATCTCATGGGCTTAAATAAAAAATGAATTTATCCCTTGGCTTCCCGTTCTCTATTCGTCTCTTCATTCCCTAGAATACCAATAAAAATGAATTATTTATTTCATTATAACACATTTTATATATATTTTAACATACATAGCATTAAAATAATATTTCAACCCTTTTAAATAAAAATACTATGGCTAGACCCTTATATCTCCCATCTATACCATAAATCCCACGATACTATATATATATATATATATAAACAAAATATATATATAAAAATTCCTTTCTTTTTATAGTCCCCATGGCCCTTGTACTAATAATGAAATGTAAAGCATATAATAGTCAGTACATTCTTATAACCCCAACTTCCTTTATTTATTTCATTATTAACACCACGAACCTTATATAAAAACATAATAAGATATTAAGGAGCTTTAGGGATTCAACATACTATGAACTAGAGAATCTAAAAAATAGTATACCTTATGCCTCCCATGGACTTTCTCATCCATGTAGCCCATTGAATTCATCATCGGGTAATCGATATACGTTCTGTCGCTACCAATGCTAACCTCACAACACCTTGTGGAACACTACACCACGTCCCCATGATGATGCAAATATTTTTAGTGATCTACCATATCCTCCACGGATGATCTCATATTATGTCCTCCATTTCTGCTCATAGTAACCATAATAGGAATCAACGAACGAAACAACTGCACCTTCTGAGATGGGTATTTGAGCTCGAAAGACATGGTTTTTTTTAGGGTTTTTGGCAGGGTCTATAGATTCATCCTGTCTCACCTACCACTGTCAAGCACCCTACATATTTGTCAACAAATCTTTGTTACTTTTTCCACTACACTGTCCAGCTCACACAGTCCAATTTGACCCTTGAGCACTGATGAAGATGCCCACCCATATTCCCAGTATCAATCTTTTTGTTAGTGCCCATGTGGAATGATTGTACACTCCACACTGCCCACACTATAGATATTTCACTATGTCCATTACATATACCCACAACAAATTTCATGTCATTGATTCAATAAATTATCATTGACATGGCCTATTACATTAGATACTATTTTCTCTAACATCTTGTGATGACACTACATTTTGTGTTGTGCTCCTCCTAAATCATTCTATGACTGTGCATCATCTTAGGAGTATTCAACAATGCCCTCATCATCCTAACTCGACCACCGTGTATTGGTCACTATCATCTTGCATGGGGTTTTCATCATCTGTGTGGCACCGGATCTTCCACCTTGGAAGGTCACGTCATTCCCAGTCATGGCTGGTAAACCTCACCATCTATTTTTCTAAATTGTCGGACATCCGAGTCACCCATCCTCATAACCTCCATCTAGCTGGTGATCATTCTTCATGATGACGTTGGCCCATATGGTTCAAAACTGCATTCTAGATCGTTCCCCCACATGTAACAACTTTATTACTATGCTATCATACATAGCTTTCATCCACCAATATCATGTCATCACCAGTATTTATTGTCCATGACGATCCTACCTCACATCAGCAACACTTTGACACCCAAACCATCATTGTTCAATGTTCATAACTATCATTCAATCAATAATCCCAATTTAATAAAACTCCTATGTGTCATATCCCTAGCATCAGGTTCGCCACACTACCACACTGTCTAATAAAAACCCTAACTACCACCCAGTGATGCCACATTAGTGATAAAGTTCAAGTTCTCTAGGTGTTGCTGCGATGTTGTTCTACCATCGATATTATTCCGTAACCCTGTGCCTCATCATTCTCGTTGTTCCTTTCCAATCCTGTTGAGGTCTTAAAATTCTACCATGTCAATAAGTAAAACATTAATCTCCACTTTATAAATCAAAACCTCCATCCATTCATAACTATTAATCAAGCATATGCATGAAGGTGTATATGTTAATGTTACATAAAGGCAATGCATCTTGCTATAACATATATATGCATTGATTCCCTTTCCTTTTGTACTTATATATATATATATATATATTTTTTTTTTGTCCTTTTTTTTATTATATATATTATATTTTAAATATTATATTTTATTTTTTATTCTTTTAATTTTCATTTAAGATAAAAATCCATCAACCTTTAAAAGGTTGAATTATTGAAAATCAACAAAACAAGAAAATAAAAACTAACATGGAATGATCAACCAAACAATTTAACCTACAACACTAAACAATAAGATACCAATCAAACGGAGGCACTATCCAACACTGCCAAGCCCCATTATAGGTGGACACCCATCAAAACTATTCAGTCAAAGACAACAAAACCTTCCTAAACCAAAAATAAAAGGTGGGTCCCCAATTTTAGGGTACATTGGGGAGTAGCCCCAACAAATGGTGACTCTATTGGAAAATGCTCTTGAACATTTCAGTAAGAACCCAACCTAAAATGAAAACACACAAGATCAAAAAAATAAGTATTATTTTAGTGATGTCTCGAGAAGGTGGGGATAAACAACTTTCAATAAAAATAACTAATCCATCTACCTTTGCTCAGTGTGTGCGAAATTGATTCATTCCTGCATCTCTAAAAATTCTCTAGATTCCATCATCCCTTTCTGCATTAGGCTATGAAGTATCGCTAATAATGAAACAAATTTAAATAGAACCCCACTTCCAGTCAGGCATCTATAGCCCCGATGAGGTTTATCTAACTCACCCTTGTGTTTGTTCAATGCTTTGCAAAGCCTTTCCTTTTACCCGGGCTATGTCTAGATAGAGCCCTACTATAATTCAAGCATCCATAGCCTCGGTAGAGTTTATCTAGATCTTGTGACTGATTTGATCAAGCTTTTTGATGCTCGTTCTCTCTTTTTATTATCTCTTTTTTTATATTTTTTTTCAAAAGAACAACCTTGCAAATCTTCAAGCATCATTGGGGTAAGGTAGCCTATAAGTGAAGCATTTAATATTTTCACCTAGGGTTTCAAATAAAGATAACTTCATCCTTCATAATTCCATAAACACCATTTAATGTGTGTGAGTCCCATGTGGAGCTTTGGCTAATATTTCATTGTTCCACTTTCCACCATTTTAGTCCCAAAATATGAGCATAATCACCAAATAACTCATCCCCATTTTCTTGAGTTCATCATTTTTCAGATCAGGTACTCCAACCTACTAAGCAAAGAAACATCAAAACAAGGCCAAAGTCCCAGTTTTTTTCGAGTTCATCAGCTTTCAGCTCATGTACTCCAACCTATTAAACAAAGGAACACAAAAATAGGCCAGAGACCATAATTTCAGTGACTAAAAAATATTAACCCAAAACCGAGGACTAATCCATCACACAAAAAAAATAAATCCCACTCTAATCTAAAATAAACCAATAATGAATGACATACTCAAAACCAAAACAAACCACACAAAATATTCAAATAAAAAACCAAAACCAAAACACCAAGCATATATACATATAATACAAGTCTATACCCTTCAGGATTTGAAATAGTGCTTTAGATGCAGCCCGTTAATAGGCAAAGACAAATATTTTCCATCCAAATTTTTTAGTCTAAAACTATTTTTACCTAGGATTTCAGAAACTTGATATGGACCCAACGACAAACAATCAAACTTGTCATGATCCCCTTTCTTTTCATGTCTTTTATCCCAAAACAAAGCAAGATCTAAAATTTAAAAAGTTTTAACTGACTGTATTTTTACTACATCCTGATGTTTGCTAAAATGAAACATGGCTTCCTTTATATATTCATCAAGATGCATTAAATGTATCAATCTAGTTTCAAGCATATTATTTTTCATAATGTGTTATTTCATGAAATGAAGTGTTTGTAATCTTAAATTGGTGGGAAAAATAGTATCCTGACCATAAACTAAATGGTATTGAGATGTTTCAATTGACTCTTTTGTTCTGATTCTATCAGCCCAAAGAGCAAATTTTAGTTTACTATGTGAATCCCTAGGGTTCTTTTCAAACAACTTTTTTATCACACATAGAAGATTTTTATTAGAGGATTCTTCCAGACCATTACCTTGTGGGTAATAATTTTAAGAGAATTTCAATCTTACCATGTTATCATATGCCCAATTTGCAAATTGCATGGAATAAAAGGTAGAACCATTATCACTTACTATTGCATTGGGCATGCCAAAACGAGTCACAATGTTATCCTCTAAAAATTTAATAACAACATTAGTGGTAGCGTGCTTTGTGGGAATTGCTTCAGTCCACCTAGTGCAATAATCTATGGTAGTAAGGATATATTTATGAGAATCCAATGAGTTAGGATTGATAACCCCAAAAAAATCGAGTCCCCATTGCACAAAAGGTCTTGCTTCTACCACATATTGTAATGGTATTGCTACATTTCTTTCTTTATTGGTAGCCACTTGACATGTATGGCAGGATTGCACATGAGCATGTGCATCCTTAAAAATATGGGGTCAATAGTATCTTGCCCTAAGAATATGATGTGCTATTGCATTGGATGACCCGTGTCCAGTTCCATACTTACCATGGAAATCCTCAAGTAATTGGGTCACCTCTTCTTGATTAACACAATGAAGGTAAATCTCTTCATGGTTTCTCCTATAAAAAAAACCAGACTTAATTAGAAAATTTACATATATTAAGTGCAAAGCTCTACGTTGAGTAGAATTGAGATGCAATGGGCACTTACCATTCAGTAAGAAATACACAATATCAACATACCAATCATCTTTAGTTATGTCTTCTACATTGTAATGTTGGCATGATATCAACAGATCGATTTCTACGATTGACTTGACTAAATATTGTCCCCGAACTATTTTCATGGGTTGGATTTCTAGATCAAATTCTTGGAGATTCAAAATCTATTTTCCCCATATTTCACCTAGCTCATTTTGTAAAAATATAGACTTGATAGCAGGGTCAGGGACTACAACAAAAACCCTACTATGCAGTATATAATGTCTGAATTTATTTATGGTTTTGAATAACGCATACATTTTTTTATCTAGTATAGAATATCTCGATTTTACATCATTTGAAGGAGCACTCAAGAAAGATATGGGATTTTCAATTTTACCTTCACTCTTTTGAGTTAGGACACTCGTAAAGGAATGATCTGAAGTAAACATGTAGACATAAAAAGGCTTTGAATAATCTAGACTAATTAAAACAGGGGCCCTAGAAATAGCATCCTTCATGCTTTTGAAATCATCCCTATTTTCATTTTTCAATTTGATCTGAGTATATTTTTTTAACATGTAATTCAAGGGCTTGGAAATCTCTGTGAATCCTAAAATGAACTTCCTTAAAAATTTGATTTTACCGAAGAAGAACCTTAACTCTTTCTTGTTATTGGGTGGAGAGATGGCTAGTATAGCAGTTATTCTTTTTAGATCAATAGAAATCCCTTCCTTCAAAATAACATGTCCCAATATCTTACCTTACATTACCCCAAAGATGCATTTTTTTGGATTAAGGGAGATCCCATATTCCCTACATCTCTCTAGAACTTTACTCAAATACCTGACATGATTTTCCCTTTTCTTAAAAAAATAGGAATGACATCCACGTAAATAATGATACACTTACCAATGAGCCTTTTGACCATAAAATCCATAGCTCGTTGGAATGTGGCACCTGAATTCAATAATCTAAATGACATTCTTCTGTATGCGAACGATCCCCATGTGAAAGTTGTCTTCATTCTGTCATTTGGGTGGATAAGGATATTATTGTATCCTAAATAACCATCTAGGAATGACATCATTTTTTACCCATTCACCATTTTAAGAATCTCATCGATGGAGGGTAATGGGTAATTATCCTTTTGGGAAGCCTTGTTCAAATTCCTAAAGTCAATACACAATATTATCTCTTCGTTCTTCTTTCTCACCATGACTAGACTGGCAACCCATGTGGAATGCCTAACAGGGAAGATAATTTTTGCTTCCAGTAATATCTTCACCTCTTTCTCTATTAGGGGTTATAATACTGGGTTGATAGGTCTTTATCTCTATCTTAAAGGCTTGGATTCTAGTTTTAATAGAATCGTATGCATTATAACATTCTGATCATAGGTATTCAACTCCTTGTAATTCCATGCTATGCAATCCATGTACTCTTTTAATGCATAGACTCTGTTTCCTATATTGTACATGCATTAGCAATGAATATCTCTCATGGATTTTTGCACTCCCTAAGTTTATTAGATCACATGCTTCTTTATGGAGCGGTACATTTTCTTGATATAAGATATCAAATATCTTTTCTAGTGAAACTATGCCTTTTGGAATTTTATTCATCATTTGGGTTATTTCACTACCCATGTCTATTTCTTCCTGCCCTCTCCTACCTTCATCTATCACCTAATTTTTGAAAATACCAAAATTAGTGACAAAATTGAAAATGTGTCTATCACTATCAAATACTTCCAAATTGGTAACATTGTCTGGTATTGAGGGACAGGGCACTAGTTTAATTGAAAATATTTTGCATTTTTTATGGTCAACTAGCTTTAGCATACTTGTTGCAACTTCTAAATAATCGGCCATTCGATTGCACTTTCTAGAGATAAGGGAAATATTGAAAGCATCAAACTCATATATCAAATCCCTAACTCTAGTCCTATACATGCTTAATCTTATATCCTGACATGCATATTGCCCTTTCACTTATTTTACCACTAACTCTGAGTCTCCCAAAACTTTGAGACACTTCACTTTCTTCCTTAGGGCCAACTGAAGTCCAAAAATTGGCGCTCTGTATTTTACCACATTATTGGTGGCTGGAAATTGTAATCTATAGGCATCTAGCATAGGATTACTTCCAGGATATGTAATTTTGACACCAGCTCTAGCACCTTGTTTCAACTTAGATCCATCAAATCTTAAAGTCCAAACCAAACTATCCTCTATGGAATTGTTGTAAGAAATATTTTCCTTTTGAGACTCCTCAGGAATTTCTTCTATGTCAAATTTATATACCCCTAACTCAATTTCAGAAAATTAGATTTCATTGGGCCTATTATACTTTGTTATCATCTCTTTGAGCCTTGGCTCACTATCCACTTAGATTTGATTTACCACTCCTCTCCAAGGTAACCACATATGGGAATAATATGTAACGATGTATCCATTCAGGTTCTTACTCCAATATCTTCCCAATACCATACCATATTTGGTAGAAATATTAAGCACCAATATGTCCACATGATGTTGAACTCTAGGCTTTGAATTAATCTGAATAAGGACATCATTCAAAACTCTAACCACATCCACCACCAATCTATCCAATTGTACCACTTTACTCCTTGAAGGAATTGGTGTGAATCCTAACTTTTGGTAAATCTTGAGGGGCATGATGTTACCTGAGGCACCTAAGTCTATCAGATAGTTGTGTAAGTTTTTACCTATAATTCTAATGGTTATGAGAAAGGGAGGCACTTCTCATTTTTCCTTTCTCAACATTAATTGGGACTCGAAACCTTTGACTTCATGGATTTTACTTAGTGGATGCAATCATTTCACCAAATATTCCCCTTGACCCATCAATTTAGAAACTTCAAACATCAAGATATTAGCCTTAGTCCTTTTCATATCCTCTACTAGGTCATAAGTGGATTTTTTGGATTTTGTATCCTTTGCGCAGGTTTGGATAGTTCAACTATTGGAGGAGGAGGTGGATTATTATCACCTTTGGTATTAGGAGGAATAAGGGGGTTGTTTGGAGGAGTGGAGAAAGTTTTGGTATCCTTAGAACTCCTTGTGTAATAACCATGTCTTTCTTTCCCAACATGTTTGATAGATTGGACTTCCTCTTCCAGATTTTCATCATCCTCTTCTCCTAATATTTCAACGTCTTATTCTCCTTCCTTATTTTCGTGATAATGGACAAATTCAGTCACCAAATCATCTTGCTTCCCTTGACAACAATGGGATTTTTCCTCATCACAGGGCTCTAACTCACTATAATCTTCCAAAGCATCTACCTGATTGGCTATAGGATTGGGTATGCACCCATTATTAGGGTGAGTATTGTACAGTCTCGTCCTCCTATGGTTAGGATTTCGATTAGACATAGAGATCTGTGATACTTGTTTCTTCAGGTAGACTATGTCATTACTCATTTTGGCATTATGTTTCTTTAATTCCTCAACCTCAAAATTATATCCTTGCAATTGGGGCATCACGATGCTAGATCCAACTGCATTTCCTACGTTGGCGACCTCTTTACTAGTAGTGATGGTTTGATTTTGAGTGTTTTGGTTCCACAAAGGATTCATGCTTTGAAGAGGTGGTACCATTGGGTAAGCTATCAAGGTTTGAGTGTTGATCACCTCGAATCCTGGTAGGGTTATCTAATTGTTTACCATCATTGGTGTGGTGGATGGAATGGCTGTGTTAGGATAGGTGGGAAATATGAATACATGGACATGAATGGGTATTGTTGATGATATGGTAGGGCATTCATCATTGGTACTTGGGGTGCCATAATTTGGTTCATCATGGCAAATTGATTGTAAGGACTGTATTGTCATATCATGGGCAATTGGGGCATCTCCATGCCTTGCAATGTCATTTATTGCTCAATGGCCATGGATTTCGTATAATCTAGAGCAAGAGTTGTAACCTAAGGGATTCTCCTAGCGAACATGACTTCCATGGGATCTAGAGATCCAAACTATAATTGTAGGGCCAAAATAGGGTCCACTACAAAATGGCAAGTTACACTTGTGTAAAGCTTTTGGAACTAGCATTGAACGTCCTAATAGGCTCATTGGGTAACCTTTTATAGGACACAAATTGATTAAAGATGATTTTAGGATCTAAAATTGACCTAAACTGATTGATGAAAGTGTATGACCAAAAAGGCGTGCACCTGAAATGTTGTAATTGCATAAACAAAGTAAATTGATATTCAAACACATAAATGAATGAAACACATATAAATTACAAGAAATACCTCCATTATTCCATTAAAATCAATGAGTGTCTAATTAAAAGTAAGTACCTCTTAGGGATACTCTATTTTGATATGCAATTACAATTATTTCAATCCCCTTAGGGATGAAATGCACTATCAAACCCTTAAGGTGACACGAACTGCTCTAGGTTGGAGTGAACGCTCTTCTTCGCATTGAGGAAGGAAATGAATGGTTGTAGCTCCTTATAAAATTGTTTCCTATGATCAATAAACAACATAAGAATGTCAAAAGCATAGGCAACCTCTCATGATGAGGTCATTTAAAGACAAATAGCATGAAAATAACATAATGACATCAAATCAATAAAATGTGTAAACTATGCTAAACATATGAAAATATCAATATTGATGGACATATGTAAATGAAGAGCACAACTATCAATCTATAGAATAAATTGCTTGAAATGAAGCATTATAATGTCAAAAGAAACCATTAACATCTAAATTACTATGTTGAAAACAAAATAGCAAAAACACTAATCTATTGGTCAAAAGTCTCTAAAACTACAATTTAACCATATGAATGACTAATATAATCTAGTTAAATGGGTATAAATGAGAACATTAAGGTGGTGATACCTCTATTGCAAAGCACAACACTGATGCATGGTCCGTAATGTAAACCGTGGTTGAAAGACACAGTTAGAACTCAAGTGAGTTTACCCTCACAATCAGGGGTAGTGGGCTTGACCTCCTTGTCCAATTGATGTTCAAGGGTTACCTTCGATGTCCTTCTAAAAATTTTGGTGGTTGATTCATTGTAAGGGGCCTCCGTTCACCCAGATATACATTTCTTGACTCTCCTAGGTCCTTAGGGAATCCATGGCCTAATTCATCATGATTTTTGACAAATTGACAATGGGGATGACAAAAAGGCTCTCTCTATGCACTCAAGTGAGTCCACAATTCGATAGAGCTTCACTACTTTGATCTCAAAAATTCACTCTCTATATTTTGCCCTAATTCTTAGGGGTACTTATAGGATATCCTAGGGCTAGACATGGCTTCATGGAGAAGCTAATATCAAGAAGGGGTGGTTAGGATAGTTGGATTGGAATATTCCACCCTCTAACCACTGTCTTCTAGAACAAATGTCTGTTCAAACCGATTTGGCTTAGATGAAGGCCAACTGAACTTTAGTTTAAGACCACAAGTTGCAACTGTGGTCTAGACTATAAACCGTAGGTCTTAGCTATGGTTCAGACTGTAGACTACAGGTCTGGGCTGTGGTTCAAACTTATTATGAAAAGGAGCCCAAATTGAGTGGTTAGAACCATTGCTCTATCTTGGAGTCTATCCAAGATCCTCCATATAGTCTTGTAGCATGTCCATATGAGTAGTCGCCATCGACATGACGTATTTTAGGTGTCTATAGATGCCCCTTTTGAGATGCGTTGTGAGATCAAACAACGCTGAGCAAAAATATACCTCCTAAAATGATGTCAAAGGTTCTATGATGATCATTAGTCGGATCAACATTAGATACCTCTTGTCCAGCAAAAGGATGCGCATCCTAAAATCATTACTTCCAACTGGGTGAAAGACTTACATTTGAAAAGCTTGCACTCACCATCAGGGATTTGGGTAGCATTTGATGCTACAATAGGAGTTAGGCATATATAACCAAAATGAGAAGAGATACAAAAAAATTATCATATTTTCTATTTACCCCAAGCAAAGGGGTAAGCTTATGATAGTTGTTGATAATGATTCACAAGGACAAACATAATTTTGACAAGATCAAGGGATCTATGATCTCAAGGATATTTTGTTGATTTTGATTATGATTTGATATTATGACTACCCCCTCAAGTGACGAGTCAATGAGGGTAATGACAATGATTAAAGTGACGATGTCACTTGACCACCATGGATGATATGTACAAATTTAGATTGGAGCATACTAATTCTATGGTTAGGCCTAGTTCAACTTCTGATTCCAACTATTAATAGTAATTGCACATTCCTATACCATGGAGCAATCGAGATACAATAGCCATCTTAGGGAATGAAAATGATACAAATCCAATTAGATTTATGTTGAATCAAGTTATCGATGATTTGTTGAAAGATGTCATAGGATATATGACATGAAATGCCTCGTTTCCATGGAAAAGTTCAGCCATGAAGGTCTTCTTAGGGATTGAAAAGAAAGCATATCAGATCAACGATGACAATTTTACCCCAAATGTCCTTATGGTAATTTACTCATCTTGCCGAATTGCATAGATCACAAGTCGATGCAACTGCCAAGTGTATAGGGTAAATTACTAAATATGAGGCACATTTGGTGTTTTTAATTATTTTATTTGTTTGTTAATTTTGATTTATTTATCGATCTTGGTGCTTTGAACATCACCAAATTTGCAACCTTAATTGCTCATTTTTGAAATTTAATCCATTAGGAATCATTAATTTTACCTTTTTAGACCTTCCTACAGTGGGTTTTGAGTGCATTTAATGTTGGATATAAATAATAGGTACGGTCTGCAATTGAATTTTTCAAATTTTGGGAACTACAGCTAAGGCCTGCGATCTGAAAATCCTAAATGTAGGATCGCAGGTGTGAGTTGCGGTCCGTCAAAATTAGGCAAACCTTTAAATAGCTATTCCCATTTGAATTTGCCATTATTATTCTTGAAAGCAACTGCATTTAGAGAGATCTAAGAGATAGAAGATATTCCCTTATCTGAAATTCTACCCAAAACTCTACCATATACCGCACTTGATACCTCAATGGCAGATCGTGATCAGCCATCGACTAGCAGAGGCTATAGAGTGGGTAAGGTAACTAGAAACCAAGTCCTCACAGTTCAATACCAATTAAAATCAATCACACTAAGTAATACGGTAAATGAACCTCACTAAAAAGTTGGTAATGAACCCCACTAGATTAGGTTAGGTTAATTTTAATATTTTTTAGGTGAGACAAGTTAGGAAGGTACCCGAAATGGGTATTCTTCCTAGACTGTAGCTAGCAGTTGTGGTTCTCAATTTTCATATTGGGGATCACAGCTATTAGTTGCGGTTCGCATTCAAATTACAACGGTCATATTTTTACTACAGGCGGACCATAGGGTTGACTCGTGATTCACCAAATTTAGAAAAATTTTATTAAATTTTTGCATTTTTTAAATTTAATTAGGCAATTAATGTTATTTAATGCATTTTTGACTTGCGTAGTGTTTTTTTTTATTTTTATGAATGCCTTACGACATGTTTTTATTTTTTATCATTTTTTAGATGTTTTTGATATTTTTAAAGTCATTTTTAGCTATTTTTGCTTGTTTTTAGCTAGAATTTAGCTTATATGCTAATTTTTATTTTAGATATTGACCTCTAGGGCATGATCCCAATCTACTTAAGACTCTCCATAGATAGATCACTAATGGTAAGTGTGCATGGTTTAGAGCCATCAGATTCGGCTATGTACTAGATCTACCCACTATTAGGGTAGATCAGACTTATTTGACTACATTGGCTTGGCACTGGAATGCGCAGACCAATACCTATTGAGCAAGGTGTAGAAAAAGAATTGCAAAAGTATTGTCATTGTTGTCAACACAGACAGATTGATGTAGTTGATGCAGTTCAGAGGTCAGTTAGATCAAGTGCAGTGAATTTCAAGAAAAATAGAGGTGACCCAGATTCAAAAATTGGCAGAAAAAGACAAGGAAGAAAACTGTCGCGATATCGCGACATGTTTTCTTTTGCGATATCGCGACAAAACAGAAGAGAGAGAAAATGCAAGGAAGATTGTCGTGATTTCGTGACATTGCTGAGGAGAGAGAAAATGCAAGGAAAATTGTCGTGATTTCGCGACATTGCCAAGGAGAGAGAAAATGCAAGGAAAATTGTCACGATTTCGCGACATGGCAGAGGAGAGAGAAAGTGAAAGGTAAACTGTCGTGATTTCGTGACATGCTGGCTGAGAGGGAAGCAAGGTGAAAATATGTAGCGATTTCACGACATAAATGGAGGAAAGGAGCTAGCAATGAAAAGTGTTGCGATATCGCGACACGTCGGGTTTTCGTGACCCAAAGAGGAGAGAGAATGCTTAGTAACAAAGGTGTAGCGATTTCGCTACATGTTGAAATGAATGGAAACAAAGGTGTAGCGATTTCGCTACATGATGGAAATACATGGCACAAAGGTGTAGCGATTTCGCTACAAATAGGAAGTGCAGAAAACAAAGGTGTAGTGATTTCGCTACAAGTGAAAAGGCACAAACAAGAAGATGTAGCGATTTCGTTGCATGACAAAATGTATAAAAACAAAGGTGTAGCGATTTCGCTACCATTCAAAGTTGTAAAAATTAAAGATGTAACAAGTCAAAAACACAAGGCACAAAGTTGTAGCGATTTCGCTACTGCATGAAACAAAGAGTGTACGAAAGCAGTGAACGTCACGATTTCGCGACATGTTCCATTTTCACTGGAGTCTGCAAGGAGAGTTGTAAAGAGCAAAGTGTCGCAATTTTGCGACATGTTCCATTTTTGCTAAAGTTTGCAAGGAGGATTGTACAGAATCCAGAAGCGTCGTGATTTTGCGACATGCTTAAGGATGACGTCAGCAAATTTTGAAAGTGTTGCGATATCGCGACAAGATGCAGGGAAAGCTTTCAAGAGCCAAAACGATCGCGATTTCGTGACATGCTTAAGGATGACGTCAACAAATGTTGAAAGTGTCGCGATATCGCGACAAGATGCAAGGAAAGCTTTCAAGAGCCAAAATGGTCACGATTTTACGACATGCTTAAGGATGACGTCAGCAAATGTTGAAAGTGTCATGATATCGCGACAAGATGCAGGGAAAGCTTTCAAGAGCCAAAACGGTCACGATTTTGCGACATGCTTAAGGATGACATCAGCAAATGTTGAAAGTGTCACGATATCATGACAAGATGGAGGGAAAGCTTTCAAGAGCCAAAATGGTCATGATTTCATGACATGCTTAAGGATGACGTCAGCAAATGTTGAAAGTGTGACGATTTCATGACAAGATGTAGGGAAAGCTGTCAAGAGCCAAAATGGTCGTGATTTTGTGACAACAAGGGCATGAATGGTACGACTACAAAAAGTGTCACGATATCGCGACAGGTAACAGTCTGGCAGGTAAAACCCGCAGGAGCATGCAAGGTGACACGTGTCAAAAAAAGCCTACAAAAAATCATGCAGCCTGTTACGTAAAAAGTAACTGATGTCAGATCGACAGTTACATGTTGACAGGTGTCAGACATGCATGGGAACAGATGTATATGCATGATTGAAAAGCATTCAAAGTGTCGTATAGGCTGTATCAAAAAAGCATTCGAACGACCACATTAATGCATTAGAACAGTCGATTAAAATAAACGTATTTGTAGCATTTGAAACATAAAAAAGAAATGATTGAAAAGCTTTCAAGAAGAAGGATGTGCAACATTCTAACAGTCGTATTTGGAAGGATTCGAACACCCGCATTGGAAAGGAGAAAAGAATTCGAACGGCTCGAGAATGTAATACGATTGCATGCAGGATTGAAACACTATGGAAGACAAAGAGTTTCGATGAGAAAAATAGATTATAAAAGGGACAGTCGTGCAGAAAATAATGTTGCTGCTGCTGTTAGAGAGAAATTGCTGTAAAAGGAGGGTTAGAAAAGAATCTAGAGAAAAATTAGCAGAGCTATGAGAGTGTGCAGAGTTGGGTTAATTGTAGACCAGTCAGGGTCGTGCATGAAGTGAAGACATTTTTATGTCATTCTAAATTGATCATAATTGCAGTCCAAGTTGGTGCTTGGTACTAGGGGTTGGTGCTCCATCTGTTGCAGCAAAAAATTACAAGGGTTGGTGCTCCTTCCAGTTGATGCTGGTAAAGTATTTGTAAAATTGATATTTTGTAAAGACTGGATTTGGATTGGAGTCCAAGCAGTCATTTTTGAGGAGTAGCCAAATTGGTGAACCTCGATATATTGAGTGTTGTGGTGTGCTCTCTTGTTCAAGTTGTTTTTCTAGTTTTCAAGTTCTCTTTATTTCATATTAAATGCTATAGATATAAAAATTAATAGCTACACTGATTCACTCCCCCCCTCTCAGTGTCATTGTGTGAACATCAATTGGTATCAGAGCGAGGTTCCTTGTTCAAGCTTAATCAGCTAAGGAGATTTTGGAAGAAACAATGGCAGGCGGTGAAGGATTCTCATCCAACAAAGCTCCTTTATTCGATGGAACAAATTACACTTTCTGGAAACTCAGGATGCAAACATATTTGAGTGCATTGGGATATGATATTTGGGATTCTGTAGATAGTGGATACACAACACCCACTACTCCTCCAATAGATACTGCTGAGAAGAAAAAAATTGAGAACAACTCCAAAGCTAAGAATGCCATAATGTGTGGGCTTGTTGACAGTGAACTGATAAGAGTCATGAGTTGTAAATCAGCAAAAGACATGTGGGATAAGCGAAAAGCATCCAAGAAGGAGACAGCAAGATCAAGGAAGCAAAACTGCAAACTCATCGAGCATAGTTCGAAGCATTGCAAATGAATGAATATGAGAAAATAGAGGCTTATATGCTGAGAGTCAACGAAATCATTAATGCAATCAGAGGACTCGGTGAAGAAATTGATGATGTAGTTGTTGTGAAAAAGGTTCTCAAAACACTGCACAAAATATTTAACTCCAAAGTTTCTGCAATAGAAGAGGCAAAAGATCTAAACAACTTCAGCTTGGATGAGATGCATGGTTCTCTGACAGCATATGAAATGAGAATAGGACAAACCAAGTCTATAAATAGAGAAGCAGATTTTAAAGCACACAAGAATATAAAAGCTGAACATGAATCTGAGGATGAAGAAACTCTGGATGAAACAAAAGCTAATTTTATTCAAAAACTCACAAAAGGAAAAGGAAAATATAGAGGAAAGCTACCTTTCAAATGCTTCAACTGTGGAGGAGTCGGTCATTTTGCAGCCAAATGTCCAATGCATGAGAAAACTAAAAATGGTGAAGGCTCACACCAAGAAAAAGGTGATTGAAAGAAGAAACAAAATTTTAGAAAGAACAACCTCAAGAAGAAAAGCTTCATATCCAAGAATGTTAGTACTTCTGAAGAAAGCTCAGATGAGGATTCTGAAGAAGAAAAATGTGAAGCTCTGTTCATGGCACTTGAAGAGGAAAGAATAGAATAAAATCAAGAAAGTGATGAAAACTTTAAAGATGAGGCTGAAGTTTATCTGGAAGGAGAATTGGTTGTTGCACTTGAAGATTTGAGTGTAGAAAGGAAAAAGAACAAAAAGTTTTCAAGAAAACTAGAAGATGCCACTGACATAATAAACAGTTTAAAAATACAGACAGAGGAATTCAAAAAAATGTCTGAAGTTCTTGATGAACAATTAACTGTAAATACAGTTGAATGCAACAAGCTAGAGGAAGACATTGTTAAGTTAAGAATGCAGCTAGAGGAAATGAATAGAAAATTGAACTGTTTTAATAAGTTTGAAGAAAGCACTGTAAATCTGGATAAAATGTTAAATAACCAAAGGCCTTCCGACATCAAATTTGGTTTAGGCTTTGATGAAGGAGAATCATCAAAGGATTCAAAGAACTTGAATTTAGAACCCATAAAGAAAGAAGAAAATATCAGGGTTGAACTAGAAAAAACAAATCATGCCAAAGAAAACAATAATGCCAGAATCAAGAAGAATACTGAAAAATATGGATTCACAAAAGTCATACATCAAAGAAAGAGAAGATTCATGGCTTCTACTTCAAACTGGAAAAGACCGGCACCTAGGTTTAATCACTCCTTTTCTGGTTATTGTTTTAAATGCAATGCTTATGGCCATAAGATTTTATATTGCAGACATAATGTATCTCAAAGGAATTTCACCAGCAGAAATGTTTTTTCTCCTTTATTGAATTATGCAGTTGAATGTTATAATTGTCATAATTTTGGACATATTGCTAGAAACTGCAGAAGCACTTTTGCATCAAATAATTATCAGGGTAGAAAATCTCAACCAAGTGGGTTGAAACAAAACAAGAAATTTCCTAAAAAACAAGCACAAGCTAATGAAAGGACAAAGGCAAAACAAGTAGCCAAATCTGCTATCAAACCAGAATGGAAAGAAAATGAATCTTTGATTGTTCAGACTGCCTTTAAAGCTTAGAAAAAATCTGCACCTTGGATACTTGACAGTGGTTGCTCCAGTCACATGATAGGTGACAAGCAAAAATTTGAGAATTTGCAGAATTATGAAGGTGGTTACGTGAAATTTGGAAATAATGATGGAGCAAAGATTGTTGGAAAGGGATCAGTCAAGATCAGTGATGGCAATATAAAATCAAAATAAGTCTTGTTTGTGATTGGTCTGAAGCATAACTTGCTGAGTGTCAGTCAAATATGTGACAGAGGTCATGATCTAATCTTCAAGAAGGAGGGCTGTGAAGTAAGAAAGACAAAAAATGGAAAGTTAATAGCCACTGGATCGAGAACTTAGAAATCTATATACACTTTTAGAGACTTCGAAGGAACTTGCTTGGTTGGTCGGGGAAGAAGAAAAGCTGGCTGTGGCACAAGAGACTTGGTCACATAAGCTTTGATAATCCGGTAAAAATCAGCTCAAAAGGGGCAGTAAGAGACATACCAACTATTGGTAAACCTTCAAACAATATTTGTGAGTCATGCCAAAAGGGAAAACAAACCAAAGCCACTTTCAAAGCAAAATAATATTTCACGAGCAAGCCATTAGAATTAATTCACACTGATTTATGTGGACCCATGAGAACTGAAAGCATAAATGGACACAAATATTTTATGTTGTGTATAGATGACTACTCAAGAATGACATGGGTACTATTTTTGAAACTTAAATCAAAAGCCTTTGAAATGTTTAAAACCTTCAAAAATCTTGTTGAGAATCAATCAGGACAAAGAATTAAATGCCTAAGATCAAACAGAGGAGAAGAGTTTATTTCAGAAGAATTTGTAGAATACTGTTAAAAATATGGGATAAGAAGACAGTTTTCAACAGCTAGAACACCTCAGCAGAATGGATTTGTAGAAAGGAAGAATAGGATAGTGCAAGAAATGGCACGGACAATGCTGGCTGAGAACAAAATAGCTGATAGATTTTGGAAAGAGGCAATACATACTACAGTTTACATTCAAAACAGGTGCATGCTAAGACCACATGAAAGCAAAACACCTTATGAGCTGTGGTTTGGCGAGAAAGGCAACGACAAGACATTTCAAAGTATTTGACAGCAAGTGCTACATCAAACGGATGAAGATAATCTTGATAAATTTGAAAATAGAGCTGATGAAGGTATCTTTCTTGGTTACTCAACAAAAAGCAAAGCCTACACATGTTACAACAAAAGGCTAAAGAAAATTGCTGAGAGTGCTGATGTGAAAGTTGATGAAGGTAGAGAACAAGAAATTACTTATAAAGAAAACTACCCCATCTATGAAGAAGTCATTGAAGGTGATGATGAAAAGGAAACAGATAAGAATCAGAAAATTGATCCAGGTGGTGTAAAAACTGAATCAGAAAAAGAAGAAAACAGGAAATTTAAAATAGGCAACTGGCAAAAAAATCATCCAAGTGAACAAATTATTGGGGATCCCAAAGATGGTATTCAGACAAGAAGAGCAGCAGTGCAGAACTATTCTCTGTTATCTAGCATTGAACCTAAAAGTTGCCGAAGCAAGCACTGATGAAAGTTGGTTGAAGGCAATTAATGAAGAACTAGATCAGATTGAGAAAAACAATACCTGGGAATTAGTACCTAGACCAACAAATAAAAACATAATTGGCACTAAATGGGTTTTTCGAAATAAATTAAATGAAGATGGACAGGTTGTCAGAAATAATGCAAGATTGGTCTATAAATGCTATGCTCAGGTTGAAGGCATTGATTTGGAAGAAAATTTTGCACCGGTAGCCAGACTAGAGGCAATCAGAATGTTTCTGGCATTAGCAGTTCATAAAAACTTCAAAGTATATCAAATGGATGTAAAATCAGCATTTTTGAATGGAAAACTAGAAGAAGAGGTTTACATTGAACAGCCAGATGGCTTCCAACTTGGTGAAAACCCAGATTTTGTTTGCAGGTTAAAGAAAGCATTATATGGTTTGAAACAGGCACCCAAAGCATGGTATGCAAGGCTGGATAATTATCTAATTAAACAAGGGTTCAAGAAAGGTTTGGTGGACAACAACTTATATGTCAAAACAAAGAAGGGCCATCTTATTGTTCTTGTTGTTTATGTAGATGATATAATATTTGGCAGCAGCATGGATGAATACTGCAAAGACATATCAACTAAAATGAAGAAAGAATTTGAGATGTCTATGATTGGTGAACTTTCTTATTTTCTAGGACTGCAGGTCAATCAAAATGAAAAAGGCATTTTTATTTCTCAAGTTAAATATGTAAAAGAAATGCTGAAAAAATTTCACAATGGAAGACAGTAAACCGGTTAGCACTCCTATGACAACGAGTGCCAAGTTGAGCAAGGATGATAAATCCCCGGATGTAGATCAAACAATGTACGGGTCTATGATTGGAAGCCTGCTTGTATTTAACGACGACTAGACCAAATATATTACAAGCAGTATGCATGGTTGCAAGATTTCGGGCCAGTCCCAAAGAAACTCATGTAACAGTTGTAAAGAGGATCTTCAGATATCTCAAGGGCACTATGGATTATGGGTTGTGGTACCCAAAAGGTAAATATTTCACTTTGATTGCATATTCTGATGCAGATTGGGTAGGATGTATTGATGACAGAAAGAGCGCAAGTGGAGGAGCATTTTATCTTGGAGACAGGCTGGTAGCATGGCACAGCAAGAAACAAGAATCAATATCTCTATCCACTGCAGAGGCAAAATACATTGTAGCAACAACATGCTATACTCAGATATTATGGATGAGACAAACGTTGAAAGATCTTGGTATTCATTTCAAAGAGCCAATTTCAATTAAATGTGATAACACTAGTGCTATCAACATATCCAAGAATCCAGTAATGCATTCAAGAACCAAACATATTGCAATCCGGTATCATTTCTTGAAGGATAAAGTTGCAGAAGGAGAGGTTAAATTGGATTTTGTTCCAACTACAGAGCAAGTAGCTGATATATTCATAAAACCTTTGCCAAAGGAAGTATTTGAATACCTTCGAAAGAAGTTGGGAGTAGTCACACCACCCAAGCACTGACTAGCTATGGGAAACACATTCTCAGGGGGAGCATTCAAACTTTTTAATTCTGAGAATGTTGTACATAGACTCAGGGGAAGTCTGCAGCAGCCCTTTGGTATTATTGGCAAAGGGGGAGAAGAAATTAAGCAAGGTTGCAGTGTGTTGCCAACAATTCCAAAGGGGGAGATTGTTGAGCAAGGTCCAGCAAAAGAATTGCAAAAGTATTGTCATTGTTGTCAACACAGATAGATTGATGCAGTTGATGCAGTTCAAAGGTTAGTCAGATCAAGTGTAGTGAATTTCAAGAAAAACAGAGGTGACCCAGATTCAAAAATTGGCAGAAAAAGACAAGGAAGAAAACTGCGGATGTCGCGATATCGCGACAAAACAGAAGAGAGAGAAAATGCAAGGAAGATTGTCGCGATTTCGCGACATTGCCGAGGAGAGAGAAAATGCAAGGAAAATTGTCGTGATTTCGCGACATTGCCAAGGAGAGAGAAAATGCAAGGAAAATTGTCGTGATTTCGCGACATGGCAGAGGAGAGAGAAAGTGAAAGGTAAACTGTCGTGATTTCGCGACATGCTGGCTGAGAGGGAAGCAAGGTGAAAATATGTAGCGATTTCGTGACATAAATGGAGGAAAAGAGCTAGCAATGAAAAGTGTCACGATATCACGACATGTCGGGTTTTCGTGACTCGAAGAGGAGAGAGAATGCTCAGCAACAAAGGTGTAGCAATTTTGCTACATGTTGAAATGAATGGAAACAAAGGTGTAGCGATTTCGCTGCATGATGAAAATACATGGCACAAAGGTGTAGCGATTTTGCTACAAATAGGAAGTGCAGAAAACAAAGGTGTAGCAATTTCACTACAAGTGAAAAGGCACAAACAAGAAGATGTAGCGATTTCGTTGCATGACAAAATGTATAAAAACAAAGGTGTAGCGATTTCGCTACCATTCAAAGTTGTAAAAATTAAAGATGTAACAAGTCAAAAGCACAAGGCACAAAGTTGTAGCGATTTCGCTACTACATGAAACAAAGAGTGTACGGAAGCAGTGAACGTCGCGATTTCGCGACATGTTCCATTTTCGCTGGAGTCTGCAAGGAGAGTTGTACGGAAGAGCAAAGTGTCGCGATTTCGTGACATGTTCCATTTTTGCTGAAGTTTGCAAGGAGGATTGTACGGAAGCCAGAAGCGTCACGATTTCATGACATGCTTAAGGATGACATCAGCAAATGTTGAAAGTGTCGCGATATCGCGACAAGATGCAGGGAAAGCTTTCAAGAGCCAAAATGGTCACGATTTCGCGACATGCTTAAGGATGACGTCAGCAAATGTTGAAAGTGTCACGATATCACGACAAGATGTAGGGAAAGCTTTCAAGAGCCAAAACGATCGTGATTTCATGACATGCTTAAGGATGACGTCAGCAAATGTTGAAAGTGTCACGATATCACGACAAGATGTAGGGAAAGCTTTCAAGAGCCAAAATGGTCGCGATTTCACGACATGCTTAAGGATGACGTCAAAAAATGTTGAAAGTGTCGTGATATCATGACAAGATGCAGGGAAAGCTTTCAAGAGCCAAAACGGTCATGATTTCGCGACATGCTTAAGGATGACGTCAGCAAATGTTGAAAGTGTCGGGATTTCATGACATTGCTGAGGAGAGAGAAAATGCAAGGAAAATTGTCGTGATTTCGCGACATTGCCAAGGAGAGAGAAAATGCAAGGAATATTGTCACGATTTCGTGACATGGTAGAGGAGAGAGAAAGTGAAAGGTAAACTGTCGTGATTTCGCGACATGCTAGCTGAGAGGGAAGCAAGGTGAAAAGATGTAGCGAATTCGTGACATAAATGGAGGAAAGGAGCTAGCAATGAAAAGTGTCACGATATCGCGACACGTCGAGTTTTTGCGACCCGAAGAGGAGAGAGAATGCTCAGCAACAAAGGTGTAGCGATTTCGCTACATGTTGAAATGAATGGAAAAAAAGGTGTAGCGATTTCTCTGCATGATGGAAATACATGGCACAAAGGTGTAGTGATTTCGCTACAAATAGGAAGTGCAGAAAACAAAGGTGTAGCGATTTTGCTACAAGTGAAAAGGCACAAACAAGAAGATGTAGCGATTTCGCTGCATGACAAAATGTATAAAAACAAAGGTGTAGCGATTTCGCTACCATTCAAAGTTGTAAAAATTAAATATGTAACAAGTCAAAAGCACAAGGCACAAAGTTGTAGCGATTTCGCTACTGCATGAAACAAAGAGTGTACAGAAGTAGTGAACGTCATGATTTTGCGACATGTTCCATTTTCGTTGGAGTCTGCAAGGAAAGTTGTACAGAAGAGCAAAGTGTCACGATTTCATGACATGTTCCATTTTTGCTGAAGTTTGCAAGGAGGATTGTATGGAAGCCAGAAGCATTGCGATTTTGCGACATGCTTAAGGATGATGTCAGAAAATGTTGAAAGTGTCGCGATATCGCGACAAGATGCAGGGAAAGCTTTCAAGAGCCAAAATGATCACGATTTTGCGACATGCTTAAGGATGACATCAACAAATGTTGAAAGTGTCGCGATATCACGACAAGATGCAGGGAAAGCTTTCAAGAGCCAAAACGATCATGATTTTGTGACATGCTTAAGGATGACGTCAGAAAATGTTGAAAGTGTCACGATATCGTGACAAGATGCAGGGAAAGCTTTCAAGAGCCAAAACGGTCACGATTTCATGACATGCTTAAGGATGACGTCAGCAAATGTTGAAAGTGTCGCGATATCGCGACAAGATGCAGGGAAAGCTTTCAAGAGCCAAAACGGTTGTGATTTCGTGACATGCTTAAGGATGACATCAGCAAATGTTGAAAGTGTCGCGATTTCACGACAAGATGCAGGGAAAGCTTTCAAGAGCCAAAACGGTCGTGATTTCGTGACAGTAAGGGCATGAATGGTACGGCTAAAAAAAGTGTCACGATATCACGACAGGTAACAGTTTGGCAGGTAAAACCTGCAGGAGCATGCAAGGTGACACGTGTCGGAAAAAGCCTACAGAAAATCATGCAGCCTGTTACATAAAAAGTAACTGATGTCAGATCGATAGTTACACGTTGACAGGTGTCGGACATGCATGGGAACAGATGTATATGCATGATTGAAAAGCGTTCGAAGTGTCGTATAGGCTGTATCGAAAAAGCATTCGAATAGCCACAGTAATGCATTAGAACAACCGATTAAAATAAATGTATTTGCAGCATTCGAAACATAAAAAATAAAGGATCAAAAAGCTTTCGAGAAGAAGGATGTGCAGCATTCAAACAGTCACATTTGGAAGGATTCGAATAGCCGCATTGGAAAGGAGAAAAGAATTCGAACGGCTCGAGAATGTAATCCAACTGCATGCAGGATTGAAACGCTATGGAAGACAAAGAGTTTCGATGAGAAAAATAGATTATAAAAAGGACAATCGTGCAGAAAATAATGTTGCTACTGTTAGAGAGAAATTGTTGTAAAAGGAGGGTTAGAAAAGAATCAAGAGAAAAATTAGCAGAGCCGTGAGAGTGTGCAGAGTTGGGTTAATTGCAGACCAATCAGGGTCATGCATGAAGTGAAGACATTTTTATGTCATTCTAAATTGATCAGAATTGCAGTCCAAGTTGGTGCTTGGTACTAGGGGTTGGTGCTCCATCCATTGCAGCAAAAAATTATAGGGGTTGGTGCTCCTTCCAGTTGATGCTGGTAAAGTATTTGTAAAATTGATATTTTGCAAAGACTGGATTTGGATTGGAGTCCAAGCAGTCATTTTTGAGGATTAGCCAAATTGGTGAACCTCGGTATATTGAGTTTTGTGGTGTTCTCTCTTGTTCAAGTTGTTTTTCCAGTTTTCAAGTTCTCTTTATTTCATATTAAATGCTGTAGATATAAAAATTAATAGCTACACTGATTCACCCCCCCTCTCAGTGTCATTGTGTGAACATCAATACCTTTCACCTGCCTACAGGTGAGATGATTGTGATTTTAGAGGATGTCTATAGAATATTTAAGATCCCTATAGATGGTGAGGTCATCACCTCTTCCTCTTCTTAGAGGAAGGAGCCTATCTTTGATGCTATCTTGGGTGATCGAAGCAAGGAGGCATAGGAGAATATTGACCATGGAGGTGTACGCATTGGATACTTGCAGGGTGAGCATGTTTTCTTCATCCGTGCGATGATCTTCATGATCCTTGTGGTATAGGTTGTGCTTCCAGACTCCTCGAGCATGAGGATTCCTTGGAACCTCCTGGACAGTGTTTGGCAAGTGATTTAGAGTTCCATTGCTCAGCTACTATGCCTAGCTTGGGGTAGCACATTACTATGTCATCTCTACATGGAGCTATATCATATTACAAGCCAGAGTCATCAAGGCATTAGTTGCAACCTATTGCTACAGATCTAGGGTTGGAAGCACATTCATATTGAGCATCCCATGGATTTACCTCTCCAGATCAAGGCCATTGACGATGCCCATCAGTGCTATGCCATGTGTTGGCCATGAGAGGAGGTGGGGTTCCAAAGCAGGACCCATGTTGGAGATACAAATTACTATATTGCATGATTTGCAATGCTCGATCCAGACGACATTGAGTGACACTCCTATATGGATTGCCCTACTTGGATTGAGGTAGGTGAGTGGCTATGATAGGCTCATCGAGATAGGTGGCTACTCAATTGTAAGGTCAATATTAGAGAGTATAAATTCTTCTCTCGTGTCCTATGATATTTTAGCTTGGTTCAAGACATTCCAAATATTCTATTTGTGTATCGATGTCTCGTGCTAGAAACACACCTGCCATGGATTTAGCCTATAGCTCTAGGATATGAGGCTAATGAATTCCAGGAGTCTGGTGATGATACCCCTAGAACCACCCTAGCATATGACACATGGTGGTCCCTCCTACAGTGGTTGGGTAGAGGGCCTCTAGGCTAGGTAGATGACCAGGTGGAGGTAGAGGCTGATCCTGCTGGGTGTAGGGTTTGCCAAAGGACCGAGGGCAGTTGGGACATAGAGGCCACCATAGAGAAGGCTCTATATACTGATTCATAGTAGGAGGAGGGGTCAGAGGAGGGTGAGGTGCCTCCAAACAATAATGTAGGGGAGATCCTTGCTCAGATTGCCAACTTGTAGAGTTAGGTTAGGAGGCTATAGACTCAATAGTTGTAGTGGGATACATCTATCGTCCTTATAGAGGTGAATATTTCTCACCAAGATAGATAGCTAGTAGAGGCTCAAGCACAAATTATGATCCTCATAGCTTGGGCTATGATAGCAGATTAACAAGTTGGTGAGCTCACTAGCACATAGGATGTGGCACTAGCACAATGAGGTGAGTCCATGGCAAAGAGAGAGTTTCTTAGGGGATAGAGGGGGGATCCTCCATCCTATAATATTATTATGTGACCTCCTACAACACCATCATCTACACTTATAGGAGGTAGTGATCCCATGGCAAAGGTTAGGTGGCTCACTTCCCTCGTAGAGGATCTAAATGACCTTTGCGATGTGAGGACAACTCACATATCCCAATTGGAGGAGTTCATTATATTACAGGGCTTGGAGGTATCAAAGGACATACATGCTACTAGGTATCAGAGGACCAGGTCCAAGACCTTAGGATAATCCATGATGAGCTCTAGCCAGCGGATGCATAGGAAATAGAGGATGCATAGGTCCTCTAGCACTCATGGAGGTAGCTCACACGAGAGTCACAAGGAGACAGGTGTGACCTCTAGTCATAGATCTATCTACTTAGACATATAGACATCCCATGTGATAGGCCTCTTTGGGTTAGGTGGCACATAAGGCCCTCAGTAGGGTACATAGTAGGTACTAGAGCCAATTGTAGAGCATGCTCCAAAGCATTAGGCTGAGGGAGGCAGTGAGAGCTCTAGTTCAGGGGGAGTAGGCTAGAGCTAGGACTCTATCTGATCTAGGCTATATTTTTGCATATATACCATTTTTGGTGTAAGGTCTAGGACCTACACGATTGTATCCTCATCACCTCATAAAGCTTTTGGTATACCTATACCAACAAGGTAGGAGCCCATGCATACACCTATCATATAGTGAGTATATCACTCACTAACCTCATCAGGTTATAAAGGAACCTATACCTAGTGCTCTTTGGAGACACAATGTTTTCCAAAATGAACATTACCAAGGTAGGGAGGGTGTCCAACTTATTGTCCACATACATGGACAAGTAAGGTATACCTCCACTCTCCACCCTCACACATTGCTAGCCATCGCCAAACATCTTCATCAAATCCATATTTTAGTTGTGCCCAATATCAACTTATAAACCCTCCACCAACACCTTAAGGATGTGATATACATCCTCCAAGGTCATGGTCACCTCTCCTTTAGGGAGCTAAAATGTTCCTCTATCTACATCCAACCTCTCCACTAAGGTAGAGAGATACACCTCATCCTCTATCACCACATCAATCCAAGATACCTCCACTAGCCCCACTACCTCAAGTAGATCCCATTCATCCTTCACCACTACCTTTTTCATCCCAATAATGAGAGACGAGAACCGATACCCAACCTCCAAAATCCTAAGCTGCAACACTTGTCATTTTTCACAAAATAAAATCACAAAAATATAAAAGTTTTGCACAATACACCAATAAGAGAAATACCTCAGCAACCCACGCTCTAGCATCAACCTTGTCCTTTGCACCCACTCCCTCCATCACCATATATTTCGTGCCCAATTCACTTCACCTCACTTCACTCCACTCTCCAAAATGTAGCTTCCCAAACTCACAAATGCACAAATGAGCTTGGTTTCTTATCCTGCAAGCTATTTATAGCTACTTCAGGTGCCTTGAGATACCCAAGGGTATTTCCTCATGCACTAAAGTGCCCATGGGTATTTATAGAAATCCCAAACACTAGCGGGTATTTTTGTATGTCAAAAGAGCCAATGGGCATTTGGCATTAATTTTGACAAAAGACCATTTTTTCACAAAATATTGTCTTCTCCCAACCAAATATTTCCATATTGCATACAATCATCTCATTCATCATATTAACAAGTTTTTTGAATATTCCAATTGATTTGGATGCACAATTTTTTTTTACAACCACAAATCATAAAATTCACCTAACAAGTTACAAAAGCACTCCAAAATGGTCCAAATATTCACAAAATGACCACAATCATCACTCTCATCATTCATACATCATCATCAAAATCATTCCATATCATCATTCACATATTTTCCAAGACCAAATAACATGCAAGTGAGTCTTCTATCTAGTGGGTTTTTCTATATACTTGGTGATTGTACTGATTTGCATCCATACAACTCGATAATATGAAAAGCCTACCATAAGGACACTTGGTATTTTTTATCATTCCATATCTCGTTCAAAATCACAATCATATTTGGTAATTCACATTTTGAGTGAAACCTTGAAAAAAATAATTTGCACAAAATCTATCATTAATGGCCTAGTTCATGGTGCTTAAAACATGGAAAATATCAAATATCATCATCACACTTTTCCTTGATAGTCATCATGGCGACTGGCCTTCACTAGGTTGATTGGTTTCAATCATAGGAATTATCTAACAGTCACTAGTTGGCCCTCTAAAGTTGACTACTTTTACTCTTTGCATTTTTCATCTTTACATATCAATGACACCGAAAGGTAAATTTTTTGACTGCATCGAATCAACCCAAATTTGGGATAACCACATTTGGCTTTTACTTTCCCACAATGGGATACATATTACACAATCATGACATATACACTTGGTAAAAAAATATTCATCTATTGGGGAAAAAATAGACACATTTTCCATCACGTATTTTCACAAAACCCTTCATCTATTGGGGCAAAAACAGACACATCATTTCACATTTTTCATCAATCCCTTCCATATTGTTGGGGTAAAAATAGTGTTACATTCGCATAATTCATTTGCACAAATTTTTGAATTGGCTCGTGAGATTCATCTGCAAACTCATTCACCAATTGAGGGAGTAAGCTACACAAAATTCAAATTCTTTTATTCTTTTATCCCTAACCTCATGTTTCACATCCCAAGATAAATTTGCTTCTACACCTAGCCAAAACAGGTATCTCATGTTTTTGCACTGCATTGTGTTTCACGTAACGTAGTACAAAAAGGGGTATTTGTAGACACAAAAACCTAGCCACTTGTCATCCATATTGATTTTCCTGCCATTTCCACCCTTTATTTACATAAATTTATATATATTTATTTTATGTATATTTAAATATTCATTTTTTATATTTTAAATTTTATATTTTATATGTATTCAATAATATATATCTATATAAGTGAATTAATCCCAACAATCTGATTTCATTTAATCCTATCCATCCATTTACATAAGTTCATGCCACACCTTAGATTTAATATCCACACTTCGATATGCTTTTATCTCATCCACACGATTAGTGTCGTTCAAACCCTAAGTATGCCCTAGGTTGGATTGTTAAGAGGAGCCATTTTGATTGCTCAACCTCTGAACCAGAATCTCCCTAAAGCATAAGAAATACCTGTCTTCCAATTTCTAATCCTTCATCTATTCATCCTTGAGTTCCTTGGAGCATCCGAGCACACTTACCTTTCTTTCTCATTTTCCATAGCCCTTGCATCCATCTCCACTTCCCTCACTTAGCCATATCTACTTTTGCAAACTTCTCCCTTGGCAACCAAATGCCTTTGGGTTCTTCCTATCACTATCTAGCACCTCTGGGTGCTTCCTTCTCTACCACCAAGAACCTCTAGGTGCCTTCCACCCTCACCAATCATCCATAGATGTTTCTTGTAGCCACCAAGCACCCGTGGATATTTTACACCAAATTTATGAGGTCCCGCTAGCCTTCGAGTGATGCTAGGGCATCATCACACCAGTCCACTACAACAAAGTTCATCAGATCATAAAATAATAAAAAAGTAAGGTAAATATTTTATTTGGTATTTCATTACATGCATTTTTAGTTTTGTTCATGTTATTTACATTAAATAGTTAGGGTTTTTGTATTTATTATAGAGGACCTCACATTGTGGAGCCCTCATAGTTGCTACTAACTCCTTTGCTATTTTATTGTGTGCATATATAGAAGTGTGACATTATCATTATGCATTTGCTTAAGCTATAGTGGTATGGCATTGGATAACTAAATGCCCATTCACTTCTATTGGGATCAGAGACAATTTTTGAGACACCACCAATGTTGTTTGCCAAGGTTTCGAAGAACCCTAGCCATTGTAAAATATGTATCAAAGATTTCAAAAATTCTTATTGTAACAATGGATTTTTGAGGCTTTCCCCCATTAATAAAATTATTCATTGCGCAATATTTTTCTTTGAGTTCATATTTATATTTATATTATTTGGTGTTGTGTTTTTGTCTCTTCAGTAGATATCAAAGGAAAGTTATTTACCTTAATGGATACAATCAAAGATAAAATTCTTACTCAAATAACTATGAGAGCACTTCTAAACAACTATAAGTAGTTGGTAACATCTTTACAAGTTCTAAGTAAATATACTTCTTTTGATGAGTTAGTCAATATTTTATAGGAAAATGAAGTGGAAAATACAGGTAAAGATGAAATGTCTAACAATGCACTAACATCTAAAAAAAATCATAGGGAAACATTGCTACTTCATCAAAAGGATGAAAAGTATGGTACAATAGGTATTTTTAGATATGCAGGAAGAAAGGCCATAGCACCAGATACTGTAGGTTCAATTCCAAAAATAAAAATCAAGAAAATCAGATGAACAATGGGAACCAATTTCAGACACAATAGTATCAAAATCCTCATCAGCAATAATTTTAGCATCCAACCAATTATCCACAATTGGAATATCGAAAAAGGAATAAAAAAGGACATCTAGCACAAAGGATAAATGAAATTGAAGAACTGGAAGAATAAATATATGATTATGAAATAAAATATCTCCCAGCAAGAATGATAGACTACAAAAACACCAATCACTTGCTTGAATAGGTTGTAGAAGATAGAGAAGAAGATTTAGAATCTCAAGGAATTGATGAAGATCCACATTGAAGACTAAAGTATTTAATATCCAAAAAATGTAATATAGGAGGGTGTTAGAAATAAAGTCTATTACATAATTTAGATCATGTAAATGTACCATTACCTTGGTACATACTTAGGACATTATATTACTTTAACGGAAAGTTATCTAGTTACTTCATGCAATGTAATAACTGCACAAGTATCAAAGTGCAAGTTGTACATGTGAAAGCTATACCTTTCACATCTAGGTAGAGTGTTGGCCAAGGAACCTATTTCCTATATAAAGAGACATAGGTATATATCATTTATATATTATATCATTATTATCATAGTGAGATAGATCATAGAGAGAGTCATATAGAGTCAGAGTGATATGATGTAGCATTATGATGTAATATGGTGGGGTGTAATATGCTCAATGCCCATTCTTGAGTTGTAGCTCTATTCATGGAGTGTTTATTTTCTCTAGAGCTATGTTTATAAACACCACCATTATTTTTATATATGTATTATTTTCAATCATTTTGAATATTTTATTTATGTCATTTTATTCTGCATCTTGTGTGTTATCTCTCATCACATGCTACATTAAAAGCTAACATGGTTGCATCGTCTACAAACTATTAATGGTTAATGTGGTCAATGTTATTACTAGCCTAAAGTCCACTTATAAGCCCATATTTATTAGAATTCTTTAAGTTCCTACCCAAAACCTCTCCTATAATAATGAATAAATATGGTGATAGAGGATATCTATGTCTAAGACCTCTCTTGGTTTTAAATGATTCCATTATTTACCAACATTGAATATGAAACTATAGAAACACAAAATTTAATCTATCTGATTCATTTCTTCCAAAAGAATTTTTTTTTGAATACTACAAAAATAAAATTCTATTCAACCATATCATGCGCTTTACTCATACCAAGTTTTAAGATCATTTTTTTATATTTTCCTAAAGTTGTTGAATGTGTGTCTTCATGAGCTACTATGATCCCATCTAGAATCCATCTCCTTTTCATAAATCCTCCTTGCTATTTTGAAATATATATATTTTAATAGTGGTATTAAATGATTTTCCATTACTATTGAGATAGTCTTATATGCCATATTACATAGGCTTATGGGTATAAATGAATTAAAAATTTAGTATCCTTCATTTTTGGAATTAGGGTAAAATATGTTGCATTTATTTTATAAGGTGTGTATTGTTTTACCCTAGACTATTCCACTACCACCAATAAAAAATCCTTTACTATATTCCAATTATGTTAATATAATGATGTAGAGAGACCATCTAGACCTAGTAATTTATCCTTATTAAAAGAGAAAATATATAAATGAACTTCTAGAGTAATAATCTCCATCAGTTTCCTATTGTCTTCCACTAATCATAGAATATGCTGATAAAAAGACCTTACCTACTTTTTGATTCCACTCTAGTCTTAAATCCAAACCCCTTCTACTGCTTAATTCTACTAATTCTAGATGCAAATATTTGTATTGTCATCCTATGAAAATAAATCGTATTTTTATCTCCTCTTTTTAACCAAATTTGTCTTGATTTTAATCTCCAAAATTTATTTTCCTTATTCAAAATATTATAATATTCACTATGCAACTATGTTTCCTTTGAGCTTGGAGTATTACGATCACCTTTTTGGAATGTTGAAAGTTTATCTTTTAGTTCTGATTTCTTCTAAAAAATGCTTCCAAAAGTGTTCTTGTTTTATTCTTTTGAGCTAGAGGTCATTGATTTAATTTGTTTTGGAAGCTCTTTTTTGGGTGTTCTTCTGCCAAAGACATACAGATTAGTTGGTACAGGTAGATGAGATAGCATTGGGAATTTTTTGAGAGCTAGGAAATCTTTTATGCGAAATGGAAACATTGCAAATTTAAGACTAGAAAAATGAAAATGACAGAGAAGTTGGGGCCTAGCTTCATATGGTGTAAATTATGGCTAGAATGAAATACACACATATTTAGATCAAAGCACATAACAGGGGAGAAAGTTTTGGAGATGATTATGAGTGTTAGGAAGTGAAGTCACTATGCAGTACAGGAAGCTAGGAAAAAATATTATAGCAGGCCAAATAAGGCTAGACATCTGACCTGCTAGACATCTAACTCAAATGTCTAGGCAGCATACTAGACATCTAGTCCTGACATCTGGGTTACTAGACATCTAGGTTGCTTGACGTCTAGGCCTTACATATGGGTTACTAGACGTCTAGGCTATGAGACATCTAGGTCAGACATCTAGGCTACCAAATATCTAGGCTGGTAGACATCTAGGCCAGACATTTGGACTACCAGATGTCTATGCTGGTAGACGTCTAGGCTAGATGTTTGGGCTACTAGACATCTTGGCTAGTAGACGTCTAGGCCTGATGTCTAACCAAGTAGACATCTAGGCCAGACATCAAACCAAGTATAAGTCAAACCAAGTAGACATCAAATTAGTGGATTTCTAGGTAGATGATAGTTTATGAAATATGATCTATTTTGGTTCCAAATGAAGACAAACAATTTTGTAGAGGACTCCTAGGGGAGAGGAAATAAATGGTTGGGGCCTTCCTTGTATTCTCTATAAAAGGTAATTGATCACTTGCATATGAGTGTTGTTGAAAACATTGAAAGACATGAATTTAAATTTTGTTAAAAATAATAAAAGGAAGAAGTTGTCATTACCCCATGGTTTTTCCTGCACATTACAGGTTTCCACATAAATCTCTATGTCACTTGTGTTGTTGTTTATATGTTTTCTATATATTTTTTATTGTGCTTCCTCTTGTAGGTATAAAAGTTGAAGTTTTTCCTAACATATGGTATCAGAGCTAAGGTTTTGTGCAAGTGGGAGTTGCAACAATGAAAAAAGGTGTAACCAAGTTCAAGATTAAGAAATTTGATGGTAGGAACTTCACTCTATGGAATATGAAGGTGGAGGATTTTCTGGTTTAGAATGACCAAGATCAAGCCTTGAAAGGGGTCATGAGTAAACCAAGTAGCATGAAATATGAGGAGTGGGTAATTCTTGATAGGAAGGTGGTTTCTACAATTCGTCTCTACCTAGCAGACTTTGTCTTGTTCAATGTAGCTGAAGAGAAGACCATGAAAGCCCTTTGGCAAAAGAATAAAAATTTATATGAAATAAAATAAAAAACTAATAAGGTTTTTATAAAAACGTAGCTCTATAGCTTGAGGATGAAATAAATTTCATCTGTGATAGATCATTTAAATGAGTTTAATACTCTGACCAGTAAACTAGTTTTAGTTAATGTGAATATGGAGAATGAAGATAGAGCTATCATCCTACTTTGTTCCCTCTCAAAAACTTGGAATAATATGGTGATAAAAATCAGTAATTCATCATCAAGAACTCTCAAATTTGATGATGTGGTAGTCTCTTCATTGGCAGAAGAGTTGAGACAAAAAACGTCTCTGTGAAGAACACAAGCTTATACTAGGGGGGGTGAACAGTATAAGACCACTTTTTAGTTTTCCTTCCCAATAAATATTATGCAATATATAGATAGAAATATCAACAAAAATAATCAAATTAATGCATAAATAACCACACACAATAGAGACACCAATTTTACATGGTTCACCCAACGTAGGCTACTCCACAGAGAAAATCTTTCACTAAAATTTGCTCAACAAATATCTTGGGAGTACTTTCCCTATTACAATTTTTATGAACCTTTGTCCAAAGGAGACACCAATCCCCTAATCAAGTTCATGGATCTCTATCCATGAGAGAAATCCTTTATCCTTATCTTTTATTGATGATCTTCTAGAAGAACTGCTACCCCCACTACTCTAGCTAATGGATATATATCCACTGAAGACTCCTATCCTCACTGTCATGGCTAATGAATCTCTATCCACTGGATAATATCATCCTATATAATCTATCACCTATAAAGCTCTATCTCAAATATGAACTAAACATAATCCTTCGGTCTAGCACAAATATGCTCAATCTCTATCTTTGGTCTGGCATAAACCTGTCCTCAAATCTGCACAAAAATATATCCTCAATCTCTATCCTCTGATCTAAAATAAACACGGTCCTTTGATCTAGCACAAATCTGTCCTCAAGCCTTAATACAAATCTTGACTCAATCTCAAATCTACCCCAAACCTTAACTCAAGGTTTGAACAAATCAATCAATCAAATCTACTCACAAGTCTTCTTAAAGACTTATCTTAATTCTTCCTTGTAAATTTCTACAAAAGCTCACACTAATATATCCACAAGTCCTCCCTAGAACTTGTCCACATATGCTCAAAAATTTCTCACTAGAACTTGTCCAAACCTGCTCAATAAGTCCTCACTAGAACTTGTCCAAATTTGCTCAATAAGTCCTTATTAGAACCTGTCCAAATCTGTTCAATAAGTCCTCACTAGAACTTATCCAATTCTACTCTCAATATGTATTGTAAGATTTCACAAAATCTCACACAAATCTATCCACAAGTCTTCTCATAGGCTTACCTCAAATCTGCTCAACAAGTCCACACTATAATTTTTCTAATATTTTATTTGATGTATAAGTACCCTTGGAAACCTGTCTAAATCACAATTTCCTTCTTTCCAATTTCAATGGTTAGATGATAAAATCTCACTCTTAACACTTTCTCAAATATTCCTTGGACACAAAAATACTCAAAGCTCAAATACACCTTATTGCTCCTACTTGTAATTAACATTCATCAAATCATTGCCCAAAAATAATTACTTGGATACACCTTATAATCTCCAACTTAAAATAATATCCAACACCACAAAAACCACAACCAATATTTCTAAAACACTTTTATTTCCTTTTAATACCCTAAAGCAAATAATACCAAAAATTATTTTGCAATAACCTTATAACTCCCCAAAAACCTCATATATGAAATACAATATGCAAAAATTAATTTTTAATACCTCAACAACCTTCTTCGAAAAATCCAGCGCTCTAACTTTAATGCATACCTTGTTATTCCCCAAAGAGGGTTTCAGCTTGAATTGATCCATTGTCTCACCAAGTTCCAAGTGACTTAGTGCTTTGGAGCCCACCGTGTGGGCTAGAGATGCCCACATGAAGGAAGGTGAACTTCCTTCTCTTTCAACCTTAAATCGTCACATTCTCCAACAAAAACCAAAATGTTCTTTCATGGGGATTCAAACCTGTGCTTGTCGTTGCCCTCACGTCTTGCTACTGCTACGGTGGCCAGCTATGATACCAATGGTTGGTGACCAAGGCTCCCTCATTGGTGGATGAAATGATCTCACCTCCTCTTAGCACCTTTTAAAAATTAAAACTATTTATTGCACACATGATTCACATGAAATTCATATATCATAGGATTTAATTCGAACGCATTGGGGATTTTGGTAAGGTGGGTAATCCCCCTCTTATACACATGATAAATGTTCTTCCCACATCGACGCTAAAAAGTTGAATTCGAATTTTAATTAATTTTAATAACCCTCCTTAGCATTAGTTAAAAATTAATATAAATTAATCTTATACCTAATATCAAAATTAATTAATAATTAATTTAAATAACTTAAGTAAATTAAATTATAAATTAATTTATAATAAAAAACATATTAATTAATTTATAATTAATTTAAAACTTCCCTTTATAATATTATAAAAAATATTATAATATTATACACTTGGGATTTTTGCACTTTAGATCACATCTGACTTCCTGAAACCGGGTCTTGATCAACTGAAACTGGAGAACCTAAAACTAATGTTGCCCACTGAAACTACCACTGACTAGCACTGAAAGCTTGACATCAATGACCACTCACTCTTGACATAAATGACAACTTATCTACTCAAAATGTCCAACAATCTCCCCCTTTGTCATTGATGACAACCCAATTTATTTTTACTAATCACTTGAATTTCTTCTTGTTCTGCTCCCCATGGGACATTGCTCCCCCTGACTTAATGCTCTCTCCTTAAACCAAATATCTCCCCCTTACTCAAATATATCCCCCTTTGACATCAATGGCAAAGGGTCGCCTTTGGGGCTCGGGGCTAAGAATGATCCTCTTATCTTAGCCCATCCCCCACCTCTTCTTGAGGTGGTTAATTCTAGGGAGGGAGTATTTCTACTCCCAACAAGAATTGGTCTTTATCTTTGTCATATTTTCTTCTCATCTGATCCTTCTGATTCCTTTGTTTGTTCCTGTTCATGTCCATGTTCTTGTTCCTATCCATGTTTCTATTCCTATCCATATTCTTGTTCTTGTTCATGTTCTTATTCTTGTTCATGTTCATATCCATATCCATATTCTTGTTCTTGTTCCCGTTTCTTTTCATGTTCATATCCATATTTGTATTCCTATTCATGTTCATTATTGGTTTTGGAATATTTTCTCTACACCACTTTGTTGTATATCCATAATTATTGCACTTATAACACTTAATGTTAATATTCTTTGGAGGTGCAAATATCCTAGGATTTCTCATAGTGAACCCATATCTGTTTTTGTTATGTACTTTGCAATCCATTGCCTTATGACCAAACTGATTACATGAGTAGTAATACCCATGGAAAAGTTACCTGTTTCTAAAGTTTCTATATTCCTATATTTCATGTGTCCTACACTATGAAGCCATGTGCCCAAATCTATGACATGAAAAACATCTTCCATTGAAGTTTCCTTGTCTTGACTTCATTGGTATCTTAGTCTTTCTTAACCTATTATGATTGTTGTTCCATATGTTTCTTCTTTGTGCATTGTTTCTTTCCTTGTTGAACTTTCTATTGTCCAACTCATCCTTAGAAGTATCACTTTCTCTTCCACTGTCTTCTTCTGAAGTTACTTCTTCTTCAGAACTTGAGGTTGACTCTTCTTCTTATTTCTTTTGAGCCTATTCAAAACCAAGACATGTTTTGTTTGTTGACCTTCTTTGTACCTTAATCATCTTATCTACAATATTTGAGCTCTTACCAAACCTATGTAGTTGTCCTTAGAATTTTCTAAATATTACCTTAGTAGGGATACTTCTTAGTGTAACTTTTCACATTCTAACTTATCCTTAAACTTTTTTGTCTTAGCCATTGACTTGTTTAGATCCTCTATAATATTTCCTTTCTCTTCATCACATTATTGAAATTGAATCTCAAGTTGAGAGTTTTTCTTTCTTACCTTCTTTAAAGTTGTAAGAGCATAGATAAGCTCTCCCTCAATATCAACTCCTCCTTTTTATGATTCTTCCTCTATTTGTTTACCTTTGTCAACAACTTCATTTTCTTTTGACTTATCTTCTATAGAATCACCTTCTTCTTCTTCTTCTTCTTCTAGTGACATTAGAATATTTTCTTCTGGTCCTTCAAGTGCATCCTCATATTCATCATAAATGAAACTAAAACCATTCATAGTACAACTATCTTCAAGAATTTCAAAATTACCACATCTAAAACACTTGATAATTATTGGTAATATTTTCTTAACTTCCTATTTTTCTTCAATAAAAAATAGGACTTAATATTTATAATTAATTGAAGAACTAGCATCACTATCACTTGAGTACTTACTTGCCTTGTCTACATAGTAGCTCCTCTTTTGTATTTGAAATAAATTATTTCCTTGTCTACTTTGTCCATCCTTGCCTTTATTTTGGTACCTGTATTTTTTTGATTTCCTATTCTTGTGATCCTATTTTTCTTCATCATTGTTATTTTTAGATTCTTGAAAATCAGTTGCATAGTGACCATACTTTCCATAATTGAAACATCTAACAAATTTTGCATCTTTGAATCTTCTTGAATCATTGTTCCTTCTGCCATAATTAGCTTCTTCATCACTGGATGACTCATTGCTCGATTCTAACTTCTTACCCTTTGTCTTATTAATTTCTTTGAAGGTTGCTTCCTTCTAAATATTAAGTTCCTCTTTTGTTCTCAACTCAAATGTTGTAAGAATACCTAGTAACATATCTCTTGTTAAATAATCACCATCCTTTGCTTCTTCTATTGCTGAAATATTTTCACTAAACCTTATTGGGAGGGACCTTAAGTTCTTATCACAAACATCTGATTCTTCAACATTAAGTCCAATTCCTTGCATAGCATTAACAACCTCATCTATCTGAAGTAGATAAGTAGTATTTTTTTCCTCATTCTTCATTATTAATTCTTCAAATTTTCCTTTGAAATTTCGTATCTTTGCCTTTTTGACACTTTTATCTCCTTCATATATGCTTTGGAACTTATCCCAAATTCCCTTTGCATATTTACAATGCATAACTTTTATTGATTCTATTCTATGAAAACATCTCAAAATTGTATTCATTGCTTTTTGAATTGTAGTTTTGTAGAAGCTTACCTTCCTTATCTGTAGGTGGATCAACTGGTGGTATGTATCCATTTTCAACTGCTTCCCAAATTTCATTACCAAGTGCCATTAGGTGAACCTTCATTCTCATACTCCAATATATATAATAATTTCTATTAAATATTGGTGTTGAATTATTTGAGGACACATTCTTGGAATCCATTATGTTCTTGAAAGATTTTCTTTCAAGCTATTAAAATCTTTCGAAGGAACCCGCTATGATACCAATTGAATAACACAAGCTTATACTGAGAGGGGGGTAAGCAATATAAGACCACTTTTTATTTTTTCTTCCCATAAATATTATGCAATGTATAGATAGCAATATCAATAGCAGTAATCAAATCAATGCATAAATCACCACACACAATAGAGACACCAATTTTATGTGGTTCACCCAATGTGGGCTACTCCATGGAGAAAATATTTCACTAAAATTTTCTCAATCAATCTCTTGGGAATCCTTTACTTATTACAATATTTATGGACCTCTGTCCAAAGGAGATACCAATACCCTAATCAATTTTGTGGATATATATCCACAATATAACTCCTTTCTTCTTAGCTTTGACTGGTGATATTCTAGAACTACTGCCCCCACTCCTCTAGCTAATGGATCTCTATCCACTAAAGACTCATGTTCTCACTACCCTGGCTAATGGATCTCTATCCACTAGAGACTATCATTCTCTATAATATATCACCTTCAAATCTCTATCTCAAATTTGTACTAAACACAGTTCTTCGGTCTAGCACAAATATGCTCAATCTCTGTCTCTAGTCTAACACAAACTTGTCCTTAAATCTAAACCAAAATTTGTCTTCAATATTTATCCTCTGATTTAGACTAAACGTAGTCCTTCGATCTAGCATAAATGTATCCTCAATATTTGTCCTCAAGCCTTAACACAAAGCTTGAATCAATATCAAAACAACTCTACTAGATCTGCCCCAAACCTTAACTCAAGATTTGAAAAAATCAATCAATCAACTCTGCTCACAAATATTCTTAAAGACTTATCTCAATTCTACCTTGTAATATTCCACAAAATATTACACTAATCTATCCACAAGTCCTCCCTAGAACTTGTCCAAATCTGGTCAACAAGTCCTCACTAGAACTTGTCCAAATCTTCTCAAAAAGTCCTCACTAGAACTTGTAAAAATCTATTCAACAAGTCCTTACTAAAACCTATCCAAATTTGCTCAATAAGTCCTCTCTAGAACTTATCCAATTCTGCTCTCAATTTTTATTGTAAGCTTCTACAAAAGCTCACACAAATCTGCCCACAAGTCTTTTCAAATACTTACCTCAAATCTGCTCAACAAGTCCACACTAGAACTTGTCCAATATTTTATTTGATGTATAAGTGCCCTTGGAAACCTATCTAAATCATAATTTCCTTCTTTCCAATTTCAATGGTTAGATGACAAAAACTCACTCTTAACACTTTCTCAAATATTCCTTGGACACAAAAATACTAAAAGCTCAAATACACCTTATTTATCCTACTTGTAATTAACATTCATCAAATCATGCACAAAAATAATTACTTGGATACACCTTATAATATCCAACTTAAAATAATATCCAACACCACAAAAACCACAACCAATCTTTCTAAAACACTTTTATTTCCTTTTCAAACCCTAAAGCAAATAATACCATTTTTTTTTGCAATAACCTTATAACTCCCCAAAAATATCATATACCAAATAAAGTATGCAAAAATTATTTTTTAATACCTCAACAACATTCTCCGAAAAATCCAATGCTCTAACTTTAATATATACCTTGTTATTCTTCAAAAAGAGTTTTGGCATGAATCGGTCTGCCATATCCCCAAGTGCCAAATGCCTTAGCGCTTTGGAGCCCTCCATGTGGGCTAGAGGCACCCACGTGAAGGAAGTTAAACTTTCTTCCATTTCAACCTTACACCGTCGTGTTCTCCAACAAAAACCAAAATGATCTTTCATAGGGATTCAAACCTATGCCTGTTGCTGCCCTCACGTCTTGCTATTGCCATGGTTGCCAACTACACTACCAGTGGTTGGTGACCAAGACTCCCTCCTTGGTGGATGAAATTATCTCACCTCCTCTTAGCACCTTTTAAAAATTAAAACTCTTTATTGCACACATGATTTGCATGAAATTCACATAGCATAGGATTTAATTTGAAAGCATTGAGGATTTTGGTAAGGTGGGTAATCCCCCTTTTATACACATGATAAATGTTCTTCCCACATTTATGCTAGAAATTTGAATTCAAATTCAAATTAATTTTAATAACCCTCCTTAGGGTTAGTTAAAAATTAATATAAATTAATCTTATAACTAATATTAAAATTAATTAATAATTAATTTAAATAACTTAAGTAAATTAAATCATAAATTAATTTATAATAAAAATTATATTAATTAATTTATAATTAATTTAAAACTTTCCTTTATAATATTATAAAAAATATTATAATATTATTCACTTGGGCTTTTTGCACTTTAGATCACATCTTACTTCCTGAAATCGATTCTTGATCAACTAAAACTGGAGAACCTGAAACCGATGGTGCCCACTGAAACTATCACTTACTGGTGCTGAAAGCTTGACATCAATGACCACTCACTCTTGACATAAATGACAACTTATCTACTCAAAATGTCCAACACTCTAGAACCCTCAACCATTACAGGCCTATATTTAAGAAGTAGATCTTTCAAAAGGAGTAAACAAGGTATAAAATAGTCCAAATCTAAGTCTAAAGGACATAAGTAGAAGGGAAAGTGTTGGCATTATAGGAAGCCAAGACATTACAAGAAGGACTGTTGGAAATTAAAAAATGGTGAAAAGAAAAATTAACCATCACCTGAAGCTAGTGCAATAGATTCAAGATAGATGGCAACATGTGAAGCCTTATGTATCAGTAACAGAAGATCGATTTTATATACATGGGTTTTGGACTCAAGTGCATCTTTCCACATATCTCACCATAGAGACTGATTTGACAAATATAAGCCATACTGTGGTGGAAAGGTCTATTTGGGTGATGGTCACCCTTTAGAAATTGTGGAAAGAAGGTATATAAGTATTAGGCTAGATGATGGTAGAGAAAGGATGTTATGTGATGTACGACATGTGCCCAATTTGAGGAAGAATTTACACTCAATAAAAATTATGTATAAGCTAGGGTATTCTATCACCTTCAGTAACAACTATTGCAATATTACCAGAGGAGCTCTTGTAGTAGTAAAGGGAAAATATTATAGGATCTTATACCGTTTATGTGGTGATATGATGACAAACCATGCAGTAGCAAAAACTTTTGTTTAGGATGCAGTAATGCTATGGCATCAATGCCTAGGCCATATGAGTGAAAAAGGCCTAAAAATTCTACATGATGGAGGTATGCTTTCTGGGATTAAGTCTTGCAATTTAGACTTATGTGAGCACTATATTTTGGTAAACAGAAGAGGGTTTGATTTACTGTAAGTCCTAGTAAGAGTTTTGATTTTCTGTAACTTATACATTCGGATATATTTGGACCAGTCCCCACTCAATCCTTGAATGGCACCATCTATTTTTTTTATTTTTAAATATGATTATTCTAGGAGAGTGTGGGTTTATTTTTTGAAGAAGAAGTTTGAAGCTTTATAGAAATTTAAAGAGTTCAAAGCTCGGGTAGAGAAGATTTTGGGCAAGTTGATTTTATGTCTCAGGTCAGATAATGGGATGAATATTGCTCCAAGGAATTTGATAAATTTTGTGCACATGAAGGTATTAAGCACCAGAAGAATGTACCATACACACCACAAAAAAATGGTGTGGCTAATCATATGAATTGCACAATAATGGAATGTGTAAGAAGTATGCTTACCGCAACCGTGTTGGAGAAAAAGTTATGGGTGGAGGCTATTAATATAGTTGTTTATATTATTAATAGGTTACCTACAGTTGCATTGGATGGGTAGATTTTGAAGGAGGTTTGGTGTTGTAAGCCAATTGATTACTCTCATCTGCATACCTTTGGATGTGATGTGTTTGCCCATGTACCCAAAGAAAAAAGGCCTAAGCTTGACCCAAAGTTAAGCAAATGTGTTTTTCTCGGCAATGGAGATATAGTGAAGGGGTATAGATTGTGGGATCCTACTACCCACAAGGTAATTATTAGCTAAGATGTAATTGTTGATGAAAAATCCATGCAAAGGAAATAGGTACAAAAAAATCATAAAGTTGTACATGTTGAAATAGAATTGAATTAAGATGACTATGAAAATCAAAATGTTAAAGTTTTTGATCAGCATTTAGAACAACAAGTAGAACAATAGGTAGAGCAGTCACAACAATCACAAGACCAAGATCCACAATCGATAAATCATTGGGTTAGAAGATCTACACATCTAAAAAAGTGTTTAGAAAGGTATTCTCATGTGTATCAATCCTCTTTTTTTTTGTTAACTAATGATGTTGAACCTAGTTCATTTCATGAAGCTAAACTTGGGGATCTCCCACCTAGAAGAAATATTGTTGGAAATAAGTGGATGTACAAAGTGAAGAAGAACAACGATGGGCTGTTGGAATGCTATAAATGGCTATGTGTAGAAGTCAGGTGTTGAATTTAATTAATTTTTTTTCTAGTTGTGAATATAATTACTATTAGAGTTCTACTCACACTTGTAGCTGCACAAGATTTGAAACTGGACTAGCTTGATGTAAATACAACTTTATTGCATGGTGATATCGAGGAATAGATATATATAGATCAACTTGAGGGCTATGAAAAAAGGGGTAAAGAGCATTTGGTTTGCAGACTGAAGAAATCATTGTATGGATTGAAACAAGTGCTAAGGATGTGGTACAAGAAATTTGACACCTTCACGAAGAGCCAAGGTTTTAGCAAGAGTGAAGCTGACCATTGTGCATACTATAAGAGTTTTGATGATGGCAGTTTTATTATTTTTCCATTGTATGTTGATGATATGCTGGTTGTAGGCCCCAACATGAAGAAAATAATTGATCTTAAGGCTCAGTTGACTAGGACATTTGAAATGAAGGATTTAGGAGCAGCAAACCAAATTTTAGGTATGAATATACACAAGGATAGAAAAGGAAGAAAGTTTTGGTTCAATCAAAAGTCATATGTGGAAAATATTCTACAGCGCTCCAATATGCAAAATGCTAAATAAGTTAGTACCCCACTTCTTCCACACTTAAAGTTGTCTTCCAACTTGTGTCCTATAATAAAATAAGAGAAGACATGCATGTCTCAAGTACCGTATTCATCAGCAGTAGGAAATATCATGTATGCCATGGTGAGCACTAGACTGGATATTTTCCAAGTAGTGGGAGTAGTGAGATGGTACATGGCAAATATTGGTAAGGAGTATTAGAATGCGGTGAAGTGGATATTCATATATTTAAGAACCACTTCAGATGTTGCCATTTACTATGTATCGATAGATTTGTAAGTTATAGGTTTTGTGGATTCTGATTATGGTGGAGATAGAGATGGGGGAAAATACACTACAAGATATACCTTCACTCTTGTAGTAGGAGTAGTGAGCTTCTAAGTTGCAGTCTGTTGTGGCTTTATCAACCACTGAAGCATAATATATTATAGTGACTCATGCTAGCAAAGAGGTAATTTGGCTAGAGTGATTGTTGGATGACTTCAAGGTAATGTACGATAAAATTATGCTACATTGTGATAGCCATAGTGCTATTCAGTTAGTGAAGAATCCAATATTTTATGATCACATGAAACACATTGATGTCAAGTACCACTTTATCAAAAATATGGTGGAATAAGGTAGGATCTTGTTGCAAAAAATTGACACTGAAGTGAATCTTGTAGATATGCTTACAAAGCCAGTCAAGGTAGAGAAGTTTGAATGGTGTAGAACTTCTCTAGGCTTGCTAAAAAAGTAACAAGGGCAACATTGGGCAATTAGCACTGGATGAAGATATTTGGTAGAATAATTCTTGAATATTAACTTCAAGTGGGAGAATGTTAGGAAGTGAATTCAATATGCAGTACAGGCAGCCATGAAAAAGGATTACAACATGCCAAAGTAGGCTAGATGGATGACCTGCTAGACATATGGTTCAAATACCTAGGCAGCAGGCTAGACATATAACCTACTAGACATATAGGCCAGACATCTGGGTTTCCAAATGTCTAGGCTGCTAGACGTCTAGGCCAAACATCTAGGTTGCCAAATATCTAGGCTGATAGATATCTAGGCTATATGTTTGAGCTGCCAGATGTCTAGGCTACTAGATATCTAGGCCAAACATCTAGGTTGCCAAACGTCCAGGCTGATAGACATCTATGCCAGACATTTAGGCTTCTAGATGTCTAGGCTAGTAGACATCTAGGCTAGACATCTAGGTTGCCAGGCATCTTGGCTAGTAGACGTCTAGGCCTGACGTCTAACCAAGTAGACATATAGGCCAAACATCAAACCAAGTAGACATTAAGCCAAGTAGACATCAAAGCAATGGACGTCTATGGTAGGGTACCTAGGAATAGATATTTGGGGATATATTATTATATTGTATAAGGGTTGGCATAGGCCACACATAACCCAAGGTTGATTGTATTATAATATTATATTATATTATATTATAATATAATATAATATTAGTAGTAGGCTCTCCAAAGTAGAATAAGAATATGGATATATAAAGACGAGATATTTGTCATTGTAATCATTCATATCATTGAAGAAGAATCTTATGTAATCGTCGTGCCCACGAAGTGGCCTCTCATCTTGGGAGATCTTGTGGAGTTATTTCTTCCTTAAGGATTATTATTGGTGTTGCCCTACCTTAAGGGTATTATCTATCTCTCTCTCATTTGTGGATTGTTATTGTGGATAATATATTGTGGATGAATGATTTGATATTTCTGTATATTGGTGAATGGTTCATGTTTAATAATAAAAGTTATGCAACAAGTGGTATCAGAGCAACGATTTTTGCAAAATGAGGATTTTTGTGTGAAACCTTAGAATTAGGGCAAATTTTTTTTTGGAAAAACATCTCATCTTTTAGGAGCCATATCTCTATGCAAGTTTATCCGATTTAGGCAATTCTTGGATTAGATTGTGCAGAATTTGAAGAGTTTTAAAATGAGTGGTCATATGATGGAATCTGAGCAGTATTGAGGGAGATACAACCTTTTGAAATTAGTCATCCGAAACAAGGATAGTGACAAATTTCACAGATTTTTTCTGGAAAAATGCCTCATCTTTCAGAAGCCATATCTTTGTGACATTTAATCTGATTGAGGCGATTCTTGGATCAGATTGTGCATAATTTGAAGAGCTTTAAAATGAGTGGTCATATGAAGGAATCTGAGTAGTATTGAGGGAGATACGACCTTTTGAAGTCAGCCATCTGGAACAAGGAAAGTGACAAATTTTCAAGTCGTGAATTTTTCAAAAGACAATTTGTTTAGTTCGGGTAAGCAAATCAATTGCACTTTATTTTGTTTGGAAGAAAAATTGCAGATGTAGTTGTCTTTGGGATTTTTAGCTTCAACTTGGTGGGAAGATATTTTTTTTCCATAAAACCCTAGTTTGCATTAGGGCATGATATTTATTATCAAAAAACCCTAGTTGCATTAGGGCATGAACAATGGTAATCCAACGTTTTTCTGGAGAAGATGATATTGATGCTCGAGAATGGTGGAAAAATTTTAGATCTCGATGTTGTAATGTCTCATGGGGGAAATCCTTGCTTGGTATATGTCTTCAAGGGAAAGCTTTGCTTTGGTTGGATAAGTTTCTTTAAAAAAGGAATAATGAATACACTTGGGATGAAATAGAGCATGCATTCTTGAGTAAATGGGACCCATATTATGTAGATCGCCTAAGGGATTTGATCGACGACTATGAAAAAGAAATAAAATTACTCAAGAAGAAAGAGGAAAAGGTCAGGGAAGATAAAAAATATGTCAGTATGCAGACAGAGGAAACCATACTTGTGGTGGAAGATAAATTAGAAAATGGACAAAGAAATTTGTTTAAATCTAAAAAGTCTATTTTGCAGGTTCATGGAAGCATTCAAAAGGAATAGGTTATTATTTCCATTGACCCTGGTAGCAAATATAATTTTATTAATATTGCTTTGGCTAAGAAGTTGCAAGTTCAAGCAACAAAAATTAAGGACATACAACTAGAGGGTGAGAATGTTCATATTTTTAAATATTTGAATATCACCATGGATAAATATGTTTTACATTCATATTTCTATGCTATTGATATGGATGATGAGGATATTGTTCTTAGTTATCCTTGGTTATATTATTTGGGTACTATTAACATTAATGTGCAAAAGAAGTTTATGAAGTTATGGTACAAAAAAAATAAGATAACATTGCAGGATATGTCTCAGCTTGAGGACCAAGGATACAAGGAAAATCAAGAAGTGGTTGTAGAAGAACAAATTGAAGAACAGGAAACAGAATCCACGAAGGCGATAGCAGCAACCAGAGTCCAAGGAATATTTGATAGAAGAGCACAAGGACACACCAAACAAAGAGAACATGAAAGAACAATGTGTAGAGGAATTTAAAATAATGGAGCCAAATTTTGAGAAGTCAAAGAAGGTAGAACATCAAGTAAATGTTGCACCATATCGCCATCCACACCACCATGAGCAAAAAAAATATTGGAGACATGGTTCAAGGCAACAATATTATGGTTCTACATGTAATCAGCAGGGCACCAACTATGGCAGTGTTTGGAAAAGAAAGCATAGTGATCATGGTTTTCAGCATGGTTCATCAACATCAAGGAACAAGTGGACCCATCATTCAAGTTATCAAAATATAGCAGCAGAAGCGTGGAGCCAACGAAGCAGATTTGGATACTCAAGTAACAAAATGGCGTACCAGCATCATCGGGTTTCACTTGGATGGATGGATGATCGAGATTGGTACCAATTGCTAACATTGCTTATCAAATCATTCTATCAGATTTCTTCATATGTTTCGAGGATGAAACATTTGTAAGGAGGGTGGCATGGTAGGGTACATAGGAATAGATATTTGGGGATATATTATTATATTGTATAAGGGTTGGCATGGGCCACACATAACCCAAGGTTGATTGTATTATAATATTATATTATATTATATTATAATATAATATAATATTAGTAGTAGGCTCTCCAAAGTAGAATAAGAATATGGATATATAAAGAAGAGATATTTGTCATTGTAATCATTCATATCATTGAAGAAGAATCTTATGTAATCATCGTGCCCACGAAGTGGCCTCTCATCTTGGGAGATCTTGTGGAGTTATTCCTTCCTTAAGGATTATTATTGGTGTTGCCCTACCTTAAGGGTATTATCTATCTCTCTCTCATTTATGGATTGTTATTGTGGATAATATATTGTGGATGAATGATTTGATATTTTTGCATATTGGTGAATGGTTCATGTTTAATAATAAAAGTTATGCAACAGTCTAGGTAGACAAACATTTGTGGAAGACAAACTATTTCGATTTTATATTAAGATAAAAAATTTTATGGTCTCCTAGGGGAGAGGAAACCAATGGTTGGGGCCTTCCATGTCTGCTCTATAAAAGGGACTTGATCCCTTGCATATGAGTGTTGTTAAAAATTTTGAAAGATGTGAATGTAAAGTTTACTAAAAATAATAAAAAGAAGTTGCCATTGCCTCATGGGTTTTCCTGCATATTATAAGTTTCCACATAAATCTATGTGTCACTTGTGTTGTTATTTCTATGTTTTCTATATTTTGTTATTGTGCTTCCTCTTACAGGTAGAAAATTTGAAGTTTTTCCTAATAATGAGAAAGTTAATGGAAACACTATACATTATATTACAAGAGGAAAGAAACATAGGAATAGAGGAAGTGACTATTCTAAGGAGCTTTGGAATAACTACAAAATAAAACAACTAAGGGTTGGTTGTGCAGGGGAGATCTCCTTGAATAACATAGAGTGGAGACCACATCTAAAAGAGTGGGTGAAGGCAAACATAGATGGGGCTTCTACTAAAAATATTGGAAAAGCTAATTTTGGTATTATCATACAAAATTGGAAAGGAGAACAAGTGTACTGGAGAGTAGAAGGTATGGGGGAGACAATAAATAATGAATCTAAAGAACAGGTAATCTTGTCAGCATCAATGATATCTACAAATCTACCTATACATAAGCTATGGATAAAGATAAACTCTCAAGTATGGGCTGGATTCTTGAATCTAATAAGACCTTTTTAGGTGCTAGGAATTGGAGAGAGAAGGAATGTGGAGGTAGTTCAAAAGATTTGAAAGGTTTTTCAAGATTTTTTAATTATATATATCAAGCAAGAGGGAAATAGGGTGGCAAATTATTTAGCAAAATGGGGAAAATAACTAGAGGAAGGTAATATGTGGACTCTCATATGAAAAATCAAATAAGTTGGTGTCAAATAATCCAAGGAATGCAAGAGGTGATACAGGAAGATAATATACATGTTCAAGATGCCAATAATGACTTCAAAACATCATGAAGATACATGGATGATCTACAAAATTTAAATGACTAAGAAAAATTGGAATTCAACTATGGTAGTGTTGATGTGTATGGATAACTGTATTATGACACCAGGAGGATTGGAGGAGTATTTTATTTTTACCTTGTTTCCTATCCAACTCATTTTACTTTGTAATACAACTTCTATAAATATAATATATTTTTCATTTTTTCAAAAAAAAAAGTTTTGGAAGTGTATATAGGCCACCATTTCCTAAATAATTCCACATTTATACTATCATATCAAAAAATTCACTTACCACATATACTCATATTTAAAATATGTTATTTTTTGAATTCACTTACCACCATTTTAACTCTTATTGGCCAGTTATTTGAACCAATCAATGTCAAGGTATTAATTTTGGCACAAATTCCTTCATCCAGCCAATGATATGAGAGTATGCATCTATCTAATTTTTTGTTATTATGTTCCTTTCTTATTATTGGTCCTTGTATAGTTGTCTTCTTCAAACTCAACCTCCCATAGATTATTGTTTTGAATCAAATCTGAGAAATCTCTCATACTTTGGGTAAATTTTCTAATTCCCCTAAAATTTTCATCTAGCTTTGTTATGGCATTAAAATCTCCTATGATTAAGTATGAAATGGAATTAGCTTAACAAGATTAATTTATTAACTTTCAAAGAGAGACCTAGGTTTAAGTATTATCTTGCATAATAATCAAACTATTGTTAAATTATTTATTTATTATTTATATCTTGGAGGAATTAATAGGCTAAATAGCCTACAATTATTTAAAATGGAAAGTGAGGGATACCATAGTGGTAGGTCCTTGGGTTTTCATCTATGAGACCCAAATTCAAACCTCATGAGGGGACCAAAACCCCTTATAAAAACTTTTGCTTTACCCTAACATTTTGTGTCTGAAAAGGACAATGTAGTTGTTAGAGCTTTGGCCTCTTATTGGGGAGTTCCAAGGTTCAAACCATGACATACAAAAAAAGGGATAGATTGGATGATAGCAATCGAGTATTTTCCAATTAGCTGTCATAGTTCGATGCTTTGGATAGTTGGAATCCTATTGAATTTGTCTAACCTAGGAGGCTAGCTTTATAGTGGCAAAAACCCAAAATAAAAGGAGAAAGGGAAACCCTTTCAAAACCCTACTTTAAATAATAATAATAATAATATTTTTTGTAGATTTATTATTAGGGACTTGAACTACATTATGACCATGTAGTAATACAATATAGAAATTATTCATGTATAGCTTGGCAAGATTCAAACCTAGGTCTGCTCCTTGAAACATGAGGAATATAATTAGTTGACATAATGTCATTTTATTAATGCATAATATCTTTTAACATATATTACATTTATAATTTACTTTTACATAAAAATTGATGTAAATTAATCTTGTAAAATTATTTTTAAAAGGATTAAAATTAGTTATTAGAATAAGATAAATGCAATGAGATTAATTATAAAAGATTTGAAATAAATAATATGAGATAGATTAGAACTTAATAAATTAAAAAATAAAATGAAATAACTAGCCATAGGAATTTTTTATGGAACTTTTATCATTATTTAAGCTTAAGAACTTAAAATTTATTAAGTGTTATGAAAATTTAATATGATTTTTATTTTATTTTTAAAAACAAGGGGTTGTACTCAGGTCCCACATCATCTCCTTTAAAGATTTAGAGTTTACAAATAGATTCAATTCTTATCTCAATTTAGTTTTCATAACTAAATAATTTCATATTTTTTTTTTGATAACTAATATGAATTCTTAATTTTTATTTTTTGAATATTCATTTTCTTTGTAAATACAGTTGCTCTAAAATTTGGCGTCCTTTACCTTAACATTTTCGTATAAAATTTTTCGCAATACCAAAAATCAATCCACTTCTATTATGATTGCATTGTATCATCTATCGCAGCTTCCTTCCCAATCGTTGGATCAGGTTGACATTAGCTGCCCTGCACAATCCACCTTATTAAAGTGGCTCACACCCTAGCACACCCGAGAAAATTTTGCTTCCTCTCGTGCTTTGTGCAGGATGCGATCGAAAACGGTTTTGACTACGAAACCACGGTTTCAAATCCATGGTAAGGTAGCGGTCGTTCGTGCGTGTTTTGATTTTCATTAAGGTTGCCGAATTGTTAGGGTAGTGGTGAGGGCCGTGTCGATGTGGTGGTGATAAAATAATGTTTTTGTCGTGTGACCTATGAACATTGAGCATTCCATGAGGATGGTGCTTTCAAGAGTATCGTCGTGCAATTACTTCGCTTGGACTTCGATGTGCACTCTTATGTCCATTGATTCTCCTACATGCATAAACTTTTCCAGTGCTGACAAGATTAGGTTTAAATATAATATTTTTCTATGAGTGATCTCCTTCTCCTCTCGGTGATGGTGTGGTGTAACTATACAAAGCCAACAGTTACTACACGGTGTCCACATGTGGATTAATACTGCTAATCCTGGTGTTTAAGACCTAGCTCGATGATGTCATGTATTTCATACCGACTAAATGAGATCGGACACACAATTAATGTGTGCTTGGCTTGATAGCAGGTTACTTAACCTTCGCTTTTGGAGCAGCCTTCGGCTTGAGTTTTATATATAAATATATATATATATTGGGCAGATAAGGAGAATGGATTATGTTTCTACCTTGGAGTTCAAATATCAATTTATAAATGTAAATTGAAGTACATATTTCATTATATCAATTGTAAATACTTATACAAGGAATGTGGCTAGTCGGAAGCGATGTACCCTTATATTAATTAACTATCATACCCTTACATTAATTAACTAATGTATTATTCTAACACTTTAAACATTTTCAATTTTATCATTCAACACCATGCATTTTATAAACATATTAATAATACATTGACATAGTTCCGTCCACTAGTGTCCCAGGAGATGGTCTATACTCTACTCCTTTTTACATAGAATACATTGTGAGGGGCCACGGAAATCCCTTTTCATTAGGTTATCCTAGGATACATTTTTTCTATAACCTACTAGCCATACAAACATTTTGACATGCTTGTGCTATCCCAAATATCTCTCTATATTGTAATGATATAACTATTTTTTATGCTTTACGTAATATTCACTTCTTTTGACGTATTTTATTGAGCTATTCAATTCTCAAATCAAATTATCCTTAGCTCTCCTTAGAAATAAATATTGTTATGATTTTGCTTAACTGCCTCTTAGCAACAATATATGGTATACTTGTACAAAAATCATCTTTCCATCTATATCTTCCTTCTTGATCCTTGTACATAATGTTTAAAATCTTAAAACCAAGTAATCTCATCCATGTTTTCAAAATTAGATATAAATTGAGTGGTTTTTATCACACCAAGTATCCATCCAAACATTTTTTTCCATTTCCCACCACCCATCTTAGACATTTAATTACTAGATCCTTATTGTTTTAAATAATTCCATAGTGCAAAAACATATGGTTGTGAGAATGCAATAAATATTATGCTTGGGTCATTGGGCTCAATGTCCTTAGAAGAATTCTTGCCCATTGTCTCTGACTCTCTTTATACAATCTCCAAATTATTTTTCTCCTTTAAGCTAAGTTTACATCTGTAAGAAATTGTTAGGAACTTGGTTCCTGATAGTTGGGTTTTAGTGCAAAACAAATGAAAAGGAATGAAACAAGTGAACTTCTCAATCGTCTTTGTTAGAATCGTTGTTCCAATTAGAGGATTTCCATACCAAATGCTCTCAAAGAAATATATTTAATAATGTTTGTTCGATGCCTTATGACACCTTTTATGAATGCACTTAAATACCTATCAAATGGTTATGATTGTGAAAAGATGCAATGGTCCACAACAAGGAAGGTGATTAGTTATATAACCTAGGTTAGGATTAGGATCCTAACAAGCCATCCCTCTTAAAAAGAGCTTTCTCCTCAAAGCTCAAGGTGAGGATCTTTGTTCCATGTTTGCCAAGTAGTGTTTGTGCATGTTTTTATACTTTTTTAATGTCGTCTTTCCATAAATAAGGATAATTTTAAGGGGGAAGTGTTAGCGAGGGATAGTGATGCAGGAGCATCCAACAACACCTGTAGCAGAGGCATCAGAAGGTAGGAGGGCCACTTCGACAGAAATGGCTAAGGAAGAAAAACATCGTGATTTCACGATGTGTCATGAAATCACGATAAAAAAAGGCCAAGAGGGCGAGGACAAAAACCTGTCGCGATATCACGATAGAAAAAGTGTCACGATATCGCGACACGACGAGGAGAGAGAAGGCGTGGGCCGAAAATGTCACGATTTCATGACATGTTGCAAAATCACGACCAAAAGCGGAGAATGGAGGCAGTAGTTGAAAAATGTCACGATTTTGTGACATTTCACGAAATCACGACCCAAACAGGAAGAAGGAGGCTACAGGCAAAGATGTCACGAAATCGTGATGTGTCGCATTTTTGCGACTAGTGGGCAAGCGAAGAAGCCAAGGGGCAAAGCTGTCACGACATCGCGACACTTTTGGAGAAAAGGTGTTAAGGGGCAAAGTTGTTGTGATATTGCGACACTTTTGGAAGCAAAGGCTCAAGGCGCAAAGTGGTCGCAAAATCGTGACACTTTCGAAAGCAAAGGCTCAAGGGCTCCAAGTGATCACGAAATTGTGACACTTTTGAAAGCAAGGCTCAAAGGCGCAAAGTGGTCACGAAATCGTGACACTTTCGGACCAAAGGCTCAAAGGCACAAAGTGGTCACGAAATCGTGACACTTTCGGCAGCGAAGGCTCCTAGGCGCAAAGTGGTCACGAAATTCTGACACTTTCGGAGCAGAGGCGATAAGGTACAAAGTGGTTGCGATTTCCTGACACTTTCTGAGAAAAGACGCCAAGGGACAAAGCCATCGCGAAATCGCGACACATTATGAAAAGAAGAGCCGAAGGAGCAACTGTCGAGAAATCATGACCCGATGGCAGAAGTTGAGTGCGAAAGGCAAGGACGTCGTGAAATCATGACATGTCATGATTTCATGGCCCGAAGGCAGAAAGCAAGTGCGGAATGTGGAGGCATCGTGATTTCGTGACGTGTCACAAAATCACGGTCCGAAGGAGAAAATAGAATCCGAATTCTAAAACATTGCGATATCACGACCAAAAAAGAAGAGAAGGGGCAGGAAGAGAAAGACGTCATGATATCGTGACATGTCGTGATATCGCGACACCTGTCACAGTGCAGCTGGAGGAAGAAGGCGACAGAGGTCAGGCGATGGAATTTTTAGGGACTACTACAGAATGACACGTGGCCCACGATGTGAGAAGAGCAGGCAAATGTAGAGGCCATTACAGGGACACGTGGCAGCATGAAACAACACATGGCATGAAGTGCAATGGAAGCGAATGAAGCGACGCAAAAAGACAAAAATGACCAGTCGAGGAATAGAAACGAAGAGTCATGCGAAGGAATCTGACAACGAACAGAAGCTAGCTGGCAGTGACAGAGCGTCGGTCAGAGTGGAAGCAGGAAGCGGTTGGGGCAATGCACATTCTGAGTAATGATTGCTCAGAGGGTCGAGACCTCTATAAAAAAACCCAGGCATTGTAATAGTTAGTGGTTGGAAAAAAATTCATAGATCGCAATTTGGATAACTACAGAAGGAAACTCATAGAGAATCAAGTTGTAGAGTCGGGGGCAGATTGCCGGCTCGAGAGTGCATTTTCCTTCCAGGGTAGGTAGAATAGGAATTGCATAGGGAGAGTAAAAACCAAGCCGAGCGTTGGTTGTTAGAAAGCCTGCGGGCGGTTACTATGTATAGATTTTCCAAAATTAATGAATGAGAATTTTGGATATCTAGAGTGCAATTTTTCTATTCTGCTTCAGTGGTATCAGATCCAGTGATTCTGAGTGCATAGCAGATTCACCAAACATGAGGCAGTTGCGCTAGGATCTGTGGAAGGGTGCTGAAAGTGATTAAATAGAATGCCTCCAAGAAGAAACCCTGTTGGTGGGAGAGGCATAGCACCATTGCAGAGAGTTCAATGGAATGGCTTGGAAGAAGTGATGACAATGAGAAAGTTCCAAGCATTGGAGCAGTAATTTAAAGCCTTGCAAGAGGAGTGGATCCGAATGAATTTACGAGAACAGGAGGAGATGCATGGAAAGCATAAGGATAAATCGAGTAGTTTAAACCAAGGAGAAATAACCGATGAAAGAGATGATGAAATGCGATGGAAGTTGAAGCTGTTGAAGGCTGCATGCATGGAGGAGTGCAGTAGTGCCAAAATCTATCTGGAAGAAGATAGATATTTTTTTAGGCAAGAGGAGTGCAAGCAGGCTACAGAAGAAGTATGCAGTAGTGGGAAAATCTGTCTGGAAGAAGATAGAAGTAATGTGAACCAGGAGAAGGGGTTGGAGCAGTCTGCTGAGGCAGAGAAAGGTCTGGAAGTGCTACAGGAGTCAGTAGCCAGACCGTGCAGAAGTGAGGATCACTTCTCCACCAACCTTGGGTGTCTGATGCAGGAGCATCCAGCAACACCTGCAACAGAGGCATCAGAAGGCAAGAGGGCCACTTCAACAAAAATGGCTAAGGAAGAAAAACGTCGTGATTTCACGATGTGTCACGAAATCATGATAGAAATAGGCCAAGAGGGCGAGGAAAAAAACCTGTCACGATATCGCGATAGGAAAAGTGTCGCGATATCGCGACATGATGAGGAGAGAGAAGGCATAAGGCAAAAATGTCATGATTTTGTGACATGTCGCGAAATCACGACCAGAAGTAGAGAATGGAGGCAACAGGCGAGAAAATGTCACGATTTCATGACATGTCATGAAATCGTGACCCAAACAAGAAGAAGGAGGCTGCAAGCAAAGATGTCGTGAAATCGTGACATGTCGCATTTTCACGACCAACGGGCAAGCGAAGAAGCCAAGGGGCAAAGCTATCGCGAAATCATGACACTTTTGGAGAAAAGGCGCTAAGGGGCAAAGCTGTCGCGATATTGTGACACTTTTGGAAGCAAAGGCTTAAGGCGCAAAGTGGTCACGAAATTGTGACACTTTCGAAATCAAAGGCTCAATGGCGCCAAGTGATCGTGAAATTGTGACACTTTCGAAAGCAAGGCTCAAAGGCGCAAAGTGGTCGCGAAATCATGACACTTTCGAACCAAAGGCTCAAAGGCGTAAAGTGGTCACGAAATCATGACACTTTTGGCAATGAAGGCTCCTAGGCGCAAAGTGGTCGCGAAATCGTGACACTTTCGGAGCAGAGGTGATAAGGTGCAAAGTGGTCGTGATTTCACAACACTTTCTGAGAAAAGACGCCAAGGGACAAAGCCATCGTAAAATCGCAACACATTGTGAAAAGAAGAGCCGAAGGAGCAACTGTCACGAAATCGTAACCCGATGGCAGAAGCCAAGTGCGAAAGGCAAGGATGTCACAAAATCGTGACATGTCACAGTTTCACAGCCCAAAGGCGAAAAGCGAGTGCGAAAGGCGGAGGCGTCGCGATTTTGTGACATGTCACGAAATCGTGGCCCGAAGGAGAAAATAGAAGCCGAATGCCAAAACGTCATGATATCATGACCAAAAAATAAGAGAAGGGGCAGGAAGAGAAAGACATCACGATATCATGACATGTCATGATATCGCGATGTCTGTCACAGTGCAGCTGGAGGAAGAAGGCGACAAAGGTCAGGCAACAGAATTTTCAAGAACTACTATAGAATGACATGTGGCCCACGATGCAAGAAGAGCAGGTGGATGCAGAGGCCATTACAGGGACACGTGGTAGCATGAAACAACACATTCCACGAAGTGCAGTGGAAGCGAATGAAGCGGTGTGAAAAGACAAAAACGATCGATCGAGGAATAGAAATGAAGAGTCATGCGAAGGAATCTGACAGTGAACATAAGTTAGCTGGTAGTGACAGAGCGTCGGTTAGAGTGGAAGCAGGAAGCGGTTGGGGCAATGCGCATTCTAAGTAATGATTGCTCAGAGGGTCGGGACCTCTATAAAAAAACCTTGGCATTGTAATAGTTAGTGGTTGGAAAAAAATTTGTAGATAGTAGTTTGGATAACTGCAGAAGGAAACTCATAGAGAATCGAGTTGTAGAGTTGGGGGCAAATTTCGAGAGCGCATTTTCCTTCCAGGGTAGGCAGAATAGGAATTGCATAGGGTTAGTGAAAACCAAGCCGAGCGCTGGTTGTTAGAAAGCCTGCGGGCTGTTACTGTGTACAGATTTTCTAGAATTAATGAATGAGAATTTTGGATATCTAGAGTGCAATTTTTCTATTCTGCTTCATATAGGTAGAAATAATAGGAGGATTAGAAGGATGACATGGGGTGACATTTTCTGTACTCTCTTGGTGGCTTCAATAGAAAGTAAGTGGGCAACCATTTCCTTGCCTCCTTTATGAATAATTTTCTCGATTCAATGGGCATTTACTAGTGGAGAAGGGCCTGATTTTGATCTTTTATTATGAATTTCATCCATAAATCTATAAAATCCCATTGGATAGTGCCTAGTGTTTGTAACTATTGTATTCCTATGATGATATCACATCATCCTAAGGAAATTGCATACATGTCATGTTTCATGGTGTAATCATCCAAGGTGAGCTTAATATTATGGCATTTCCCTTTACAAGAGATTTTGTCCCCATTACCAATCATGAATTCAAAATTATTGCAAGGATGGATAAAGCAGTCAGTTTGTTTTACTACACATGGGTCGATAAAATTATGTGTACTTCCAGATTCAGTAAGCACCATAATATTTTGTTGTTTAAAGGAGCTAAAGATTTTCATAGTTTGGGGAGATGAATTTCTAAAGAGGGCATTCAAGAAAATTTCTAGTGGACCTTGAGATATATCATCAGGTATATCTTCCACTAGTTCAACCTTGATCTCCTCTTCATCAGTTGTTGATTGACAAGAAATAAGTGCATCTAAAATATATAATTTGGGTATAATACATTTGTGATTAGGGATAAATTTCTCATCACAATGAAAAGAAAGGCCTTTTTCTCTTCTTGCCTTCATTTCCTCAAGGCTAATTCATTTAATTGGCATGACTTTATTTAGTTTTGGGTTGGTGGAAGTATTTTGTGAGTTAGCTTTATATAGGTTTCCTAGTCGATGTTGGTTATTGATCTTTTCTTCCACCATTTGTGCTAATGCAACAACGTGCATCATATTGATAGGATTGAATATTTGTACTTCTAATAAAATTTCTTCTTTCAGGTCACTAATGAAGCAACTTTGAAAGAATGATGCATCGAGCCCGGATGTAAGGTTTGCCAACTTCTCGAATTGAGCCTGGTATTCTCGTACAATAGATGTTTGACAAAGTTTGCCAAGAGCCCCTATGAAATCTTCAAATTTGCTTAGGCCAAATTGTATCATGAGATTTTTTGTAAATTTTATCCATGTAGGAGTACCCTTTGTATTTTCATACCACTAGTACCATTGAGTAGCGATTTATTCTAGGTGAAAATATGCAATGCGGACCTTTTGGGTCTCTAGAATTTGATATAGAGATAAATATTGATCAGCCCGATATATCCAATTTGTGGGGTCGCCTCCATCAATTTTTTGGGAAATCCAATTTTATGGTTTAAGGTAGGATTGATGTGTGTGGTTGTAGCACCCTAAAATTGGCGCATTTAAACCCTTAGTAAAAAGATAAAAATTTGAATTTTAACCCCGAAACTGCCCGTTAACTGCTCACCACATTTTTTGTGCCATTTTTAGGAGTTTTTTTTACCGTTGGATGATATTTTCACCGATCAGACGAAATCATCCCAGATCGGACGAATTCATCTGGAATAGAACGTCTAGACGATTTCGTCCCAAAATCAAATTTTCATAATTAGCTTATGTTTCAAAAGCCTCTCCAACTTGGCCAGAAGCGTGTCTACATAGTTGGAGATTCCTCCATTGGAGATCTCCCAAATTAGGATGATCCCCAACCTCCTAACCTCCCCCTAATCCTATATAAACTGGGATTTTCTTAGTTTATCCCCCTAGATATCCTCCTGACTCTCTCCTTGGTTGATTTTACTTGCCATTTAGCTTTTTTGTGTTAAGACATCCTATCTACCATTGTTTGCACTCGTAGTTTTAAGTTTTCATTACATGATTTCACTATGCTTCAGCTGGAGGAAGCTCAAATCATCGTAGGCGATTCCACATGATTTCGGATGATCCTATTATAGATCGGTGATGATCTCATACGATTGGAGGTGATCTTGATTGTAGTTCAGATTGGGAGCAATCAGAGCCTTGAGTTTGCATTTCTCATCTTCCTTCCTTATTTTATTATGCATTAGCTTGATTTATTTTCATTCTGCATCCTAGAGTTCACCTCATTTAGCATAAATGCATGATAAAGTTAAAATAAGTTATTAAAACAATGTGTTTCCTTTAATCTGCTATCTAGATTTATCATTTAAGAATTTATACTCTCATTTCTATCATTTTTTATTATTCTTGCAGTTGCATTTTAGGTTTTTGGTGTCTGTTTCTGTGATTGCAGGTTTTTGATGAATTCGTCTGATGAATTCATCAGATCGACGATGATCTTGTCTGATTTTAGATGATCAACTGTGATCTAGGATGATTATGTACAATTGCAAATGATCCTGTCATAGACTCCTACAAGCTTCAAAATCTTCATCAGACATCCGAAATTAGGTGTATTCTTTCTCATTTAATGTATTCCTGGTATGTAAGATTCATTCATGCTTTCTATATTCATATAAATTGGCATTTTCATATAGAATAGCTTAGATTCATTTTGACCAACCTAGGAATATGAATGATTGAGTATAAAATGAACACATCAAACCCATTCTCAACCTAGGAATGGAAACTACCACTCAAAGTTTCCTAGTGAACCCCACCATCCATCAAAATTTGACCCTTATACCCCTCCCCCGAGAGGCATGACCTCCAAAGTGCCTCTCAGTCCGAGGTATTGTCCCATCCTTCTTGCATCCCCCTTTCGGGCATGGATCATTTAGCCTGAAGGTAAGGGCGCAAAAAATTTGGGTCAGTACATTTTGGTGAACCCGACGTGAAACTAAAAGCCTTTTGAAAAATAAAAAATAAAAAATATATATAAATGCATTATTAAGAACATCTAGAATCATTAGAAAATTGTTAAAATTGCATATCAGACTTAGATGGTAGATTATAATTGAATATGAGTTGTCACCATAAATGTTGAAAATAAATTTATAGCCATAGAGATTACTTCCGTGCTTAGAGTACCTCAAACAAATAGAGTCCAACCTTTGTGCGATGAACTTGATAGGAGATTGGGTATTATTGAATCTAGATCTATAGAACTTAGGCAAATTAAGAGGTTTGTCCTAGATAGAATCCTGGATCCCGATCAGGTGACTTTGTACCATGAACTTAAGAGAGCTTGCCATAGGTGGTTAGCAGATAAAAAAGCACTTGTGTCTTTAGAATTGTACACCTTTGAATAATACCTTGAGAATGCAGTTGTAGTACATAAGTTTCTATCTCATATAGAGGATCAAGAAGTCATTCTTACGGATAGAAAAATATGGAATAGAGTTCCTAGAGCTGTGTTGTATCGAGAGTATTGCCATGAAATTTATCTTTACAAGTTCGAGTATGAAGTAGATCATATTACTATAGCACACTTTGTCAAATTCTTGAAAAACCATTTCCAATTTGAAGAGGAGCATTTCATGACTCCTGATGAACTTGATCCTATTAATGATATCCATAAACTATTTATAGAAAACTAAGTCATTATTTTTACTATTGTTATTCTTTTTGAAACTAGAATGCTATTTTTTATCTTTATAATAATATTATAAAAAACAAAAACAAAAAAAAGCAAAAATCAAAACATTTCCTTTTTATAGTAGGTATATAATTAAAATATATACATCTCAAACCTATCACATATATATATATATATATATATATATATATATATATATATATATATATATATATATATATATATATATATATATATATATATATATGTTGAAATCTAAGTTTAAGCACAATGCCTAGACTTAGGAATGGAAAATAGATCGAAGAAGAAGAAGATTGGTTAGGAAAACCATTAATTGACCAAAATGTCCCTCCTAAGGACCAAGTTCAGGAAGAAGAAATCTTAGACCAGCAAGAAGAAGAGCTTGCTGTAAGAAATGAACAGGAAGAAAATGTTAGAGAGGAAGGATCCTCATCCCCTAAAATGTCTCTAGGAGGAGCCATCACTTTTGAAAACATGGAACAATTCTAGAAGTTCATTAATACTAATATTGGTGTTCTTAATAGAGCATTCCATATGGACAAGGATCGAATTAGTGACACTCAAGCAACTCTAGAAGATGTATTTCACACACACACTAATCCCTTGTCCTTTATTGATCAACAAAGTGATCAAGATGGACCATCTATGATCCAAAACATGCAACAACAATAGGTTACTTAACCATCTAAAGTTCCTGTTAGCAAGCCTAGGGTTATTACCACACAAAATAAAGCCTCATTTACTGCTCTATTTCACCAAGATATTGATCAAGATATCTCAAATCAACAAAAGCCTAAAAAAAACCAAACACCAATTAACAACAATCTAGGATACAACATAATACTACTACAAATATCCTTCATAATGCTCTTCCTACCAACACTTTACATAATAGCAATATAGCATCTAATCCTTATGTTACACCGTCATACACTCATAAATCCCATGCCTATGTCCCATCGAACCAATATGGTGGACAAACTAGTAATCTTGAAACCATGGTGAAACAGTTAGTTTCCCATATGGATCAGATAGACCCCTACCGTCCCTCGTACAATTATCGAGAGATGTGTAGGCAGCCTTTAGATCCTATAGTCGTAGCACAACCATATCCTAAACATTTTCCTATGCCTATCCTACCCATATATAAAGGAATAGAAGATCCTATAGAGCATCTTTGTATGTTTAGGATAGCATGTCATGATATATCACATGATGACTTATTATTGCTAAAAATGTTCCCAAAAAGTTTAGGAGGAATGGCATTAGAGTGGTATTATCAATTACCCACTAATTCTTTGAGGAATTTCGAAGAAACAATCGAGTCTTTTGTTCATCAATTTAGTGCCTACATCAAAAGGCATGTGACCATTAAATACTTGTACAACTTAAAACAAGACAAAGATGAATGTTTTGCTGATTTCCTAGCTAGGTGGAGACAGTTGATAGGAAAATTGCACTTTGTATTACTTTATAGGGAGATGTTGGATATCTTTATTAATAATTTGCAAGAGCAACTATCTTACGAATTATCAACTACTACCTTGACCACCTTCGATCAGGCTATAGACTTAGCCCGAAGAGTGGAATATGCTCTCATTAGGAGAGGACAACTTAAAAGGAAAGAAGATGAGAAAACATCCAAAAATCAATATAAAAATAAACAAGTTGTGGGTGATGGAGTCACTGATAGTAGAAATATTGCTACTGTTAATGCTGTGAAGACAACAGAGAATTTTATACTGAAACCTCCTCGAGAATTTACTAGGTTAAATCAACCTTTATCAACCATTCTACCACAATTATTAGAATGAGGTTTGATTCAATTACCAAATATTCAGGAACCTGATTCAACTATACCCGGATACAGAGCTAATTTACACTATGACTTCCATAGAGGACCTGGACACACTACCAACTCTTGTAAAATATTAAAACATAAAATACAGGACTTGATTGATAGCAATGAGATGGAGGTACAAGCCTTTCAACCTAAGAAAAATCCTCCTAATAATGCTCAAAATAACATCCCCCAAAACAAAAATTAGAACGCCAACTAGTAATTGGACATATTTCAACATCCTTTACCAAAACATGGCAAGGAAGTGGCTAATCAAATTGAACATCATAATGTTCCCCCTACTACCCGATATGTAGGAACTATTAGTGGGCATTTACCTACTCATGAGCTGGAAATATTTGACACAACCTTATCCATGGTTACGACCATGCCTCTACATAATATTTGGAAACCTAATCTTAGTGATACAGAATACGAGACTGAGAGTGATATGAAAATCACATCAAATCAATCGAATAGCTCTAAAGATGAATCGGATCCTATTCTCCCTATCACAAGTTATATGGTTCCAAAAGAACCATTTCCAAGAAGAGTCACTACTAGACCATCCTCTCACCAATTACTTTCTAATGAGCAAGCCATAAATGCTAGACCAAGACCCATTCATCATCCGTAGAATAATATTGTGGGTACCATCGGAGCTATTACTAGACAACAGGCTCAAAAATCTCAACAAGATCAAATGCAAAATGATGGATCAGCGCCATTTATTTTGAAAGTTCCTAATAAAGGAAATCAGGCACCTAATGTTCAACCTAAACCTCCTTATAATATTAATGAACAACTATCAAATATTACAGCTAGAATTTCTCTTTTGGACCTTTTAAGATCTTCTCCTACACATAGAGATGAATTAATGCTCACATTAAGCCAGATGATGGTACCACAAGACATTCAACCTGAAGCCATGGCTAATACTATAATAACTCGTGAAGTTGATTGTATTGACTTCTAGGATAGAGACATACCGCAACATAGTTTACATAAGGATAACCTCTTATATATTACTGCCTTAATTGGATATGTTGCAGTTAAACGAGTCTTTATTGATAATGGTTCATCTTTAAACATCTGCATTTTTGACTTCTACCAAATATTTGGGTTTAGAAGCGAGGAAATGAAAAGAACTGATATGATCATAAAAGCCTTCAATGATGAAACACAAGAAACATGTGGAGTTATTACCATCCCATTGCAGGTTGGTCCGAGAACCTTGGATACGACCGTGTTTATTGTACATTGCCCTACATCATACAATATACTCTTGGTTTGCCCTTGGATCAATGCGATGTGAGCCATTCCCTCAACTTTACATCAATGTGTTAAGTTTGAATTTAATAATCAGTTGGTTACCTTTCATGGTGATCCTAGACCCTTTGATATGTGTGCTTTGGTAGAACCTGTTGGAGTTCAATTTTACCCTGCTTTACCCTGCTCTGTCATCCAGACATCCTAATTCTCATTACCCATATAAATGTGTGAAACACACACCCACAATGTTATCTAATTCTTCTCCATCAGTTCTACCTCTACATATAGCTCAACAATCCTCTAAAAAAACCACATTAGGACCTCAGAAAGATCCTAATCCCATAACCAATGCCTCTTGTTCTAGTCGTATAACTTCTATGCCTATAATAGACCCATCCATCGACATCTCTACAACATCTACATCCACCAAAGGCATAGTTTCCACATCATAATATGTAGGAAATGTTCCTTCTACCTCTTATGCTCTTACTGACGAGCTCTTACCCGATTTATCTAAAATTCTTATATCAGAGAAAATGAATGCTTCTATGCAAAATTCCATTATTTTAAATAATTTGCCACCATCTCCTCATACCTTGGGACTCCCACAGCCTATGGGAAGTATTTACCAAGTCGGGAGCTGTGTTTTTATTTATAAGGGATATGACTAGGGTAGAATACCTAGAAACATCAAGACTCATTATGATGGATATGCTCGATGTTATTTTCCTAATGAGTATATTAAAGCCAAATCTATAATTCTTAAATTGGTATATAAAGGGAAAGGTTTAGTACCTTTCCAAAATGGTATGAAAGAACCTTTTGAGGTAGAACCGTAGCCCACTCGATGTGGTGTGGGCCTATTTCCTAGTAAGGTTCAGCCCTTCCCATTTGAGGATGATGACCATCTCATATGTTACCAAGATTATTTGGATAAACGCAATACTTTGCATTTAACGAATAAGCCATTTACATGTAATATGCTATCTATAGCTTATCCTGAGATGATCGCTGAATCCGATGATGATTTGGAGGGAGATATCTTTCATGATGTCTCCATTGAGGAATTATTACATAATGAATTTTATTTTGATGGCTCTATACCTAGTATAGCCCAGCTTGAGGCCACGAATCCTCAAGACAAATTATCCAAGCTAACCTTGGAAGAATTACAAGAATTGGGCGTTTCACCCACCCCACCTAATTTTGAGAAATATCTACACATAGAAGTAGAAAATGTCATAAAAATTAACATTGGAACTGAGGATAATCCTCGCATAATCAACATCGGATCAGAATTGAGTCAAGAAAAATAGGATAAATACATTGTATTTCTTAAAGAATATGAATATTTCTTTGCTTGGACATATGAAGATATGCCAGTTTTAGACCCTTATGTAGTTATGCATCACCTAGTAGTCCATTCGGATGCTAAACCTGTTAAACAAAAACTTAGAAAAATGCATCCTAAAGTGGCCTTACTAGTCAAAGGGGATTTAGAAAAACTCCTGAATGTTATTTTTATACAAGCCATTGATTATACTAAATGGATCTTGAATGTAGTTCCAATAACTAAGAAAGAAGCTACAAAAGTTAGGGTTTGTACAGACTTTAGAGATATTAATGATGCATGCCCTAAAGATGATTTTCCTCTTCCCAATATGGATCAGATCATTGATTTTACTGCTAGGAGTGGAATGATATCCTTAATGGATGGATTTTATGGTTATAATCAGATCAGGATAGCTCCTGAATATCAGGCTAAAATAGCCTTTATTACCCCTTGGGGGACCTTTTGTTGGAAAGTGATGCCATTTGGTTTGAAGAATTTAGGTGCAACATATCAATGAGCCATGAATTATATCCTTCATGATATGATGCATGATATACTACATGATTATGTAGATGACAGTATATCTCATTCTATTAACGAATATGACCATTTAGATGACTTGAGAAAAGTATTTGATCGGTTAAGGGAATATATTATCTGATTGAATCCATCCAAATGCATATTCAAAGTTAAGTTTGGTAAATTATTGGGGGTTATAGTTTCTTTACGTGGCATCAAAATTGACCCTCTCAATATTACGGCTATCACTGATATGCCCATGCCCACAAATATATATGAATTATAGAGTTACAAGGTAAGCTTCAAGCTATCCGTCGCTTCATCGATAAGCTTGAGGATAAAAACAAACCCTTTCTTAAGCTTCTTAAGAAGGATGTCTCTTTCCATTGGGACAATGAATGTTAGGAAGCATTTGCACTCCTCAAATAATATCTTCTTAACCTGCCTGTGCTTTCATCGCCTAGACCTGATCGCCCATTTATCTTGTATATTTTTTCTTTTGATTTTGATTTAGGATCTATGTTAGCTCAATTGAATGATGAAAAAAGAGAGTGTTCAAATTATTACATTAGTAGAACATTAATTAGTTATGAAACCCACTACACAGCATTAAAAAAGTTATGTCTAGTAGTTGTATTTTATACACAAAAACTACGCCACTATATGCTCAGTCAAAAAACGTATGTTATTGCTATATCTGATCCTTTGCGGTATCTTATGAGTCGACCATATTTATTTGGTCGCACAGCAAAGTGGGTTCTTTCTCTAAGCGAGTTTGAACTCATTTTTATAGGATGAAAGTATGTTAAGGGTCAAATCATAGCAGATCAATTAGTTATCGCACCCTTAGAGTCTACCCATCCCCTCATCATTGAGTTTCCTAACGAATACCTTAAACTAGAGGCAGACCATCTAGAGAAATGGTCCTTATACTTTGACGGAGCCCGATGCATGAGTGGGGATGGTGCAGGTATTATTCTAATATCTCCACAAAAACGTCTTATACTTCTATCCTTTAAATTAACATTTGCTTATACTAATAATATTGCTGAATATGAAGCTCTAATCCTTGGCTTATGAGCTACCTTGGCACTAAAAATTAAAAATCTATTAGTTTTCAATGATTCTCAACTTATTATGAATCAAATTAATGATGTTTATCAAACCATAGATGATAAATTGCACCCATATAAAGTATATGTATTACAATTAATATCTTTATTTGATAAAGTTACCTTGGAAGCTATTCCTAGAACTAATAATCTTGCGACTGATGCTATGGCTACAGTTGCATCTCTTTTACCCTTGGAGTTAGATGACGAATATGCTACCATCATTATTTGTCGACTCTAGAAACCTACTTCAAATAAATCATGCTTATAACCATTGGATGTGTTTCTAATCAACGAAACTACTCCTGAACTTTGGTACACTGATAATTCAATTTTCTTCAAAATGAGACCTTCCCTGAAGGTTTTAATAGAAACTAGCACCGGTTATTATGTAGACAAGCAAGTCGCTTCGTAATAATTGGAAATACATTATATAGGATATCTTTTGAAGGTATCCTACTGAGATGTTTGAATCTAGAAGAATTTAGATCAGCTTTGAGTGAAGCCCACGATGGATATTGTGGGGGACACTTTAGTGGTAGTGCCATTGCTAAGAATCTCCTTAATATAGGATATTTTTGGCCTACCATGGAGAATGATGCACATAATTACATGTGCCATTACGACAAGTGCCAGAAACATGCTGACCTTGTCCATGCGCCTGCACAAGAACTACAAGTTATTTCATCTCCTTGGCCCTTTTCAAAATGGGGCTTAGACATCATTGGAAAAATCAATCCTGTGTCATCTTATGGACACAAATTCATCATAACCACCATCGAGTATTTCACGAAGTGGGTTGAAGCTATGCCCTTAGCTTATTGCACTATAACCCAAGTTTCCAAATTTATTTTTAATCAAATTATTTATAGGTTCAAAATTCTTGCAAATCTCATCTCGGACAGTGGAACTTGTTTCAAAAATAAAGATGTCAAGAAATTATGTCAAAAATATAAAATTCAACATCGTTGGTCCACTCCCTATTATCCTCAGGGTAATGGCCAAGCAGAAGCATCTAATAAAACATTAATTAAAATCCTCAAAAGACTGGTCAATAAATCTGGCTGAGATTGGCACATTCAATTATATCCTACTTTGTGGGCTTATCGAACTAGCGTTTGTACCCCCATGGGAACTTCACCTTTTGTTTTGGTTTATGGCACTGAAGTAGTTTTTCCCTTTGAATTAGAAGTTCCTTCTTTGGCTCTACTACTTCAAGATTCTAAAGTAGGAGATGAATATCATGTTGGAACTCCTAGATGAGAAGCACATCAATGCTTTGGAACATCTTCGAGCCTACCAGAACAAGCTTAAATGATCATACCTCAAGAAAGTTCATCATCGATCCTTTGATATCGGTGACCTTGTCTTAAAATAAAATAAAAAAAATACTAATGCAACTAAAGATCTTAAAAGTGAAGAACACAAGCTTATACTGAGAGGGGGCGTGAACAGTATAAGACCTCTTTTTACTTATTCCTTTATACTTCAAAATAGTAAAGCAATACACCCAAAGCAATATCAAAGCAATGCACAAAATCATCCACAAAGTGACACCAATTTTAACGTGGTTCACCCAAAATGCCTGGGCTACGTCCACAAAACTTTTCTCTAAAATTTATCTCAAAGTTCTTTGGGAAACCTTCCCAATTACAATGATTATGAGCCTTGGCTCAAAGGAGACACCTTCCCCCAATCTGAATTTATGAGCCTCTGCTCAAAGGAGATACCTTCCCCTCTGCTATGGAAATGATCCCTCAGAAGATCAACTGCCTCTACCTCTTGCCAGCACGTGGAACTCCTTTCCACCGAAGACCTCTTGTCCTCAATGCTTAGCCTAAGAGACCTCTGCATTCTATGATCATGTCCACAGTAGCTCAGCTACCTGTACCAAACACAGTTAGTCGATCTAGTACAAGTCTTCCTCTATCTGTCAGATCTGTCCAACTCTATGAATAAATCAATCCTCTGCACACAAGCCTTCTCAAAGACTTGCCAAATCTATCCTCAGGTTATTATCAAAGAACCAATGCATCTCTGTCCTCAAGTTCTCTGATAGAACTCTCAAAAACTCATCTCACAAGTCCTCTGCTAGGACCTATCCAAATTTGCTCACAAGTCCCCATCGAAACCTGTCCAAAAACCTCAGCAAGCTCACCAAGAAAAACTTGCTTAGCATGAACCCACAAAGAGAATTGTTAGAGACCCAATGTGATTCATAAACCTCATAGAAGCATAAGGAGAATTGTTAGAGATTCAATATATGTTCTATACTTAACTCCCAATCTCAATCTCAACTCAATCTCAATCTCAAAATAATAATATAGATGTAGTATGCTTTTCTCAAGAATATGAAACACAACCCAACAATTGCCAACTATGCAATATCTCATATAACAATGATACTCATATTATTTTTACCAACAATTAGAGTTTCAACAACAATGCTCATCAAACAAGGTTTAGACCACCAACACCATTCAACTCAACATCAACCTTGAAGCATTAACCAATCATCACAAGAAAAGGAAACAAGTAGAAATCCTTTTCCCTCCAAGGATATTTGAACAAAACAGCCACCAACACAATATCACCAATTTCAAATAATAACTTGTTCAAATCAACTCAATGGAGTAAGCCCAATATCATGTATCAAGTAAAGCACTAACTTGATCAACAACAACCTCTATGAAAGCAACTCATCCATCAATATCAAAATAGCCAACTAAGGGTTTCATCATCTCAATGCAAGTAGCAAGACTTACTAACATAAACCCTAGTGCAAAAAATGCTTCCTCTTCCTCAACCAGAATTATGCATTCACCCAAACACTCATCAATGATTTTAATGCATAAACAATCTTCAATATCCAGAAAATAAGATTTACACCAAAGATACCTAGTAGACAACCTTTTCACTCCAAACTCAATTTCAGAAAATATACCATCAACAACATACATGGAAGAAGTTTCCCATACCTTTACTTTGATGAAGAAGGAGAACTCAAAATCTATCACAACACTAACTCTCAATTTGCCACTAATTAGAGTTAGCAACTATACAATAATACACAATAATAAAGATCCAAAATAACACCTTATTTCTCCAACTTAGTAAAAAAACCAAAGTACAATATAAATACAAAGTAAAACCTCTTTACACCTTATTACTCCACATAAACATTAAACATCAATAAAACAATGTAAAAAACAAATATGATACCTTAACCTTATACCTCCCGTGCATTCACAACCACTATCCTTTGCACACCGCGACCAAAAAGAAATTCCCAACGAATAGAATTAAACTCAGCACCTCTGTCATCTAGCGCTTTCGCTTAAATGCCTCCACCGTTGGGTCACAAGTGCCCAAAAAAGAAATATAGCACTACCCTCTGTTTTATCTTCCTTTGACGCCAAGAAACTGGAAAACGTAAACGTCTTCCACAAGTCACATGCAAACTAGTGAGCGCTGTCCAAAACATAATTCACAAAATGCTTGCATTTATCATCTCACAGCACAGTCTGAATACCGTAGTCCAGGTGCAATTGCCAATCCACCGACGTCAAGCATAAAGGTAAGGATGCAGCCCAAACTCAGTTCCGAATATGCCAAGCACGGTTTCCAACATAGAACAAGCACGATTTCAAGGACGTCAATCGGAGATCGAAAACACAAAGTGCTATTCGAAAGAATAGAGAAAACGCAAAATTGTAGATTCCAAGTGCAAATTGCAAGATACAGAGCCAATCATAAATCGTAGATGTCAAAATAATTCGTGGTGCTCACTTTGGAAAAAAATCCCCATTTATATAGCCATTTCTCCATAATGTTTGACATCGGCGCTCCTCCAACGATGGCATCATATCGGCGAAAGAATTCTTTTACTTCCATCGCTTAAGGGTTGAAAGACCCTATAATAATAATTAAAATAATAATTATTATTATTTTATTAATAATAAATTAAACTTGGACCTTTGACAAAGGTTTGAGTTAATTTAATTATTAATAATAAACATGGACCTTTGCATTAAGTTAAGCTTGGTTTTAATAAAAACCCTTAATGAGTCCAAATGTTTTTAAGAAAAACCTTTAACCTTGTCACCATGGTTTTAATAAAAAACCCTTTAACAATGAAGCTTCTCAATATATTCTTGACATCACACTCTTTTGATATCAACACAAAAATGCCTTTTGACATCAATGAAAACTTATACATTTGAGCAAGGGTAATGTACCCAAAGTACCCAAAATTGCCAACAATATCCCCCTTTGTCATTGATGGCAAACCTTTACTGAAAACACTTCTCAAGAGCCAAAACTGAAACCAACTGTGCTAACAACTGAGAATCTTCCTTTGAAGTTTTGCTCCCCCTGACTTGAAGCTTTCATCTTCACTTTGAAGCTCTCCCCCTTACTCATATCTCTCCCCCTTTGTCATCAATGGCAAAGGGCCACCTTTGGGGCTCGGGACTAAGAATTAGCCTCTTAGCTTAGTCCCTCCCCCACCTCCTAATGAGGTGATTAATTCTAGGGTGGGAGTAAAAATCCCATTAGGAACTGATCATCCTTAGCATCTATAACTTGCTTGTCGGGCCTTCTCTTGAACTCTTTGTCCATATTCCTGTTCTTGTCACTGTTCTTGTTCTTGTTCTCATCCTTGTTCTTATCCATGCCTTGATCCTTGGACCTAATCATGCCACTGTTCCTATTCCTGTATTCTAGAATTTCAGCTCTACACTGTCTGATTGTGTGACCTTCATTGTTGCACTTATAACAAGTAACAATGTTATTTCTTTTAGGCATACCTGTTCTTTGAATCCACCAGTTCTGACCAAACCTGTTCTAACCAAACCTGTTCTGACCAAACCTGTTCTGATCATACTTGTTCCTGATATTTGCCTTGCAATAAACTGCCTTGTGCCCAAACTGATGATAAGAGTAGCAATACCCTTGAAAGAAATTACCACCTCTGAAACTGTCATTTACCTTCTTCACTTGAGCCATGCAATGTGAAGCTATGTGACCAAACCTGTGACAAGCAAAACATCTGCCTTGAAACTTTCCTTTATTTGACCTCTTAGGTTCTGAAAACTTCTTCTTCTCATTCTAAATTCTATTTTCTATTTCTGTGCATCTATCATTTAAAGACTCATGATCTGAAATACTTTTCTCATCAAAACTCTCTTCCTTTTGGAGTCTCTTACTAGATTCTCCAACTTGTTCCTTGTGATGTTTAACAAAACCAAGGTCTGTTTTATCTGTTGTCTTTCTTTGACCTTTGATGAGAGACTTAACCTTTTTGGAGCTATCTTGAAACCTGTGAAGCTTATCCTTGTACCCTTTATTTTCCTCTTTCAAAGAAGCCATTTTTTGTTCTAACTCACTATACTCAAGAACCTTAGACTCTAACTCATCCTTGAGTTATTGCGTCTTAGCTATAGAGAAGTCAAGACTTTCTGTAAGATCATCTCTCTCCATACAACATTCATCCAACTTATCCTTGAGTCTAGCATTCTTCTTTATTTCCTTTTTCAAAGCACTAAGAGCACTAATAAGTTCACCTTTAAGATCTACTTCACCTTCCTCTATATGTTTGCTATTAGAATCATCAAAGCCTTTTTCAGATTTCTTATCACTAGAGGTGCTACCCTTTTCAAAAACCATACAAGCATCTTCCTTATAGTTTTCTGAAGCATCCTCATACATACTAGAAACCAAATCATTATTTGTGCAATCATCCTCAAGGTGACCAAAATTTCCACACCTAAGACATTTCATGATAATGAATCTACGTTTTGGTTCTTCCTCTTTTTCTGATATGAACAACATCTCATTTTCATTATCACTTGAATAACTTTCACTATCACCACTAGAACATTTACTTGCTTTGTCTAGGTAGAAACTCTTCTTGTGCTTGTGAGAATACCTCTTTCCTTGATTGTTGTGCTCATATTTTTTTTTCCTATGATGCTTGTGCTTTTCAGAATCCTTGCTCTTACAGTCTTGTTTATCTTCATCACTTTCATCCTTGGCAACAGTACAGTCAGTAGCACAATGACCAAACTTTCCACAATTGAAACATCTTACGTTTTTCATATTTTTGTGCTTTCTAGAGAACTTGCCTTTATTGTTGTAATATGCCTCTTCATAACTAGAAGACTCATCACTCTCTTGAAGTTGTTTACCTTTGGATTTCTTGGTAGCCTTGAAAGCTGCCTCTTTCTTGACATCAACCTTCACTTGAGTTCTCAACTCAAATGCTGCAAGTATACTATGGAGCTCATCCTTTTTCAACTTATCCAAATCTTTAGCTTCCTCAATAGCAAAAATATTTTCACTAAATCTATTAGGAAGAGATCTTAAAATCTTATCACAAACATCATTTTCAGCAAGCTCAAAACCTAAGTCTTTCATGGAGTTAACAAATTCATCCATACGAAGCATGTAGTCACTAATATTTTCATCATCATTCATCTTGAGTTGTTCAAACATACCTTTGAAGTGTCTCAACTTGGCCTTTCTAACATTTGTATCACCTGTATGAACCACCTTAGACTGATTCCACATTTCACTAGTTGTCTTGCAGTGAATCACTTTGGTGAGATCTGCTTTCTATAAGCCTTTCAGGATTGCATTCATTGCTTTTGAATTGCTGTGATGTAGGAGCATTTCTTCTTTAGTATAAGGACCATGTTTAGGAATAGTGTACTCATCTTCAATCACTTCCCAAACCTCATTCCCAAGTGCCATTAGATGAACCTTCATCCTTGCACTCCAAAGACCAAAATCTGACCCATCAAGAATAGGTGCTGCATTGCCACTTGAATGATCCATTATGTTTTTTACTAGCTTTTCCTTCAAGTTGTTAAACTTTTCGAAGGCACCCGCTCTGATACCAATTGAAGAACACAATCTTATACTGAGAGGGGGGGGTGAACAGTATAAGACCTCTTTTTACTTATTCCTTTATACTTCAAAATAGTAAAGAAATATACCCAAAGCAATATCAAAGCAATGCACAAAATCATCCACAAAGTGACACCAATTTTAACGTGGTTCACCCAGAATTCCTGGGCTACATCCACAAAAATTTTCTCTAAAAGTTATCTCAAAGTTCTTTGGGAAACCTTCCCAATTACAATTTTTATGAGCCTTGGCTCAAAGGAGACACCTTCCCCCAATCTAAATTTATGAGCCTCTGCTCAAAGGAGATACCTTCCCCTCTACTCTGGAAATGATCCCTCAGAATATCAACTACCTCTACCTCTTGCCAGCACGTGGAACTCCTTTCCACCGAAGACCTTATGTCCTCAATGCTTAGCCTACGATACCTCTACCTTATATGATCACATCCACAGTAGCTTAGCTACTTGTACCAAACACAGTCAGTCGATCTAGTACAAGTCTTCCTCTGTCTATCAGATCTATCCAAATCTATGAACAAATCAATCCTCTACACACAAGCCTTCTCAAAGACTTGCCAAATCTATCCTCAAGTTCTTCTTAAAGAACCAATGCACCTCTGTCCTCAAGTTCTCTGATAGAACTCTCAAAAACTCAGCTCACAAGTCCTCTGCTAGGACTTGTCCAAATCTGCTCACAAGTCCCCACCGAAACCTATCCAAAAACCTCAACAAGCTCACCAAGAAAAACTTGCTTAGCATGAACCCACAAAGAGAATTGTTAGAGACCCAATGTGATTCATAAACCTCATAGAAGCATAAGGAGAATTTTTAGAGACTCAATATGTTCTATACTTAACTCCCAATATCAATATCAACTCAATCTCAATCTCAAAAGAATAATATAGATGTAGTATGCTTTTCTCAATAATATGAAACACAACCCAACAATTGCCAACTATGCAATATCTCATATAACAATGATACTCATATTCTTTTTACCAACAATTAGAGTTTCAACAACAATGCTCATCAAACAAGGTTTAGACCACCAACACATTCAACTCAACATTAACCTTGAAGCATTAACCAATCATCACAAGAAAAGGAAACAAGTAGAAATCCTTTTCCCTCCAAGGATATTTGAACAAAACAGCCACCAACACAATATCACCATTTTCAAATAATAACTTGTTCAAATCAACTTAATGGAGTAAGCCCAATATCATGTATCAAGTAAAGCACTAACTTGATCAACAACAACCTCTATGAAAACAACTCATCCATCAATATCAAAATAGCCAACTAAGGGTTTCATCATATCAATGCAAGTAGCAAGACTTACTAACATAAACCCTAGTGCAAAAATGCTTCCTCTTCCTCAACCAGAATTATGCATTCACCCAAACACTCATCAATGATTTTAATGCATAAACAATCTTCAATATCCGAGAAAATAAGATTTACACCAAAGATACCTAGTAGACAACATTTTCACTCCAAACTCAATTTCAGAAAATATACCATCAACAACATACATGGAAGAAGTTGCCCATACCTTTACTTTGATGAAGAAGGAGAACTCAAAATCTGTCACAACACTAACTCTCAATTTGCCACTAATTAGGGTTAGCAACTATACAATAATACACAATAATAAAGATCCAAAATAACACCTTATTTCTCCAACTTAGTAAAAACACCAAAGTACAATATACATACAAAGTAAAACCTCTTTACACCTTAGTACTCCACATAAACATTAAACATCAATAAAACAATGTCAAAAAAAATATGATACCTTAAGCTTATACCTCCCGCGCATTCACAGCCACTATCCTTTGCACACCATGACCAAAAAGAAATTCCCAACGAAGAGAATCGAACTTGGCACCTCTGTCGTCTAGCGCTTTTGCTTAAATGCCTCCATCGTTGGGTCACAAGTTCCCAACGAAGAAATACAACACTACCCTCTGTTTTATCTTCCTTTGACACCAAGAAACTGGAAAACATAAACGTCTTCCACAAGTCACATGCAAACTGGTGAGCGCTATCCAAAACATAATTCATAAAATGCTTGCATTTATCATCTCACAGCACAGTCTAAAAACCGTAGTCCAAGTATAATTGCCAATCCACCGACGTCAAGCATAAAGATAAGGATGCAGCCCAAACTCAGTTTCGAATATGCCAAGCATGGTTTCCAACACAGAACAAGCATGATTTCAAGGACGTCAATCGGAGATCGAAAACACAAAGCGTTGTTCGAAAGAATAGAGAAAACACAAAATTGCAGATGCCAAGCACAAATCACAAGATACAGAGCCAATCATAAATTATAGATGTCAAAATAATTTGTGGTGCTCACTTTGGAAAAACATCCCCATTTATATAGCCATTTCTCCATAATGTTTGACGTCGGCACTCCTCCAACGATGGCATCATATCGGCGAAAGAATTCTTTTACTTCTATTGCTTAAGGGTTGAAAGACCTTATAATAGTAATTAAAATAATAATTATTATTATTTTATTAATAATAAATTAAACTTGGACCTTTAACAAAGGTTTGAGTTAATTTAATTATTAATAATAAACATGGAACTTTGCATTAAGTTAAGCTTGGTTTTAATAATAATCCTTAATGAGTCCAAATGGTTTTAAGAAAAACCTTTAACCTTGTCACCATGGTTTTAATAAAAAACCCTTTAACAATGAAGCTTCTCAAGATATTCTTGACATCACACTCTTTTGATATCAACACAAAAATGCCTTTTGACATCAATGACAACTTATACATTTGAGCAAGGGCAATGTACCCAAAGTACCCAAAATTGCCAACAAAAAGTAAATTCGAGCCCAACTGTCTTGGACCATATATTATCACTGCAAAATTTGGATCGGGAGCATACATATTAGCTACCTTAGATGGTAAAGATCTTAAAGAACCTATGAACATTATGCATCTTAAACGCTATTATGCATAAATATGGTAATTTCATCATTTGTATATATTTTGCATATTGTTTCATTTTAGTCATCCATATAAAAATTTCAAAAATAGTAATATTATTTATTCTTTCAATTCATAAATTAAAACCAAAATATAAAAAAAAAAAACATCAAAATCTTCAAAAACATTTTCTATTTTTGCACCTATCAATTCTTGAAGTATTGCAGTCATATTTTCAATTATTTTGGATAAATTAGCATTTATTTGGAATCCCACACTTTCACACTCACATGAATAAATATCTTGATTTTATTTGGTATGATTATTAATCTCTCTTATATCAAAGTCCACAGTTGAATTTAATAAAGTTTTGAGCATAGAGAATTGATCTTGTTATTTACTTGAACCAAGTATATCTTTTCACATTAAAATGATTTCATTGCAAATTCAATATGATGCTACATAGTAAAATTGGTTTCTTGAGCGAAAAGTTTCCCCTGCTATCCTATCATGCACATGGTCTAGAATATTTGAATAATTGACAAAATAACAAGTTCACCCCTGCCCATAATAAAAATCCCTTGCTCTACAGCCAATCCGAGCAAGTATCCCTAGTATAGGAAGAAAAATAAAATCAAGAAAAATCATGAGAAAAAGAAAAATATCATTTTGTACCATCGCAGCAATATTTCAGCATTATCTCAGTTCCAAGCAAAAATACAAAAAAAAAAAAAAGAGAAAAAGAAAAGCAAAAGCAAAATGCAATAAATCCCTTTCCCTACCCCTTGAAAAGAAAAGAAGGGTGAATGAGCTTGAATCCCTAGAATTCTCAATTATTCAAAAACCGTGAGGTAAGCCATAAAATAGGTGGTTTGTGCCCAACCCGCTTGGCCTTGGGTAACTCCTAGCATGGTGATATGTCTGTCACATTAGTGACCTTTTTTATAGACCTATTTCTGCTTCTGGATCAACTAGCTCTTAATGACCCAACTTACATAGTAGTATGGTACGGTTACATGCATATAAACCATGGTCAATGAACACTTATTTGGTTAATTCAAATTACTTATATCAAATTATCTTGCTCAAAATTGGTAAATGAACAATACAATTGCACACACATTTGTGTTTGAGAGATTTTGTATCATTATGATAAATCAAGATTGGCAATGAACTCACATTTGCACATGAGGGCTCCTTATAAATCTACATTTGGTCTTTGAGATAATTCAAAATATTTATGCAAATATTTTGGAATAATTTCATATTCTTATTTGAAAACATCTGCTTAGCGTAAAAACAATTAAATACATTTTTTTTCAAAATCCAAAATTTTATTTCAAAACATGTTTAAAAATCATACAATAAAGTCACGTTTATATATACTTTCGACTTCCGCAACAATGGTATAGTTCCTAAAACCTAAACTAGAATTTTATGCCTAGCACAAGTCCTCATCTTATATATTTTTTGTTTATCTCAAAATCAAAAATCAACTATGCAATAAAACTATTACATCAATTTCTTCTTTGGATTTCGCGATGATGGTATAAGTCTATACCTATAATTCTAGACCTAGTGCAAACCATTGTTCTAATTTTATTTTCCATTTATTTAAATTCATAAAAACATATGGCTTACATCATTATGTTACACAATTGTTCTTTAAAAATAACGAACACTTTTTTCTATTTCTTTTCATTATGTCAACATTCAATTTTGCAACGATGGTATAATTCCTAAGGAATTGTTCAAAATTTCTATCACACTTAGGAATTTTATGCCTAGCAAAAATCATAATTTTTTTTTTTATATATATATATTTAATGCATAATATTTTTATGAAAATCTGAAAAAAAATCATCACCATCATCATTTTTCATCACCACAACACAAAGTCTTAAGACAGTCTCTTAAGCACTCTTTTACTTTTAGCAATATTTCTATACTGGGATTAGCTTGACGACCTAGCGAGCGGTGACTCCATGAAATGGTCATATAACAGTGACAATGTCCTTTGAAATTATTGTTAGAAGTTCCTTTATTTTTAATCAAATCATACCATAAACAACCAATTTGTTTACATCAGATTATTTCATTTAAATTTTACAGCATGACATAAAATTATACTATTTCCAACGACATAATTACATGAATAATCAATCAACAATTCAAAATTTAAAGCATCATAAAACATATGGACAAGTCATATCACAAAAATATCATATATATATATATATATATATATATATATATATATATATATATATATATATATATATATATATATATATTTTTTTTTATTAAAATTATGTACATCATATCAAAACTGGATTGGTATGCCATAATCTATTTGGTATGCCATAATCTATACCCTGTCATACTCAATCCTCTCAAATATATAGTCTATAGTCAACAATATATAGTCTCAAGAAGCCCTTGAGCTCTCAGCCTCATCTCCTCTCCCACCCTGAGGTGGAGGAGGTGGCCCCATCGAAGTCCGTATTGTGTCGTGGGTCCTCAACATCGATTGTGAGGATGTCCTCGATGATCCCATCGTGATCGGCTCTACAATGGGGGCTAGCAGTGGTATCCTCTAGTCCTCTGCAACCATGTGATAGTACAATCCTTGGTATAACATAGTCTAAGCAATAGCCCATGCCAGATCCTAAGTGCTCACCCCTTCGCTTGGAGCCCTGAGTCATGTAGCCTCATCCTGTAGTGTCTACACCTGAGCCCAGAGGTGGGCATTCTCTACTCAGAGAGCCACCAGCTCACTGATGTCCCCCACCTCAACACCCTTACCCTTATCGAGCAACGGTGGCCTATCCCTCTACTAAGAATGGATTCCCTCCTCCCTCCTCTCTGGTTGTTGTGGTCTCTCTAGAGCTTGTGGCACTCTTCGACATCTCTCTTGAGGAGACTATCGTTGCTCCCTCCCTTCATGACTCCTCGTTGCATCGATGGCAATATGGCACTGCCTCCCTATTCATTGCACCACAATGTGCATCAGACCCTATGCCCTCATCCTCCAAGAAGGGTAGATGCCTACGTACCAGGCATCATACCCATATGTGACCCTAGTGTCATCCCCATCCACCGGTTGAATGGGGGCATCATCAGCATCCTAACTCCAAAATCATTGCATATTTGGAGCCCCGCTCAGTGTAGTATTATCCTGGATAGTCCGGGAGTACTCGTAGTCTCTGAGAGAAGGGATCCCCTACTGTAGACCGAACTGCCTCAAAACTTGATCATAGCGGTGGAGCTCTACCTTTCCCCGCTCCATCCTCAGTTAGAAGACTCACCTGATGTGAGCCAACTCCTATCTGTCCTCTCCCCACATTGGATGCTCTATCCACAGTCTCCAGGTGATTTGGTTAGGGATGAGGTCATCTAGCAACCTTCGAGACATCGATAGATCTATCTGCCGATGTGATCCTCTCTGGAGCCACCAATAGAAAACATAGGGTCTCTCCCAATCAACCCCTGTTAGTGGAAGCCCTACCAGCCTTCGCATTGCAATGTGCTCCCAGCACCAAATCTATAGCAACGATGTCAGTACTAGACATCGACCTCCCTTGTATATGACCCCGTATAGGATCCTATACAAGTGGTATAGTACAAAGCTACCCCAAGCAAACCTATAGTCATGGTCTCTCATGTCGTAGACCACATTTGAGAGTAGCCACTGTAACCTGCATCCACTCTTATGGCATAGCAGTAGGCCACCCACTACCCCTACCAAAACCTGAGTCAATCAAGATGCCCCAGGCATCTGCCTCAATGTCTCGATGTTCACTCTGCCCTTCTCTAGTGCAAAGTTAGGGTCTCCACACAGTCTCATCATGGAATGGCCCTGATTGGCAGCAAGAGTCATCAATTGTCCATGTATGGGGATCCTAAAGATCCTCCATACATCCTCTAGAGTGGGATCCATCTCCCCTGTTGATAATCGAAAGCAGGACGACCTCGAGTACCACCTCTCTGCTAGGGCTATCACTAGCCCCATGTTTGTAGGTATTTGTGGCATCTGTGCCACATGTTGTAGCCCAACCTCTGATAGTCGGTCTCGCTTCACCTAGTCGAGTGTGGCCACATCATCTCTGAGCCTCCTGTATTTCCACTCCCAAATTTTTAGTAATCCCCTCTACAAAATAAACAATAAAACAACAAAAATCATTAATAGATAATCATTACAATCAGTTAAATCAATTTCATCTTATAAAAAAATGATATCATCCATTATTGGATGATATCGTACTAAATTAAGTCAAATCGTCCTTGGTAGGATGAAATTGTCTTTGATTTCTCAACTTGGGGATCGCCCCTTTTTGGACGGGATCGCCCCTATTTCATCGATTTTGCCCCTAGACGAAATCGGCGATCTAGGGACGATTTCGACAAAATTGGGACGATTTCATCTCGACATCATCAACGACCTAAAAATGGCTGCGATACCCCAAAAACAATCAAAATTCAAATTAAAAATCACACAAATCATATTAAAAACATAATATGTCAAGTTTAGATCCCTACCCGCAACCCACGTCAGACCTCTATCAATCTGTGTGTCACTTCCACAATTTTTCCTATAGAGCTCTGAAACAGCAAACGTGAACAGTAACAATGAATTATGATTTTACCCTATTTTTTTAAAAACAACAATTGTTTTTTTTCTTTTCTATGCTTTTACCTCAAACGTTTGATTTGGGTAAAAACTCGGAGGGGGCACCATAGCAAGAAGTTGTACGATTTGACCTAGAATCGTCATCTAAAAAATGAAATAAATTTTTACTTTCTCGTAAAGCATGAAGAACTCATATTTAACGCATTTTCTTTGAAAAATTCGCTAAAGAGGGGGCAAAATATAGCACCCTAAAATTGGCACAGTTAAACCCTTAGTAAAAAGATAAAAATTTGAATTTTAACCCCGAAACCATCCGCTAACTGCTCACCTCATTTTTTGTGACATTTTTAGGAGTTGTTTTGACCATTGGACGATATCATCACCGATTAGACGAAATCATCCCAGATCGGACGAATTCATCTGGAACAGAACGTCCAGACGATTTCGTCCCAAAATAAAATTTTCCTAATTAGCTTATGTTTCAAAAGCCTCTCCAACTTGGGCAGAAGCATGTCTGCATAGTTGGAGATTCCTCCATTGGAGATCTCCCAGATTAGGATGATCCCCAACCTCCTAACCTCCCCCTAATCCTATATAAACTAGGATTTTCTCAGTTTATCCCCCTGGATATCCTCCTGAATCTCTCCCTGGTTGATTTTCCCTACCATTTAACTTTGTTGTGTTAAGACGTCCTATCTACCATTGTTTGCACTCGTAGTTTTAAGTTTTCATTACATGATTACACTGTGCTTTAGATGTAGGAAGCTCGGATCATCGTAGGTGATTCCACATGACTTCAGATGATCCTATCACAAATCGGTGATGATCTCATATGATTGGAGGTGATCTCGATCGCATTTCAGATTGGGGGCAATTAGAGCCCTGAGTTTGCATTTCTCATATTCCTTATTTTATTATGCATTAGCTTGATTTATTTTCATTCTGCATCCTGGAGTTCACCTCATTTAGCATAAATGCATGATAAAGTTAAAATAAGTTATTAAAACAATGCATTTCCTTTAATATGCTATCTAGATTTATCAGTTAAGCATTTATACTCTCATTTTTATCCTTTTGCATTATTCTTGTAGTTGCATTTTCGATTTTTGGTGTCAATTTCTATGATTACAGGTTTCTAAAGAATTCGTCTAACGAATTCATCAGATCGATGATGATCTTGTATGATTTTAGATGATCGACTGTGATCTGGGATGATTCTATACAATTGTAGACGATCCTATCATATTCGGGATGATCTAGACTCCTACAAGCTTTAGAATCTTCATCAGACATCCAGAATCAGGTGCATTCTTTCTCATTTAATGTATTCCTGGTATTTAGGATCCATTCATGCTTTATGTATTCATATAAATCAACATTTTCATATAGAATAGCTTAGATTCATTTTGGCCAACCTAGGAATATGAATGATTGAGTATAAAATAAACACATCAAACCCATTCTCAACCTAGGTGTGGAAACTACCACTCAAAGTTTCCTGGTGAACCCCACCATCCATCAAAAATTCATCCTTATACCCCTCCCCTAAGAGGCACGACCTTCAAAGGGCCTCTCAGTCCGAGGTATTGTCCCATCCTTCTCGCATCCCACTTTCGGGCACGGATCCTTTAGCCTGAAGGTAAGGGTGCACAAAATTTGGGTCAGTACAGTGGTCTCCCAAGTAATTCTTATTGTTTTGGTGCTACTATATGTTGACCAACTTAGATTAATGCCAAGTTTTGTTGTATCATGTCGACTGATTGGTTGGTGACATCGATTTTTAAGTCTAATTTTGTAATCTTGTTTTCATGGTCCTCTCTCCATAGGAAAAAATCTTCTTTTTGTCATGATTTTATTTTCAATATTTTCTTGCCATTTATTTAATTCTTGCATAACTTCCTTCATAACGTCCTTCATAACTTCCTTCATCAGGTCTTGTGATATTCGCCTATCTGCCATGGTATGGTGCTTATGGTTTTATACTTCCTTTTGACAAGAGCAATTTTATTAATTTCTGGTTTATTTTACGATTTTGCAAAAACAATTGCTAAAATATTTGTAAAATTTTTCAAGGTTACAATGGTTTGTTTTTAATATTTTGCAAAAACAAAAATTGCTATAATATTGCAAAATTTGTCAAAGTTGCAAAATTATTGCTAGAATTTTTTTTTAAAAGGTGCAAATTGTTTCAAAAATTATTGGAGAGCGATGGGTGGGGAGGAGATAGTAGGAGGTGGTGGAGTGGTGGTCGAAAGGAGGTGGCTAACTAGAGCAACAGGTGGATGGAGAGCAGAAATGGTGTGATAGATGGGTGTAAGGCAACGAAGGAAGAGAAATGACCACAATCAAAGACACGAGTTTCAAGGAAATCAAAGTCCACGATGACCACTAAGTGCCCACCAACTAGGCACCACTTACACGTGCGAGAATGTATGCCTAGCATGCTATCCAATTATCTATATGTCTTTTGAATATTCTAAATTGTATGGACGCCTTCAGCACCCATGATGTGGGATTAAAATAATAAAACAAACCTTTTTATACTTTTTTGACCTTGGATGGTCATCGACAAAATTTTTTTTTTGTCAATTGTATGCACCGAAAAATGTAAATTTAAATTTTAAACCTTATAATATAAGGTTTATTTTATAAAATATTCATCGGTTTTCTATGTTTAACACTAGAAAACAAAATTTTAACAATCTAACTACATTTTATTTTTTTGCATTTTCTACAGTACTTCAAGCTAATCGTCGTCCAATAGGGTCCTGGTGATGTTGTATGTTTACCTATGCAATTAAACTTGTTTTTATCTTTCAATTTTGCTCAGGATTCTTGGGGCTTTGCAGATTCAAATACCTGTGCATTTGAACATCACCGAGACATTATTTTTTGGTTGAATTTTCATGATTTTGATGCCAATTGCATAGTTTCCATTTTCGATGAAGTGTTTAATGAAGATTTTAAGGATATATATATATATATATATATATATATATATATATAAATTTTATTTGTTATCTTCTTGCAATGCATGAAGTTGCCTGTTATCACACCGTTTAATTTGAACATTTTTTAGATTTGAATTTCATTGGTTTTGTTGTTTGTACTATGTTTTGTGGTGACTAGTGTATGCATTATAGAAGTAATAACTATGAAATGGATGTGTTCCTTAGCAGACCGGCTCTGATACCAGATGTTAGGAACCTGGTTCTTGATAGTTGGATTTTAGTGCAAAATAAATGAAAAGGAATGAAACAAGTGAACTTCTCAATCGCCTTTGTTAGAATCATTGTTCCAATTGGAGGATTTCCCTACCAAATGCTTTTAAAGAAATATATTTAATAATGTTTTTCTGATGCCTTAAGACACCTTTTATGAATGCATTTAAATACCTACCAAATAGTTATGAGTGTGAAAAGATGCAATGGTTCACAACAAGGAACGTGATTATTTATATAACCTAGGTTAGGATTAGGATCCTAAAAAAAATCCTAAACCAAGACCTTCCCTAGTTTTATCATCACACACCTTGCTCCATTTCACCAAAGGAAATTTTATTTAGCATACATTCTTGACCACAAAAATCATGGCATAATATATATTAAGATTTCCCTATTGAATTTGACATAATATACAAGGAGATATAATATGTTGGAATGGCTTGTAAGACTACTTTAATTTATTGCACTCTTATTGCTAATGGAAATTATATACCTTTCCATACTATTAGTTTATATTAAATTTTACTTATAAATGGATTCCACAATTCTATCCTCATTCTCCCCTCAAATAAAGGTATCCCTATATATGTTGCTGGTAAATTTGTTGTCTTAATTTCAAGTAACCTACATACCATTGCTTTGATTCTAGTTAGAGTGTTTACGAAATATATTTTTGGATTTTATCCTATTAATTTTTTGCATCAACACTCTTTCATATTCATTTGATAAGTTATTCAAAGCTTTGGTCTCATTTATTGGTGCCCTCCTAAAGAGGGGTGTATAATCTACAAACTATTGATGGGTAATGTTGTCAATGTTATTACTAACATTACATCCACTTATTAGCCCAGGTTTGTATGCATTCTTCAATTTCATTCCCAATACCTCTTTCAAAATAATGAATAGATATGGTGTTAAAGGATATCCTTGTATAATACCTCTCTTGGATTTAAATGATTATATTACTAGCCCATTGACCAACTCTAAATATGATATAATGGAGACAAAATTTAGTCCATATAACCTATTTCTTACCAAATCCAAACTCCTCCAATATTATAAAAATAAAACCCCATTTAGCCCTATCACAGGCTTTACTCATATCAAGTTTTATTGTTCTCCCTTTTCTTAAAGATATTGAATGCATTAATGCATGAGCTACTATAATCCTATCCAGAATTTATATCCCTTTCACAAAGTCTTCTTGCTCTTCTATAATAGTTTTTTTCTAACAATGGTCTTAATAAATTTACCACCAATTTGGAGGTTGTCTGTAGACACCAAAATCAGGTAAATCAGATAGGACTACCAGTGCACCAAATGCATCATCTTATCGACATCATATGACTTGACCAGGGGCAGTTTCTAGGGTCAAAAGGTATCCTAGGATAGTTTTGGGAAGGTCTCCACCAGTTTTGGGAGCCTTAGGGGCACAATTTGGGATGCCTAATTGGTTTCCCAAATGGGCCAACCTTCCCAAACCCATCCAGGGTAACCTTGGACAAGTGGCAAGGGTTGCCCTAGATAGGCAACATGCCATTTTGGGCATTAGGAATCCAATTACCTATAAATTGGAGCCTTCCATCAACCAAAGGAGGAGAATGGAATGTAGGTTTGGAGCAATGAAGTGCTTCTAGAATTGGGAGAGAACCGGTGTTACTTACCTCAACCCTTTTTGCAAACTTTGTGCCCCTTTGTCTTTGAATCCCTCTTCCCTCGTGAAGGCGATTTGAAGGATTACAAAACCTACCAAAATGATTACAAAATTGGTCTACTCTAGCACAAATACAGACCCCATTTGCCTAAAAAACTAATTAGTGAGCTCTAGAACCAATTCAATAGGTATTGGTTGCCATTTTTGAAGCGGACCTATTGACCATCCGGGGCAGGAGCGATCAACAGTCATGACTATCCCTAACTATGACAACCATAAAATATATAGGGATTTTACCTCAGATTCCACCCTAGGAGTCTTTAATAGGTCTTCCCCTAACCCTTGTCTAAATTTGAGCTGATTTAGATTTGATTTGACAAGGTAACCGTTCGTTTGAATGTCATAGGGTTTGGTGGACCAACATTAAGGCCTCTGTCGTATTTTGCCTGATTTGGTGCCTAAACGACCTCAAAATGATATGAAACTTGGCTAGAGTAATTTTAGAACATAGATCTATATATTTTATGCATTTTTATATGTTTTGATAGCTTAGATTGATTTCATTTTATTTTATTTTGATGGATGTATGTTTTTTTCCATTATAATATATATGCTATTAACCCTCTTTCAAGCTCCCATGTGTGTATATTGCAGGATTGAACAAACTAGGAGCTAGAGGTATAGGAATAAACCTCAACACAGCTTCTTCTTGGGAATAGGAGTCAACCATTGGATGTGCCAACATCAATTTACCATCGAGGGATAGAATCCCTTAGTACCATAATTTTCATTGTTTGTATGGTTGATGTATCGCTAGTTTTAAGCCTCCATTAATGGAGTGCATCTTGTAATAAAAGTTCTAAAAATAAAATTAATAAAATACATCTTATTTCATTTCATTTGGTTATCAGATTTGTCTTTTGTTGCTTTCTAGCTTAGTTTCATTATATGCACTCTTTTTGGCCTATAAGGCCCTTAGCTTAAATTTGCCTGTTTGAAGGCCATACAAACATAAGTAGAGGCGTATCCATTGATTTTCCACTTCTACTATGGTGATAACGATGTTAGGAACCTTATATTTCTTGTTGTTTTCACTTTTTTTAAAGTTTTAAATCAATTTTACCATTTTTGTGTTGCAGGTCAGAGCCATTCCTACTAAAAATGGCCACTGATTATGATCGCCCCTACCTAGGACGACCCCCAAATTGATTGGTCCATGACCGTCCCTATTTTCTGTCAATTTATACAAATTTTCTATCAAATTCCAGCAAGTTTGAATGTTTTTTTCATCTTCTTGAGTGCCTAGAAAGGTTAGTTGCTTTCCAAAATGTAATTAAAACCACAATGTTTAATATTTGGAAAACAAATGCAGTCCTTCCTTTCTTGCTCTTTCATGTCTGATTGAAGAAAAGATGCATAATTCACCTCCAAGAGGTCGAATTCATTTAGGGTTGGTTTAAATTTGATTATATTTTATACTACTAACCTCTTTCTGAACATAAAACATTTTTACATGCATTAGTGAAATATCATGTGCTTGCTTCTTTGCTTATATTTCAAAGTTATAAAAAGAAAAACACACACCACTTAGTGTAAAAAATTTTTGTGAGTTGGAATTCATCCCCAACCACTGATAGATTTCAATGATGGTGGGTTTCATCTCCATCCATTGATTCAAATCCCCTTGAACTTTGGTTACATAGACCGTCGGGCCCGAGATCCTTTTGTACCCCAAAAAATTTGCATATAATCTCCCTTCGAGGAGGTATGACGTTGACTGGGGGAAAATGGGTGAGGGACTAGCAAGACCAGTGCCCCTTGTCTGTGTGTGGACTTTCATTGCCACATACAGGGGATTTATGTGACCAGAATTTCACTACTAGTTTTCGAGCTGTGGGTATATTGGTGAAAGCCTCTTAAACTTTGAGTATTACATCAACTATAAAAAACATGATAAGAGTTCTCTTACAAATACAACACATATTGAAACTCACAAAACATTTTAGGATTCACATAAAACTTGTAATTCAAATAATCATCTTCTTGTTGTGTGTTCCTATTATTTGTTTGTTTCTAATTCATAAAAATTGCAAAAGAACATAATTACATATTTGATAGAGTTTTAGATATGGTCATCACCCATATCCAATCCCATTCATGGGTGGAAGTTATAGGGAGTAGACAGGAAGATATTCAGCATCTTCGGTATGGCCCTGAGGATATGCTCATTTCTCCTCGAAGACCATCTACTCATCCTAGTCGTCCTCTAGTGAGTAGTTTGGGAGCTAGTCCACAAGAGACACCTCATAGGGGTAACCCTACAGGAAAAAGTCCCAACATAGAGAACCTTGTCCACAATCACTGATTGGTTGATGATTGGATGGTTAGTCCTACTGAGACTAGGCATAGACATAGGTCTAACCAATGAGGGACCTCTATATGGGGTATCCCAACTGGTGAAGGCTCAAAGTTAGGGAGTTATATCCCTAATAGAGATCACATACATACCTTCTCTTTTGGAGAGAGGGTATGCCATGAGGCACCCACAAGTAGAGCGATCCCACGCATTCATGTGCCAGTGAGATCAGCTCCACCGTCTATAGTAGGGAGCAATCCCCACCATCCAAAGTAGGACTGAATTATCATATTAGGTTGTTGAACCATCCTACTCCTAGTTTGCCACCAAGGGATGATTTTGAGACTCACCCTAGTGGTAGGCCTAATCCTACCCCTAGACCGCCACCAAGGGAGGAGTTCACCACTCACCCTAGTGATAGGGCAAATTCTTCTTTACCATTCCTCATCTATGAGGGAGGAGATGAGAGAGATCAGATTCCCTCTCCCTTATTTCATTCCACATAGGCAAGATGAAATTATGTGACTGTAGTTTATGCTGACTACCAACGTGAAAGTCAACAGAGAGTCAATGTGAATACCCTCCATGAGGAGAACCTCGCACCTGATTTTGAAAAAAACTTTGAGTGGTAGATACCAGAAAGAGAGGGTACAAAGACCGTCTATCATAATACAAATCAATGATATGGTAGAACAGTATGCTAGACATCAATCTAAGTTTAATCAACTTCGCTCTGACAAGCAATACCTCAAAAACTAGAAAGAGAGAGGCTAGATAATCAAATCAAAGAAACCTTGCATCAAGAGGCTCAAGCTCCCGAAACACATATGGAAGAGAATAGACCAAGGTAGGTGCACCAAGGTAGGCCTCATAGGCCCAATCCTCCACTGCCTCCTAGACCAAATAGGCCAAATGAAATAGTACATCATAGGCCTAATCTGGAGCACCTTCAAGAGGTGTTAGTTCCTCCATGTACACCACTTCTTGATACACCTATCGAGGTCTATGATGACTTAGAGGACAATGAGGACTATGTGGATGCACCATATGAGCAAGTGGAAGATGCATATCGACCACCCCCACACCCACATAGAGTACCTCAGGCACCTGTCAGGGTTCAAAACAAAGAAGAGGAGATCAAATCCTCACCTGCATATCAAGATTTGTTAGAACACCTCGAACAGGTCGAGACAAAGACAATGGCAACTAGGACTCAAAAGCCCATAGTTTTCCAGCTTAAGTGCCAACCGTTACACCCATCTATTCCTTCTCCCGTATACCCTGAGCATTTCAAGATGCCCAAGTTGGATCGGTTTAAAGGAGAGGAAGATGCTCAAGAGCACGTGACACTATTTCTTAATCTATGTTTAGCATTCATGACAATGATGCGTTGTTCTTGCAAATATTTTTAAGCACCTTATCAGGGCCAACCAATGAATTGTTCAACCAGTTACCTAAGCATAGTGTTCATAGCTTTGAACATCTAGCGGATGCATTCCTATAGTGATTTGATTTCAATACCAAAAGGAAAGCAACATTGACCGACCTCACGGGGTTGAGACAGTATGAAAACTAGTCCATAACTGATTAGGGGAACAGGTGGTGAATGCTTCTTGCCAAGCTACCTTACCTAATCCTAGAAAGTGAACTCTCTCGCATGTTTTCCAAAAGTTTCTTGAGACTAGTCGCTATTGTACTGCAGCTCTAGTCGTTCCTCACTTTATAAGACACCCTAGTTTAGGCTAGGAATGTCGAAGAGATAAAGATACAAGAGGGGGAACTAGAAAAACCCAAAAATAAGTGGACTAGAAATCCAAAAAATAGCTCGACTGCCCAAAATCCATCTATGGTCAATCAAGTGGTCATAAACATCCCTAGGCCTATTCAGGAAATGCCTCCTTAGAAGGCAAATTATAAGGCCCAACCTCCTCCTGCTAGTTATGATAATAACGATGCAACAATAGCAAAATAGAGAAAGCAAGAGCAAAAGAATCGAGTATTCACGCCTTTCTCTAAGTCTTTTGATTCCCTATTTGATCGGTTGATGGCGGTTTGAGTGATGTGTCTTCCAGAACTCAGACCAAATGAGCTATACATGGGAAATCCAAAGCCTATGGGTAGATTCTTAGATCAAAAATGTAAATACCATAGGCAGAATGGTCACAATATCTCTAGGTGTTATGCTTTCAAATACCTTATTCAAGACATGATTGATGGGCATGAGCTCAAAGTGGATGCTCCTATAGCACCTAAAAACCAAAATATGGGGATATACAAGGATCCACTACCATCTCATGATGGCCATACTATGCCTGCTAAGCCTATAAATGAGGTGAAGACCACACCCCCTTTGCAGGGTTATGTGGGAATGAATAGCATTGTGACTCACAATAAGAGATATTCTAATCCAGTCTCACCACCTATAGCTATGAATGAGGGACCTTCAATGTCACAATACAATCCAATGGTGTTACAATGCCTTCCATATAGGCCCGTATTAACCATAAAAAAAATCTAGCACAAAGCTTGCAAACGACTTTTGCAAGATTGTCCATATATGAATTAATCCAACAATATGCTCCAAATAGGGAGGCATTAATGGACATCCTAAAGTCGATCAAGTTAAAAATCCAAGAGACAAACTCCGTTGTAGACTTTGTGGGGCATGTGCAACAATGCAAAAAGCTAGTCATCTTGTTCTATGAGCATGAGCTCAAACCAGTTAGAGGTGACTCGGTAGACCCTCCATTGAAAGTTATTGCAAGTATCAATAGTCTACCATACAAGAGAGTGCTAATAGACACTGGGTCCTCAAGTAACATCATTGCGACCCGTCCTTTAAAGCTCCTTAAATTACCAGCATCGCATGTTGTAGCATCGACATACACATTGAGAGCATTCAATGATACTATCTGCTCTACTGTCGGCACTATTGTCTTACCTATCCAAGTAGGACAAAAGGTTATATCTACCCTTTGCTATGTGCTAGAGGGATAAATGGCCTATAACATCTTGCTAGGTAAGCCATGGATTCGAGACATGAAGTGTGTTCCTTCCATTGCACATAAATACTTAAAATACACCTATGAAGGGAAATTTCATGTAGTGGACGTTGATCAGGAGCCCTTCAAGTACTACAACATGTTACAACAAATGTCAGAGTCGACATTACCTTTGAATCTCATGGAATTCAAACTAAATCCATCAGTATAGAGTCCACTCCATTCTCCATTTCCATCATCATCCACTTCATCCTCATTAGAGGCCAAATCTAACATTCCATCGACATCATCGAATCCTCTTGAGAGGAATATGTCGAATAGGCCTATTGATGAGACCCTGCCCATAGTCTCGACCATCTCATCAGATGAGATTACCTCTTCAAAAAATGAGGATGTAAATCATTTCTTACTAAATGAGGAAAGCCCACAGGAGGCTCCTATTGAGCATGCTCAAGCCTCCACTTCATCCCTTCCATATTTTTCTTCACAAGTGATAGTGCATATGGAAAACACTGGCATGGGGGAGTACATTATCAAAAATGTCACAACTCTCCTAGCAATCGAGTCAGTACAAGACATGGGAAGACCTCGTATTCCTATAGGCAACATTATTACTTTAAGTAAATCCCCTACCCAAATGAATTTTGTATATGGGGGCCTATATTTTGGAGCAATCGCACCTCTTTCTCCAAAGGAAGAGGATGATGAACATTTATCAAAAAGTATATCATATCTTTCAAATCCTGACTATGCCCTAAAGTATTTGGACAAATGCAATTGGCATGGTTATGTACTAGGAATTTCTAAGCAAGGCACTCACATACCTTTTCAACCACAGTATCAAATTCCATACAATAAATCTGGGCTGGGGGTCAACATGTGGGTTTCTATTGAAAACTTTAGACCCACTCGTTACCCACATGGGAATCATGACACCTTCAACATGATTTCTATAGACCTGGATTCTCCTTTGAGAAATCCGAGTAACCCTCTTAAGTCTTTATATCTCAACCATGAGGTAATTTACTTTGAGATGGCTAACTCTCCCCCATCACCATCTCAATACTAGCCTTGTGAGGAAATATTCCAACCATTTAAGTTTTCTCCAAGTACTACTCAACATGTCTTCCAAGCTGAGGCAGAGCCAGATTTTCCTATGTAAGAGGTGAACCTTGCTAACAACATTAACTTGATGCCCACTCCACACCAGTTGGAATATGGGTCTCATATGTCAATTGAGCCAATAATTGATAAGGATATCGACACCGATCCCAATAATCCTAAGATTATCAAGCTTGGGGAAAGTCTATCCCCAACTGAGAGACAATATTTTATGCAAGTCCTGCAAGAAAGGATAAAATATTTTGCTTGGTCGTACAAGGATATGCTAGGACTAGATCCAAATATAGTCACACATAATCTCATGGTTGATCCATTGATTAAGCCATTTAAGCAAAAGCTACGCAAAATGCATCTGATAGTAGCCTTGATGGTTAAATATGAATTACAAAAGTTGTTGGATGCAGACTTCATGGTCTTAGTAGACTACTCGCCATGGGTATCGAACATGGTCCCCGTTAAGAAGTCGAATGAGAGGATTTGTATTTGTATATATTTTAGAGATCTTAATAAAGTGAGTCCCAAATATGAGTTTCCTTTGCCCAAAATCGATGCTTTGGTAGACACAACGGTAGTGCATGAAATGCTTTCCATAATTGATGGTTTCTCTAGATACAATCAGATTCGTATCAATCCAGAAGACCAACTGAAAACAACATTTACAATGCCTTGGGGAACATTATGCTATAAGGTCATGCCCTTTGGCCTTAAGAATGCTGGTGCTACTTATCAATGCACCATGACATGCATCTTCCACGATTACATGCATACTATAATGGAATATTATATGGATGATATGCTGGCAAAATCTAAATTGCGCCAGGATCATATTGATGTACTATGCAAAGTGTTAGATCACCTCATAGAGCACAATGTGAGACTTAACCCCAAGAAATATGTATTTGGAGTCACATAAAGAAAAATCTTAGTATTTATAGTTTCAAAACAAGGAATCGAGGTTGATCCCAACAAGGTCAAGGCGATAATGGAGATGCCACCCCCAAAAATATTAAGTAGCTACATAGCTTGCAAGAAAATATCGCATCCATAAAATTCTTCATAGCAGAATTATCGAACAAGGCCTATGAATAAATTGCTTCACTAGGGGATCTCATTTCAATGGGACAAAGAGTGTCAAGATGCCTTTGACACAATAACACAATACTTGGCTTCACCACTTGTATTGGCTCCACCGTGACTAGGAGTGTCATTCTATTTATACATTTTAGCTATTGAGGTGGCGTTAGGCATCATGTTATCCCAAAAGAATGAATTGCACAAAGAACAGGCTACATACTACATTAGACGCACCTTGGTCAGCTATGAGATTAAATATACATATGTAGAGAACAGTGGTATTCACCATGAAAAATCTATGCCACTACATGTTGAATAATACCACATATGTCATATCTAAAAAAATCCATTGCGGTATATGATGAGCTGAAATTACATAGTACTCGCATGGCCAAATGGATAATGCTATTGACAAAATTTTATTTAGAGTTCATTGGAAAAAAATATATAAAAGGAGAAGTCATAGCTGATAAATTATCATAGGCTCCTCTCCAAAGCGAAGATCCTCTAAGTATAGAACTTCTCGATTATGGAGTGTTTCATATGATAGAATCACTTGATTCATTTGAGCCTGAATCCTAGGCTAACATCACTCTATTCTTTGATGGTTCTAAATGTGAGCAAGGGAGTGGTGTTGGTATCATGTTCTTTACACCGCAAGGGGATCCCATATCCCTTTAATTTAAACTTGATTTTCTATGTACCAATAATAATGTTGAGTATGAAGTGCTAATCACTGGCCTTCAAACAGTTATCACCATGAAAATTACAAAGTTGAATATCTTCGATGATTCCTTGCTCATAGTCAACCAGGTAAAGGGGATATTTTAGTGGAAATGCCCCGTATTACAACCCTACAAAGCCCTTATGGATAAAATTCTAGTAAATTTTTAATGGTATGATATAGAGGCACTTCCTCGTTCAGCTAATCATTTTGCAGATACAATGGCATCCTTGGGATTGTTTATTCCCCAAAACCCTTCATATGATATCACCACCATTCAGGTAAAAATGCTAGTGCAATCAGTGCCTACACGTGAAGCACCTAAATTCCCACTAGAAGTCCACATAATTCAGATTGAACCTTCCATTTAATGGTTCTCTCATCTATGCAACTTTTTATAAAATACCAATTGGGGGACTTTGTTCCCTAAAAATTCTTTTGATACAAGCACCACGCTATATCTTAGAATTCATTTGCAATCATCAGTTGTGAGAGATGAATGTTAAATGAAATGCATGATCCATATAGTTGAGGCTTCTTCCCAAAAATATTGGGCCTTGCCTATAAAATATTATCTTAAGCTAGGAAGCATCCCGCTTGGATTTTCGTAGGTCGTAAAGCGAGAATTTAAGAAAAAGGTGGCAAAATATGTCTTGATAGGAGGCATTATGTATCATTGAAGTTATGAAGGAATTCTCCTTCGTTTATTAGACTCATAGGAGTCTTCTTGGGCCATTGCCAAAGCACACGATGGTACATGCGGTGGCCACTTTAGTGGCATGGCCATCGCTAAGCACATACTTCATATTGGTTATTATTGGCCAACTTTAGAGCGAGACTATTGTGCTTATGTTAAGAAGTGCATGAAGTGTCAGCATCATGTAAATTTGACACACGTAACTTCCTAGGACTTACAACTGATTCAAGCAGTTTGGCTATTTTTGCAATGGGGGTTTGACCTAATCGTGAAGATCTCACCTTCGTCCTTAGGTCGCCATAAATTTATCATCATGGTGACTGAGTACTTCACCAAATGGGTGGAAGCAATTCCCCTTACCATGATGATTTTACCTCGCATTGCGGAGTTCATATTGCATAATATTATATGTTGTTTTGGTATTCCATCCAAAATAATATCGGATAATGGGACACCTTTTAAGAACAAGTATGTGCATGCGTTAACTAAAAAGCATAACATACATCATAGTTTTTTGACTCCCTATTATCTATAGGCCAATGGGTAAGCAGAGGCTTCTAACAAAATAGTAGTTGCCATCCTCAAGAAAATTGTCAGATATAGCCATAAGGATTGGCATAATAAACTACCTCTTGCCCTATGGGCTTACTACACTAGCATTCGGACCCCTACTGGGGCAACTCAGTTTTAACTAGTGTATGGTGTTGAGGAAATCATGCCTCTCGAGATAGAAATTATGTCATTACGAATATCTATGGAAGAATTCATTAAAGGTTATACTGCAAGGCAAGTTCGACTAGATCAACTAACATTACTTGATGAACGACGTGTTAACGCCCTTGAGCATCTACGTGTTTATCAAGAACATCTTAAGAGAGCTTACAACATGAAGGTCCACTACTGTGACTTTCAGGTTGGATATTTAGTTCTAAAAGAGAACCAACAAAACTCAAACTTACCATCCCATTTACGGGACAAGTTTGTAGCTAATTGGTTAGGTCCATTCATTATTACAAGTCAGATTCAACCTAGAAATTATCACTTAGCAGCTATATAAGGGAAAGAAGAGAAAGAATCCATGAATATTCAATATTTAAGGCCTTTCCATGCCTAACTAGCACCATCAAAGGCTCCTAGATCATCTACGACTGTCTAGGTCAAACCAAAATGCCCTAAAGGTTCCCCTAAATCCTTTGGTCATCCCAAACTCTCCTAGATCATCTATGACTATCTATGTTAAACCCAAATACTCCAAAGGTTCTCATAAACCCTTTGGTCACCCTAAAATGCTCCTAGATCATCTATGACTATCTAGGTCACATAAAAATACCCCAAAGGTTCCCATAAACCCTTTGGTCACCCTAAAATGATTCTAGATCATATACAACTGTCTAGGTCAAACCGAAATACTCCAAAGGTTCCCATAAACCCTTTGGTCACCCCAAAAGGCTTCTAGATCATCTACGACTGTCTAGGTCACATCCAAATGCTCCTAACGTTCCCATAAACCCTTTGGTCACCCCAAAAGGCTCCTAGATCATCTACGACTGTCTAGGTCACATACAAATGCTACAAATATTCCCATAAACCCTTTGGTCACCTCAAAAGGCTTCTAGATCATCTACAACTATCTAGGTCAAACCAAAATACCCCAAAGGTTCCCATAAACCCTTTGGTCATCCCAAAATTCTCATAGATCATCCACGACTGTCTAGGTAAAGCTAAAATGTTCCAAAGGTTGGTCACCTAAAAATCCCTAATGGTATCCATCAAACCGATTGGTCAACTTGTATATCTTATCAAAAAAAAAATCAAAAATCATCAAAATAACAAAAATAATGCATTGCATATCATCGTAGTCACATTTTAGTGTCATTTGCATTAGGCATAATAGTCACATCATGCATACCTAAAAATTTGATAACAAGATGTCTAGCACCAAGTATGTACATTAGGTATTTGTCAAAATCATAGTTGTTAAAAGTCAGTTTTATCACCTATTCATTTTACATTAATACCACAATTACATACCACAATATGTGTTTAGTCACTTCAAATTAAACCATTGTATAAAAGCGTCAATAAAGTTGTTGGTCACTCACCCATGTTTTATTGTTTGGTCAACTTTTGTAGAAATTTATAGTGATGTTTTAAAAGGTACAACTCCTGCTTAGGTCATACCTTGTATATATCAGAATTCTAACATCATGTTACATTAAATAAATCCTAAGTACAGTACAAAGTAAGATGAAAACTTAACAGTAGTATAGGTTATTCCAAGAAAAAAGGATTATCCTTCCTCATCCTCCTATGTGAATGGTTCTAGGGTGCTGAGAATTAGCAAAAGGACAAGATATCCTTTCTCATAGGTCCCTTGCTTTACATTCTAAATTGGAGCTCGTATCATTTGTAAAAGAGAATCAATAAAAGCAATAGTGATTATCATCACTTATACAAATAAAAAATAAAAAAGAGAAGTACATTATTACCAAAGAAAACAAGTGGTCTTCACCACTACCAAAAAAAAAATAAAAGTGGATCTTACCACTATCATAAAATCCATTGCTTGCTAAATTACACAACGCACATTCCCTTAGTGATTCAACGCAAAAGAAAGGAATAAATATTTTGAATAACTAAAATTCTTAGCATCAAAGAGCCATAAGGTGATCCTCATTCCAGGTTTGGTGGATAGCCTACTTGCAATGATGGGGTAGCCTCTCACATGATGATATGTCTATCGCATAAGCATTCGCTTTGTACATACCAATGTTTGCATTAGGATGAGCTAGCTTGGAATAATCTATATTGCCTAGTGGTCCAATCTAACAAAGTGCAAAACTAAGGATAATGATGCGTATAAAGTTTCCTCTACTATAGGTGTGATTCATCAAACCTATTTGCAGATTAGAGATTATTTTATGCATTATCATGGTAATTAATTAATCTACAAACAAATATAGGTTATCTTGGTTACCTTAGTAGGGTTTGTACCTTAACAAAAAGTCATAACATAATTATTACACAATTATAGACTAAGTGCTTAAACATGGTTGAGTTTCACAACACAATACATGTCCCATAACATATTATAGTATCTATTCTATTTGTACAAAAGTTAGTATACATTTATCAAAACCAAGTTATAAATGCCATCATAGAGTGTCATAAAAATAACATGAAATGATAAAATACATTTTGTACAAGCTACAGGGCTAGCATCAAAAATATCAACTCATATTAAATCACATGTCATTTGCATATTCATTCCATTTTCATCTCACATATAGATCATCAACATATACATTTATCATCTAACTAAATGTATCCCATCACAATACATCAAATCATCTAAATAAATGCATACATGATAGACATCATAAAAGCATCATAAAATCATATAGACATGCATACATCGCATACATCAATAAAGGACATCATGATGATCAAAATAAAAACCATGTATATATCTATATATATATGTGAACCAAAAATACATCATGTCCATCATATCCCCCAAGGGCTACAAAATAAGTGGGTCCCAAAGCCCACATAATGTCCATCATAAAAATCCCAAAACAGAGACCCATCTATCTCAAATAAAGTCATGCACCTCCATGACTAAGTTCCATGACTCTCTCCTCTGCCCTTGGTATGAGTGCATCACGAGCTAACAGATCGACTCCCTCCTGGTCTGTCAGTCTATCTCACTAATCTCGATGGTCCCATCCATGATGACTACCCTGCCTCACTCCAAGACCTAGCCGCTGACCCAATAGCCAAAGATCTATCTGGTAGGCATCCCTAGAGACACATGATCTCATCCTCTAATAGTCTGGTGAAGACCTGCTCCTCTGAATAGCATACGGTAAAAATCTCCATAAAAACTTGCAGTCACTCTACCTCGCCTCATAGTCTCACCACCTCATCACTGCTCGATGCACCCTACCCTGAGCCCTACACTACAACTTGAGATCGAAATGCTACTATCTTAGCTACCTGCATCTAGATCTCTATAGCCTACCTCGCTATCTCAGCCTTTGTAGACTATAACTATACATGAATAAATGACACCTCAACATCTTGCCTAGAGGTCTTAGTCTGACCAGTCACACCTATGCATGAAGGAGAGCACACTGCTCATCGTACTCCTCCTATAACCTGCTTAGCTCCCCTCGTAATTTGGCAATAGTGGCATATCATATCGCTAGCTCCCCATCTAGGTATCGCTCATCAAGTGCATCTATATCAAACCCCTCTACATCTTGGACATCCAATAAACCAGCCCTGGCATCCTCCCTACGAGGGAAAACATGTTGTACCTTTGCTATATCTAGAGCCTAAGCCTCATGAGATGCCTCTCTGAGGTCCTCTCTAGGTGCATCGTCCTCCACAACAACATTGGTACCCCCTCCTATTGGGCCATCCCCATGCCATATCCACATAATCCACCAAGTATTGTACTCATCAGTAGTACTAGCATCATCCAAATCTAGTATGTCTATCATTGGACAAAATCAGAATAAAAACCTGTTGTTAGTCCTCCTCCTAGGTCTAGAAGTGGCCAACCTCTTTGTCCAGAAGAAGGTATGAGTCTCTCTCTCTTTAGATCTTACTCACACTCATTTACAAGAAATATGAAATAGAAACAATATACTTTATTGATCCAAAAACATGATTACAATAATGCTGTTGAAAACTGTTACAAGATTGTAACAGTCACTTTCTGATTATCACCTATTATTCTCTGATTTCTCTATCTTCTATGCCCCTTACTCTTATACTTACTTTCTACTTTTTTCTACAGCTCAATCCTGAATGGGAGCCATATTTATAGATGTCCTAAGATTTACTAACAAGCTGAGAATATCTCAAAAAGATCTAATCCTATTATGCTGCAACAATTCCTGGTTCTATCCTAGAAGAAGATCATATTTTGATCTTTCCATAAATGGTGGCTTTGGTTGGAAAGGACGGAAAAGTTAGATCTGATATATTTCCCTTTATCCTTTTCAATCTTTATTTCCTTTTTCCAACGTTAGAATTCGGTCAGTAAGTCAAAAAGCACATTCTGTTTTTATTTTGAATATAAGTGGCTCATTCTAAAGATACTGCAATTCTCATTCCAAAGATCCTCTCATTTCGAATATACTATAGTTATCATTCCAAATATCTACTCATTCTGAAGACACTGTAGTTCTCATTTCAAAGATCTACTTATTCTGAAGACACTACAGTTCTCATTCCGAAGATCCACTCTTTTCGAAGACACTATTTTCTCATTTCGAAGATATCTGTTCATTCCGAAGAGACTTCAGAATGAACAAATGTGGGCTCCTTAAATGATTTCCTCTACATTTCTCATGTTGTTTACTTCTCAGGATCAGATTCCAATGGTCTTCATCTCTTCCCACATGTGAATTCCATGCCTTACCATTCATTGGCAGCTGGCTAGAATTTACATGGGAAAACCCGCTTTTTATCTGCACAATGATGCTTTCTTGAACTGTTGCCAGATTTAGGTAAAATGAATGTTTGATACATATCAAAACATGATTAGTGAAATTTTTTTATTAATATAAGAATATCTTATTTTATCAAGTCATAACAAAACAACATAAAACTTATACAAAAAGCTGTAAAAATCAAAATATAGTATTTCAGATACATTCATCATGCAAATAGTTAATACACAACATATTGAATCAAACTAACTATCATATTAGATTAAACATAATATTTTATAGGAAATTTTAGTATTCAAAACATGTTATGATTGAGGCATTTCTAGGCCTCATCAACCTCCACAAAATAATTGAATAAAAACAACTCAAAAACAGGGTCAAAAACCCACCAAAAACAAGGCAAATGAGGCCATTTTCAAAACTGGTCTTAATAATTACCAAATAGGTTTGTGAAAGCATTATGTGACCCTAATTGAATCCCTAAGAAGGACCCAAGGCTGGAACACTCCATGGGTACCCAATTTTAGTCACTTGCGCTCTCAAATTCGACCAAAAATAGTAAAAAAAAATGAATAAAAGTGCATAACAAAAAATGGGAGAACCATGAAATTGTCCCAAAATCATCATATGGTGTCAAGAAACTTGTTGCTTTGTACATTGGGCATTCCACCATAAAATAATCACTTGAGGGGGTAGTCATCATAACAATTTCAACAATCGAATCAACAAGAGAACACTCAAAAGTGCTAAAACTCGTGCATCCAGAAGAGTATTTGCTCGAAGCAAATATTCAAGCCCATGGTGGGGCAAATAAATAGCATAAAATGCAAATTAAAATAGGCTTGGCTCTCCTTGCGGTCCAGGGTATGAATCCTCTGTGAAGGCTCTTCACACAATTGGTGGGACTTGCAAGGATACAAGGTGCCAAGACCTAAGTATTCCCGAAGCCTAAAATTCCTCATACAAAAAGGTCTAGGGATACTTGCAAATCATTAGTCTATGTCAAATTCAATTATTCTATGGATGTATGTTTTATTTTTCATAGGAGAGACATCATGAGTTGGTTAGGTTTAAAAAAAAAAAAAAACCTTAATCAATTTACCATTTTGGTTATATATTTTTGCTTCGCGCTTTCTCAGATAAAGCGCATCATAAAAAGAGGTAACGGTAGACACCAAAATCAGGTAAATCATATAGGACTACCAGTGCAACAAATGCATCATCCTATCGATATCATATGACCTCACCAGGGGCAGTTTATAGGGTCATAAAGAATCCTAGGATAGTTTTGGTAAGGTCTCCACCAATTTTGGGAGCCTTAGAAGACCTAGTTTGTGACCATCCCTACCAAGGACAGTCATGATTAGGGTTAGGATTTGTGGCTGCTCCTGCCTGGGATGGTCACATATGACAGTCCTAGGCAGGGATGACCCCCAAACCCACCTACTAAAAAGTAGGTGGGATCGATATTGGTAATCAAATCTTGCCAATCCTAACACCAATTAGCGCCCATGCTAATTGGGAGTGGCCTGGCACAATTTGGGCTGCCTAATGGGTTGCATAAATGGGGCAACATTTGCAAACCCATCTAGGGCAACCTTGGACAAGTGGCAAGGGTTGCCCTAGATGGGAAACATGACATTTTGGGCATTAGAGCTCTAATTTCCTATAAATTAGACTCTTTCCTCAACTAAAGGGGGGGAATGGAATGTAGTTTTGGAGCAACAAAGTGCTATTATAATTGGGAGAGAACCGGTGTTACTTACCTTACCCCTTTTTGCAAAATTTGTGCCCCTTTGCCTTTGAAACCCTCTTCCCTCATGAAGGTGATTTGAAGGATTAAAAAACCTATCAAACCAATTACAAAACCGGTCTTCTCTGGCATAGATACAGACCCAATTTTCCTAAAAACCTAATTAGTGAGCTCTAGAACTGTTCCAATAGGGATTGGTGGCCATTTTTGAAGCATACCTACTAACCATCCCGAGCAGGAGTGGTCAGCAGTTATGACCGTTCCTAACTATTATGACCATAAAATTTGCAAGGATTTTTCCCCATATTACACCATAGGAGTCTTCAATAGGTCATCCCCTAACCCCTGTCCAAATTTGACCTGATTTGGAGTTGATTTGACAAGGTAACCGGCCGTTTGAATGTCGTAGAGTGAGGTGGACCAGCATTAAGTCCTCCATTGTCTTTCACCTGGTTTGGTGCCTAAAAAACCTCAAAATGATCTAAAACTTGGCTAGAGTAGTGTTAGAACATAGATATATCTATTGTATGCTTTTTTATATGTTTTTATAGCTTATATTGCTTTCATTTTATTTGATTTTGATCGATGTATGTTGTTTTCCATTATAATATCTATGATATTAACCCCCTTTCGAGCTCCCATGTGTGTATATTACAATATTGAATAAACCAGGAGCTAGAGGTATAGGAATCAACCTCAAAATAGCTTCTTCATGGGAAGAGGAGTCAACCACTAGATGCGCCAACATCAATTTACCACCGAGGGATAGGATCCTTTAGTACCATCATTTTCATTGTTTGTATGGTTGATGTATCGCCAATTTTAAGCCTCCATTAATGGAGTGCATCTTGTAATCGAAGTTCTGAAAATAAAATTAATAAAATGTATCTTATTACATTTCATTTGGTTATCAGATTCGTCTTTTGTTGCTTTCTAGCTTAGTTTCATTATATGCACTCTTTTTGGCCTATAAGGCCCTTAGCTTAAATCTGCTTGTTTGAAGGCCATACAAACATAAGTAGAGGCATATCCATTGATTTTATACTTCTACATTGTCTTATATGATATATTACATAGGTTTATGGCTTTAAATGAATAAAAAAAAATTGCATCCTTTTTTAGAATTAGGGTAAGATATGTTGTATTTATTTTATAAGGTATGTACTATTTTACCTTGGACTATTCAACTACCACCAATAAGGAATCATTCACTATTTCATAGTTATGTTTATAGAGTCCTATTAAGTTCCCATCTAGACCTAGGGATTTATCCTTATAAAAAGATAAAAGAGCTAAAGATTTTCTAGAGTAATAGTCTTTGCCATATAACTATTTTATTCATCTATTATAATCGAAGGTAATTCTTGTAGTAGTTTCTCATTAAGAACTTCAAACTCCTCTAATACTAAAATATTTTGGTAAAATATCCTTTTCTCATTTTTTTTTAATTTTTCTTTGGTCTTCAATTCAAATCCCTTATACTTATTTAATTCTACTAATTCTAGATATTGATCTTTGTACTATTGGCATCCTATAAAAAAATCTTGTGTTTTTATTCCCTTATTTTAACCAAGTCTATCTTGATTTTTATGTCTAAAATTTCTCTTCCTTTATCAAAATAATATGATATTCATTAAACAACTTCCTTTCCTTCGATCTTGTATTATTGTGCTCATATTTTTGGAATTTTGAGAGTTTCTCTTTTAGTGATTCTTTCTTCTAAAAAATGTTTCTAAAAGTGTTCTTATTCCATTCTTTTAGTCTAGATGTCATTAATTTAATTTATTTTAGAAATGTATACAACCCACCGCTTCTTGAAGAACTCCATGGGTGCTCTATTATATCAAAAAGTTGAGGATGGTATTTCCTCATCTACTCACACTTAAAATATGATATTTTTCTAAAGTCACTTACCACCATTTTAACTCTTATTGGCTAGTTATATGAACCAACTCCTATCAAGGTATTATTTTTAACACAATTTCTTTATCTAGCCAGTGATATAATAGCATACATATATGTAATTTTTTGGCTAACAAATTCTTGTCTATCATATTTTTAGTACATGTATAGGTATCCTCTTCAAACTCAACCTCCTATGGATGATTATTTTGAATAAAAGCTGAGAAATCTCTAATACTTTGGGTCATTTTCATAATATTTCCAAATTTTTGATGCAATTTAATTATGGAATTAAAATATCTTATGATCATGAATCAAGTTTCTTGGTATTTTCTTCTCACAAAGGCTTTAATCCTACTCCATACTTCTAATTTTATTTTTTGATTTATAGGTCCATAGACATTGATAAGGATAAAACAAATATCTAAAGTATCATGTAACACCGAGGTGTTGTAGGTGAGATGGAGAGGAGAGGGTAATCCTCCAAGGGAGGTCCCAGGTTCAAATCTCCACCCTACCAAAAATCTAAATTAGGTATCCAAAATCCAATTGATAATGTTAGTGCGAGCAGGGTCGGGTGCGACTCTCGGGTAACTTTGACGGTGTAGAACCCCCTATTTGTGGTCTCTCATACCAAGGCGGCCCCACAAGAGATTTTTCGCTTAAAAAAAAAATAGCATGTAACTAATAAGGTTATCAAATGCCTAGTCTTATGAATTGTTCCAAAAGAGGTTCTAACTAGATTCCAAAATGTTAGAATTCACCCTACCACTCCTAAATCTAAAACATCCCATTCACATCTTGCCCATTTTGGTTTCATAGTTTTGGAAATTTATTTCTTTGTCATTTTAGTTCCCTAAATACAAATAATATCAATCTAATTAGTTAAATATGGGTCCTTGATATACCTCTACTTTAATGGGGTATTAGCACTCCTTATATTCCATGATATGATAATCATGTCTCATTAGGAGTTTGTATTTCCTACAAATTAGCAATATTAGTTTGTTATTTGTTAAAGAGAATTTTAACCAACTTAGATTGTGTTTCTTTCTCTATGTTTTCTCTTGCTTCCTTGGATTTCACTTGATAATTTAAAGGTTGTCTTGTTTTTACCTTCCCAATATTAGGAGTAGGTATTATTATCCTATTCCTCAATATTCTTTCACAACTTCCTTTTTCATTACATTTATCCTCTCCTATATTTTATAAGGAAGCTTTTGACTTATCATGCTTACTTTATAGTATTTTATTATTAATGGTAAAGTATTAATATCTAAAACTAAGTGTTATCTACCATTTTTATTCTCCATAATGGTCCATGAACCATGGTACTTCAAGAGAGTATTCAAAATCTAATGAGGCACATTCCTTAGGTTCATTACGAATGTTCATCATTAAATTGGAAGCATACTAAATAGATGGTTCCTTTTTAATATTATGATCTTGTTATACCACATTCTCTAAGCTTTGATCTACTTTTTCTTCATAGGATAAATCCTCAAAATAATAGGTATTTCTTCTAATATCCATTATTACTAGTCACCATTATTTATTTACTTTCATCTATTTGGAACTATTTTTTGGACCATTGAAAACCATCCTCATCCATATCCATTTGTAGGTTTCTCTTGTGGTATTCTATATATGTTTGTGTTAGACTCTTCTTAGGGCATGATATCTTAATATACCCCACCTCATAACAAAATCTACATCTAAAATTTATGTTTTCTTAATCTATGGTTTGGGTCCACAATTTACCCCCATAATTAAGAATTATTGAATCTAATAAAGGTTTACTAATAGCAATCATGACCAATATCCAAGCATAAATAGAAAAGAATATATATTTTATAGTTTTTGAAATTTCAAGGAATTTTCCCAAAGTATTTTCTATTGCTTTGAAGGTATATATTTCCTATATTTCAATGGGTAAACCATACATCCTGATCCAAATTGGTACTAGGGATATATTTATATTTTCAGGTGTAAAACCTTTATACCGGTGGGTAAGGAAGAGTCCTACTCTTCCCATAAATGATGGTAACTCTCCTAGATTAAATTATAAGTATATTTCTTCCTTAAGCTTCCTTCATGTTTTGTTTCTCCTCCAACCTCCATGGTCAATCGTTCCCTCATAAAATGGTATCTTCGCTCCCTAGGATGGATAAAATTAAATTTATATAGAGCATATAAAGGTAACCCTAGTCCTTTTGGTGTTGGAGGCCTCTTCAAAAACCATACAAGAAAAATCATTTTAGCCTTTGAAAAATATCTTGGTGTTCAAAAAAATCATTTTGTATAAGCTCATACACTCTTTCAAGGTATATCTCTTCTACATTGTATTCAATACCCTAGCCTAATTTTTGAAGGAGATACGAAGAACATCATAAAAAATATTAAAGTAACCCAATCTACTTCTTGGAACATAGCCAGTCTTATCTCCGAAACTATAATCCTTATTAGTTCCTCCAATAATATTACCATCAAACATGTTTATAGGGAAGGGAACCATCTATTGATATTGTAGCCAACCTAGGTATTTAAATACCAACCTCACCATTTGGAATGATTTTTTTCCTCCTAATTTGCTCATTGGAAATCCCCTACCAGTATATTTTATGTGATTTTCTTTTGTAGGTTTCATGGGAGTGGTAGGCTCTCCTCATCATCTTCCTCATTTGGTATTTTATCAATACTATCCAAATATATTTGTGGTATTTCTTTCCCTTAGCATCTTGTTTTCTTTCCAAATACACGTAAAAGGCTTGCCTCAACAAAAATCATACAAGTGTCAGTGGGACTCAGGTTTGATGGACCTATTACAATATGGAACTCACATATGTATTCATGTGTCACGCATGGGAGACCATGTAGATTTCAAGTACCATGCATGGAGGACTTATTACTGAGCAGGGCTCACTAACGTCATCATCTTACATGTATAAAGGATCTATCACTACATGGAATCTTTAGACTCTATATTTCATTGCATTCAAAATATATGCTTCAATGAGAATGTCATCCTGTGTTACGTGTGGATTCATTATTATTTGCCAAGTTTTCAAGGCATGTGGATATTGTGGAGGGCTGTTATAGCAAGTCACATGTGGATGCTACAAGGTAACAAATAAAATTTTCACTGATTATTACTCATATGTTCAGTGTCACCATATGGATTTTAGAAACATATGGCTCTCTCCCATGACAAGATGGCACTCAAAGTCATATTCTTTTCAAACCATGAGTTGGAACATTGCTATAGATAGATCATGGGCCACATGTGGCATAATTACTTCATAAGGGATCTTATAAGCATCTCTAACAATATTCTAACATGGATTTCTTTTTTTGGGTGCACATGAGTTTGCAATACTTAAATCCCACCATTACCATTGGCTTGGTAATATTCCACCCTGCACGGAGAGTTAACACTTTTAGGAATAACTTTGACAACACTTATTTCAATTAAACCATCAACACAAGTGATTTTGTGAGAAATGCCAATAAATATGTTAATCAGAGCCTTGGACTCATGCCCTCTCATCTAATTATATGATGGTTGTTTTTTATTGATCATGATTGGGAAATCCTTCTACTCTTGGTCTATGGAGGTATGTTTTATTCATACCATTTTCTCAGCTAATTCACTCTCTTTGGAATGTGATATCAAGGTTTAGGTACTATTACACAATAGGGTGCATCATGAATAAACCACCCTTTTCCCTGATGAGTAGCACCTTCTCAAAAATTATAATTTCACATTCTTTTTCTACATAGAAAATATATCCTTAGTGGCTTCTCCTTGGATTACATTTTTCTAGGATTGTTTATGTTTTAAATATAGAAATTTATTTCACCTTTAATCTCACACTCTTTTTTTTGTTGCTTCCACTCATCACCCTGTATCCAATCTTTGATGCTCTATTTTTCCATTCTATTTATTACCTATGCTTGTTCCCTAAAATCATGGCTAAAAATGAATCCATTTTTCTTCAACTTGATGCCCTTTTTGAAGATATATTTTGTGACGATGACCTTTTCCATTTCCTATAGAAGTTTAGTAGAAATGACATTGATTTATCCATGAATTTTATTTCCACATGGGATTATGGCCATGGTACCATCCACAAATTGAGTTTCACTATCACTATTGACCTCCTACCTGAGATCATTGGTCTGCCAAATAATGCGAAGATCATCCACTAGGAAAAATATTCTCTATATAGTGTCATATCTCTCTTCAAAGATAAGGGAGAGAAATTAGTAAGGTAGAAAGGAGGAATTCTTAGGGAAACTCTCCCCAAATCGTGGGATGTCATAATGATTACAGTATTGCAATACTTCACCATGGATGGTCTTGGTGCCATACTGTGGAGTTTCCATCTAGTCTTTATTAACTACTTAAGGGGGAAAAAAACATCAACATTCCAAATATATTTATAGATCAATCGAGCACTCAGTCCTGAATGTGAAGAAGGGGATATCTTCCTTTACCCTTCATCAAAGGTTTCACCTGGTTATTTATAGGTACATTATAGACGAGAAAATAAACAAGTAGTGATTATAGCTATTGCACTAGTGGAGAATATTGGTAATGAAGGTCCTTCATCACCAAAAACCAACCATTCACTCGATTTAAAAATTAAAGTGGAAGATATCCTAAGTTCCCTATGATCTGAACCTTGTTTGAACCTTGGTGCTACTCCACAAAAAGCAAGTCTACAAGAAAAAAGTGTAAGGCTCAAATTATCATTGACAACCTAGAGCAATATAACAATTCTCTATCATTCTATATTAAGTTAGAGAGTACTCCAACGCCTAATAAGGGCCACCCAATAGAATGATATTCCAAGCAACCTCCTTTGCAATATAACAATTCTCTATCATTCTATATTAAGTTAGAGAGTACTCCAACGCCTAATAAGGGCCACCCAATAGAATGATATTCCAAGCAACCTCCTTTGCTAGCCTCTCGCATATTATGTTTGCCATTTTTTTGGATAAAGGTTACCTTCAAGACATCCATGACATAATGAAGACCTTCAAAAAAGCTACAAAGTTAACCTCCTTTTTACTGTCTCAATCGTATGCTCTATTTGATGAATATAAGTAATGGTATGAATTATTGGATGAATTTAAGAGGTTGGTGGATGATGATGGATACTCCAATGTAGGTCATAATGGAGGTAGCATAAGCAATTAACTTGTGGTTTTCTATGGTTTTTTGTTTTTGGTAGAGAAGTGTATATTTTTATTTCTAAATATTTTCCCTCCTCTTTTACCCTTGTGAGGGCTTATCTAATAGCCTTGGAAGTCTTCCTCTTGAGCCCCTACGTAGGCCTCTCATTTTAATTTTTGTTATTAATCTTAGTTACCTGCAAGGGTTTTTTATTTATGCTATAGTTTGTATAGGATAAATTCTCCTAACCCTCATATTTTTTTAAAAGGTTATGAAAACATTTCAAAACCCCTTTTACCAATCACAAAAAAATTACAAGTCTATTTTCCTAGGATTTTAATCACAATCACCTAAAAGCAACTCACATAATAATAATAATATTTCACAATACGAAATCTCAATAGTATTCATAAATTATCAATTTCAAGTTACAATCGATTACAATACATGGAGGTTTGTATTAAATAACCTTACAAATGACCTTTCAATACATGACTATTCCTCTCCTCAAACATATGAGAGATGTATCCTTTCACATTCTTCATATATGACAAAATTCTCATGACTCTTCACTTCACATATTTCCATATATCATGTGGCTCTTCACTTGCATATTTGACACCTAACTCCTATGACTCTTGACTTATATGAAACTTTGCACTCTTACAAAACATAGCCCACAACTTGCACACTTTGACACTTGTATACTTTATTACATAACACTTGGATACTTATCACACATTGACACATACTTTAGAAAAATATAAATCACACTCCTTAATCTAATATTTACAAATTTATGTTGTACCAGTGTGGTACTTTCACATTTACTAAATAATGTAATATCTCCAATAATAAACCAAGGACCCCATTTTATGATTCTATCTCTTTCCTCCATGGAATAAAAAATGGATATTTAAAAAACCTTTGGGAAAAATAAACACTCCTAGAGACTTCCATCTCCTATGAATATATTTTATCGATTCCAAAGCCCCTAGCTAAGACCCATTAAATGTACCAATTACTATCTTAACCTTGAACAATAATGATCATTGCCTTTTGAGGTCCTCCCTAACCTCTACTAATATAGATGATTTTAAAGTTTTACCTATAAATTGGTCCATGGGAAGGAAACTATAACTTGATATCTAACGAATTTTACCAATATATCTTATAGCAACTATATTATTTATAAAAAATCCTACGATATATACATGTAAAAATTCAAGAAAATAAAGGGATAAATGAAACTTAGCTAAAGAATTCTATAACTAGATAAAAAATTGTATAATTGATACCCTAGCTCTCCATTGCTTGGATATTATTTCACTTATCAATCCAAACTACTCAATGCAATATTTTGTACTCTATATTATGCAAGTATAGTCTTCTTTTTATAGAATGGGCAATAGAATGTTGATACATTTCATTCTCTTGAAATATACATAACTTATATTTTCTTCTATGTGTAGGTTTGATCCTTGTAAACTTTAACTTTTATACTATATTTGAATACTTGAAATGAAACTATTTTATGCAACTCTTTGAACCTTGAAATCGGTGCTTAATAAACCTTAATAAGAAACCAAATATGAAAGCTCAACTAATGAAATTTTTGCACCTTTTTGTTGCATACCTTTTCAATATTGTAGATGATGAATATGATGGTGATTCAACTCACCTCAATGGCTGCCTTTTTTAGATGTTACTACATCTCTTATATGTTGTCCAAAACAAATCATTTGCTCACCTTGTCACAGCTTCAATACTTGACTAATATGCTGCCCAATACTGTAACTTAGAGGCTTAAAATATCCTTTAGAATATGCCTTTGAATTCTAATATTTAATAGTCACTAACACTGCCCAAATTATTGCCTTTTTCTATCTCAAATATGAAAATTTTCATATTGTAAAGCAATCAATACCGTCACTGAAAAACTGTATTTGAATCCCAAAAATTTGGTAGGATTCTCCCTAAATTGTAGTTGATATGTTTTCTCAAGAACCCTTAAATGATGGCCCTTAAATATCTCATATTTGGTGGTTATTATCTCTCTTTTCTCTTGCCAAATTTTGACTTCAAAGTAGATCTCCTCCTCAAATAATCTATCAATATTGAGATCTATTCAATACTACCTTCTAATTTGAAAATATTCTTATTAAACCTTCTCCTTTGGGCTTGTTGTCGGATGGTGACAATTATACCAATTCCTTAGCTACTTATTTGGTAGTAATTTCTCTAACGAGTCCTTCTAGGGATTCCTTCAATGAGGCTCACCAAGCCTTCTTATTATTTCTCCTTGAGACCTCTCCAAGATTATTAATCTTGTAGCTTCAAAATCTACAATGACACCTTCCTTGGCCTCTTCAATATTCAACTATGAAAATGAGATCCCCTTCTAGAATCTCTTGAATCTACTACTACTAAAATATGCAATAGAACATTTGTTAGTTCTTCTCATGCTGAATCTTCCACTATGGAAGTTATTCAATAGGACCTTCAATGGATCTCTTCTTCAATGTGAATTTTTTAGTCTTCAATGAAGATCACCAATCTGCAATATTTTTTTAGGACTCTTCTCCTTGTGTCTCTTTGATCTTCAATGGGGTCTTCCTTTTAGGACCTTCCTAGATTTACAATCTTGCATGTGGCTTCCTTGGCCACTAGCTCTCTCCTCAAAATTTAAACTAGGATTCTTCAATTTGTAAATATTTCAATGGGACCCTTATCCTTTGGCCTCCAAATATTTAATCCTTATTTTTCTACAACAAAGAATTAGTTCCTACACAAGGAAAGTAACTTTGACTTTCAGACAATGAATATGAAGTTCTTCTCTATCTATTTTAGGAAACTTCCCATCTTCTAAGAATTAATTTTCTACAACAAGAAAAACTTAGATGATAGTAACCCAATGGTTCTCCTAAAAATTTACTTTTCTCTCTTGCAATGGAATATTAGAGATAATAAAAATTCCTATGATTCTATAGAATAATAATCTTCACTAGTTGGATTGCCAATCTAGTGGATACAATGTCGAGTTCTAGTATTCATAAGTGTTACAACTCTTGTGGAAAGACTTTAGCCAAATCACATGGCTTTCTCTATTTTATAATCTTCTATCTATAGCTACTTCTATAAAAAAAAAAATCTATTGTGATGGTATTTACATGCAGCGGTGCACTATGGCTGGTCTGATTTACAAATACTCAATAATAGCAATGGTGATCACATGTGGCTTTCCCTTGATCCACCGTGGATCTAATACCACTGATAGCTTTTGGAGCCTTAAAAATAAAGGAAATGCATTCATAATTATTGGAATAAGCATACAATGAAATAACTATGATAATGACAACTTAAATGCATGAAAATATGATAGAAAATTTGATACAATGCTCTATAAATACTCATAAATGAAAGCTCATGAAAATTAAAATGCTCCTCTCATGGAGTTTGAAATTCCTCCATGATAGAAAAATGGAGCTACATTGTGCTTACTACTACTCTCATATTTGCACTCTAAAAAAATTCTCACAATCACTCACAATGAGGGCTTTACTAGATTTCTTACCTCTCACTCAACCCTAAGACTCATGTACATGTGGACTACATGCACATATACATAATTGCACATTCTAACACTTGTGCATTTTTTAAATAACCCTAATAAAAAATTTATCTCCTAATATAATCCTAACCTAAATATGTACCCATGAAGGTACATTAGTAAAGAACCAAAATAAGTAATATATTCCAATAGTGTATTTAATTTCCACATAAAATGCTATAAGAATTATTTGAAATAGATAACTCTATGCAAATATATGACTCGTTAAAGATGATTCATTTTATTAAAAAATCACTAACTTTAACAAGAAAAAGTACACCATGATCACATATTAGCATTATAATAACTTGACAATTATGTTTGCATGTATGTCTTGGTGATATTTAAATTTGGATACCTTCATTAAAAGCAAAGAAATTTAACTAGTTGAGCTCATGCCATTTGACTCAAATGTTATAATTGTTATTTTGATAATGATTCCTTTATGGATATAATTTTTAACAAATTATTTTTATTGAGTATCATCTTTCATATATTATGAGACAACCCTCACATTAAAAACTAACATTTAATTGTTATAAGTAATATTATTTAGACCACCATTCTTAATATGATTTAAATAATCTTAAATTTTTAATAATATACTAAATTATTATTTTTACATTAATTGAAAGAATGATATATTTTTTTAGGATTGGTTTAGAAAGTGATGGAAATAATTGTCAGATCATTTTAATCTTATAAATACATATATGAAAATTTTAACTTAAAAAAAATTTAATACTAAACACAATTTAATACAAAAGAGAGAGAGAGAGAGAGAGAGAGAGAGAGAGAGAGAGAGAGAGAGAGAGATTAACAAAAGTTAATATAAGTAGCATCTAATGCTAAAAAATATTATTCACATATATTACATTTTTCATATTTTTTCTTTATTTTTTCTAGCAATATAGGGCCTCCAAGTTCCTATTGTGGTATATATCCTCATCAATATTTGCTTGTAGAAGACTCCTACTCCAGAACAACTTACTAATGATATTTTAGACAACCTTCATTTTTTTGGTATGTGGAGTAGGGATATTCAAAATTGTTAGGATATTTTATTACATTATTATTAGATCATGCATTATTAGCTAAAAAATTATTTTAATACTTCTTGCATGCAATGATCTCCTAAATTCGGAGTATTGATCTTACTATTTGTAAGCATAATACATGTAATAAATAGGCTCTTGTCTCAATTAATAGGCTCTTGTATCAATGGTATGAGAGTAAGAAAATTTGAGTATGCTTTAAACCTACAATATGACGTTTATCTAGTTTATCAAAATGTATTATTTGAGCAACCATCGGGTGTGTGAAATCTAGTAAAGAGACAATCACCTCTATCCAATAGCAAGCCATTCCATTTGTTTTATGTGATAAAGTATGAGTGTTTGCAAGTTAAATTCATGGAAATATATCCATTCATAATCAAATCATATGTGATCATGGCCTTAGATCTAGCTTTATAAAATATTTGCTCAATATTTATCCCTCATATTGTATTGCCAAATATCTATCTTCCTTGAGGGATTTTGCCTCTTACCCCTACTAGATCTCTATTTGCTTTTTCTTAGTTATTGCATTGTAGAAACTTTGGAGATCATTTTCAAGGTCTTCTAAGGGTTTTTCGAGGTTTTTAACAAGGACCAACTAATATTTGATTTTTTTAATGTGTCTAGCTCATTGATATCTTCAATTTGAGAAAAATATGAAATTGGAGTTTTGGATCAAATGTTATACCCTCTAAAAAGTTTTGTTAATGTTCAATTCCCATTGGCTTCCAAAAACAAAGGTCCAATGATTTTTGGATGATTTAACATTTTTTTTTGAAAAATAATTTGAAAAAACTTGTATTAAAACAAAGATCATTTACAAGTTGGGATGAGATTTTTCCCAGCCTTAGCAAAAGAGAACACATGTTTAAAATAGTATAAGAAGATTTGTATTGGATCCAAATCTCTTAAACGATATTTCTACAATGACTATTCACCTGTTTACAACTATAAAAGAAGATCTACATTGAAGCACAAATATCCTAAATAGTATTTTTGGAATGGTTATCCAAATTAGCTAAGCACTGGATTTTCTCACCAACCTGCCTAATCATCTCATCCTCAATAGCCATTTCACTGTGCCACTGAACCCCTACCTCCTTCTCAGTTCCCATCTTAGCTAGGAAGTCTGCCACTTTATTTATATCTCTACTCACATAAAATGGAATCACATCATCTAATTCCATTCATAATTACTTAATTTGAGTGACAAGAATCCTCAACCTCCATGTTTTCAAAGCAAAGTTCCTCATGTAATCTAGAGCTCCAACCATTATTTGAGAATTCGATTCTAGGATTATCCTCCTGTGACCTTGTTTTACTGCCCAAATAGAAGCATATTTGATAGCTAAGGCTTCTACTTCATTGTTTATGGATCTTACCAAGCCTTGCAATTTCCAATAAAGCACTGTTCCAACATGATTCCAACAGACCAATCCAATTCCAGCTCTACCCAGATTGCTTTTTGCAGCTCCATCAGTATTAATTTTAATCCAACCTTATGGGGGTGGTTTCCAACTAGCTTTGTCTTTCCCATATTGCACTTCAACTTCCTTCTCCATTGCCATAATAACAACCTAAGTTTCCTCTTTAGCATATACTGCCATAGTTTCTATGACTTTGCTCCAAATGACCTGGCAAACTCCATCTAAAGAAGAAAAATTTTCTCTAAAAATTTTAGCATTTCTCACCAACCACACTTTCCACCAAATGAATTTTAATCCAATCTCCCAACAAATACAAAGAGCTTTAGATTTAAATATACTCCTCTTCCATATTTCCCAAATATTAATCCAATTCAAATCACCATTAACTTGAATTTTATAATATAAAAACCATCTCTCCTAGATTTGGTGTGTGAATGGGCACTCAAACATCAAGTGATCAACTGTTTCCTCACTATTGTAGCATAAAACACATTGATATGGACCAATTATTCCCCTACATTTGATATTATCAAAAGTAAGAATTCCATTATGCATGAACTTCCAGGCAAAAAAGTTTACTTTCGGCCAACCTTTAGACTGCCAAATATTTCTTCAATCCTCAACCTAATATGTATGAGGAGGCTTTGGAAGGATCTTATCATATACATCCTTAACTATGGAGACAACAATGCTCCCATAGCCCCAAGCTAATTCATCCTCATCATATCTACCTGTGAGAAATATTTCTGCCAGGATTTTAGTCATGATGGATGTCAAATCTGGAGGGATTGAAATTGGCCACTCATCCAACATCTTAAACTGCTTAAACTTATAATCCCCCAGCTGACTAATGTTGAAATAAATTTTAATTTGGACCCACCCCTTGGTTTCTATTGCTATTTTTATTGGTTGTAGTTTAGGAAATTTAATAATGATAGGTGGGTATTGATCCCATGAATCTATCCAAAATCATGCCTTCTCCCCTCTCCCCACTTTCCAAAATAATCCATATTTTACTACCTCAGATCCTAACTTGAGAGCATGTGATGCGTAGTCATTATACACATCATTAATTCTCAATGAATTTTTCAATCCAAGGCAGTGTACAAGGCTATCTGCAGAAGAAGGGGTGAACAAGGTTATAACTTAGGTCAATCTAGAGTAATAGGTCTTATTGGTGAAACCGATTGTGTGGGGGATTTAGGACATTTCTATCTCTAAATTGCATGAATTAAAACATAATCTAAGTTTAAAAAATGGAAACTAATCATTAACTGCAAAAATGAAATCCTAATTACAATTATAGAATGAGACCTAATTATGTTGCAGAAATAACAGTTGCAAAATTAAAAGTCTAATTATAATTGCAGAAATGAAATCTATTTACTTTTGCAGCAATGGAAACCTACTTATAGCATGGAAATGAAACCTTGTCAAGGCTCTATAATAGAAGGTTGTCAATCTTCTGTGCAGGGGTTGACAACAACACAAAATGCAGGAAATTACAAAAAATAGTAAATTCTGGAATTGACAGTCTACAATAAATTGAAAGCTTTGCTGAAAGTGGAGATTACAACCAAACCATTAATCATAAAACATAAAATAAGCTAATATTGCAAATATCATTAGTTGTTTACAAAGGAATGAAATGACAAGTTCTACAACTCATTCTACTGCAACAAAATCAGAATAAAAACCTGCTTTTAGTCCTCCTAGGTCTGGAAGTGGCCAGCCTCATTTTTCAGAAGAAGGTATGAGTCTCTCTCTCTCTAGATCTTACTCACACTCATTTACAAGCAATATGAAATAAAAATAGTACATAATTTTAGGGGAAGATTTACCCTAACATCTGGTTGTTGCCTACCATGTCTGAGATGATTTAAAATTTTTATATGATGCCCTGACAACAGTACATATTGCCCTTCATAGGTTAGAAATTTGATTACCCATGTGGCCACTTCATCCCAGGGTTCCTGCAGGTTGGCCCTTTTTACCCCCTTGCATGTGTTATTATGTGTTAAATATTTTGGTGCCTTATCGTTTTCTTCAAAAAATTTATTAATTGTATTTACCAATGTATTTTTGCCAGACCTAGAAATTGGAAGACCTTCTAATGGCAGCTCAATAATTTGACTCAAAATTTCAAGGGTTACCTCAATAGTCATGTCGTTAACGTGTGCCCGGTTGTTTCTGAATGTGTGGGTGAACATGTCGGCCAAATCTTTAGAGGACCCATTAAACTTATCTAAAAATTGCATAAGCCCTCCATCTTCAAAAATTTGTAGCACTTCTGGATTTTCTCGGAGGTGGGTGGTATCCGTTGGTTCCATTCTCATTTTTTGCCCCATTTTCCTATCTTGGTACATTACAAACTGATCACTTTTACTACTATTGTTTTTTTGGATCTCTGGTTTTTGGTGTTTGCATATTTGCAGGGTTTGGTTCCAAGTTTTCAATTGCCCTATTTTTGTTCTTCGGAATGAACCGTAATCTGAGCACTGTACCTCGTAGTCATTTTGCGCTAGCAAATATGTCTTCAAAAAGAAGAGTGGCACATGTTTCTATTTTTTCTTCGAACACATGTCCATCAATGATTGTGCAGATGTCCTCGCCATCAGATCCACCTTACTCATTTTTTTTATTTTTTTGTTTTTCCTGCAGACTCCCACATGCATGTTTATTAGCATCAAAACAAATGGTGGCATACTTTTGGTCACGTCCTCTATGATTTTGGTATTTTCCAAATGGGTGCAAAAACAAACCACATCCTGATTGACATGTGTTCATTTATCGTATGCTGTCAAAAGAATTTTTACTTGATCGTATTTCTTTTCTTCCTTGGATGCCACATGGAGATGTTATATTGAATGATCTTTTCAAAGATTATAATCTATTGCAAAAGCAAAACTTCATTTTGAATACAAGTCTTCATTTCGAAGATTATGTTTTCATTCCGAAGACAAGTCTTCATTCCGAAGATCATGCTTCTTTGCGATGTCAAATCCTCATTCCGAAGACAAATCCTCTTTTCAAAGATAAATCCTCATTCCGAAGACAAATCCTCTTTTTGAAGATCAGGCTGCATTACGAAGGCAAATCATTTCGAAGACAGAACTTCATTTTGAAGATGATGCTTTATTGTGAAGGCAAATTTTCATTCCGAAGACAAAGCTTCATTTCGAAGACAAATCATCATTCCGAAGACAAAGATTCATTCTGAATACAAAGTGCAACATTCATTCTACTGTCATTCCGAAGACAATTTCAATCCGAAGACAATACAAAAATTAATCTGAAGAAGATAGCAGGCACTATTTTTGGCATTCTTGTTCTGAAGATTAGGCAGAAATCAATAGTCTCATTCTCAAAACATGTTTTAAGTATGCCAACTCTTATGGATACCTTTTATGCTAATGGTTAATTGTTATATACTATATACCAATCATTTACAATGAAGAAATGTAAGAAATATATACCTGATTAAAACAAGTTAATGCAAGTTTTTAAAAGATGACTGCTTCTGTTGATGTTTTGCTAAGATTTTTTGTAATATTTCAAAACAAGTGCAGTTGGTGAATTTGTACAATGATGGTTCACAAATTTTCAAGGTTATGCATGCCAGAAAACTGGTTTTCATGCATACCAACCCAATAGTGCCTTAGAAAATGTTTTCACTACTGAGTTATTCATTTTTCTCTCTTCTTTTTTTTTATTTTTTTTATTTTACCTCTCATTTTCTCTTTTTTTTTTCTTGATTCTTTTTTTTCTTGATTCTCTTTTTTCTTGATTTTGACTATGCCCATGAAGGAATTCATGATTTCCCTGAAATCATACCCATGAAGGAATTCATAATCAAAATTTATTCATCTTTTTGTTTTCTGCTTTTTTTGATTTTTTTTGTATTTTTCTATTTTTTCTTGAAATCCATGATCATGCTAATTGTTTTGAAGTGGAAGAGGAAATTTCTTCCACCTGTTGTGTATCCAAACTGTCAAGCTACTGCAATAATTCCTCTTTAGTCAGAGGTGTATGGTACACCCTGAGGTGATGTCCATTCACTACCAACATTATCTGTGATCCATCAATAGGAGATAAACGAGCTGCTCCATTGTCAAATACCTCTTCAATCTAGTAAGGTCCAAGCCATCTAGTTCTCAGATTTCCAAGGAAGTACTTATAGTGAGAATAAAATAGTAAAGCCCAATCTCCTTGTTGAAGTTTCCTCTGCTGAATGTGATTGTCATGCCACATCTTCCTTTGCTCCTGAATTACTTTAGTTTGATGCAGAGCATCCAACCTAAGTTCATCCAATGCATTCAGTTGTAGAATCCTATATGTCTGTGCCTGTGATAATTCAATTCCAATTTCCAATGTTGTATGCAATGTTAGTAGCTCAAATTCAATAGGTAAGAGTGGATTTTTACCAAAGACTAGTTCATAAGGTGTGAATCCAGTAGTGGATTTCTAAGTAGTATTGTAAGCCCACACTGTTTCAGGTAATTTATCTAGCCAGTTTCTCCTATGAAAAGCTATTGTTTTTGTTAAGATTCATTCTAGTTCCCTATTTTTAACCTCAACCTGGCCATTTGCTTGTGGGTGATAAGGTGATGATTTTCTATGTTTGATTTTGTATAATTCTGTAAATACCTCTATAACTTTAGATGCAAATTGGGGTCCTTGGTTTGTGGTGATAGATCAGGGAGCTCCAAATATTTGAAAAATTTGAGTATATAAGAAATCAGTGGCCTTCTCTTCACGAGCATGTTTGAAAGCATACACCTCTACCCACTTTGTCAAGTAATCAATGCATACTAGAATATGCACCTTTCCTTAAGAAGGTGGATCAATAGGTCCTACAAAATTAAGCCCCCACCTTTAAAATGGCTCTAAAACCAATTGAGGGTACAGTGGGATTTCATTTGTATGAGTGGGTTTCCCCATTCTTTGGCATGCATCACAATGCCTGATGTACTTTTTCACATCCTTGTGAAGAGATGGCCAATAATATCCTATCCCTAAGATTTTTCTAATTGTGCTTTTTACAAAGTAGTGTCCACCTGAGGGTTCATCATGACAAGCCCTAAGGATATCATACACCTCATCCTTTTGGATGCACCTATGTAACACATGGTCAGGACTGCACTTAAAAAGTATACCCTTGATCCATTCAAAAGAAGAACTCTGTTTGATCAATTGTTTTTTCTGTTTTGAAGTGAAATGTGGAGGAATTTTCCCTATGACCAAGTAATTGGCTATATCTGCAAACCAAGGTGATTGGACTGATATAGCAAATAATTTTTCATCAGGAAATGTGTCTTCAACTAATTCCCCTTCATTTGTGTTTTGTAATCTAGACAAGAAATCTGCTACAACATTAGCTTTTCCTGGTTTGTTGATTATAGTGATATCAAATTCTTGTAGCAACAGTAACCAACGAATAATTCTTGCACTTACCATAGGCTTATTCATCAAATATTTAATGGTTGTGTGATCTGTGTGAATAAATATTTGATAACCTATGATGTAATGCCTGAATTTGTTGATGGCATAAATTACTACCAAGAATTCTTTCTCAGTTGTGGTATACTTTTTCTTAGCTCCTATCAAATTCTTTCTAATGTAGTAGATGGCATAGTGTTCACCATTGTCAATTTGTCCTAATGCTGCTCCAATTACAGTATTGGAAGCATCATCCTATATGTGAAATGGTAATATCCAATTAGGTCCTCTTAACACAAGTGGAGTTACTAATTTCTCTTTCAAAGCTTCAAATGATTCCTAACACCTTACAGTCTAGGAAAATTTAGAATCTTTAGTCAATAGGGAAAACATGGGATTGGCTATTATGCTAAAGCTGGGAATACACCTACGGTAAAAACCAATGTGTCCTAGGAATATTCTGACATCAGTCTGAGTTTTAGGAGGAAGAAGTTTCTTGATAATTTTCACCTTCTTTGGATCAACTTGGATCCCTTGAAGAGAGATGTGATGACCAAGAACTATTCCTTCCTTCATCATCATAAAACATTTTTTGGGATTCAAGGATAACTGGTATGTTTCACAGTGAGTTAAAACTTTGTCAAGGTTTTCTAATGTAAAGTCAAAAGTCTGTCCACATACTGTGAAATCATCCATGTATATCTCAACACTGTTGGTAGTTAGATTAGAAAATATTGCTAAAATTGCTCGTTGAAATGTTTTTGGGGCATTACACAAACCAAAAGGTAAAACCCTATAGGCAAATGTTCCCCATGGATACGTAAAGGTTGTTTTCTCTTGATCTTCAGGTGTAATTTGAATTTGATTATATCCACTAAATCCATCAAGAAAATAAAAGTATTTCTTTCCAGCAAGGGTATCTAACACCTGATCTATGAAAAGTAATGGAAAATGGTCTTTGTATGTCACTTTATTCAGCTCTCTATAGTCTACACATACTCTCATTTTTCCATTTTTCTCAGGAACTATAACCAATTGAGAGACCCACTGGCTATCAAAAATTGGGTAAATGAATCCTACCTTCAGAAGTTTTTCAATTTCTTCCTTTACAATATCCCTTAGGGTAGGATTCAGTCTTCTCTAGGGTTGTCTTACTGGCTTGAATTCTTCAGTATAAATTCTGTGGGTGCATATATCAGGGTGAACTCCTGACATATCTTTATAGTCCCAAGCAAAAGCATGAATATGCTTTTGCAGGACAGCTATCAAAATTTCTTCCTCTTCCCAAGTAAGCCAGTTGTAAATGTTCAAAAATTTTCCTGGTTGGACTTCTATTTGTTTTGTATTTGGAAGGACTGAATTCACTTCTTCATACTTAGTGATTAGGGAGTTAAGAGGACACTGTTGATATGGAAGGAAATAAGAAGTTTTTATTTCATTATTTCCTAATGGAAGCATATCCTATATGGAACAGTGAGAAGGAAAAATCATGTGATGGTGCCACCCATGTGGTAGTGAAACAGAGTTTTCTTGTAATAGTACATATGGTTCACCTTTAGAGTTTTGGTTATCCCCATTCCTTAAAAATTGTTGGATATTTACTACTTCCTCTTCTAACCCTTGTTCCTATAGAACATTCATTAGGATAGTTTCATTTTCTAATTTTTTTGTGTCTTGGAGGTCTTCTGTGTGTTCTCTTACTACCAAGGTGGCTAGTGTGGAAATAACCTTCTATGATTCTTCATATGAATCAGGAAACCATAACTGACCTAAAAAATTGCTAGAGGGTCTTACAGGAGGATACAGAGAGATCTGTTTTAGATCAATACCATTTGAAATAGTCATTTTTCTAGATCTATGGTCTATGAAGGCTGCTGCAATTGTAAGCCAAGGTTTTACCAAAATGATGGGATATCCATGTGCTAAATTTATTGGCTATAAAACAAAAAAAATTGTAGGGAATTCCTAAGAAGAAAATTCTATAAGAATATCTTCAATGATACCTTTAGGTTTTGCAACTGACCTATCAGCCATTTCTAAAACTGTAAATGTGGGGCTGAGATGTTTGAGCTGTAATTGTTTCATTATATCCTTCGTCATGACATTTATTGTAGCTCCTAGATCTACTAAGACATTTGATATTAGTACTCAACCTATGGTAACTGTGATAACTGGACTTCCTGGGGCACTATACTTTGGAGGTACTAGTTTTCTAGACAAGAGATCAGCTATGTTTCCTTCAACCTGAACAGTCTTAGGAAATGCTTTCTTTTTTCTTCTTGCTCTTTTAATGCATAAATATTGGATAGTAATTTTAATCATTGGTATATCCTTAATGGCTTGCAATAAGGGGAATGATATAGTTAACTTTTTAAGTTCTTTGACCAGGTCTAATTCAAAATTTTTTGTTGTGGTATTGAATCTTTCAGGATATGGAATTATCCTTGATGAAGGTAATTGTTCTGCCTGTGGTTCTATTTTTTCTTATTCTTTCTCTATTGTTGGTTCAAATCTAACTGGTTCCAAAGGTTCTTGCTCTTCATTTTCCTTGATTTTATTTGAAACAGGTTCACGTACAACTTTTCCTGAATGAAGTTGGATGTTACTACAATCAATAACATTTATTTCAACATTTTCTTCAGCTTCAGCCACATAGACAGGAGATGCCTGTCTCATGCTGTTTGGATTAGTGACTGATTGATCTGGAAGTTGAGGTTGTTTCACCTGTTGTTTTTGCTATGGTTGGTTCTATTTTTCTTGAAAATTTTGATTAGGTGCAGGCAAAAAATGCTAATTTTGACCTTGATTTCTTTGTTTCCTTGGATAGGACTGGTATTGCTGATTTCACTATGGTTGATTTTGCATCCAATGTGGATTAGTCTGATTCTGATTCTAGGATGGGTTGTTTTGATTCCATGATGGGTTGTTTTGATTCCATGATGGGTTGTTTTTATTCTAATTCCAGATCGAATTACTCCAATTTGTTTGTGGCCATTCTTGGGAATTTTTCCATTGAGGATAATTACAAGGACGTTGGGGTGGTTCTGATTGTCTGATGGGGACACAAAATCGCTCACGCCAAATCTATGTTCTCATTCATCAATTCAAAAAAATATTACAATGATGGCAACAGTCTACCAAATAAATTCCTTTATCTCGAAATATAGTTTCTATTACAACATCTTTCGCCCTGGAAGAAAAATAGCCTAAACAGGTCCAAAATGGCCCTCTTGCCTTTACGTCTACAACTTTGTCTCCATAGTTTTTTGACCCCCTCTGCATGCCATCGCTTCCCATTTTAAAATCTTTGGCATGACTCTCCGTCTCCCTTTTTTGACCCTTCATTTCATTTCATATGACTCTTCATTGTCTTGGATTTTGAAACGTCTTTCTTTCTGACTCTTGATCTTCGTATACTTTTCACTGCACCTTGGTGCCACATGCTTGTCTAGTGCTGCCATTGTAGACTCTATCCACCTGTCAACCCATGATGACGTTCAGGATACCCATCGCCCGACAATTTCTTCTGTAACGGCCCCTATAACCGTTTGCCTTTCCTTTCCTTTTATTTGGTCATGAAAATGTGACATGTCGCAATATCATGACATTTTTGCTTTACTGCCTTCCTATCCCTCTTCAAGTTGCAAAAATGTGACATGTCACGATATCATGACACTTTTGCTTTTTCGGCCTTCCTGCCCTTTGCGAGTCACAAAAATACGACATGTCGTGATATCATGATACTTTTGCTTTTTCGAAATTCCTACCCTTTGTGAGTCACAAAAATGTGACATGTCATGATATCATGACACTTTTGCTTTTTCAACATTCCTGCCCTTTGCGAGTCGTGCAAATGTGACATGTCGCGATATCGCGACACTTTTACTCTCCTGCGCCTCCTCTCGCCTTTTGGCCGCGATAATGTGACATGTCACGATATCACGACACTTTTATCTCCTATGCCTTCCCTCGCATTTTGGTCATGAAAATGCGACATGTCACGATATCGCAACACTTTTCTCTCCTGCGCCTTCCCTCGCCTTTTGGTCATGAAAATGCGACATGTCATGATATCGCGACACTTTTCTCCTATGCGCTTTCTTTCGTCCTTTGGTTGTGAAAATGTGACATGTCACGATATCACGACATATTTCCTTTTTGGCTCCTCTTTCTCCATTTCGGTCGTGAAATTGTGACATGTCAAGATATCGCGACATCTTCCTTTTTGACTCCTCCTCGCCTTTCGGGTAACAAAATTGTGACATGTCGCGATATCGCGACAATTTTGCTTTGTACCTTCTTTCTCTATTTTGGGTCACAAAAACGCGACAAGCAACATTTTCCTTCCTTGCCTTCTTTCTGCTCTGTCAGTCGCGATTTCACGACATGTCGCGAAATCATGACATTTTCTTTTCTAGCCCTTCTGGTCTTCTTTCGGTCGTGATTTTGTGAAATGTCACGAAATCATGACATTTTTGCTTCGCGTCTTCTCTATCCTTCTTGAGTTGCAAAAATGTGACATGTCGCGATATCGCGACATTTTTGCTCCGTGCTTTCTCTCTCCTTCTTGAGTCGCAAAAATGCGACATGTCGCGATATCGCGACACTTTTCTCTCTTGCTCTTCTTCATCTCTTTTAGTCATGATAATGCGACATGTCGCGATATCATGACATTTTTCTCTCTTGTGCCTTCTCTTGTTTTCTGGTCATGAAAATGCGGCATGTCGTAATATCGTGACACTTTTCCTTCTCAAGCATTCTCTTGGCTAAATATCACGATTTCATGACATGTCACGATATCGCGACACTTTCTTAATTTGTTGTATTTTGCCTTCCGTTGGATGCTCCTGCATCATTGTCCCCAAGGCATAGTCCCAAGATTATGCCCCTAATTTGTAGGAAAAGAAGGGGGATTTTGGTATTGAGAGAAATTTCCCCCTTGTTTTGGTCCAACATAGTTGAGTTCCTCGGTATGAATTTCTAACATAGTTTTGAGTTGTGGTAGCAAGTTGCATTTATCAGTTGAATTCTTCTTTGAACAGATACTACAAATGGCTGAGATAGATGTTTTATTCAAAGGACATTCCTGCAAAGTATGTTTATTTCTACATCTTGGGCAATAAATTGCCAAAGGTTCTGTGTTTTTTTTTTTTGCAGATATTTCCCCCAAAGTTGTGTTTAATTGCACTAGAATATCAGTTTTAAAAGTTGCAAGTTCCTCTATTAGGTCCTTCACATCAGTGCCATTTGTACTTTTTTTCTTCTTCCTTGATTATTGTGAGAGTAATTCCTGTAGAGATCCACAATTTCCTCATTACTGAGAGTATTTACATCCCCTTTTCCCATAAAATCCAATATGTATCTGGATTCATCTTGTAATCCTCTCAAAAATATGGTTTTACATAATTCTAGTTCTACAAGTCCACATCTCCTTTGAACAAAGGAGAACCTATCAAGATAGTCTTTTAATGTTTTATGATCTTCCTATTTAATCCTGAATAACTCATATTTCTTGTTTCTTACATGACAATACTCCTGATATTTGTCTAAAAATAGAGTTTCCATTTGATTCCAATTTTGGATGGAATTTGGCTCTAAGCTCATGAACCAACGTAATGCTGAGTCCTTGAGTGTTGAGGGAAATAATTTAAGTTTATGATTGTCATTTACATAATCATAGGTTTGACACACTACCTTGAATTAAAAAAAAAACTGATCAAGATCTTCAAATACAACACCTCAGAAGGTTGGAAGTACTGAAGGTGAAATGGTTTTCATGGGAGAGTTTTGTGTTGGATTCAAATGAATAGGATATTCAAATATTTTGGAATGTTGGGGCATATCTTGATCATATCCTTCATCATGGACATAGCCATGTTGGCCATCTCTATCTACATTGCCTCCCTCTACCATAGTTTCTAGTTTCTTAGTTAAACTTATCCAAATTTCTCTCTCAAGAGGTCCAAGATCCTCTATTGATAATGAGTTTGATGATTCTTCTTTCTTAGGATGTTCTAATGATGATGATACTGGTGATTTTTCTTTCTCATAATGTTCTAATGATGGTGAGACTGGTGATTTTTATTTCGTAATTCAAACACAGGTGATTCACCCCTGAGGCATGAAGATCTCCTTAATGGAACAAGACAGGGATCCCTTTGGGTAATTCTACCTTTTTCATCCCTAGACTTACTCATTCATGTTTACTCTTAAATGACATAAATTATAGGTCAATAGTTGTTACTTTAACCAACTATTCTATTCAGATTTTATCCTGAATCTTCACATCTCAGTCTAATTAATAGCTATTGGACTGTTATCACCTTCTAGCAACACAATTCCTCGAAAAATATGCCAAAATGATGCATAGTCATTATACACATCATTAATTCTCAATGAATTTTTCAATCCAGGGCAGTGTACAAGACTATCTAAGAAAGAAGGAGTGAACAGGGTTATAACTTAGGTCAATCTAGAGCAACAGGTCTTATTGGTGAAACCGATTGTGTGGGGGATTTAGGACATTTATATCTCTAAATTGCATGAATTAAACCTTAATATAAGTTGTAGAAATGGAAACTAATCATTAACTTCAGAAATTAAATCCTAATTATAATTGCAGAATGAGACCTAATTATGTTGCAGAAATAACAGTTGTAGAATTAAAAGTCTGATTATAATTGCAGAAAGGAAATCTATTTACTTTTATAGCAATGGAAACCTACTTATAGCATGGAAATGAAACCATTTCAAGGCTCTGTAACAGAAGGTTGTCAATCTTCTGTGCAAGGGTTGACAGTAACACAAAATACAGGAAATTACAAAAAATAGTAAATTCTAGAATTAACAGTCTACAATAAATTGAAATCTTTGCTAAAAGTGGGGATTACAACCAAACCATTAATCACAAAACATAAAATAATATAAGATTGCAAATATCATTAGTTGTTTACAAAGAAATGAAATGAAAAGTTCTACAACTCATTCTACTATAGCAAAATCAGAATAAAAACCTATTGTTAGTCCTCCTCCTACGTCTGGAAGTGGCTAGCCTCCTTGTCCAAAATAAGGTATGAGTCTCTCTCTCTAGATCTTACTCACACTCATTTACAAGAAGTATAAAATAGAAATAATACACTTTATTGATTCAAGCACATGATTACAATAATTCTACTGAAAACCTGTTATAGGACTGTAACAGTCACTTTTTTGGTTATTGCCTATTTTCTACTTTTTGCTTTCTCTATCTTCTATCTCCACTCTCTCTACTACTACTACTACTACTACTTAGCTCAACCTGAATGGGAGCCATATTTATAGATGTCCTAAGATCTACTAACAAGCTGAGAATATCTCAAAATATCTAATCCTATTATGCTGCAACAATTCCTGGTTTTATCCTAGAAGAAGATCAAACTTGATATTTCCATAAATGGTGGCTTTGGTCGGCAAGGATGGCAAAGGTAGATCTAATATATTTTCCCTTACCCTTTTCAATATTTATTTCCCTTTTTCCAGTGTCAGAATTCGGTCAAAAAGTCAAAAAGCACATTCAGTTTTCATTTCGAAGATAAGTGGCTCATTCCAAAGATACTGCAATTCTCATTCTGAAGATCCACTCATTTTGAAGATACTGCAATTTTCATTCTAAAGATCCGTTCATTTCGAAGATACTGCAATTTTCATTCTAAAGATCTGCTCATTCCAAAGACACTATGTTTTCTCATTTCGAAGATATCTGTTCATTTCGAAGAGACTTAAGAATGAACAAATATGGGCTCCTTAAATGATTTCCTCTGCATTTCTCATGTGGGTTACTTCTCAGGATTAGATTCCAATGGTCTTCATCTCTTTCCACATGTGAATTCCATGCCTTGCCATTCATTGGCAGCTGGCTGGAATTTACATGGGAAAAGCCAATTTTTGCTGCACAGTAACAATTTACTTGCATTGTTGCCAGATTTAGGTAAAACAAATGCTTGAGACATATCAAAACATGATTAGTGAAATGCTGCTATCAATCTAAGCATATCTCATTTAGCAAGTCATAACAAAACAACATAAAACTTATGCAAAAAGCTATAAAAATAAAAATATAGTATTTCAGATACATTCATCATGCAAATAGTTAATACACAACATTTTGAATTAACTTAACTAACATATTAGATTAAACATAAGATTTTATAGACAATTTTAGTGTTCAAAAAATGTTATGATTGAGGCATTTCCAGCCCTCATTAGCCTGCCACACTAACGATCCATTACCATCCAAAGGGAAATGACCCACCTCATTTGGGTTTACCTATCCCAAATATTTACTAGTTAAGATTCTACTGAATAAAGAAGTTGGTTGGGAAATCCTGATGCAGGAGCATCCTGGTGACAATAGAGCAATCTTGCATCCACCAAATTTTTCTAAGTACTTTGTATTTTGATTTATTTATTTTCTTTCCCAAGGCAGAAGTTTTGTAAAGAAAGGGAGAAGTTTAAGTTTTATAAAGCAAGTTCTTTCCCAAGGCAAAGTTTTGTAAAGTTGGGAGGGGGGTCACGAAATCGCGACCTCCAAATGCTACGGCAAAGGTGAGTGCATTTCTATCACGATATCATGACGTCGCGATATCGCGTCGCGATATCATGACATCGTGATGTCATGACATTTTTGGAGACTAAGGCACAGGGGGAAGTTTGGTCATGACATCATGATGTCACGATATCGCAATGTCGCGATGTTGTGACATTTTTGTGGACTAAGGCATAGGGGGCAGTTTGGTCGCGATATGGCGACGTCGCGATGTCGCGACATTTTGTGGACTAAGGCGTAGGGGGCCAATTTGGTCATGATATCGCGACGTCATGATATCGTGACGTTGTGATGTCACAACATTTTTATAGACTAAGGTGCAGGGGGCAGTTTGGTCACGATATCGTGACATGTCACGAAATCATGGCCTGGTGAAGACAAATAAAAAATAGACACGTGGACAGCCATGTGTATTAAAATAGTTGTGAGGAACACGTGTAGTAAAATAGAGATGACATCCGCATGTATTAAAACAGGGATAACCAACACAAGGGAATATTTTGACAAAGTATGTCGGCCACGCATATATTAAAATTTTGACAAAGCAGCAGTTGTAGGGCATGGGCAACTGGATGACAACGATGATTGCAAGTCATGGGCAACCTTGCAAGCATAGAGGATTGGGACCTCAATAAAAACCCAAAAATTGTAATGAGCGGGGGTTGGCAAACCACAGATTACGGGAATTCTTATTTGTAAAAATATTGTGAAGCTATTGACAAGAAAATTCATCTCTAGTTTTGCATGGCAGTTTAATTATGTATTTTTCTGTACTTTGCTGTACTTCGTCAAGTGGTATCAGAGCCAGAAGTTCCTGAGTGTGTAACAGATCGTCGAAAGTGAGGCAGTTACACCAGGATTTGTGGAAGGGCTCATGAAGGAGTAAAAAAAATGCCTCTAAGAAGAAACCTAGTTGGTGGGAGAGGCATGGCAGTAGCGGAAGATGTTCGAGCTTTGCAACGACAAATGCAAGCTCTGCAAGAAGAAATGCACAGAAGATTGGAGCCAAGAAGATACGAAGGTAGTGAAGAGGAGGATGATGAAGAAGAAGACCAACCTGAGGAAGAAGATGAAGTAGTAGATCCGACATCAGCCAGATTGTACAAAGCCATATCCCAAATTGGGAAAAGACCAAAGATGGAAGTTTCCACATATTTCGAGAACTTGGATCCAGAGGAGTTGATTGACTGGATCAATGATCTGGAGGAATACTTCGAGTACGAGGAAGTAGAGGACCCGAATAGGGTCAGGTTCGCTAAGACCAAACTAAAGGGTCATGCCAGCATATTGTCAAAGGGAGTACAGCTGGAGCGAAATAGAAGAGGAAAAGAAAGAATAACTAAATGGGAACGGATGGTTGAAAAACTGAAGAGACAGTTCATCCTCAGTGATTATGAGTTAGATTTGTTAAAAAAAATGCAAGGCTTGAGGCAAGCAAGTAAGTATGTAAAATAATATACAGAAGAGTTCCATAAAATTATGATAAGAACAGGCCACTCAGAAGCCAATAAGGAAAAAGTAGCCCATAATATTAATAGATTTCAGACAAGTATTCAAGAAGAATTAAGTTTGGTCAGAATGACCACCATAGAGGACGCTTACCAGTTTACCCTAAGAGTTGAAGAAAAACTCAATAGAAGGTTTGAGAATAAGCAAAGAGGAAGAGGTTGTGGGAAAAGAACTGGTAGAAGAATTGGTGGTAGAACTGGCAGGAGATGGAATGAAGATTCTCAGAAGAATGGAGAAAGTAACAGTAATCAGGAACAAAGGGGAGAAAATAATTACCGCCCTCGTAATCAGAACAATTATTATCGAAGGGGAAGGGGTAGAGATGGACGTGGCCTGGGTAGAGGCAGATTTCATGGAACTTGTTTCCAGTGTGGAGAAGAGGGACATCACCAATATGAGTGTCCACAGCAACAAGCAAGGATTAATAGAAGACCAAAAGGTAATTCTAGAGCCGTGGTTGCTGATGAAGATGTTAGATCTGAACATTCTGAAGAAGCAGAGAGAGGAGAAGCAATGATCGTGAGGAGAGTCCTGCTGAATAAGGAGGACACAGATTAGAGGAAAATATTATTCCGCACAAGGTGTAAATGTGTGGGTAATATTTGCAATATTATTATGTAAGAATTTGAAACAATTCTCATTATTCAACTGTAGATTAAACAGGTTACAACAGTGCCGAGAATAGCACATCGACAGAACGGAATAACAGCATTGTTACATCAGTTGTAACAGTACGCTACAGAAAGAATAATGAAGACAAAATACCAGTACGCTAACATCCCCCTTTATTACATTATTTGGGTAATGTAATAACTAATAGCTATACTAGAGTACTAACATCCCCTTACATCATTTTGCAATACAAAGTGAGCTGTGAAACAATTCAAATTTGACACGTCCAAGTGCCTTAGTGAAAATGTCTGCAACTTGAGCATCGATGGGAATGTGCTGAAGCTGAATTCGATGCTTTGGAACTTCGTTTCGAATGAAATGACATTGTGTGTCAATGTGCTTTGTTATTTCATGATGGACTGGATTCTTGACGAGGTTCAGAACACCCTAATTGTCGCAAAACAAGTGTATTGGAGATTTTGATGGATGGCCCATACTTGTCAGAATGCGACGTAACCATATCACTTTACACAGCTTAACGTGCAGTGCGATATTCTGCCTCTGTTGATGAAATAGCAACCACCTGTTGCTTCTTGCTATGCCAAGAGACAGGACCGGATCCCAGATGAAAAATGTATCCAAAAGTTGAATTGCGATCATCAAATGATCCGGCATAGTCGGAGTCCGTGTATCCTTGTAAGAAGAATTTGTTGTTCCTCTTATATTCTAGGCCATATTCCATAGTACCACGGACATAGTGAAGAACACGTTTTGCTGCTTTCCAATGAGTGGTCTTAGGCTCCTGCATGAACCTCGAAAGATAGTTGACATCAAATACAAGATCTGGCCTAGTATTGGTCAGATATATGAGACTCCCAATCAACTGCCGATAGAGAGTACCATCTACCTGAGGTGAATCATCATATCACGATAACTGAAGTCCATTCTCCATTGGAGTTGCCATTGGCTTGCAATCAGTCATGCGATATTTATCCAACAATGTCTTGGCATATTTTTTTCTGAGACACTTTGATGGAGTGCTCCTTCTGGCTGAATTCCAGACCAAGACAGTAATGGAGAAGTCTAAGATCTGTCATCTCAAAATATTTGCACAAGTTTCTTTTAACAAGAGAGATCATAGTTTTTGAACTCCCTGTAATGAGCAGATCATCCACATAGAGTACAAGCAACACTATCTCAGAACCCTGTTTCTTGAAATAGAGGTTTGCATCTGACAGACATCTCTTAAATCCATGCTACATAAGGTGATTGTCCATTTTTATATACCAAGCTCGAGGAGCTTGTTTCAGACCATATAAGGATTTGACCAATTTGCAAACCTTCTGCTGTTGGCCTTCCACTTCAAATCCTTCAAGCTGAGTCATATAGAATTCTTCTTGGAGATCACCATTTAGAAAGGAACTTTGGACATCCATCTGGTGAACTTTCCACCCATATTGTGCTGCCATAGCACACATAACCCGAATTATGGTCATCCGAGCAGTAGGTGCAAAAATTTCCTCGTAGTCAATGTCTTCCTTTTGAGCATAGCCTTTTGCAACAAGACGGGCCTTATGCTTATCAATTGTTCCATCTACCTTGTACTTGACTTTATATACCCATTTTTAGCCAATGGGTTTCTTTCCATGCGACAGATCAACAAGCTTCCAAGTTTTATTCTTCATCAAAGACTCATACTCCGTATCCATAGCGGCCTTCCACCGAGGCTCACCGAGAGCATCTTGCACTGATGCAGGTTCAAGATTATCTATGGTAGACATGAATGCCCTGTCATCATCAATATCCATATCCTCTACTTCTATACTTGGAGTCATAGAAAGTTCCTCAAAAGATTGACAAAGATCATCAACCTCACCGCTTCTCGGCTTCTTTTTCCTTTTGAGCCATACTACGTGTACGAGGTCTATCCAAATTCAAATTGGGAGGAGTGGATAAATTTGCATCTCTGATTGTATTTTTACACCATTTAGGATTCTTCTTCGGTGGAGTTGAAGAAGATGTAGAAGGAACTCCTGTCTGTGTGGACGAAGGAATCTTCTCTTCCTTAGTTTCCACAATATCTTGGTGTACTTTAGATGTGCTCTGTGATGTGAAAGCTTCATCAAAGACAACATCTCTGCTGATATGAATTTTATTGGTCAAAGGATCTATCAAACGATATCCTTTAGAGTGCTCAGAATAACCAAGAAAAATACATTTCAGTGTTTTCTCATCTAGCTTCTTCCTTTTCTCTTTCGGTATGTGCATGAAAGCATGACATCCAAAAATATGCAAATGAGATATGGAGGGTTTTTGACCACTCCATGCTTCCTATGGAGTCATTCCTTTTAGGGCCTTTGTGGGTGCCCTATTCAACAGATACACTGCAGTGGTGACAGCTTCTACCCAATATTGTTGCCCAAGAGTAGCTCCTGTGAGCATACAACGAACCATTTCCATTATAGAACGGTTCCTTCTCTCAGCAACTCCATTTTGCTAAGGAGTATAGGTAGTTTTTAACTGTCTCTTGATTCCATGCTTATCTAGGAATGCAAAAAATTCATTAGAGGTAAACTCTCCCCCTCGATCTGAGCGGAGGGTTTTAATAAAAGCTCTTGACTCCTTCTCAACGGATTTCTTGAACTGCTGGAAGAATGCGAAAGCTTCGGATTTCAGTTGGAGAAAGAAAACCCACATATTTCATGAGTAGTCATCTACGAATAACTAAAAGTACCTCTTCCCTCCACAACTATTGGGTGTGAAAGGACTGCACAGATCGGTGTGAATTAACTCCAGAGTTTTTCGTGCTCTTGTAGAGCTCTTCTCAAATGGTACTCTATGCTGCTTTCCTGCCAAGCAGTCAGAGCACACTGGCAATGTGGCAAAAAGGGAATGAAGACCCTTTACCATCTCATACTTGCTGAGCTCAAGTAAGTAGCCAGAACTAAGATGCCCATATCTCTTGTGCCATAGGGAAGTTGCCTTCTTGGTAGAGACAATCATGGCAACATGTGGAGTAGAGATAGCATCTAGTGCAAGTAAGCCATGCTTATATGAAGCTGTTGCAATCTGCTTACCCTTCTTGGTAATTGTACAACACTTCTTTCCATTCTCAACACAAAAGTTGACAACCATATTTCTGTCCAAGATTTGTGTCACTGATAACAAATTGTTGGCCAATACCGGAACATAGAGGACTTTGTCAATCTGACACTTGCCATCAGGAAGAGTGACTGAAACTGTTCCCTCTCCCTGAACCCTATAGGTTTTATCATCAAAAATGGTGACAGGTTTGCCCTCCTTGGCCACAAATGATTCAAACCACGATCTGTCGCCAGTCATATGTTTGCTAGCTCTAGAATCGACATACCAAACAGGATCCCTCTGTGTGGAATCTGTGGTAGTCATGAGCACCTTGTGTGCCCATTCAGAATCTGAGTCAGATTCTTCAACAAAAACATTCACCTGGGGTTGCTTGTTTTTATTTTGTGGTTTGTTTTGGCCTTTTTGCTTGTTCTTATGCCAACACCTGTTGGTGTCATGGTTGTATTTCTCACAGATCTTGCACCACCTCTTCTTCTGTTGAGGTTGTTTGCATTTTCTTTTCGTATCCTGTTGAGAATTTCCTCCTTTCTGAAAGTTGCCTCCTTTTTGCCCATTACCTTTCTTCCTAGAACCCTGTTTGTTGGTGTATAGGGCTGTATTGGAAGAATCATCCTTGTGAAGTTGGCGTGCCTCCTGTTGTTGAAGTAGATTGACCAAATCAATGTAGGTAATTTGTCGTTGAGACACCTGGATGGAGGTTATCAACATATCAAATGAAGAAGTTAAAGCTCTCATCACAAGTGAAATGAGAAGCTTTTCGTCCACAGTATCTCCCAAAGAACTCAATTTCTCTTTCAACTCAGACACTCTGCACAGAAAGAGTTCAACTGTTTCACCCTGCCTCAAACTCAGGTTATGAAGTTGTTGTTCTAGATGAAGAATGGTGGATTCATTCTTACCCTCATAGATGGTTCTAAGGGCATCCCATGCCTCTTTACCACTTGCTTTGTCAGCTATATGAGGTTGCACTTCATCTGAAACAACAAACAAAATGAGCACCTTTGCTCTATTGTCTTTCTTGTCAAAAGCTATCTGATCTCGTCGAAGGACCCGTGGATCTCGCTTGTTGGTGAAGGCCTAGTTGCTACTCTAGTAACAATATCTCACAAATCTTCCATTTGGAGAATAGCCTTCATCTTATGTTTCCATGGTGTATAATTTGGACCTTTCAATAACTGATGCGGATCAGTCATCAACTTTGCAACAACGACCATAGTGAAGGTTCCTTATATCACCAATTGGTCCCCCTTTCGATATACCTTTTTCTAGGCCAATATACCATACAAAATACCCGCCCTTACGTGAGGGAAACTATAGGTATTTAGAAAGATCAACAAAAATCACCCGCCCTTATGTGAGGGAGACTATAGGTGAGTTTTAGAGATCATACGATACATGGAACATAAGCGGTACTGAAAGGAAATCGCCTTGTTGATGGCACCTACCATAGAAGATTCTTCTCATGCATGGGGCATAACTTCCCCTAAACACTATGAAGAATACTTCGTCAGGATTTACGCCTAAACACAAGTGTGATAAAGGGTAGTGGATGGAGTAAAAAAATGCAAAAATGACGTACTTATTCCTCCTCGACGATTTATAGAGAACAAGCTCAAACGTCATTGTAGCAGCTATATTAGGCAGCGGATACAGTAGCCAAATCACGATAGCTTTACTTGTAAGTGCTGGCCAGAGGTATCACAAATATCGAATGCTACAGTGCAATAAATTGCACGGATGGGTTTTAATTATTCCGGGGACTTAGGGAGTGTTTTGATTTTAAGTTTTTAATGTTATAGTGCAAAAATGAAATATGCAACATACAACATAAAAAAAACTGTCCACAAGAATAACCCACAAGGTGTCGGTCACAGCCGAAAATGCACCTTTTACAATTTGCCAAATTGCTATTTTTCAAAAAATTACTCACTATCCCCCTTTGATTTTTTGAAAAAAATATCCCCCCTTAAAAGGCTTTCTTTAACAAAGCATTTTAATAATTATTATTTATTTAAAGTTAAAAAAGATAATTTTAATTTATATAGTTTTTAAAACTTTAAAAAATAAATTAAAAATAAATTTTAATTTACAAAGTTTAAAAACTATTAAAAAATAAATTAAAATTAAAAAATTTAACTAAAAATAATAATAATTAAAAAACGTTTGAAAAAAAAAATATACCTTGGAGGGAGTCGACGGGATTTGAACCCCCGACCTTCCGGCTCCCTGAGCCTTACCGCACGGCTCACGACCACGTGAGCCAGCGGGCTGATCCGAGAGGATCACTGGAGCCCTCCTATTTCAACTCCTGGTTCCTCCTCCTCCTTCTGCAACGGCCTCCGCTTGCTTGGACGCTGCTGTTAAAAATTCCTCGGCCACGCGCGTTCCCAAAAAAACTCCTGCAACGGGCCGCGAGATTTTTATTTCACCAACGGGGAGGGGGGGTTGAAATTTTTTTTTTTTTTTTTAACGGGGGAGGCGCCTTCCGTTCTTTTTTTTCTTTTTTTTTCTTTTTCAAAAAAAAAAAAAAAAAAACGGGTCGTCTTTGTAAAAAAAACAGTGCGCGCGGGGGGGGAGGGGGGTTATACCCCGTGGATTCCCGCCCGTGTAGGGAATTTAAAATTCCCGTTGCTGGACAGGCGGGAGGGGGATTGGATTTCCCCCTGGCCCTGCGTCGACGCACGCATCCCCTGGACGCTCTGCGCACGGGGGGCTGACAGCAGCTGGCCCTGCGTTGGCGCGTAGGGGGCTGGCAGACGGCGTCAGCGTGCGGGGATCTGACAGACATCTGCGTCTGTCAGTGCACTTTATGTGCGGGGGCAGACGTCTGCATCTGTCAGATTACGCGTCCCTTGGACGCTCTGTGCGTGGGGGTAGACGTCTACGTCTGTCAGCGCGCATACCCTGGATGCTTCTCCGACTGTGCATGGGGACGTCCGTTCAACGGGAGGTGAAATTTTTTTTTTTTTTTTTTTTTTTTATTTCGCTGCACGCCTCCTCAGCTGCAATCACGCGACAAAAAAAATTAAAAAAATTTTCGCACTGCGCATCCGCCTCCAACGTTCGCCTTCTCACAGTTCCCTGCAACTTGGCTCTGATGCCATGTAAGAATTCGGAACAATTCTCATTATTCAACTGCGGATTAAATAGGTTACAACAGTGCCGAGAATAGCACACCGACAGAACGGAATAACAGCATTGTTACATCAGTTGTAACAGTATGCTACAAAAAGAATAATGAAGACAAAATACCAGTACGCTAACATATTATTGACAACGGTAGCACGGATAACATGGTTTCAAAAGGAATGGTTACAAAGCTACAACTGGAGAGGAAGAGACACCCGCATCCATACTAGATCGCGTGGTTACAAAATGACCATAGGGTCTTAGTCAGTGAGCAATGTCTAGTGAAATTCAATATTGGGACTTACCATGATGAAGTCCTATGTGACATCCTGCCCATGGATGCTTGCCATTTGCTATTGGGAATGCCATGGCAGTTTGACAGGTGTGTGGTTCATGATGGCCGTGCCAACACCTACTCCATAACAAAGAATGGAACCCGTCATAAGATGAAACCCCTGAAGGAGGTGGAAGAAAAGGTATGTGGCAGTGCTAGAATTTGCTTGGTTGACAGGAGGAAATTTTTAGATGATTTAAAGCATAAACATTTGTGTTATGCAATAATTCCTAGAGTGCGGGAAAATGAATGCAAAAATACCCCAGCAAAAGTCTTAGATCTGTTGGAAGAGTTTCCAGATATTGTATCTGACAATGTGCCTGAGGGTTTACCCCCAGTAAGGAAGATCAGCCACCATATAGATTTGGTGCTAGGATCGAGCTTGCCAAATAAATCTGCACACAAAATGATGCCTGTAGAAACTGAGGAGTTAAACAGGCAGGTCCAGGAATTGCTGGAGAAGGTACTGATCTGGGAAATTTTGAGTCCATGCATAGTACCTGCAGTGCTAGCGCCAAAGAAAGATGGAGAGTGGAGAATGTGTACAGATTCTCGAGCCATCAACAAAATTACAATAAAATATAGGTTTCCATTGCCAAGAATGGATGACATAATGGACTGTTTAAGTGGAGTGGAGTATTTCACTAAGATTGACCTCAAGAGTGGCTACCACCAAATCCGTGTCAGAGAAGGAGATGAGTGGAAGACAACCTTCAAGACCAAAGAGGGTCTGTATGAGTGGTTGGTCATGCCATTTGGGCTGTCCAATGCACCAAGTACCTTCATGCGACTGATGAATGAGGTACTAAAAGAATTTTTAGGCAAATTTGTTATTGTCTATTTAGATGATATATTAATATTTAGCAGAACCTTGGGAGAGCACTTGATGCACATCAGAAGGGTTTTTGTGAGGCTGTAGGAGGAGCAGTTATTAATAAATCTAAAAAAGTGTAATTTTGTAAAGGAGTTGGTATACCTGGGATTTGTAATCTCAATAGAAGGTTTGAAAATGGACCCAGAGAAGGTGAGAGCCATCATCGAATGGCCTACCCCGAGAAGCACAACAGAAGTTAGATCATTTCATGGTCTAGCCAGTTTTTACAGAAAGTTCATTAGAAACTTTAGCATCATATGTGCACCCCTCACAGAAACAATGAGAGGGGATAAGGAGTTTAAGTGGACCGAAGGAGCAGATAGAAGCTTTGATCTGTTAAAGAAGGTCACAGAACAACCTATTTTGACACTCCTAAACTTTAACAAGGCATTTCAAGTGGATTGTGATGCCAGTGGTAGTGCAATAGGAGCTGTACTAAGTCAGGAAGGCAGACCTATTGCTTACTTCAATGAGAAACTCAATGATGCTAGAAAAAAATATTCAGTTTATGATCAAGAATTTTATGCAATGGTTCAGGCTCTGAAGAAGTGGAGGCATTATTTACTGCCAAAGGAGTTTGTTTTATTTACTGATCATCAAGCTTTATAGTACATTAACAACCAAACAAAACTGAATCAAAGGCACTTGAACTGGGTGGAGTTCCTCCAAAGTTATACCTTTGTGCTAAAGCATAGAAGCGGGAAATCAAATAGAGTTGCAGATGCCTTAAGTAGAAGGCATAATTTGTTGATTAAAATGACAATGGAAGTAGTAGGATTTGAAGAACTAAAGGGTTTGTACCCTAAAGATCCGGATTTTGCAGAAGCCTAGACGGCTTGCTTGACACCTATTACTGTGGAGAGGACAAAATGGTTGGATTTTCTAATCCAATATGGAATATTGTTCAGAGGAAGTAAATTGTGCATTCCAAGAAGTTCCATGCGGGAAAACTTAGTCAAGGAGAAACACAACAGAGGATTGGTCAGACATTTTGGTCGGGATAAGACAATTGCTCTGGTGAGTGAAAATTACTATTGGCCACAACTACAGCAAGATGTGAAAAGGTTTGTACAGAGTTGTAGAATATGCCAGATGGCAAAGTGCGGAATACATAACACAGAATTGTATCAACCGTTGCCTGTACCTGAAAGACCATGGGAGGACGTCAGCATGGATTTCGTCCTTGGATTGCCGAGAACATAGAGGGGAAATGATTCTATATTTGTAGTAGTTGACAGATTTTCCAAGATGGCACATTTTATTCCCTACCAGAAAACAAGTGATGCAGTTAACATAGCACGGTTATTTTTCAAGGAAGTGGTACGACTTCACGATCTACCGAAGAGCATTGTGTCTGACAGAGATACAAATTTTTTTGGGTATTTCTAGAGAACTTTGTGGAAGAAGTTGAAGACATATCTGAAATTCAGTTCTGCATACCACCTGGAAACTGATGGGCAGACAAAGGTGGTAAATAGAAGTCTGGGTAATTTACTGAGATTCTTGATAGCAGATAAACCCAAGGGATGGGATTTAGTTTTACTGCAGGCAAAATTTGCATACAAAAATTCAGTCAATAAGAGCACAAATAAATCTCCATTTTAGATAATATATAGAAACAACCCGAGAAATATGTCTGAACTGAGAAGGTTGGATACGGGAGAAAAGTGCAGTGCCGAGGCAGAGAAATTTGTGGAACATATGAAAAGTCTACATGAAGAAGTAAAGAAGCAAATTATAAAAATGAATAATCAATACAAGACAAGAGCAGACCAGAAGTGGCGGTTAAAAGAATTCAAAGTGGGAGATGAAGTCATGGTCCATCTCAGGAAGAAAATATTTCTTGCCAAAACTTATAACAAACTGAAGATGAAGAAAATTGGACCGTGTAGAGTAATAGAAAAATGGGATTCAAGAAATGCATATGAAGTAGAATTGCCAAGTTGGCTTGACATTTCACCTGTTTTTAACATTTTAGATTTAGTGGAATACCATGAGGGAGATAGTATAGAGGAACCAAGTACAAAGTTATGGCAAATTCTAGCATCTACCCCAAACACAGACGAGGCTGAAGAAATATTAGACACTTGTGAAGGCAGAAGCACCAGGAACAAATAGTATTATGAATATTTGATAAAGTGGAAGGGCATACCTGTAGAAGATGCAACTTGGTTGTCGAAGATAGAGGTTGACCGCCTGGGTCTCCCCCTAATAGAACTGAAGTGAGGATCACTTCTTAATTTACCCTAGGTGTCTGATGTAGGAGCATCCCGACGACAATAGAGCAATCTTGCATCCACCAAATTTTTCTAAGTACTTTGTATTTTGATTTATTTATTTTCTTTCCCAAGGTAGAAGTTTTGTAAAACAAGGGGGAAGTTTAAGTTTTGTAAAGCAAGTTATTTCCCAAGGCAAAGTTTTGTAAATTTGGGAGGGGGGTCGCGAAATCGCGACCTCCAAAGGCTACGGCAAATGCGAGTGCATTTCTGTCATGATATCGCGATGTCGTGATGTCATGACATTTTTGGAGACTAAGGCACAGGGGGCAGTTTGGTCGCGACATCGCAACGTTGTGATATCGCGACATCGCGATGTCGCGAAGTTTTTGTGGACTAAGGCATAGGGGGCAGTTTGGTCATGATATCACGATGTCGTGATGTCACGATGTTTTGTGGACTAAGGTGCAGGGGGGCAGTTTGGTTGCGATATCGTGATGTCACGATATTTTTGTGGGCTAAGGCACAGGGGCAGTTTGGTCGCGATATCATGACATGTCGCAAAATTGCGGCTTGGTGAAGACAAATCAAAAATAGACACGTGGATAGCCACGTGTATTAAAATAGTTGTGAGGAGCACGTGTAGTAAAATAGAGATGACGACCACGTGTATTAAAATAGGGATAACCAACACAAGGGAATATTCTGACAAAGTATGTCGGCCACACATATATTAAAATTTTGACAAAGCAGCAGTTGTAGGGCATGGGCAACTGGATGACAATGATGATTGCAGGTCATGGGCAACCTTGCAAGCACAGAGGATCGGGACCTCAATAAAAACCCAAAAATTGTAATGAGCGGGGGTTGGCAAACCGTAGATTACGGGAATTCTTCTTTGTAAAAATATTGTGAAGCTATTGACAAGAAAATTCATCTTTGGTTTTGCATGGCAGTTTAATGTTGTATTTGTCTGTACTTTGTTGTACTCCATCAAATCCACCTCCAGTAAAGCTTTCCAGCCAAAGCATTATTATTTAACTTTGATCTTCTCAATCCTAAACCTCCTTTTACCTTGGGCTAGCTTAATTTCTCCCAACCTACTAAGGCCCATTTCCTCTCTCCTTTTACTCCTTCCCATAAAAATTTTCTAGCCATATTTTCCAACTCTTTCCATATGGTATGTGGGGTAGCAAGGATAGAAAATTTATAAATTGGCATGGCCTGAATGACTAATTGTAAAAATGTTAATCTACCCCCATAGCTTAACCATTTGTGAGACCAATGATTAATTTTGTCCTTGATACAGTCTAAAATATTCCTCCAAATATTTATTTTTAGTTTTTTAAAATGAAAAGGGACCCCCAAGTATACCAATGGGAGATAAGTCCTTGTGAATCCCAATATCTCTAAAATTTTATCTTGAAGCCTTTGATCAAGATTGAAAAATACCACTTTGGATTTTTTATCATTGATGACTTGATTTGTAGCCCTAAGGTAGACATTAAGTGTATCTCTAATCATTCTTGCTTTCCTGAAGTTGGCCACTCCCACCAATCCTATGTCATCCACAAACTGTAGGTGAGTCAAAACTTCCTCACCCACCTTGATACCTATTAGCAAACCTTGTTTTCTTCTCCTCAAGATGAGTCTACCCAATCCTTCAATCAATATGAGAAAAATATAGGGAGAGCAAGGATTTCCTTGATGAATGCCTCGAGTAGCTCCAAATGGTTGTGAGGGAAGACCCTTGATTAACACTAAGTATGTCAGAGTAGAAATACAACTCATGATCCATTCTATCCAATCCTGATAGAAACCAAAGGCTACCATCATATTTGACAAGAAGCTCCACTCCACCCTATCATAAGACTTTGACATATCTAATTTTATGAACATTCCTCTATTACTAGATGTTTGTATTGAATGGATTGACTCCTGAGCTAGAACCACACCATACAAGATCTACCTACCCTCTACAAAAACCCCTTGCTCTAAGGATATAATGCTATGTAGAAGAGGTTTTAGTAGCTCAACCATTACCTTTGTGATTATTTTATTTATGACATTGCATAAGGAAATAGGTCTATAATTTGAAATATGTACCCCCTCCTCCCATTTTGGAATTAAGGTAATGAAAGTATGATTTAATGCTTTAAGCATTCTTTTACTACCTTTGGAATCCTCTATAACAACCATTACATCCTCCTCCAAGTTATCCCATAAGGCCTGAAAAAACTCAATTGGAAAGCCATATGGACCTGGTGTTTTTTTGGTGCTCATTCCAAATACTACATTCTTTAGTTCCTCTCTATCAATGGGTTTAAGTAGGGCCTAATTTTCTTCTTCAGAGATAACAGAGGGTATGACAACAATAACTTCTTTTTGAGCCCTTCATCTTGCACCATACTTTCCTTAAATAGTTTAGAAAAATAATCCATTGAATGGAAATGCATACCTGGAATTATGTCAAAGGATTGAATATTCTCATCTTAAAGAGCTTCCATGTTGTTCTTCTGTCTCCTAGCACAAGTAGTACGATGGAAAAATTTGGTATTTTTATCACCTTCTAATAACCAAGTGGTTCTTACTCTCTATTTCCAGTAGGTCTCCTCTTGTTTTTCAATGTCCTCAATCGCTTTACGCAATGCATCATCATATTCTTTGAGTTGCTCTATAATTGTTCCTTCCCTAAAGTGTTTTTGAACCTCATCCCATTTGGCCACCAATGGAGCTCTTTGGACCTGGAAATTTGTCTTGTTAGCTCACCTCCATTGTTTCAGTTGATATTTGACATAATGAAGTTGTTTGTGGAATATAAACATTGATGTCCCATATGTTGGGCGACCTTCTTCCCACCACTGTGGAATTTTCTTTCGAAGTTCCTCTTTTTGCAACCAAAAGTTTTCAAATTTAAATGGTTTGTGATGTTGCACTATCTTGATCCCTCCTTCCAAAAAAATGGGAAAGTGATCTGAAACCAGACCCTCCAAAATAAAAAAAATTTATATTCCATTTTACAAATGCCTCCTCTGAAACCAAAAAATGGTCTAACTTCACCTTCCTTCTATGTGGATCCCTCCTCTTATTAGTCCAATTATAGTTGGTTCTAGGGCATTTAATATCCACCAAGTGTAATTCCTGGACTTGGGCAATCATAAGTCGATCCCCTGGGTCCAAAATTGGGGTTCCTCCTTCCTGATATCTAGAGGATAATTTAGCATTAAAACCCCCAGCAATAATCCAGTCTAACTCTTCCCTTAAGACTCCCATGTTATGCACAACTTTCTATTCATGCATCTGACCATCTAGGTTTTGAGCCCCATAAAATTTTGTGATTAAAACATGTTCAACTATGACATTATTTCTAAAATATGATGTGAGAACACCCCTCCAAGATATATGTTCTATTGAAGTCCATTCAAGAGAGTTCCAAAGAGTAACTATCCCCCTTGAGGCCCCTTGGGCAACCACTTCCATATGACCAACACCCCTCCAAAGTATGTTAACTATTTTACACATAATATCCAATGACATTTTTGTCTCCTGGATAAGAAAAAAATATGTTTTACATTTTTCTAAGAGTATTCGAACAACATATTGATGGGTTCTACTATTTAAACCCATAACATTCCATGATTGTATAATATATTTTTCTAAGATTCTTCGAACAACAGATTGATGGGTTCTACTATTTTACATTTTTTCACTTGAGCTATCTCTAGAGTTGGCCTTTATCTGTTCTTTTCTACTATGCCCATGTTGAAATCCTTAATGTTGCTCTTGGTTATGCACTATCAATGCCCCTGCACTCTCTAACTGTGGTAACTCACTATACTCAATTACCTGCTCTATGATGGGGGGAGATGAAAGAGGATATTGAACATAGCTATTATTATTTTCATTATTCCTATCCACTCCTTCCATGAATTTTTCTTCTTCATGGTCCATTAGTGTCTTAAATATATCATAGATATTGGAGGGCTTGAGTTGGGTTTGCTCTTTACCATATTTTTTCTTTTGCCTTCTTTTGGGCTATTCAAAACCATCTCCATGTGATTATTTATCCTGAGAAATATCAGTTGGTTCTTTGTTGATTTTTGACTTACCCTCCTTAGGAAGATTTGATATTCCTAGAGGAGCCTCCATTTTTATGTTCATATTATTTGGGCAAGATCGGGCCAAATGCCCATATTTGTGGCAAAATCTGCATTTGAAAGGCAATGCCTCATAACCTAGTTGTTGAATCCAAGATAGTCCTGCAAGTTCAAGTTCCATCTATGTCAGTAGAGGCTAGCTAATATCAATTTCCACACATAATCTTGCATAAATAGTTGTTTTTCCTTCTATTGTGTCTTTGAAAACACCCAAATATCTTCCAAGGGAATTACCGATAATTTTCAATACCTGCTCACTCCAAAAATCCATTGGAAGTGCATACAAATGGATCCAAACTAGGACAATAGTGGGTTCAATTCAAGAATCAAATCCCACTCTCCAAGGTTGAACAAATAATCTTGTCAAACCATGATTCCTCTTTTCTGGTTTGAAAGCCCTATTTCTATCAACAAGTGAATAAAAACTAACAATAAAATATCCATTGCTAATAAACCACAAAGAATACTCACCAAGAGGCTCCCAATTTTTTTGGACCCATGAATGCAAAAAATTCAAGGTAGGGCAAATACCCATGAATTTACAGATCAAATCATGATTGGCTCTATATAAAAATGTTTCTTCGACAATCCTTTTCTTAATGAAAATATTTGGCCTTGATTTTGACTATGGCAAGAATCCATTAACTCGTTGAGATGTTGATCTATTTCCAGTAGCCATAAAGAGCATTTTTAATATAGTTTTTTGTGCTTCTTCAGTATTTGATGGAGATTTATCCTTTAACAAATATGCAAAAGAACTATGTCTCTCTAGAAGAGGATTCAGAGGTGTCCCCATTAGGCCCTCTTGAGGCAGTAATCTTGTCTTCAAATACACAGCAACCATAAATCTCTTTGGCTACCTAAATGATGCCCTAGTTTTCTCTTTTAGAGCTCTGCCCAATCGAACGCATTCGATGATTTAATATTTAAAGGTGGGATTAATATTAATTTAGGCCCTTTATCTTTTAAGGTCCTTGCTTTTATTTTTTTGTCTTGATAATAAGGGGTTGTACTTGGGTCCCTAAACCTTGACAAATTACATCTCTCTTATATAGAGTTTGAGAGTTTACAAATAGATACACTTCTCATACCAATTGAGATGCTATAGCTAAAAACCAACATCATTTTACATAAAATGTTTGAATTATTGATTTTCATTTTTTGGATCTTTTTAAATATTTGTTTGAATATAATTACTCTAGAATTTAGCATCTTTCTTGACATTTTCCTATAGCAGCCTTCACAATGCCCAAAATTAACCTATACTATTTATACCTTACATCTTAGTAGAGTAATATTTCCATAACATCGCACTATCATAGTCTACTTTACAAAATCTGGATTTGGTATCAGAGCAAGGCGATTAAGAAATTGGATTCGAGTAACTGTGGAATTTATGTTGTAAGTTTTATAGAAGCTTCTTGGATATATAAGTTCATGTTGAAGGAAGCTAATTGTTAGGATCCTATCCTAACACCATGTTGTAATTCTCATTTACCTATGTAATAATGCACTTCCAACATGGGGATCCTATTTTAATGTTATTATGCAATACTTAGTAATATAGGTGGCAATAAAGGTACCTTGCCAAATAAAACCATCTCATGTAACTGTTTTTATTAATATTGTAACCGATGTAGTAAGATACCTCACCAAGTGGTACCATCATGTAATCGTTTTTATCAAGATTGTAACCGCGATTTTGTGGGAGATTCTAGCTTGGGTGGCATTTTTCATTTAAGCCACATCTTGAGTATTTAGATAGGGTTGCATGTAGTTTTCATTTAAAAAATATGAAGCCATGTATGAGATTATACTTTTGCAAGCTAATGAAATATTGAAGGAGGTTTCCCCTATGAAGAGGCCCGTGATTCAATGTTACTGTGAGATTGTTTCATTTTTGTAATTGATTTCTGCATAGTGATATTGAGTTATTTGATGTATGTGAGTTATATTATAGTATTTTGTGTGAGTGTGCTTTATTTTAATAGTAGTTTCCTAACAAGTGGTATCGGAGTGCTTTCCAGGGCCAAGTTCTATTGTAACTAAGACAATTCTTGCTAGTCATTTTGCCTGTTAGGTATAATTTTCTTGTATTTTTTATTTCTATTTTTTTTTATAAAAAAAAAAATCCAAAAAATATAGTCATTTTTTTTCTCAAAATATTAGAACAGATAAAAAAAATATAGTTGTGTAGGTTATAAACCCTGTGTTGGGGGTTTTAAAATATCACGAAGGAGCTATCATTATTAGATAAGCTAGATAGCCCATAAAGTGTCTAGTGAAATGAGGGGCGATTAGGCTCCAATACCCAGGACTCAGAAAACACTCACACACAAAATTGAGCTCCCACGTATCTTCGATTATATCGAGAGAAAATCTAGGTTAAAAAATATTTTATCCATTAGGAATATTTTTAGCTTTGTATTATCCATAGTCCATAGAACACAGCATCCTAAACGATTACCCTGTTGAGCAAGGTGCAGCAAAAGTATTGTCATTGTTGTCAACACAAACAGATAGATCAGTTGATGTAGTTGATGCAGTGGATAGGAGTTCAGAGGTCAGTCAGAACATGTACAGTGAATTTCCAAGAAGACAGAAGTGGCCCAGATTCAGAAAATCAAAGAAAAAGACAAGTAAGAAAACTGTCGTGATATCGAAACATGTTTTCTGTCACGATATCGTGACAGGTTGAAAAGAAAGAAGGCAAAAAGAAAAATGTCATGATTTTGTGACATGAACGAGGAGAGAGAAGGCGCAAGAAAAATGTCACGATTTCGTGACATGAACGAGGAGAGAGAAGTCGTAAGTAAAATTGTCGTAATTTCGTGACATGAATGAGGAGAGAGAAGGCACAAGCAAAATTATCGTGATTTCATGACATAAATGAGGAGAGAGAATGCACAAGCAAAATTGTCATGATTTCGTGACATGAATGAGGAGAGAGAAGGCATAAGCAAAATTGTCACGATTTCATGACATGGCCGAGGAGAGAGAAGGCGCAAGCAAAATTGTCACGATTTCATGACATGGTCGAGGAGAGAGAAGGCACAAGGAAAACTGTCACGATTTCACGACATGTTGGCAGAGAAGGAGGCAAGTAGAAAAACTGTCATGATTTTGTGATATGTTTGAAGAAGACGTGCAAACAAAGAAAACTGTCATGATTTTGCGACATGATCGAAGAGAAAGTGCCAAGGAGAGAGTGTCACGATTTCGCGACAAGATCGAAGAGAAAGTGCCAAGGAGAGAAATTGTCGCAATTTCGTGACAGGATTGAAGAGAAAGTGCCAAGGAGAGAAAGTTTCATGATTTCACGACATGATCAAAGATAAAGTGCTAAGGAGGGAAAGTGTCACGATTTTACGACAGGATCGAAGAGAAATTGCCAAGGAGAGAAAGTGTCATGTTTTCGCGATAGGGTCGAAGAGAAGGGTAAGGAAGAGAAATATGTCACGATTTTGTGACATGTTCCATTTTCGTTGGCCAAAGACAGAAAAGGCACAAGGTAGCGAAAGTGTCATGATTTCATGACATGTTTCATTTTCATGGGCGAAAGGAAGAAAAGGCACAAGGTAGAGAAAGATGTCATGATTTCGTGACATGTTCCATTTTCGCGGGCGAAAGGAAGAAAAGGCAAAGGCAGAGAAAGATGTCACGATTTCGTGACATGTTCCATTTTCATGGGCGGAAGGAAGAAAAGGCAAAGGCAGAGAAATATGTCATGATTTCGTGACATGTTCCATTTTCGTGGGCGAAAGGAAGAAAAGGCACAAGACAGAGAAAGATGTCACGATTTCGTGACATGTTCCATTTTCGCTAGAGCAAGCCAAGAAGAGTAGCAAGAAGGCAAAAGTGTCACGATTTTGTGACATTTCTGGTTTTCATGGGTGCAAGCGAAGAAGTGGAAAAGGAGGCAAAAACTATCACGATTTCATGACATGCTATTTTTTTTCACGGGTAAAAGGCAAGAAGGGTAAAAAGATATAGAAGTGTCACGATTTCGTGACAGGTCGCAACAACACAATAACAGACAGTTAACTGGAACAGAACAATAGTTAAAGGGGTATTTGTAGAGGAAAATCATATAGCCAAATTAAGAACTGGAGTTAACTGGAGTAAATAGAACATTCACATTAATAGAATCGTAAAATACATGCATGCACAAAAATGAATACGAACAGTCATGTTCAAGAAGACGTACAGTCATGGTAGAGATATACATTGCATGTAACGTAATGCACACTCTATAAATACAAAAGGAGTTACACAAAGAAGGAGTTACAGTTGACAAGTGGCAAAAGAGAATATTAAAAGAACAGTTACGGGTTGTATGCGTAAATATGGAAGCTAAAAATAGAGACTTATATGTTATAAAAGCAAGTCTGCATGAAGAATATTGCTATTGCTATAAGTGAGAATTTTCTACGTAAAGAGGGTGAGAAGAGGGCCGAGAGAGAGATAAGCAGAGCCGTGAGAGTGTATAGAGTTTAATCAAGTTTATTTAATAACAAACCAGTCAGGGTCATGTAAATAGTGAAGGCATTTTTATATCATTGAATTAAATCAGAATTGTAGTCCAAGTTGGTGCTTGGCATTAGGGGTTGGTGCTCCTATCTGTTGCAATAGAAAAATAAGGGGTTGGTGCTCCTTCCAGTGGGTGCTGGTAAAGTGTTTGTAAAATTGGTGTTTTGCAAGGGCTGGATTTGGATTGAAGTCCAAGCAATCATTTTTGAGGAGTAGCCAAATTGGTGAACCTCGTTACATTATGTGTTGTGGTGTGCTCTCTTGTGATTATTGCTTTATCTATTTTCTAGTTCTCTTTGCTTCAGTTTTAAGAATTGCAGATCAAATTTTTAGCTACACTGATTCACCCCCCCTCTCAGTGTCATTGTGAGAATATCAATTGGTATCAAAGAAAGGTTTCTGAACAAGCTTAATCAGCTAAGGTGATCTTGGAAGGAACACAATGGTAGGTAGTGAAGGATTCTCATCAAACAAAGCTCTTTTGTTCAATGGAACTAATTACTCATTCTAGAGACTCAAGATGCAGACATATCTGAGTGCATTAGGATACAACATTTGGGAGTTAGTAGAAAGTGGATACACAACACCCGCTACTCCTCCAATAGATACTGCTAAGAAGAAAAAGGCTTAGAATAACTCCAAAGCAAATAATGCCATAATGTGTGGGCTAGTAGACAATGAAATGATAAGGGTCATGAGCTGTAAATCAACAAAAGACATGTGGGACAAATTGAAGAGCATCCATGAAGGAGACATCAAGATTAAGAAAGAAAAGCTGCAAATGCATTGAGCTCAGTTCGAGGCATTACAAATGAATGACGATGAGAAAATAGAGGCCTATGTGCTGAGTCAATGGAGTCATTAATGCAATCAGAGGACTCGATGAAGAGATCGAAGATGCGGTTGTCATGAAAAAGGTACTTAGAACTCTTCACAAAAGATTTAATTCTAAATTTTCTGCAATAGAAGAGGCTAAAGATCTAAACAATTTTAGCATGGACGAGATGCATGGTTCCTTGACTGCATACGAAATGAGAATAGGACAAACTAAGCCCATAGACAGAGAAGCTACTTTTAAAGCACACAAGAATACAAAAGCTAAACAAGAATCTAAGGATGAAGAGACATCGGATGAAACGGAAGCCAACTTTGTTCAAAAACTTACAAAAGGAAAAGGAAAATATAGAGGAAAGTTGTCATTTAAGTGTTTCAATTATGGAGGGGTCGGTCACTTTGTAGCTAAGTGTCCAATGAATGAGAAAACCAAAAGTGATGAAGGGTCACACCAAGAAAGAAGTGACTGGAAGAAGAAACCAAATTTTAGAAAAAACAATTTCAAAAAGAAAAGTTTCATATCCAAGAATGTTAGCTCTTCTAAAGATAGCTCAGGTGAAGATTCTGAAGAAGAAACAGGTGAAGCTCTGTTCATGGCATTTGAAGAAGCAAAAACAGAAGAAAAATAGGAAGGTGATACAAAAAGTAAGGATGAGGTTGAAGTTTATCTGAAAGGAGAGTTGGTTGCTGCACTTAAAGAGTTGAAGACAGAAAGGAAAAAGAATAATAAGGTCTCAAGAAATCTTGAGGATGCAAATGACATAATAAACAGTTTGAAAGTATAGACAAAAGAATTTAAGAAAATGTCTGAAGAAATTGAAGTACAGTTAACCATGAGAATAGATGAGTGCAACAAACTAGAAGAAGAGATTGTTGTTTTAAGAATGCGCTTAGAAGAAAAAAATAAAAAATTGAGTTGCTATCACAAACTTGAAGGAATTTCTACAAAGCTTGAAAAGATTATAAATAGTCAGAGGACTATAGGCATCAAGTTTGGCTTGGGGTTTGTCGAAGGAGAATCATCAAGTGGATCAAAGGCCATAACTGTAGAACCAGTAAAGAAAGAGGATAAAATCAAGGTTGGCCAAAGAAAAATGAATCTTGCAAAAGAAAGCAACAATGCCAGGCATGAGAAGACTATTGAAAATGAGGGATTCACTAAAGTCACACATCAAAGGAGAAGAAAATTTGTGGCTCCTACTACAAATTGACAAAGACCAACTCCCAGGTTCAATCATTCCTTTTCTGGTTATTGTTTTAAATGTAATACTTACGGTCATAAGATTTCAGACTGCATTTATAATATAGGACAAAGAAATTTTTGTAGTAGAAATGTATTTTCACCCTTGATGGATTATGTAGTAGAATGCTATAACTATCATAACTTTGGTCACATTGCAAGAAACTGTAGAAGCACATATGCAGCAAATAAATATCAGGGAAGAAGAGCTCAACCTAATAGTTTAAGGCAAAACAGAAAATTACCAGATAAACATGCATAGGCCATTGACAAAGAAAAGTCTAAACAAGTTACCAAAACTACAATCAAATCAGAATGGAAAGAAAAAGAGCAACTCAAGGAAGAAAAGGAATCCTTGATTGTACAGACAACATTCAAAGCACAGAACAAATTTGCACCATGGATATTGGATAGTGGATGCTCCAGTCACATGACAGGAGATAAACAAAAATTTGAAAAATTACAGAAATATGAAGGGGGCTCTGTAAAGTTTGGAAATAATGATGGAGCCAAAATATTTGGCAAAGGATCAATCAAGATAAGTGATGGAAAGATCAATTCCAAAGAAGTTCTATTTGTAGTTGGTTTGAAGCACAACTTACTAAGCGTAAGTCAAATCTATGACAGAGGTCATGAAGTCATCTTTAAAAAGTAGGGCTGTGAAGTCAGAAAAGCACACACTGGGAAGCTGATAGCTACTGGATCGAAGACTTCTGGAAATCTATATACTCTCTCAAAAACTTCAAAAGGATCATGCTTGATTGGACAGGAAGATGAAAATTGGCTATGGCACAAAAGGCTCGATCATATTAGTTTTGACAATCTGGTAAAAATAAGTTCAAAAATAGCAGTAAGAGATATACCTACCATTGGCAAACCATTAAATAGCATATGTGCTTCTTGCCAAAAAGGGAAGCAAACTAGATCCACATTTAAAGCAAAGGAATACTTCATCAGCAAACCGTTAGAGCTGATACATACTGATTTATGTGGACCTATGAGAACACAAAGCATAAATGGTGACAAATACTTTATGTTGTTCATAGATGACTACTCCAAAATGACATGGGTACTATTTTTAAAGCTTAAATCAGATGCCTTTGAGATGTTCAAGATTTTTAAAAAATAGGTTGAGAATCAAATTGAAAAAATAATTAAATGCCTAAGATCAGACAGAGGAGGAGAGTTTATCTCAGAGGAGTTTGCGAATCACGTCAAAAATATGGGATCAGAAGACAATTTTCAGTCGCAAGGACACCTCAGCAGAATGGTTTTGTTGAAAGGAAGAACAAGACTATGCAAGAAATGGCACGGACAATGTTGGCTGAGAACAAAATAGCTGCCAAATTTTGGAAAGAGGCAGTACATACTGCAATTTACATTCAAAATAGGTGCATGCTAAGAACGCATGAAAGTAAAACACCGTATGAGCTCTGGTTTGGCAGAAAGGCAACAACAAGATATTTCAAAGTGTTCAACAGCAAGTGTTACATCAAACGAACTGAAGATAATCTCGATAAATTTCAAGATAGAGCTGACAAAGGTATTTTTCTTGGATACTCAATAAAAAGCAAAGCCTACACGTGTTACAACAAGAGGCTAAATAAAATTGTGGAGAGTGCAAATGTTAAAGTTGATGAAGGTAGAGATCGAGAAACAAATTATCAAGAAAACTACCCTATTTATGAAGAAGTCATTGAAGGAGATGAAGAAATGGAAACAGAAGAAAATCAGAAAACTACCCTTTCATGCTAAGAACGCATGAAAGCAAAACACCGTATGAGCTGTGGTTTGGAAGAAAGGCAACAACAAGATATTTCAAAGTGTTCGACAACAAGTGTTACATCAAACGAACTGAAGATAATCTCGATAAATTTCAAGATAAAGCTAACAAAGGTATTTTTCTTGGATACTCAACAAAAAGCAAAGCCTACATGTGTTACAACAAGAGGATAAAGAAAATTGTGGAGAGTGCAGATGTTAAAGTTGATGAAGGTAGATATCGAGAAACAACTTATCAAGAAAACTACCCTATTTATGAAGAAGTCATTGAATGAGATGAAGAAATGGAAACAGAAGAAAATTAGAAAATTGACCCAGCTGATTTAAGAATTGACTCAGAAGAAGAAGAGAACAAGAAATTCAAAACAAGCAGCTAGAAAAAAATCATCCCAGAGAATAGATTATTGGGGACCCAACAGTTGGTATTCAGACAAGAAGAGCAGTAATACGGAACTACTCTCTATTATCCAGCATAGAACCCAAAAATATTGTTGAAGCAAGCATAGATGAAATTTGGATGAAGGCAATTAATGAAGAACTAGATCAGATTGAGAAAAACAAAACCTGGGAATTAGTACCATGGCCAGCAAATAAAAACATAATCGGTACTAAATGGATTTTTCAAAATAAATTAAATGAAGATGGACAAGTTGTCAAAAATAAGGCAATATTGGTCTATAAAGGCTATGCTCAGGTTGAAGGCATTGATTTTGAGGAAACCTTTGCACCAGTAGCCAGACTAAAGGCAATCAGAATGTTTTTGGCTTTAGCAGTCCATAAAAACTTCAAAGTATATCAAATGGATGTAAAATCAGCATTTTTGAATGGAAATCTGGAAGAAGAGGTTTACATTGAACAACCAGATGGCTTCCAACTCAGTGACAATCCAGATTTTGTTTGCAGGTTAAAGAAAGCATTGTATGGTCTGAAACAGGCACCCAGAGCATGGTATGCAAGGCTAGATAACTATCTTATTAAACAAGGGTTCAAGAAAGGTATGGTGGATAGCAATTTATATATCAAAACAGAGAATGGCCATCTTATTGTACTTGTTGTTTATGTAGATGATATAATATTTGGCAGCAACATGGATGAATACTGTAGAAACAGCAATTAAAATGAAGACAGAATTTGAGATGTCAATGATTGGTGAACTTTCTTATTTCCTGACTGTAAGTCAATCAAAGTGAAAAGGGCATTTTTATCTCTCAAGTAAAATATGTGAAAGAAATGCTGAAAAAGTTCACAATGGAGGATAGTAAACCTATCAGCACTCCCATGACAACAAGTTGCAAGTTGAGAAAGGATGACAAATCTCCAGATGTAGATCAAACCATGTACAAGTCTTTGATTGGAAGCCTGCTGTATTTGACAGCCACTAGACCAGATATATTATAGGCAATATGCATGGTAGTAAGATTTCAGGCTAGTCCCAAAGAGACTCATGTGACAACTATAAAGAGGATTTTTAGGTACCTCAAGGGTACTATGGAGTATGGGTTGTGGTACCCAAAAGGTAAGGACTTCACTCTTATTGCATATTATGATGCAGATTGGGCATGATGTATTGATGACATAAAGAGTACCAGTGGAGGAGCATTTTATCTTGGAGACAGGCTAGTAGCATGGCACAACAAGAAATAAGAATCAGTCTCTCTATCCATAGCAGAGGCAGAATACATTGCAGCAACAACATGCTGTACATAGATATTATGGATGAGACAAACACTGAAAGATCTTGGTATTCACTTTAAAGAGCCAATTTCAGTTAAATGTGATAACACCAGTGCTATAAACATATCAAAGAATCCGGTTATGCATTCTCGAACCAAACATATTGCAATCCGGTATCACTTCTTGAAGGATAAAGTTGCAAAAGGTGAGGTCAAATTAGATTTTGTTCCAACTACAGAGCAAGTAGCAGATATATTCACAAAACCATTACCAAAGGAAGTTTTTGAGTACCTTCGGAGTAAGTTGGTAGTAGTCACATTTCCCAAGAACTGACTATCAATTGGGATCACATTCTCAGGGGGAGTATTTATGCCAATGTTTATAGTTTTGCTCATATTCATGATTTTTGCTAACTATAACAAAGTGTATCTGAGAATGTTGTGCATAGACTCAGAGGGAGTCTACAGCAGCCCTTTGGTATTATTGTCAAAGGGGGAGAAGAATTATAGGAGAGTGCATGAGTGTTGCCAACAATTCCAAATGGGGAGATTGTTGAGCAAGGTGCAGCAAAAGTATTGTCATTGTTGTCAACACAGACAGATAGATCAGTTGATGTAGTTGATGCAGTGGATAGGAGTTCACAGGTCAGTCAGAACATGTACAATGAATTTCCAAGAAGACAGAAGTGGCCCAGATTTAGAAAATCAAAGAAAAAGACAAGTAAGAAAACTGTCGCGATATCGCGACATGTTTTCTGTCGCGATATCGTGACAGGTTGAGAAGAAAAAATGCAGAAAGAAAAACGTCATGATTTCGTGACATGAATGAGGAGAGAGAAGGCAAAAGAAAAACATCATGATTTCATGACATGAACGAGGAGAGAGAAGGCACAAGCAAAATTATCGTGATTTCATGACATGAACGAGGAGAGAGAAGGCGCAAGAAAAATTGTCATGATTTCGTGACATGAACGAGGAGAGAGAAGGTGCAAGCAAAATTGTCATGATTTCATGACATGAATGAGGAGAGAGAAGGCGTAAGCAAAATTGTCACAATTTCATGACATGGCCAAGGAGAGAGAAGGCGCAAGCAAAATTTTTGTGATTTCATGACATGGCCGAGGAGAGAGAAGGCACAAGGAAAACTGTCATGATTTTGTGACATGTTGGCAGAGAAGGAGGCAAGTAGAAAAACTGTCATGATTTCACATGTTTGAAGAAGAGGCGCAGGAAAAGAAAACTGTCATGATTTCGTGACATGATCGAAGAGAAAGTGCCAAGGAGAGAAAGTGTCACGATTTTGCGATAGGATCGAAGAGAAAGTGCCAAGGAGAGAAAGTGTCACGATTTCATGACAGGATCGAAGAGAAAGTGCCAAGGAGAGAAAGTGTCACGATTTCGTGACATGATCGAAGAGAAAGTGCCAAGGAGAGAAAGTGTCACGATTTCATGACAGGATCGAAGAGAAAGTTCCAAGGAGAGAAAGTGTCACGTTTTCGTGATAGGGTTGAAGAGAAGGGCAAGGAAGAGAAAGATGTCATGATTTTGCGACATGTTCCATTTTCGCTGGCCAAAGACAGAAAAGGCACAAGGCAACGAAAGTGTCACGATTTCATGACATGTTCCGTTTTCATGGGCGAAAGGAAGAAAAGGCACAAGGCAGAGAAAGATGTCGCGATTTCGTGACATGTTCCGTTTTCATGGGCGAAAGGAAGAAAAGGCAAAGGCAAAGAAAGATGTCATGATTTTGCGACATGTTCTATTTTTGCGGGCGGAAGGAAGAAAAGGCAAAGGCAGAGAAAGATATCGTGATTTTGTGACATGTTTTGTTTTCATGGGTGGAAGGAAGAAAAGGCACAAGGCAGAGAAATATGTCATGATTTCATGACATGTTTCATTTTTGCTAGAGCAAGCCAAGAAGAGTAGCGAGAAGGCGAAAGTGTCACGATTTCACGACATGTCTAGTTTTCACTAGAGCAAGCCAAGAAGAGTAGCGAGAAGGCAAAAATGTCACAATTTCACATGTCTGGTTTTCATGGGTGCAAGCGAAGAAGTGGACAAGGAGGCAAAAACTATCATGATTTCACGACAAGCTATTTTTTTTCATGGGTAAAATGCGAGAAGGGCAGAAAGATACAGAAGTGTCATGATTTCACAACAGGTCGCAACAAAGACAATAATAGACAGTTAACTGGAATAGAACAACAGTTAAAGGGGCAGTTGTAGAGGAAAAGCATGTAGCCAAATTAAGAACTGAAGTTAACTGGAGTAAATCGAATAGTTGCATTAATAGAATCATAAAATACATGCATGCACAGAAATGAATACGAACAGTCATGTTCAAGAAGACGTACAGTCATGGTAGAGATATACATTGCATGTAATGTAATGCACACTCTATAAATACAAAAGGAGTTACACAAAGGAGTTACAGTTGATAAGTGGTAGAAGAGAATGTTAAAATAATAGTTACGAGTCGCATGCGTAAATATGAAAGCTAAAAATAGAGACTTATATGTTATAAAAGCATGTCTGCGTGAAGAATATTGTTGTTGCTGTAAGTGAGAATTTACTGCATAAAGAGGGGTGAGAAGAGGTCCGAGAGAGAGATAAGCAGAGCCATGAGAGCGTGCAGAGTTTAATCAAGTTTATTTAATAGCAGACCAGTCAGGGTCATGTAAACAACGAAGGCATTTTTATGTCATTGAATTAAATCAGAATTGCAGTCCAAGTTGGTGCTTGGCATTAGGGGTTGGTGCTCCTATCTGTTGCAATAGAAAAATAGGGGTTGGTGCTCCTTCCAGTGGGTGCTGGTAAAGTGTTTGTAAAATTGGTGTTTTACAAGGGCTGGATTTGGATTGAAGTCCAAGCAGTTATTTTTGAGGAGTAGCCAAATTGGTGAACCTCATTACATTATGTGTTGTGGTGTGCTCTCTTGTGATTATTGCTTTATCTGTTTTCAAGTTCTCTTTGCTTCAATTTTAAGAATTGTAGATTAGATTTTTAGCTACACTGATTCACCCCCCCCTCTCAGTGTCATTGTGAGAATATCAACACAACATCCTAAACGATTACCCTCCCGTACTATCAGAGAGGCAGATAGTGTGCTCAAGGGTATATGTGGAATCCTCCTTGAGTAGTGGCCTAAAATATTGGTTCAAGCACTATTGTTCATGACTACGATATAATAGAGGGCCTATGGGTATTACATACTCCCTTACTTAACATGCCCTTGTTCAAAAAAACAAAACAAAAACAAAGTATCATTCCCATGCAAATAAACCCATCTCTGTTCTGCTAACCTGCATTCACCATCCCTAAAAGTGAGCATACAGAGAAGGCTTTCCCTATCACAAAAAATAACTTGCATGCACCAATAGTCAAGACATATTTTTGCAAGTGCTTGAACCAACTTGTGGTCATAATATGAATAGTCAGGATAGTGACAGTAACAGTCAGGACAGTAATAGTGGTAGTCGATTTGATAGTAACAGTCCTTTGTATCGGTCTAGAATTACAGACTGTGTCTGAAATAGATTTATGAGTATTAGAAAATTCCCTAAGGTTAGAAGTAGAAATTGTGTTAGTAACCCTAGTACAGGTGGCAGGAACATAGAACAGTAAGTGACACGGTGGTCAGGGTGTAGTGTACAGGTTCGAAACAGTTGATCCCAGGTCACAAATTTTGAACTGGAACTCCAAATCAGAAACCGAACACCAACAAAAAAAAATTGGGATATCTCTTCACACAGAGCTCAGATTGACTCAAAAATTTAGCAAAAAATCCTACACTCTATTCCAGATAAAATTGTCCTTGGCAGCTTTTGGTCAAATTTTGCCCTAAATTTATAAAAATAGCAAATTTTGATTTTTCTTGCTAAGGCCATAAATTTTCATCGGTCCATCAAATTGATCCAAATTTTTGGGAATAGAATCTACTTTTTATTCTACACAAAAGACCCTCAAGGACTCATTGGTGAAATTTTAAGTACAAGTGGAAGAAATTACCTTGACATCGACTTGCAACCAACAGGAGATCACAAAAAGTCAAGAAATTCAGTATATCTCCTCATTGAGCACTCAGATCAAACAACCACCGGAGTGAACCCTATCCTAAAATTACTTTTGCAACTCATTTTCCAAATTAAAATTTTGACCCTTACTAAAAATAGTAACTCCTAAAAATCTAAGGTCTATTTTTAGTAACTCAGCACAAGAGGGACCGCAATGGGAAGCGACACTCGAGGACAACAACAAAAGGATTTAGACTTGGGCACATTATTGGTCGACCTGCAAAAATCCATTATTGACTTGACCTCTGCAAAAAATAACATAGGCACATAGATTCAAGAGCTTTGACTGGATCAGGATAACACTAGAATGTTTTTAGAACAGCTCACAGATATGGAGACCAAATTTCACGACAGTACCAAAACTAAACACCATGCTAAAAATTTTGAACAAGGCCAAAAAACACCAGATGATAATCACTCTGATCGGGATCCAAACTTCAGAATTCCTAAAGTAGACTTCCCTAAGTTCATTGGAAAGGATGTCGATGGGTGGTTATGTCGGGTTGATCAATTCTTCTAATCTATAATATCCCTATCTATCATCAGGTTTATATGGCTTCCTTCAACCTAGAATATGAGGCCTTACATTGGTTCCAATAGCTACGGGTTGCTAACCCTGATATATCTTGGTAGGACTTTGAGTCCCAACTACTCACCCGATTTGGCCCTAATTATTATGATGACTTTACAAGTTCACTGACAAAGCTGAAACAAACCACATCAGTTCATGATTACTAGACCCAATTTGAGAAATTGGCCAATAAAACTAAGGGTTTGAATGGAGGATTTTTTATGAGTTGTTTTTTTAGTGGGTTACAAGATGATCTCCAGGTTGAAGTCAAGATTTTCAAACCCCACACCAATATGTTTAGCCTGATTTTCTGAATCTAAACTCTCAGCTCAAAGGTAGACACCGTGATTTTTGCATAATCGACCTTATTTCCCTCCTCGGGTCTAAAATAATACTGATAACAAACCTCCTGCTCTCAAGCGGCTGACTATAGAGGAAATGGATGCACGTCATGCCCAAGGGTTATGTTATAATTGTGATGAAAAGTTTATGAAGGGGCATAGATGTGCAAATAAGAGATTGTTTTTAATAGATGTGGAGGAACAAAAAAAAATGACCATAGTGATAAGGAGAATGATACAACTGAGGCACCAACTCTACAGGAAGACGAACCATTAGAAACACCAACAAAAATTTCAGTCCATGCTCTTGTTGGGATTACCACCCCACAAACCATAAAAGTCATGGGTTATTTCAAAGGCCAACGTCTCACAATTCTTATTGATTCAGGAAATACATACAACTTTATTAATCCTCAGGTGGCCAAATGGACCAACTGCTATATACACTCATGCAATTATTTTGAAGTCATGGTGGCCAATGGAGGCACATTATCTTGTAAAGGCAAATGTCGAAATGTCAAAATTTATATAGGGGATTATGAACTCAAGCAAGATATGTTCGCCCTCAAATTGGGAGGATGTGACGTTGTGTTAGGATCCCAATGGATGAGCATCTTGGGCACTTTCTCCTACAACCTTGTAGAACTATGGCTGCAATTTTCACAAAATAGACAAATATATACTATCAAGGGTATCAATGCTAGTCCTACAAAAATTATTAGTTCCAATCGCATGGAGAAGTTGTTGAAAAATTCCTCTCGTGGGGTCATTGCACAAATATTTTCAATTCAGCCACCCACTTCTACAACAGATTCAATTCTAGCAGATTTGCAACTTGTTCTAACCAATCACAATGGCATATTTTTAGAACCAAAAACACTACCACCTCATCGCTCTCATGACCATGCTATTCCACTACTTTCGGGTAGTGCACCATCGAACATCAAACTGTATCGGTATCCTCATGCTCTAAAGTAAGAAATCAAGAATATGGTACAAGAATTGCTCAAGGTAGGTGTCATTCAACCCATTACCAGTCCCTATTCTTCTCTAGTTTTGCTAGTTCATAAGAAATATGGCTCGTGGTGATTGTGCATAGACTACCGTGAGCTCAATAAGATCACCATCAAGGATAAATTTCTCATTCTGGTATTGGATGAATTGTTGGATGAATTACATGGAGCTATGTACTTCTCCAAGTTGGACCTTCATTCAGGGTACCATCAAATCAGGCTCAAGGACGATAATATTCCAAAAATTGTTTTTTGTACTCATGAATGTCAATATAAGTTCTTGGTAATGCCATTTGGTTTGACAAATGCACCATCCACATTTCAAAGCCTTATGAACAACATCTTACATCCCTTCATGCGAAAGTTCATCCAAATTTTCTTTGATGATATATTGGTTTATAGTCGCTCATGGGAAGAACACCTTATCCATGTGGATTAGACATTATAGTTATTAGCCCAACATCAACTTTTTGCTAAGTGGTCTAAGTGCTCCTTTGGTCTGACTGAAGTGGAGTATTTAGGACACATTATTTCCAAATATGGTGTCAAGGTCGACCCTAAGAAGATTCAGGTAGTTCAGGACTGGGTAAAACCCTACACTCTCAAAGGACTTCGAGGATTCTTAGGACTTATAGGTTATTATAGGAAATTTGTTTGTAATTATGGGAAGATAATAGCTCCCCTTACATCTATGTTAAAGAAGGACTCTTTCACTTGGACAATACCCGCTGATAAAGCCTTTCTGGAATTAAAGCATGCCATGACCACCACACCTGTTCTAGCCATGCCATATTTCTCTAAACCATTCATCATTGAAAGTGACACTTCTGGTTGTGGTATTGGGATAGTATTGATGCAAGAAGGGATACCCTTGGCCTTCACCAGTAAGGCACTCTCTAAGCGTAATTTGGAAAAATATACATATGCCAAGGAGATGTTGGACATATTACATGTTGTCACCCATTGGAGACCATATCTCATTGGGCACAATTTTCCATTAAAATAGACCATCAGAGTCTCAAATATTTCTTAGAACAAAGGGTTGCTACCCCAGAACAAAAAAAATGGATTTCTAAACTCATGGGCTATGATTATGATGTCACCTATAAGAAGGGCAAAGAAAATATTATGGCTGATTCTCTCTCTCACCAATTTGAGACCCTCATTATTCTATGTGCTATCTCTACACCTGTCCCTCAATGGATAGATTCCTTATGATAGGAGGTAATTCAATATGTAGACTTGCAAGCTTTGATGGCTTCACTTCAAGCTAATCTAATTTCATATCTAGACTATAATTGGGATGGCCAGGATTTGTGTTATCACCAACACCTTGTTATTCCCTGTGCCTCCCCACTTCATGACCTCTTCATGAAGGAACTACACACTCCTCCCTCTGCAGGTCATTATGGATTTCTCAAAACATATGAATACCTCAAGCACACATTCTTCTAGAAAGGGATGAAACAAGACATCAGTGACTTCATGGTAGCTTGTGATACCTACTAACGAATGAAAGGTGAAACAATTCATTCTCTAGGTACTCTTCAACCATTGCCCATTCTAAATTAGGTTTGGACTGATATTTCTATGGATTTTATCGAATGGTTACCTAAATTGGGTGGTAAGTCTGTTATTCTCGTGGTAGTGGATCATCTTTCAAAGTATGCTCATTTTTGTCCCCTTGCCCATCCTTACACAACCTCCACCATTACCCAAATATTACTTGATTCTATTTTTTGCCTTCATGGTATGCCGACCTCCATTGTGTCCGATCGAGACCCAACATTCACTAGTCATTTTTGGCAAGAGTTGTTTAAGTTGTAGGGAATGAAGCTCAAAATGAGTTCAGATTATCATACACAAATGGACGGTCAAACTGAGATTGTCAAAAAATATTTGGAGACCTATCTTCATTGCTTTGCATCAGATCATCCTTCTCAATGGGTGAAGTGGCTTCCTCTGTCCAAATGGTGGTACAACATGTCCTATCATATAATCACTTCTTTTGAGGTTGTTTATGGATTCCCTCCACCCACACCTTCTTCATACATTCCAGGAAGCTCCAGGGTCTAGGCAGTTAACATTACTCTTCGCCAGCATTTCGATGTCCTTCACCAACTGAAGCATAATTTGGACATGGCCCAAAACCAGATGTGATAACAGGCCAAACAACATCGATATGAGTGTAGCTTTGATGTGTATGATATGGTTTTCCTTTGCTTGCAGTCGTACAAACTATCATACCTCCAACACCGTCGGTGCCAAAAACTTGTAAAATTCTATGGACCCCACCAAGTTCTATAGTGGATTGGTTCCACTGCTTACAAATTGGCTATTCCACCCACATCTAAGCTCCATCCTATTTTCCATGTTTCGTATCTCAAGAAAGTTGTGGGCACACAAGTATAGGTTCAATCAGCATTACCAAAATTGGATGAGGAAGTGTTCATATTACTTGAACCAAAATAGTTGCTGGATTGCCGCACCCACACTCTCTGCAAACATATCATCATAGATGTCCTTGTTCAGTGGCATGGAATCTAGCCAGAAGATGCTACATGGGAGCCTCTCCATAAACTCCAACACCATATTCCTCAATTTCAACTTTGAGGACAAATATTTTCGAAGGGGAAGGACATGTTAGGATCCTATCCTAACACCATGTTGTAATTCTTATTTACCTATGTAATAACCCACTTCCAATGTGGGGATCCTATTTTAATGTTATTATGCAATACTTAGTAATGTAGGTGGAAATAAAGGTACCTCACCAAGTGGTACCATCTCATGTAACCATTTTTATCAATATTGTAACCGATGTAGTAAGATACCTCGCCAAGTGGTACCATTTCATGTAACCATTTTTATCAAGATTGTAACTGCCATTTGGTGGGAGATTCTAACTCGAGTGGAATTTTGTATGTAAGCCATATCTTGAGAATTTCAGTAGGGTTGCATGTAGTTTTAATTTAAAAATATATGAAGCCATGTACGATATTATCCTTTTGCAAGCTAATGAAATATTGAAGGAGGTTGCCCCCTCAAAGAGGCCCACGATTCAGTGTTATTGTGAGATTGTTTCATTTTTGTAATTGATTTCTGCATAGTGATATTGAGTTATTTTATGTATGTGAGTTATTTTTTAGTATTTTGTGTGAGTGTGCTTTATTTTAATAGTAGGTTCCTAACACAATAAGGATGAAACAGACAAATCTCCAGGACTGCTTCAACCACTACTTATCCTGGATCGCCAATGGAAACATATTTCAATGAATTTTATTGAAGGTATTCCTACATCAGAAAGTAAAATAGTAATTTTTGTGGTAGTGGATAACCTCTCCAAATATGCTCACTTAAAGCGCTACAACATCCATTTTTAGCGAGAAAAGTGGCTAAGGTATTTATGGACTCAATTTTCAAATTACATGGAACGCCCAAAAATATTATAAGTGATCATGATACCATCTTTACTAGCAATTTTTAGAAAGAATTATTTCATCTTAGTGGTACCAAGTTAAATATGTTTTTGCATACCATCCTCAAACATATGGCCAAACTGAAATAATTAACAAATGTCTGGGTACCTATCTAAGATGTTTTTCTCAAGATAAACAGTATCAATGGAGTCATTGGATTTCTTTGGCAGAATAGTGGTACAATACTTCATACCATTATTCCATAAAGATGTCTCCATTTGAAGCATTTTATGGAGTAAAACCACCAACAATTGCTTATTATGTTCCAGGTTATTCCAGAGTGGCCCAAGTAGTGAAGAACACAAGCTTATACTGAGAGTGGGGGTGAATAGTATAAGACCACTTTTTGCTTTTCTTTCCAAATCAATATTATATAATGTATCAATAACAATATTAATATCAGTAATCAAAGCAATGCATAAATAACCACAAACAATAGAGACACCAATTTAACATGGTTCAACCAATGTGGGCTACTTCACGGACAAAATATGTCACTAAAATTTTCTCAACAAATGTCTTGGGAAACCTTTCCCTATTACAATGTTTATGGACCTCTATCCAAAGGAGACACCAATCCTCTAATCAGGTTTATGGATATCTATCCATAGGATAACTTTCTCCTATGATCTAGATGGTGATATTCTAGAAGAATTTTTGCCTCCACTGCATTGGCTAATGGATCTCTATCCACTGAAGACTCCTATCCTCACTCAGAAGTCCTATCCTCACTACCCTGTCTAATGAATATCTATCCACTGGAGACTGTCATCCTCTATACTATGTCACCTCCAAATATTACTCTCATACCTGTCTCAAATCTACACTAAACACAGTCCTTCGATCTAGCACAAATCTGCTCAATATCTATCTCTGGTCTGGCACAAACTTATCCTCAAATATGCACCAAAATCTGTCCTCAAATATACACTAAACACAGTCCTTATTCTAGCACAAATATATCCTTAATCTCTATCCTTAAGCCTTACCACAAAACTTGAATTAATCACAAATCAACTTTGCTATATCTACCCCAAACCTTAATCCAAGGTTTGAACAAATCAATCAACCAACTCTGCTCACAAGTCTTCTCAAAGACTTATCTCAAATATACCTTGTAATTTTCCACAAAATCTCACTCTCATATTTTCACAAGTTCTCTCTAGAACTTGTTCAATTTGCTCAACAAATCTTCACCAAGACTTACATCAAATATACTCAACAAGTCCTCACTAGAACTTGTCCAATCCGCTCAACAAGTCCTCACTAGAACTTGTCCAATATTATAAAAACATATAGAGAATTTTTAGAGACTCAATATGCTTCACACTCACAACAATCACTTTCAATCTCTCCTTTTACCACATAAACATATAGAGAATTGTTAGAGACTCAATATGTTTCACACTCACCACAATGCTCAATCACTTTCAATTTCTCTTTTTATCACATAAATATATAGAGAATTGTTAGAGACTCAATATGTTTCATACTTACAAACACTCAACCTATTTTTCAAATCAATTTATAATATGGAATAATTTGTTTCACTGAACTAGAACTATCATTTCAACACTTCCACTTGACTAGGCTCAACCAACTCCACTCAATCAATCACTCAATAAAATACTCCTTGCTTATAAACCCTAGTCCAAACATATGAACACTTAATTATTTCCAAAAATGCTTATCAAACAATCTCACATAACAATGATACTCATGATCTTTCACAAACCCTAATACAATATAATTTTTAACTTTACATAACAATGATACTCATGATCTTTCACATACCCTAATTCAAGATAGTTCTCAACTTCACATAACAATGATACTCATGATCTTACACAAACCCTAATTATTTAATGTTTCCAATAATTCTTATCAAACAAGGTTTTTATCACTAAATCTCACTTAGAAAATCCTTCAACAATCAAACTCAACAGTACTTAATAATTTTCACTCCATATTAGCATTCACAACATCCAATAATTACTCACTAGGAAGATGTGCCCATACCTTTTTTTTAATGAAGAAGTTCCCTTAAAAACCTTTATCAATCACAATTATCTTATTTTCCAATTTCAAATGTTAGATGATAAAATATCACACTAACACTCTCTCAAAAATATTTATCAATTACAAAAATAATCAAACTCAAATACACCTTATTACTCCTTCTTTGAAATTAGCAATCATCAAAGCATACATAAAAATTAATTACTCAATTACTCCTTATAATCTCCAATATTTAATTAACAACCTCCAAAAATACCTCAAATACTAAATAACCAATTTTAAAAATAAACTTTATCAACCTCCAAAATATTTATTTTTCAACCAACCTTAGCAAATCCAAAATATTTCATGCAACCTTGGAAATACAATAGCACATACCTTTTATCTCAAGCAAAAGCCCTCGACTAGTTTTGAACGTGAGAACCACTCCCATATGAGTGCCTTATTGAGGTGCTAGACCACCACGTGGGCTACAAGTCTCCACATGAAGGGTAAGGCTCAAGCCTTCTTTATATCCCTTTTTGATCGGTGCATTGAAAAACAAAACAACCTCTTCTCTTGCAAAATCAACTCGACAGATTTCGAACCTTGCTCTCCTCGCATGTCGAACATCTTAGCGCTACCCACTGTCACCAACTATGCTATACAGTGATGTGCATAGTGAAAGGAGCCCCACTCCTATTTGTTATCTCTTCTACCACCGAATGCTTTCAAAACACACAAAAACTTATTTCTTCCTTGTGCATGAATCTATTGGAGCTTTTATTAATTGATAATGGCATGAGGGTTAAGGCAAAGGTTCTTTCCCCTATTTTATACATGAAGGCCAATGTCTTAGGAATTTCGGTGCCACATTCAAATTTCAAATTCAAATTAATTAATAACATTTATAACCCAACCTTAGGGTTAATCTATAATTAACTTAATAACTTTAGAAGTTAATTAAATTAATTAATAAATTAATTTATAATGAAATTATTTTAATTAACTTATAATTAGTTTAAATATCCCCTTTTAATATTATAATAAATTATTATAATATTATTTTGCTTGGGCCTCTTCATTGCTATTTCAACCTCATCTGACCACATGGAAATGGATATGACCAACTGGAGGCAGACTTTCCTTTTGCACTGATTACAGAACTACTTGTTCTTGCACTACTCACTGAAACCGAATTTTGACATCAATGACAACTCAATTTCTCAAAACGTCCAACAATCTCCCCCTTTTTCATTGATGGTAACCCAATTACCTTTTACTATTTCCTTAACCTTTTTCTATTCTTCTCCCCCTCGAAAACTGCTCCCCTGACTCAATTCTATCCCCTTAAATCAAATCTCTCCCCCTTACTCAAATATCTCCCCCTTTGACATCAATGGCAAAGGATAACCTTTGGGGCTCAAGGCTAAGAATGTTTCTCTTAGATTAGTCCCTACCGCACCTCCTCTTGAGGTGGTTAATTCTGGGGTGGGAGTATTTCGAATCTCAGCATACACTGATCTTTACATTTGTCCACTTTTCTTCTCTTCTGATCCTTTTGATTTCTCTGACTGTTCCTATTCCTTCTTGTCTCTGGAATATCTACTCTACACCACCTTGTTTTATGTCCATCATTATTGCACTTATAACACTTAATTTTATTATTCCTTGGAGGTGCAAATGTATTAGGATTTCTCCTAGTAAAGCCATATCCATTCCTGTTATGAAACTTAAAATTAATTGCCTTGTGACCAAATTGATTACAAGAGTAGAAATACCCTTGAAATAGCTATATGTTTCTGAAGCTCCCGTATTCTTGTATTTCATGTGTCTTGCACTAAGAAGATTTATGCCAAAACTTGTGACATGAGAAGCATCATCCATTGAAATTACCTTGCCTTGACCTCATTGGTCTCTTAGTCTCTTTTACCCTGTGTTGGTTCATGTTACATTTGTTTCTCATTTGTGCATTGTTCCTTTTATTATTGAAATTTCTGTTACATCCTCAGAAGTCTCACTGTCTCTTACACTATCTTATTCTGAAGTTTCTTCTTCTTCAAAACTTGAGGTTGACTCCTCTCCTTGTTTCCTTTGTTCTTGTTCAAAACCAAGTCTTGTTTTGTTTGTTGACCATCTTTGTTTCTTGATAATATTATCCAAATTCTTTGAGCTCCTTCCAAACTTGTGTAACCTAGACTCTTTTATTTCTTTTCTTAGTAGAGCCACATGTTCTAACCTTTCACATTCTAAGACCTTTGCTTCTAACTTATCTTTAAACTTCCTTGTCTTAGCAATTGACTTGTTTAGATCCTCTATAAGCTTTCCTTTATCTTAATCACATTCTTTAAATTGAAGCTTAAGTTGAGATTTTTGCATTATTATCTTATTTAATGTATCACAAACATGAATAAGTTCACCTTCAAGATCAACTCCTACTATTTTTTATTCTTTCTCTATTTGTTTTCCTTTGAAAAATATCTCCATTCTTTTTTTACTTATCTTATATAGGATCACCTCCTTCTTCTAGTGCCATTAGAATATTCTCTTCCGGTCCTTCAAGTGTATCTTCATATTCATCATCACTGAAACTGAAACCACTCTTTGTAAAACTATATTCAAGATGACCAAAGTTACCACATCTAAAACACTTGAGAATTATTGGTGACCTTTTCTTAATTTCTTCTTTTTCTTTTGTCAGAAATAGAACTTCATATTTATCATTATCTGAGGAACTATTATCACTATCACTTGAGTACTTACTTGCCTTTTCTGCATAGTAACTTCTCTTCTATATTTGAAAGAACTTCTTTCCTTTTTTGCCTTGTCCATCCTTGCCTTTCTTTTGGTACCTATATTTTTCTGATTCCCTGTTCTTATGATCTTGTTTTTCTTCATCATTGTTATTTCTAGCTTCTTGAAAATCAGTTGCATAGTGACCATACTTTCCACAATTGAAACATCTAACAAATTTCACATATTTAAATCTTATTGTATCCTTTATCCTTCTGCAATAATTTACTTCTTCATCACTGGATGACTCATTGCTTAAATCTGACTTCTGCCCCTTTGTCTTTTTAGTAGCTTTGAAGGCTGCTTCTTTCTGGATGTTAGGTTCCTCTTTTGTTCTCATCTCAAAATATGTAAGAATACCAAGTAATTCATCTCTTGTCAAAAGATCACCATATTTTAATTCCTCTATAGCTTAAATCTTTTTACTAAACCTTTTTAGGAGAGATCTTAAGATCTTATCACAAACATTATATTCTTGAACCTTAAGTCCAAGTCCTTCCATGGAGTTAAAAACCTCATATATATGAAGTGGATAAGCACTGATTTTCTCCTCATCCTTCATTCTTAATTCTTCAAATTGTCCCTTGAGATTTTGTATCTTTTCCCTTTTGAAATTTTTGTCTCCTTCATATATGCTTTGCAACTTATCCCAAATTCTTTTTACTTATTTGCAATGCATAACCTTTATGAACTCTATTCTATGAAAACCTTTCAAAATTGCATTAATTGATTTTGAATTGTAATGATATAGAAGCTTACCATATTTATCTTTAGGTGGAGTAGCTGGTGGTGTGTATCCATTTTCAACTGCTTCCCATATTTCATTGCCAAGTGCCATCAGGTGAATCTTTATTATAATACTCCAAAATACATAATCACTTCCATAAAATACCGGTGTTGAATTATCTGAGGATACAATATTAGAATCCATTGTATTCTTATAAGATTTTCCTTCAAGTTTTTAAACTCTTCCAAAGTAACCTGCTCTGATACCAATTGAAGAACACAATATTATATTGATAGGGGGTGAACAGTATAAGACCAATTTTTACTTTTCTTTCCCAATCAATATTATGCAATGTATCAATAGCAATATCAAAAACAGTAATTAAATCAATGCACAAATAACCACACACAATAGAGACACCAATTTAGCATGGTTCACCCAATGTGGGCTACTTCACAAAGAAAATATTTCACTAAAAGTTTCTCAACAAATCTCTTGGGAAACCTTTCCCTATGACAATGTTTATGGACATATGTACAAAGGAGACATCAATCCCCTAATAAGGTTCATGGATCTCTATCCATAGGATAACTTCCTCCTCTGCTCTAGATGGTGATCTTATAGAAGAACTACTATCTCCACTACACTGGCTAATGGATATATATCCACTAAAGATTCCTATATTCACTTAGAAGACTTGTCTTCACTACCCTGGATAATAGATTTGTATCCACTGGATACTATCATCCTCTATACTCTATCACCTCTAGAGCTTACTCTCAGTTTTGTATCAAATCTACACTAAACATAGTCCTTTGGTCTAGCACTAATCTAATCAATCTTTGTCTTTGGTCTAGCACAAACTTATACTTAAATATTCACTAAACACAATCCTTCTATCTAGCAAAAATATATCCTTAATATTTTTCCTCAAGCCTTAACACAAATCTTGACTTAATTATAAATCAACTCTGCTAGATCTACCCCAAAACTTAACCCAATATTTGAACAAATAAATCAACCAAATCTGCTCACAAGTCTTATCAAAGACTTGTCTTAAATATGCTTTGTAAGTTTCCACAAAATCTCACACTCATCTAAGGAGCGTACAAAAATGGTAAATATGTCTTGTTTGTCCATCCGTCTAAGGATGATATGCAAAATTGATATTCAGAGTTGTGCCAATTGCACAATGGAGAGCCTGCCAAAAGTCAAAAGTAAACCTAGAATCCTTGTCAAAGATAATCATCTCCAAAAATCCATACAACCTAAAAATTTCTTTAGAAAATCTATTGGCAATGATTATAGCATTATCTATGGTACTCCATGGTATAAAATGTGCAACCTTAGTAAGTTTTTCTACTATAAAAAAAATTGCATCATGATGATATTTTATCTTAGGTAAACTTGTGCGACCCTAGGAAGCGTGCACCTCAACCCTGCTTGCAATCAAATGATTGTTATATAAAATGGAAAAGGGCACAAAGAAATATGCATAACTTGGAAATTAAAATAACAAATAAAGGTCCTCTTTTTATTAATTTCAATAATGAATCTGATTACATATTTGTCCCTCTAAGGGATAACTAGTTTTTAATAAAATCAATTACAAACAGGACACATGGTGGATAAATCCCCTCGCAAAGGGGTGGTGTGCTTTTGTAGGCTTTCCAATTCTACACATGAACTTTCCTGAGGTCTCACATATACCTCCTTATCCTTTTCTCATTCAAGAAGGATCCCGCACTCTAAATGTCTTGATATGGTCTTGTAAACCTACATATTTGTATACATGGAAACAACAAAGCATGCTTAGTAGTTCATGATACCTCCCTGGATGATGCTATTAGTATAAAACCTAATAAGCAAGATAAATAAGCATAATATGATTAAATGCAATAAATATAATAAAAAATACAAGCATATCTCAAAGAATAATAATGTAAATACATACAGTATATCAGATCTATGCTAGAAGTAAATGCTGAAATAGAAAGCAATCATATCTAATTCTAGAATAAAGGAAACTAATGTCTAAACCCTAGGTTATGCCTACGGGCCACTATCCAAGAAAGTGACCATGAAATAAACATTTCTCCTCATGATCCAAGGGTTGTAGCACCAGGTTCTCTACTCCAATTGATGTTCAAGGGCCACCGAATGTGTCAGGTATACAAAATGGTGGTGAATGATAATGGATGTGAAAATCAAATGCATAGTCTCTCCTTAGCTAGATAGCATTTTTTTGCTCCTCAAGGGTGCATAGATTTGCTCTCCAATATGATAGGGCTTCGCTGCATAAAATATGAAAATTACGGATCTCTTTGCTCTTTGTGGGAGAGTCCATATGTACAATTACCTCTCTTATAGATCTAGACCATGTCCTCCTGGAGAAGCTTCAACCCAAATATCATGTGACTAACCATCTTGAGTGGAAAGCATCAGTCATAAAATGATATTGAAAGGGTAGTTAGGAGGAAATCAGGTAGTTCCTCACCAAAATCCACCTACAAACAATGCAAGGTGCAACCAGACTGCATGATCTAGACCTATATTCATGGCTAGACTATGCATGGTGCTAGTCATTGTCAGGTTCAATGGCTAGGTGTGGCCATTGTAGTCTTTAGCAGACAGATGTGGCAGCCGCCATGCTTGATAGCGATTAGGTTTTGGATGGGCTATAACTATCCTTTTTGAGTGGTTAGGACCATTGCTTCCTCTTAGAGATATCAAAGCGGATTCATATGGTATATGAATGTGTCCATATGGGTCATATTCTAAACATGACATGTTTTAGATGTCTATAGATACCCCTTTTTGGGATGCATTATGGGAAACCATAATGCAGAGCAAACATAGAACACCTAGGGTCACATTGTAGGTTGTGTGATGATCATTGATTTGATCAACATTGGATGCCCTAGTCTTGCAAAAGGTGTGCATCCTATAATCATTGCTCCCAACAGGGTGAAAGGCTTAAATTTGTAGAAGTTTGTACTTGTTCATCAGGTGATTGGGTAGCTTTAGTACTACTATTGGTCCGAAAGGAGGAGATCTACAAACTTAACTATCATGTTTGATTTTTTCCCTAGCAAATGGTACGCTTATGATAGTTGTTGGTAATGATTTGTAAGACGAACATGATTTGAATTGATCAAGTGATACTTTTTTTACTTTAATTATGATTATTGAAAAATTTTGACTACCCCCTCAAGTGACGAGTCGATGAGGAAATGGATTTAATAAATCGATGAGTCGCTTGATCAAGATGAATTATTTGGACCTCTTTAGAGGGTTGCTCTTTTATTATAGGGTATGTCCCATCCAGGTGTGATTTCAAACTATTTTGGTAATTGTACATCTCTATCCCATGGGGAGGTCCAGCTGTAATGGCCATCTTAGGGAATTGAAGTGATAGCAATTCTATTGTAGCTTGTTGAATCACTATTTCTTATAGAAAAAATGAGATGGATCCTCGCTCCCATGGGGTGGTTTGATCGTCATCACCTTCTTTGGGTGTGAAGTGAAGCATCTCAATTCTATCTTAACTATTTTGCCCCAAGTTACCTTATGGTAATTTACTCATCTTGCTGAATTACATGGAATGCTAGTCACTACAATCATCAAGTGTATAGAGAAAATAACTGAGTACAAGGCTTAGTTGAGACTTTTTTGTTATTTGATTTTTTGTGTTAATTTTTTTTATGATGTTTTTTGGATTTTGATGTGTATTTTTTTGGTTTTTGTGCATATTTTGGTTGTTTTGGACCAATAGGTATGCTTGATGGCCCATTTTGAGGTGCTTTATAGTGATAAAATGGGTAAATTTCTTCTTGTTTCTTGATCGCTATTAGGTCTAATGACCCCTAATTTCCACTTCATGACCATTGTTAGGTCCAATAGCCAACAATTTTGGGTCATTGAAATAAACAATGAATGAGGCTTGGGCTGAATATAAAAGTAAATTTTAGGGTTTTACCCTTAATTATTTCCAGTTGTCAATTGCACTTTTGAGCTCTGAAGTGAGAAAGTGCAATTGTGACACAAAGTGCTATTAGATTTGTTTCTGATTTGGATGATATGGCCTAGCAGGGAGAGGCATCTATGAGTAGAGGAGCCAAAGCTTCACGTGTACTCTACGAACCCTAACCTACATTTTAATTTGGTAAAATGAACCTAATTAATTAATCAGCTAAATGAACCACACTAAACCTATTGGAAATGAACCGAAATTGTCAATAGGTCTAGGCTAGGTTTAGTTTTAGTGGATCCAAGCTAGTTTTAGGAATTTTTGAATTTTTTTGTACTTTTTGGCCCAAGGGGGTACACCATTGGCGTGATGCCCATTGGCTGTTGTTGCCCAGAGCGGCTAGCCTGGCCTGATACTGACCACTGTCACCTTCAGCGTCTAGTTTAAAATCCAACGGTCAACTTTCTTACCATTAGAAACTAGCCACTACCAGCTTTAGTGGTTGCTTCGTGGCCACTCCTAGTGTGAGCAGCCAAGAGGCCTTTGACTTATTTTTTAGATTTTTGAAATTTTGATGATTTAATTGATGATTTTTGCAATTTTGAAGTGTAGTTTTTTATTTTTATGAATTTTTAGGTGCATTCCATCACCATTTTAATAGCTTTAAGCTCATCTTAGATTACCTTGCACCATATTTGTTTTATGAATTTATTAGTTTATTAGTGCATTTTTTTTAGATATTTATTTTGCACTTTTAGATTTTTTTTGCATGAACTTAGGACCCGAAATTGCTTGTTGATATTTTGCCTAACATGTATGACACGAACTAGCATTGGCTCGATGTTCGTAGCCTCTAGTATGTTACTAGGCTTCCAACGATCATGTCGGATCAGGCCTATCTCACTACCCTGATCCACAGTGGGACTCCCTGACTAATACCTTCCACCTTCCTACTAACAAGATGACCATTACGCTGGAGGACATCTACAAGATATTTAGGATCCCTTTTGATGGAGTACCCATTGTTTCTTCCCCCAATGATACCTGAGATGTAGTCTTCATGAGGGTATTTGGGAGACATGTCGTTGTTGCATTTAAGTATACCCAGTATTATGGGTTTTTGTTTCTTGATGATATCTAGAGTATGTATTATCATGAAGACATGTTATCCTACTGAAGGTTATTTATAATATTCTATTGTCTGACTACTCCAGAGTGAGGTTCCCATGGAACCTCTTGGCTATGGTTCAAGACTTGGTTGATAACAAGACACCTACCATCTATGATTGGGGGAGTGCACTGCTGGTGTAGTGCTCTGATTATTTGTGCCAGATTTAGTACCATAGAGGGCTAGCATTGCTTGAATATTTTTTCTCCATATCTAGGGATGGGAGCACATCAAGGTGGACCGTCCAGGAGGTCTACTTATTGAGTTCACTGATATAGTAGAGGAGTCTTAGAGCTATGGGTCTAGATGGCCCTGAGAGTGTTAGAAGCATAAGAGTTAGTGCCATGTAGGAGAGCTCTCTCACCACACGATATCTCTAATTGGCTTGTAGGCCCAAGACATCATCTGGAAGCCTTACTATGAGTGCCTTGCTTAGGAGGATCTAACTAGTTTCATAGCTTAGACTCAGTATGATCAATGGGTTATCGACCATAAGGATGGCATCAGATAGTTCTTATATTATTCTAGGGTGCTCTGAAAATTTGGCATTTAGTAGGATGTTCCCCTTAATCTAGTTGTATACCATTGGATTACAATAGAGAATAACATTTCGTTGCCTTGAGTTATGATAGTTTTAGAGGAGGATGACCCTACATTAGTTGATCCAAGTATGGCTAATGTCAAGGTTATAGAGGTGTATACCTACTAGTGGGTTATGTAATTATGGCATGGTGGTGGCCTCCTGGGGTAGTCTATGGATGATGTAGAGCTAAGGATCCTGATGGACACTGAGTGTGGGCTCAAATAGAGGGTTGGAGGTAGGTGGAGCATCAAGTGGAGGAGTAGGTGGAAAAAAAGTAGGTTACCCCTAATGAGGAGGAGTTAGCTCTTGAGGAGTAGGAGTCCCCTCTTCGGGCTCAGTTGCACTAGGTGGAGGCTAATCTCCAGTCATCACATATTCAGGTACAATAATGGAATGCTACTATTTCTGCTCTTCATACATAGGTTGCACAACTTACTACATAACGAGATGATACTCAAAAACATATTGCATAGGGGCCTACATGTTTGGATGTAGGGGCTGAGGTGAGACGTCTAAAAGGAATCATGGAGGAGAACGAGGACTAGATGGCATCATATGCTACCTACATTGTTACTCTACGATCTTAGGTTCAACTGCTAGGTACCACTTCTAGGGAGAGACCCACATCAAGGGGGTCACAACACAATATGCAGACTACATCAGGGCAGTCTTCAGTCTAGCCTAGCCAGAGGACCAGGACTCGTATAGAGAGGAATATGATGGTTAGCTCCCATAATTTGTATAGAGATATAGCCATGGGAAGAGGCGAGGTAAGGGGTGTAGGCCTAGGTTGATGGGCTCATTGTATTGGTTTCACTTTTGAGTGTAAGGTCGAGTGACATACATAGTTGTAGCCTTATGGTGATTTTATACCTACATGTACTTATGTGCCACACATTTATCTAATATCTAGACTTTGAGACTCATTATGTGTATATTTTATGATTATATTTTTATGTTTATGTGATGCAATATCATTATATTATGTGAGATGGTGTGATGTGATGCTTTAGATGTTATGATATTGATGTGTAGGTGGACTACTTTATGATTTTATGCTATATGGTATGGTTTACATGACTTATACTTTATGATGCGTGAATGATTAGATGGCATGATCTAGATGAAGATGATGGATGCATATATAGATGAAATGCTTATTGTTAAATACATGTTTAATTTTGGTGTATTGTATGCATCTAACTTATGTTGTTATGATATGGTAAATAAAATGTGTTATGCATTATTTTGATGATGTAATGTGAATGAACATGTATGCTTTAATCACTTAAAACATATGATATGATGTGACATGGGTTTTTTCAATCTAATGGATGACACCACATAATATATAAAAATCATGAATAAATAATAACTCTTATAATAATAATTAATCATTTAACATCCCAATGTGATATAATATGATGTGATATGTATGTACTTTCTTTACTAGATTCTATAAATTAAAATGTATGCACAGAATAGTCAGTGGCCATCTAAGTATCATTGCTAACATTCATTCAATATCTATCCTATTTCATGGATACCCTTTAACGAATAAGACCTCCTAAAGAAAGTTGTTGATTCGAGTGATGATATGAGTTATTGCTATGAGGTGATTTTTGAGGTTTTCCATGAGACTCAAACACCCTATCTTCTCCATAAAATGTTGTATACTGATCATACAGAGCTTCTGAAAGATACAGTTTTTGTTATGAAGACCTAGATACTCACTATACCTATGTGTGCAAATGAATATATTAGATAAAATATAAGCATACCCCAGTTCCATGCGGGATTAATTCAGACCATTGTTGTATTGGGGATTGTCAAATATTTATCCTAATCCTAAGTTGGACTCAGTTGGATTAGACCACTATGCGGTACAGGACACCTAAAGCTAGCTCTTCCACATGCAAACATTGGTCTATACAAAATCAAGGTGCTAATGTGACAGATGTATCATCATGCATAAGGATACCTTACGACTCATCCATGCTGAGAATTCCAGAGTTTCAAGTTCAATACTCCATTATTTTCTTCACATTAATTTGGGATACTTGCTCATGCTTAGTGATGAAAATTACTGTTTATTTGAATTTTTGTTTTTCTTTTGAGAAAAGGATTTATGTAGTGATGATAATCACTATTTATTTTAGTTTTGAAATTTGTTTTGTTTGGTATTTTTGCTTATTTTGATTAAATCAAGGGATTTATTTGGGTAGTGATGAATTTGTCCTTTTGCCAATTCTTATCCTTTCCAAACTGGTCACACAGGGGGATGAGCATGATAAAATTTTCACCTTAGGATACCTAATACCACTTCGCAGTGTTCATATTTCCCTTGTTCCAACTAGGATATTAGTTTTGTGATTAGTGATAGGATTTTGAAATATACTAGGTGCTATCAAAACTAAACCTCACCTATTAGAAGATAATATAACTTTCTATAAATATTGATAAAACCACTAGGTATGGTTGAGTGACCAAAAAACCCTAGTACATTCCTCATGGAAATAGGAGGGGTTGTGTTGAAAAACACAATTACACACATGGGTGATGGATGATGATGGATTTTGAAGATGCATGATTGATGTACAAACATGGTGTCATTTGTAATATTGTGAACACAACCTACTAAATGCAAATGCAATGGATGGACATGCCTAAGTGCAATGCAACTATGTGGATGCAAGTGCGAATGCAAATTTTTTTGTATTTTTGATGCTTTCAATTGTTTTTGAGTTTTGATTATTATGAATGTTTTTGAACTTTTTAATTTTAACTTATTTTGACCAAAGGGCTTTAATATGCCTTTGGGGCCTTTTGTGAGTTGACCAAAGGGCTTTAAGATGCCTTTAGAGCCTTTTGTGATTTGACCAAAGGGCTTTAAGATGCCTCTGGATATTTTTGTGGTTTGACCAAAGGGCTTTAAGATGCCTATGGAGCTTTTTTGTGATTTGAACAAAGGGCTTTAAGATATCTTTGGAGTTTTTTGTGATTTTACCAAAGGGATTTAAGATGCCTTTGGAGTATTTTGTGTTTAATGTTTTCTTATTCATTTGGATTTTTATGATTTCTATTATTTTTAAAATTTTTGAATTTTTTTTTTTTTTATGTTTTGTTGATTTATGTGTGAAATACCTTTATATGAATGATTTTGAGAGGTTCTCACTTCTCAACACCCGTGTTATTAGGTGATATGCCCCAGATCCAATCTTCTATGAGATGATATAGGGACCTATCCAATTGACCATAAATTTGTCTCATAGATGCGGTGGTAGATTTGAGTTCTGTTGGTTCTCTTTAAGCATAATATACCCAACTTTAAATTCTCTCATGTGGACTTTATTGTTATAATATTATGTTAGATGATCCTCATAAACATGAAGATGCTCAAGAGCATTGATGTGACGTTAATCCATAAGGGTCAATTGATCCAAGAAAGCCTGTCGTCAGCTTATGAAATCACCCAAGCTAATTATTTGGGCTCTAAGCAATGAAGGAGGACTCCATCATAGATTTGACAATACAATATACCTCCTAGCAAGGCATATCTTGTCACTTTTTGCTTAAATGCTCATATTTTGGTATGCAACAGTCCTTGTGGGACAATTCTAAGCCTAAGGAAATCTTGTAATTAGGATAGCCAATCTTGATAAGCTACAACCTCAACAGATAAGATGACTTATTCCTCCTAAAATTTGATTTGCATAAATGCAGATTGAGAAACAACCTTATGGCTTATAGTGGTACCATTATCCATAGGACCCTATGAGATCAAGGACCCCAAGGTGCCTTCTTTAAGAAGTATTTTTCTTTACAGAACCAGTCATGGGATGTATCTATATGGATCATGTTAACTAATTCCTTGTTATCAAAATCCTCATGTTGCCTCGCTGAGTGCGAGAGTGTTTTCATATGAATGGTAGTGAAATCAGCAGATGGATTATAAGGGATCAAGGATCCTAGATATGCCATGGTGTCTATGAATCTGTTCAATAAATTAGAGATTGCCTCGATGTCATACCACTCTAGTTTGGCTAGATAGGTGTCAACAATCTCCTTGTAATATTTTAGGATTGGATCCTAGTACTGAAATAGTCCCTTTAACTAGTTGACTATGAGGAGGGAGTCACCGAAGATATTGAGCCTCTAGATTCTCATGGTGATGGCTGTTTGGAGACCCAATATTAATGCCTCATATTCGATGTTGTTATTAGTGCAAGGGAAGAGACAACTTGAATGACAAGGTAATTGGAGCACCTTATGGCATGACAAAGACAATCCTTGCATCACCTCCTTGCTCAAATTTTGAATCGTCAAAGAACAAAGTCATGTCAGCTTCATTTTCCAACTCTTTGGGTTCAGATGCTTCTAATAATGCAGAGACAACATCATCAAGAATTTCTACAGTGAAGGGCCTACTATTCTAAAGAGGCACCTCATCTAGATGATCAACTATGACTTGTCCCTTGATGGTCTTTTGGCATATGAATTCCAAATCAAATTCTATCAATAACATGATCCACTTTGTAGTACGTGTGTTATGATATGTCTTGATCATAATATACTACAAAGGATTTTGTTTGGATATTACATATGTCATATGACTCAGCATGTAGTAGTGCAATTTCTTGGTTTCAAAGACCACTACTAAGCACAAATTTTCTTCACATGCATATCCTATCTCATAGCTCACTAGGATGTGACTGATGTAATATATCGCTTGTTCCTTGTCTTATGCATTCTTTTGATCCAACATGGTGCCCAAAGCAAAATTGATAGTGGATATTTATGGTAGGAATGGCACATCTAGCCTTAGTGGAGCTAGGACTGGTGGTGTTGCCAGGTACTCCTTGATTTTAGCAAAGGCTTATTGGCATTCTTCATCCCATTGGAATGGGACCCCCTCGTGTAGCAGTTGATTCATAGATCAAATTTTTTTTGATAGTTGTGCGATAAATCGATTTATGGATGCTACTTTTCCTTGTATGCTTCTTAGTTCTTTGATGTTCATGGGCGGGACCATTTCTAGGATAGCATTTATCTTTGTTGGGTATACCTTGATGCCTCATTTAGAAATAACGAATCCCTAGAATTTATGCTAAAGATGCACTTCTTTGGGTTCAACTTGACATTGTGCTCAATCAGGTGATCGAAGACCTTTTTGAGGGTCTCAGCATGCTCTTCTCGTAGAAATGACTTGACTAGTAAGTCATTGATATAGTATTCCAAGATCTTGTGCATGTAGTCATGGAAAATGTATGCCATAGTCCTCTGATATGTGGTACCAAAATTTTTAATATATAATGACATCACTTTGTAACAAAATATCCCTTATGGAGTGGTGAAAACGATCTTATGCTGGTATTCGAGTTTAATTCAATTCTAATTGTAACCAAAAAAACCATCCATTAGGGAGAGCATATCATGGCCTGTAGTTGCATATGCAAGAGCATCTATGTTTGGCAATGGGAATGAGTCCTTTGAGGTTGCCTTGTTGAGATCCCTAAAATCCATGCAAATGTAGGCTCTTCCATCAAGCTTTCCTATGGGCACCATGTTTCATACCCATTTTGGATAGTCGATGGGAACAATAAAAAATACATCCAATAGTTTCTGCAATTCTTTCTTCACCATCAAATAGATGGTTGGATGCATCTTTCTGAGCTTCTTCTTGACCGACTTCTTTGTAGGATCTAGTGAAAGGTTGTGGACAACCAAATTCGAATCTAGCCTCGCCATGTCTTTATAGGTCTAAGAAAAGAGTTTTGGTCTCTCTTTCAATAGATAAATTATGATGGCCTATTATTTTGGAGATAATATTTCTCTGAATTTGAATTTCTTTGGTTGAGAAGGATCATCATTGATTTCCACCTTGAAAGTCTCCTCTATTACCATATGTGACCCCTCCTTAAGCTGGTGAGGAGTGGGGATTAAATGAATGTCATATAATGGATTTATAGTTCCCACTGACTCAGGGTCGATACCAGCATGATAGACATCATGTGCGTAGCCTGGTGCAAAATGGAATAATTGTAACATCTCTTCATTGAGGAAGAAATATTTAGGCTCTAGGGGTGAATCAACATGATCCCAATCAATAATGTCTAAGTTAAAACAATGGTTTTGAAGTATCTCTTGGGTTATGGAGTGGAGTGGTCAAATCAATGGAGATCATGTTGATGGATGAAATGAAATCTATAGGATCACATAAGTGAAGCTCTACATCTTGGGTGCACCATCCATACTCATGATGAGGCTCTAGGGCATAGGGATATATAGATCTGATCTATAGATATACGAGATGATGGGATCATTAGGCAACAACTACTCTCTAAATGTTGGCAGGTCTAGGAATAGCATGTGATAGATGACATCTATATCAGGGGGTCTTCCCAGGAAGTGCATATTAGGATCTATGGTGTGAAGCATCACTTATCTCTCAATAAGCAAATCGACTAGATGCAAGTGATGAGGCCCAAGATAAGCCATATCGGTCTCATCCTCAAATATGTCATCGCTTATAAAGAAACCATTTATATCCCCAATATGGGGTGGTGACTTGCCTACTGATACCCCAAATAGGCCATCTTAGTCTCATCTTCATAGTCATCATCGATTACGAAGATCCCATTGGAATTTGTAACCATCCCAATGATGTGGCTTGCATGTCTAGGCCATAGGTAGGCCATTTTTGTTGAGTCATCTGACTCATAGCCACTCTCATATGATATTTATCCACCCTCGTCCAAGATGTATCCACTCTCGTATAAGATGTACCCACTCTTTGTGTGGTCTGTCCAAACAAGGTTTTGCACATATTGAGGCCTATGGTAGGCTAGGCCAGCTTCATCTTCATTCTCACTTGGGACATAATAATACTCCTCTTGCTCATATCCATGCATTAAATATTCCTCCCATAGGACGGCTCCTGATGGGGGAATTTCAAGAGAGGATTTAGGGAGATACTTACAGGTGATGCAATATTGAACATCAACACCCATCCATCATCCAAGTAGTTTCTGCTAGGGGGTTGATAGGGATTCCAATCAATGTCCTCCATGAACCTAATACTTAACCTGTCTAGCGCCACTCCAAAAGAATCATCATGAATATGTGTTTGATAGCCTAAACCACACCTATCAATAGGTAGTTGGTACTATAGCTAAAATGGCAACCGACGCCCTTGCTCATACATTCCTAGGCCATAGCCTTGCCAATGACACTGCTCAAAGTACTTCAAAGTGAACTCAATATTCGACAAGTAATGAATATTCATGTTGAATGGCTCATCCTCATCCCTTTCAAAATCAATAGAAATATAGGTGTAATCTAAACCAGCATATATAAAGTTGGTCTGATTAGGAGGAACCCCTAATGGCACTACTGTGCCTACTGAAAGATTTGGGACTTGTTGAGTGAATATTTTACCCTATCGTAAAATGATCACCACAAATAGAGTATTAATTTGAAAACTCTCTCTTGCAAAGAAATTAAGTGAAACCACTTAGTTCTCCAAGGTTTCGATAAGCATACATTTCTGTATAATCAATGAAAAATTAAGATGGAAGTAAATGTATACCAGAATAAACTCAACTATGCAAGTGACAGTTAACAAGGGGCCTTGAATAGTTCAAACAATGCTTTAGCAATTATGATCTTAAAACCTTCAAACTGCAAAATATTGATTCATTTTTAGTGCTCTTGATGTTAAAATAGTCTACCCTGAACCCCAATTAGTAGACTCTTTTATCTTCAGATTAGAAAGGTTCCAAATGCAAAAGTGTGTGGCAAAGTCCACTTCATTTTAAAATCCATGCCTTTAATGTGTGGTTCATTTTAAAGTTAGTGGATTCATTTTATCTTCATTGTAATTGTTCCACTATCCCTATGTTAGAATTTGGTGTTAGTAAGAGTTAGTAAGTTAGCATGTCAGCGTTCATTTGTTTTATCTGCCTTAGTGTGAATTTGGCGTTAGTAGCCCTCCTAAACCAACATTTTATCTGAAAATTAAATTGATGTTTTTGGGGGTGTAGAAATTTTGGATAAGGACCAGAATAGAAACAAATGAACGAGAAATTCTGGAAAATGGACCAGAATGGAAAAATAAAAGAAATGAAAACGAACAAAAATTCTGGAAAGACCAGAATGGAAATGCTTAAATAGAAATTCTGAAAGGACCAGAATGGAAAATAAATGACAAAAATTCTGGAAGGACCAGAATGAAACAAAACATAAATTCCGGACTGGACCAGAATAGAAATGTGCAAATAAATAAATATTGAAGATTTACTCTAAATGCAGAAAACAAAAAACAAATCTACAAGGTTAGCTGGAAAAAAAAAACAAATAATATCAAATTTGGTTAGCAATCCCCTCCCTACAAAACCCCAAGTTGTGAGATGAATCTAAAACAACATGACCTAACGGACCTGCAACATAAGCACAATCAGATTAGACCAAGTGCGAGACTCAAAGGAAAATAAAATTTACATTATTTTAAGCATTCACCTATTGCAACCCATTTCATGGCATCAACAAATAGATATAAGCAAAAACAATGCGGAAAAATATAGACAATAAACCATAGCTTTAGACGTAATCTCCCTTTGGTTTTGCACACAAAAGTTACTATTACCAAAATGAAAGATTGGAAATTTTGTAACCAAGGAGATTTATACCAACACACACGAAACAACATAACAGTGGGTTTCACACGGCAGTTCGGGCGGCATCGTGTTGGGTCAAACGCAAGTGAAGCCATTGAAAACAAAGATGCATAGCAACATACAAGGTGATGTTTTATATGAACAGTTCAAGTGGTGAATAGGTGATTAGCAGCAAACCGTAAAATGAAGAGATGGTGCATCATATGTTTTGATTGCACAACAGAATGCCAGCGCTGAAGGACCCACAGTAGCCCGCGTAGATTAATAAAAAGAATATAAAAGCCAAGCAATATGGCTAGAATAAAGTTTTGAATAAGACTTTATATGGTAGAGCAAAGCCATATCTATTAATAAAGACGTGAATCCAAATGTGAAAGACCATGAAGCAAAATAATAAAAATATAAAAAAAACATATATATTATGCAATAAAGTATATATTACTATTATAATAATATGTTTTACATATTTTATAATAACAATATATTAAAGAAAGCGAAAGGTTGTGATAAAAAAAAAAAACTTTATTTAAATTTTAAAGCTTTCATGTACGTTAGTTTAGGATTTCATTTGAATTTTGTATGGGTTAGTTTGATTTTAAAGTCTTCAATAATTTTAATGTCCTTTATATGTTGTCTTTGCAGGAATGTCGGAGCGCGGCGTGGTTTTGGAAAATCACGAGGACCTCGATTTTAATGGCATATCACAGTGGATTGGTGGACAAAGGAACCCCTGACGAACCAGTACAGCGGATTGGATATCGATGAAGACTACAGTGTTGAGCGTATGTGGTGCCAACGAAGTGGAGGACCCCACAGAATGCAGTGATAGACACAGTGCAGGGCATATTCGAAAGTTTGGCAGAGTAACACGATGGTAGCTCATGCGGTGATTATGTGGCAAGTTTTACTTGCATAATGCGAATGGAGAAATACCGCGAAGATGGTGATCTGACCGAAACAGTCCAAAGGTTGGGACTCTGTGTGAATTTTGTAGGCAATCTGTAGATGGAGGCCGATTAATTTGATTTAATGTTCACACCCATCGATCTCCTTGAGCAGTGCACATAGCCGGGATAGAAACTAGCACCGAACGGTGAATGATAAAAATGGGTAAAGCTACGCATTATTAGACTCCAACAAGATCTTTGTCATTCATTGATGTGTGGCATCAGATGGAGCTTCAACTATTCAACAGTGGCGACGACAGTGTATCTAGCCACAATAGTTTGAATACGCAGCGATGACAGCAGCGTCACTACAGAGGAGGTGGAAATACAATGGGGACATTGATGGACTCACCATAAAAACATAGCCCATTGCCAGATGGAACAAAATTCCAACATAACGATACACCGGATTAGGTCCGAGGTGTAGACTAATTGGTTCATTCAAACCCTATAAGGGGCGGAGGTCTAAAGTTCAAATCTCGGGCTTTGTCGGACTGAACACTTGTCTCTTTCCTGGTGCTTTCAGGATTGTGGCATGGTGGTTATAGGGGCAGACTACGTAAGATCTGTGTGGCGGCTTCTGGGGCGGATAGCACAGAATACTGTGACGGCCATAAAAGCTGGACAACCTGTGTGCAGCTTCTGGGGTGGATAGCGCAGAATACTGTGACGGCCATAAAAGCTGGACAACCTGCCTGGATTCATGACGGATACACCGGAATACAACTTGGATAGATAAAACGTGCTCGACAAAGGGCAATCACACTGAAAGGCCAAAACAGAGGGTGTCATATTGCAAAAGTTACTGTTTCATCGGCGTCCAGCGTAACATTTATGTTACCATGCATAGCCCAAGTGATATGAGTCCGAGGATGAACGGATAGCATTCAAAGGCGTGTAATTTATCTAAATCATGAGGTCTATTGGTGATTAAGGCATTAATAGCTATAACATAGTCAACCGCTACTCTAATGATATGTGTCTTTAAGGTATATAAAGAAGTTTTAATAAAGCATATAAAGCCATCCAAGTCCTTTATAAAAGAGAATACAACAAAGTAAATGTTACAGGATATTTATGGGAAAGTATAACGAAGTGGCCGTTATATATTAGATGTATGGAACGGAAGGGATTTTAGAGAGCGGTTCAGATAAAACGTTCGAAACCTTGCGAGGAGGAATAAGGACGAAAATAAAACTTTTGGAAAACTAATAAAACAAAAAGGAATAAAACGGTCGCCAAGTTTTATGAAGCCATGCAACAAATTAATAAAAAAAAAACATAAGACAAAAGAAAAACTTGCATATTGAAACGAAACCAAAGCAAATGGAGAAAGCGAAAAGCCAAACCAAACGTTGGGAAATGAAACGAACAACCAAGCGAAGGAGAAGGACCAAAACAAAAAGTTTTAAATAAGTTATACAAACACGGAAGCGGGGGCTGGACCTTTTGAAGGCCACATGCTGCCGGAATGTAACAGGGAATATTTTTAATGCAAAAGCCTTTTCAGAAATTTGGATTTTGTTTGTCAAAATAGAGAAAATTTTCTGCATGCCGGATTTTTATTGTCTTATTTTCTATTTTCAAATTTTAAATTTATAAATAATGTTAATGTCATTTTGTTTGGGTTGCATTAGGCGAATATTTGGGATCTGAAATTTATGTTTGTACCTTAGGAGCTAGCACCTGTTTTATTTCGATTGTGTGAATGCAGGTTGGAATATAATAGGTTGCATGTAAGAGTTTCTCACAACTTCGGTTTTGCAGGACGGGGTGCCATCAAACTGGAAATGCTTTGCATATGTCTGTTTTCAGCATTTAAATTTATTTTAGATTTTATTTTCTGTTTTTGAAATTTTCATTTTGCATTTTTTTTTAAACTTCAGGCATTAAAATAAAAATCGTAAAAAAATAAAATGATAAAAATAATTATATGGCTGTGAAGAATGATGTAAAATCTATCATACACAATAGATTCGGACTCATTCCGAGATCATTTTGATTTTATATTAATTTTTGAAAATGACTGTTTGATGCAGATTTTTATAATTTCGAAAATTCATATTTTTTTATTTTGAAGCCAAATCAGATTTTTTCAGCTTCATACGTTATTTGCAAGTATAAGATGATCTTACCTTCATGAAAATATCAATTTCATTGAAGGGGGTCAATTTTATGACGTTTCATAAGTGATCATTTTCGGAGCAATAAATGCACTTCTCTTCATGAAAATTCTAATTTCATTGAAGAGGGGTAATTTGTCATTACATCAAAGGATAGTGTTTTAAAGCATTAAATTATGTCTCTTTATGAAAATTTTGATTTCATGAAAGAGGGATAATTTATGATGACATTTTGAGGTCACAATTTTCAAACAATAAATTATTATCTCTTTGTGAAAATTAATTTCACCAAAGAGGAATAATTTATTATTCACATCAAAAGCTATCTTTATCTTCATGATAAGAAGCTATATTCAAGGAGCCTATTCATCATTTCGGATTTATATTCATAGATAGATTTGATCTTTACTTTCACATTTAAAGTAGGATTTGATGCAAGATAAAACTTGATTAAAATCCACTTAATAAGGGAAGATAAAATCTACTTTAAAATCCTCAAGATAAAAGGAATTAAGGTTACATAATGGTCATATGAGGGCCAATTCACATTTACTTTTTGTTTGGTTTCATGAACAATAATTAAAGTAGCATGGTAAAATAAACCAACATTACCCCTTGTTTATAGTTACTTGCAATCACTAAGGTGTTCCAAGCATTGAATTGATATATCTTTATTTGAGATTACTAATACACATATGCAAATGCTAATATAGCGGAGACCTTGGAGAAGTTGTTTTATTTAACTTCTTTGCAAGAGGGGATTTTGGAAACAAATCCTAAGGAAGAGTGTAATTTCACAATTGGGTAAAATTAACACTCAACAAGACTCTTGGCCATTCCATGTCTTGTGCAAACTCAATGATTGACATGAAATTCATGTTATACACTAGATATTCATCTAATACTATGTGGGCTAGGTGAATTGTCACCTGGGGTGTAGATGATATTGTTGATGATGCAGATGATGCAAGTTGAGGCACCTCCTCAGCTATTTCCTGGGAATATTCCTCCTCCATGGGATTAGGCATTCCTGCAACTACTATGGTTGGAAGCTCCTTGGTTCCTTCCTCCACTAGGGGTACCTTCAACTTTTGTTTATGTTTTACCTTATATTTCATAGGCTTTTTAAAAGTTCCAGTAGTATTAGAGGCAAGAGGTGGTGCCAATGTGGATGGGTCACCTCACACTGATTTACTTTTGTTCTCTGGTTGTGTGGTTGGGGATGAAGGCCTTATGTACAAATGCATTGTCAAAAGGACAAAGTCTCCCGACAAGTCAACTTGATTCATGTACTTAAACAACTCTTCATCATATGGAACCACATGCACTTGTCCCTCATGCACATACTTGATGCATTTTTGCAGGATCGAGGGTATGCACTACATGTCCCTAATCCAAGGATACCCTAGAAGAATGTTGTATTGCATCACATATTCCAACACATGACACATCACGAGGATGGTCTTATTTCCTACCTTTATAGGTAAAATGGTTGTACCCACTATGGAGCATAGTGCATCATTGAAAGCCTTGAGTGTGTATGAAGTCAATACAATGTTGAATTTAGGGATATTTAGGTGCCCTATAACCTTTGTAGTGATGATGTTGATTTATGAACCTGTATCGATCAAAAACCACTAGAATGGTATGCCATTGATTGATGCAATAATATTCAAAGGTGGGTTTTCTAGGGTAGTAGGAACTATATTAATTTTGTGATCATATAAATGAATCATGGGTTCCTAGAACTGTTGCACTTGCCCCACAAAATGTGTGAACACATCTAGGTTTTGGGGCTAGAGCTCAATTTTTCTCAAAATCTCCATCAAAGTCTCCTTGTGCCTAGGGTACTATTGTATGAGCTCACAAATGGATAAATTGGCTAGAGTTATTTGTAGATTTGTTCTAAAATACTCTGAAAAGTTACCACAGGTCTTTTTGGTGGACCAGGAGGATTATTTTTCACCTATCTCTATCGAGGTGTATTTGAGATATTAATGGGAGTCACTGGAGGTTGTGGTTGTCCATATATCTAACTATTGGTTGCTATGTTAACTATATCAACCATTCCTATGCATCCCTGACTAGGTGGCTTAACTCAAATTTGGTTGACTTGGGTGCCCTGATCTCTAGGGGCTTCATGATTTGGCAATGGGTTCCTGAACATACCCATAAATCTATTATTAGGAGCTAGCACGTTGTCATATTTTAGCTCTCTCTTTTCAATCATATTTTACATTATATTCTTGAACATGATGCAATTTTTGATGTCATGCCCATGTATCCTATGATATGGGCAGTATTGATATTCCCTATATTCCCTTGGCTTGGGTTGGTTAGGATCAATAAGTTGTACATCTAGAAATCTTATCCTCTATGCCTCACTCAATTGATTAAATATCAACTGCATCAATTCATTTAGAGGTGTGTAATAATGAGGTGGTCGATGTTCCTTGTTCCAGCCATGGTTATTCTTAGGGTCATAGTTGACCGACGGGGGGAGAGCCTGATAGTTTTGGAGCTGCTATCCATTCCCCTCCTTTGATGTGACCAATACAACCTGATTAACCTGAGAAGGCTTGGCCTGCTTCTGCTTGTTCTTGTCATTCTGATTGTTCTTGCTCCACTCTTTCTTGTTGTAGAGCTTGAGGTCTCCCTCATCAAACTTTATGTCTTCAATAAGCTTGGCCTGAGTCAAGGCTTCTTCGAATGATTCATATTTTTGTAGTTGCAATAATAGAGAGATGTGTTTTGTGTATCTCTTCATGAACATTCATATGAGCTATTCATTGGGGATGGAGAATGATAGCGTTGACTTGATTTTTCTCCACTTGTCCCCATATTCCATCACTGGCTCATTATCATACTACTTTAGATTTTCTAGATCAGACAGGTTCACCTTATTCTTGGTGCCAAAGGAGAAGCATTCAAGGAACACATTTACCAATTGCTCGAAGGTAGCGATGATGTTCTTGGGCAACTGATTGAACCATTGAATCACTACACCCAAGAACATCATGATGAAGGTTCTCAGTATTAGGGCAATGTTCTACTCAAGGTAGAAGTACACATTCATGATGTTGATCATGAATTATTGCACGTCTCCCTCTCCCTTAAACTTGTCTAGCCTAGGAATATCAAAGTGCCTAGGACGCATAGGACTTGGGATTGAAGGACAAAGAGGCTAGTTGTGTATCTTGCTTAATTTTAGCTTCTATCCACTTGTGCCTTGCTTATCGAGAGACTTGACTCTCTCAATTAGTTTTTGGTATGCCTTCGAATAAATAATATCCTATTCTTGAAGGTTTACTCATGGTGGTAAGCGAGGTAATATTGTGTTTACCTAGTTTGGAAATCTGTACTCATATCCCATAATCATGGATGGAGGTTCAAGATATGTTTATTCCTAATATTCCATCCTTGTCTGTTCCTCATCGAATTATATTTTTTCAAGGTCCAGGTGTTGTTGATGTTGTGAAGTGTGGTGAGCATGCTCATTTATTTACCTAGTGCTTCTCTCTTACTAAGAATCAACACGTCTCTCATGTTAGTATCTCTCATCGCCTATGTGTGTGTCAGCTCGATCCAGCCTCTCTGATAACTCTTCGTGCTCAACTCTTTCTTCTCTTGAGCATTTATCTTATAGGGTACCTCTTCCTTTGCTCTTCTTGCTCAAGAGCTTCTACATGGTCTCACTCGATGCACAATACTTCCTCTAACATTTGTATACAATCAGATTAACCTACTACTTAAGGTTCATGCCTTTCTAACTCTGTGTCAGGAGTTATAATGTTTAGACCCCTTAGGGAGGCTCCTATTGTGTGCTTGTTCTTTTCCACAAGGGTGACTTATTTTATGTACTATGTTATGGGTTGAGTACCCCCATGATCAAAAGTAGTGTATGTGTTATAGGGTCACTTTGAATCTTTCCCTAGTTTATTGGTGCATCTAGTAGCTATGCTACATGAACTTCCTGAATCTGAATGTTTAGTAGCAATACTTCTTGGAGCTGGTCTCAAGGGAACTAAATCTAATTCATCAAGTTGTCGAGTTCTCCATGGATGATCCTAAAGAGTCCCATTGACACCAATGATCTCATAGTCCAAGGGTACCATCCTATATGTAGGGAGATTGTAGGATGTCCTAGGTCTACGATTGGGAATAGCCCTAGTGTCTTACCCCTTAGTGGGTTAATCTATCCTATGTGTATCATGTGAAGCTTGGGGTATTACAACCCTTGCATGCCTATGCAATGATGGAGGTCTTGATGCCTCCTCATACCAGTGTGATGATGGAGGCCTTGAAGCATTTGCATGCCTATACAATGAGGGAGATTGTGATGCCTCCACATGTTAGTGTGAAGAGGGAGGTCATGATGCCTCCACTTATCAGCGAGATGAGGAAGATCTTGAGGCTTCCTCGTATCTATGTAATGAAGGAGGTCATAATGCCTCCATGTGCCTGAGTGATGAGAGAGGCCATGGGGCGTCCTCATGTCTATATGATTTGAAACCAGGATATGGTTATCTTGCTGGATTTTCTTAAGGAGTGCCCCAAGGGTTGAGTTTTCATCCCTAAGACTTTCTAAACATTATCCGATGACACTATGGGTAGGCAACTCAATACCAATGTGACTATAAGTGTTTGGAGAATTTGTTTATGCATTGATAGTAGATCTAGGGTAACTGCTCTGAGTGTATACCACGGTGACTTATAATTTATCTTCTTAGGTGAATTACAAACCACACAAATAAAACAAGAAGATGTTTATCTCTTTTAAGGATTTATGTGTGTGTTCCCTAAACTATTTCGTATGTTTTGATTCGTTGAATATATAAGCTAACTCTCATAATTTTTTGCAATTTTTTGTTGGATGTTATACTAAAATTATTTAAGGGATTTCACATATATACTTGCACAAGCTGAATATGGTGATGAAATTCATACTTTACGAGATAGCATAGGTACTACCAACCCTTACTCAACACCTCATGTGTAGTGATACAACCCTCAAGGAGGATTGCGTGTTATTTTGTATGGTTAGGATAGTTCTTGGGTTGGCCTTGGCCATGGACGGGTCCCGATGATACTCTTTCTCATGAGACAACCAAGTGATAATGACCTCCACTGTTGGTATCGATCAACGGGTTGGATGTGGGAGCCCAAAATCATTGATGTTAAAGATAAGACATGATGTGTGTGGGGTTATTTTAACTTTTCATGTAAAAAAATGCATCACCCAACAAACATGATCTTTCCTATATGCCTAAGATAAAAGATGTTTCATTTCATTAAGATGCATATATTAAGCTTATATGAATTTCAAAGAATGCATTCTATTGTATAAAATAATGGCCACTAGCTGGGCCACATGCAAGCAAACTAAACACACAGAGGTCTATCATGTTGGATACTAGGGTAGACCTTACAAGAAGAGGCCCACTATTCCTAGAAATTCCTAGAGAAAACTAAATAAAATCCTAGGAAACATCAAATACATTTTCTTTTTCAATTTTTCTTTATATTTTCTTGATTGAACTATGATTTCGCTTGCTGTTTCTAGAAATAAAAAGTTGCAGATAGAGAAAACATAAAAACTAAGGATGGTACCAACCTTAACTCCTCATATGATGATGAACTCCCTGCCATTTTCTACAATATTCTACTAGTCGCTATTGACTAGAGTGGTTGATTCTGGTCGTTGACAGCAGAAGCAGCTAAGATCAGCTATTTTTTGTCGACCAAAGCGGCTAAGACCTATTGGTTGTTATCAACCATAGTGGCCAAACCTGCACACAGAAAAACCTATGAATGTAAATAAATTAACTAAAAAGTAAAACCTAGTGGGGGTCCCATCGTGATCGCCATTTGTGCGATCCCAGGGAGCGTGCACCGTAGCTCCGCTTGCAATGAAATGATTTTTATATAAAATGGAAAAGGGCACAAAGCAATATGTGTAAATTGGAAATAAAAATAACAAAGAAATATCCTCTTTTTATTAATTTCAACAATGAATCTATTTACATATTCATCCCTTTGAGGGATAACTAGTTTTTGTTATAATTAGTTACAAGCAGGACACATGATGGATAAATCCCCTTGCAAAGGGGTGGTGCACTTCCACAGGCTTCCTGATTATGCACATAAAATTGTCTAAGGGCTCATAGATGCCTCCTTCTCCTTCTATCATCCAAGAGAGATCCCGCACTTTGAATGTCTTGATCTGGTCCTATAAACCTGCAGATTTGCATACATGGAAACAACAAAGTATGCTTAGTAGTCCGAGCTACCTCCCTATATGAGGTTGTTAGAATAAAACCTAATAAACAAGATAAATAAACATAATATGATTAAATGCAATAAAGTTAATGAAAAAAATGGGTATATCTCAAAGAATAATAACATAAATGCATACAATATATCAGATATATGCTAGAAGTAAATGCTTAAATAGAAAGCAATCGGATCTAATGCTAGAACAAAGGAAACTAATGTCTAAAACCTAGGTTATGCCTATGGGCCACTATCCAAGATAACGACTACAAAATAAAACTTTATCTTTGCGATCCAAGGGTTGTAGCACCATGTTCTCTACTCCAATTGATGTTCAAGGGTCACTGAATGTGTCAGGTACATGAAATGGTGGTGAAAAATAATGGATGTGAATAGCGTATGTGTAGTCTCTCCGCAGTCGTATAGTACTTTGTTACTCCTCAAGGGTGCATATATTTGCGCTCCAATATGATAGGGCTCCGCTACATAAACTCTAAAAATTATGGATCTCTTTTCTCTTTGTGGGAGAGTCCATATATAGACTTCCCTCTCTTCCAGATCTAGACCCTAGCTTCTTGGAGAAGCTTCAACCCAAATCTCATGTGACTGACCATCCCAAGTGAAAAGCATTAGTTATAAATTGGTATTGAAGAGGTAGTTAGGATGAACTCAGGTAGTTCCTCACAAAAATATACCCATAAAAAATGAAAGGTGTAGTTAGATTATGTGATCTAGGCCTGTATTCATGGCTAAACTATGCATGGTGCTAGCCACTATCAAGTTCAACAACTAGGTGTGGCCATTGTAGTCTTCAGTGGCAAGATATGGCGATCGCTCTACTTGAGAGCGATTAGGCCTAGATGGGCTAGAACTACCCTTTTTGAGTGGTTAGGACCATTGCTTGCTCTTGGAGAGATCCAAGAGGATTTATATGGTTTGTGAATGTGTCCATATGGGTAGTCTCCTAAACATGATGTATTTTAAGTGTCTACAAAACCTATAATAAAATCCATTGATATCACCTACCATTTCTGAGTAGGCATATTATGAGAATACAATTTTCCCACTAGATGTTGATGTTCATATTTCACTTTATGATAATAAGTTAGATACTTTCTTCATAAGTCTTCTTTAGGATCAAGGTTTTTGTGGCATTTTTCAATATCAAGGATTCTATGGCCTTCTTCAAGATCAAGGCTTCTATGGCATTTTTTAGTACCAAGGCTTCTATGGGCTTTTCAAGGCTTCTATTATATTTTGTTTTAGATCAAGGCTTCTATGGATTTCTCTTCTGGATCAAGGCTACTATGAACTTTTTATTCTTATGAAGTTTCCAATATAGCAATAGAGATCTTATGTCTATCAACTTCACTGCAACTCTACTCCAGAAGTTTATTCTATAGTATTCTTATCTTGTAGTAACTAACCTTTACACTATGAAAGTAGTATGACTTTCTAGCAACAAAGTTGAAATATCCTAGCTTTCTATTATAGGAGGTGTCCCAATCATCTAAGAATAAATTCCTTGCAATAAAAGAAACTCCAGGTTAATTTTTCTAGGTCTCTTATATGAGATTCACTAGTTGGCATATCAAAATAGTGGATCAAATGCTGAGTCTTAGTCTTCACAAATTTTCCCTTGAAACTTTGTGGAAAGACTTCAGCCACATTCAATCTCAGTATTCTAGAATATGATATTTTTTTAGTCTTAATCTTGTGGCTCTTCTTAATTCTACCACCTAGACTCTTTTGAGTATTTTTATCAGTGACTAGTCCAATGACATGTTAGGTTGACAAAAACTTGTTGGACATATGAGCAGGTTTTATTGTCATTGATGTCAAGATTCAGTTTCAGTGAGTAGTGCAAGAGAAATATTGCTTCTAGACCTAAGAAAAATAATGTTATAGTATCCCTTATTATAATATTCAAGGTGGTCATATGAGGTCTAAAGAGCAATAGGAAGACCCAAGAAAAATAATATTATAATATTAAATATCTAAGGTTAAGACCTAAAGATTAAATTAATTATAAATTAATTATAATTTTCATTATAAATTAATTTATAATTTAATTTGATTAATTCTAAGAGTTATTAAATTAATTATAAGTTATTTATAATTTAATTATAAATTACTTTATAATTTAATTTAAATAACGCTAAAGGTTAGGGTTATAAGGGAATAAAGTATTAGTTAATTTGAGTTAAAATCGAATTGAAAAATGTCATCGACGTTTTGAGCACATGACATATTGCATATTACAAGGGGTAAGTTTCATTCAAATTATTATCCATGTGACCCATCGAATGCCATCAAAAATTGTGTGCAAAGAGGAGAGAAAGTATTGTGTGTGTTTTGGAAGGTTTAAGAAAGTAAAACAAAGGACAAGTAAGTGGGAGCCCACTTCACATTACAAGGCACTAGGTAGCACGATGGGTAGTTGGGGGCTACACTAAGACATTCACAAGTGCAAGGTTAGGGGTTCGAGTCTCATGGTCTTCATTTTTACAAGCAAAGAGAATTATGGTTTGCATCGTCAAAGAGGAGCAAAGGGAAGGCACATGCTTTTCCCTTTGCATGGAGGCATGTAGCCCACTTAGTGGGTGCACGTTGTGCAAAGGCACTTGGATAGACGGGTTCGTGTGTTGGAAACCCGCCAAGGCCTTTTTTGTGGTTGGAAAAGCTATGCGCTCACATTGCTAAGGTTTGATTGTTGCATCCAAAAAATGCAAAGGTGGAAATTAATTTTTCATTTCTTCAAGTTTTGTTAATTGGAAATTGCATATTTAAAAAGGATTAAAAAATTATACAAGGGAGATAAAAGGGTATGCAAATTTTTAATTTTGTGTTTTATTTTTGAGTGGTTAAAGTTAATAAAAGGATAAATAAGGTGTGCCAAGGGTGTTAGATATTTTGTTAAAATAAAGTTATATTATAAAGTTTATTTTGAAAGAAGAGTTAAGGCATAGTTTATTTTTGATATTTTGACTTGGTGAAATATTTTTGAAATGAAATATTAAGGATGAATTTTTGTTATCTAACCCTTGAGATTGGCAAAGAGAATGATTGTGATTGAGACAGGTTTTGAGGTCAAAAATTCATCAAACAAAATGTATGGGAACATCTTCCTTGTGAGTGAAATATTGTTGGATTTTGTGAATGCTAAGTTGGAGTGAAAAGTATTATTTGATAAGCATTGTTGGAAATATTAAAGTAAGCTTTCATATGCTCAAACTACGATTTGTGAAAGATCATGAGTATCATTGTTATGCAAATTTGAGAACTATATTGAACTAGGGTTTGTAAAAGATCATGAGTATCATTGTTATGTGAGGTTTTTTTGATAAGAATTGTTGACTAAGCTTTCATTGAGTTATTGGTTTATTGGAGTTGATTGAGATTAGTTGATTGGAAGTGTTGGAGTGCTAGTTCAAGTTCTGTGAAACAAATTATTCCTTAGTAATTTGAGAAATATTGAAAGTAATTGAGTGTGAAACATATTGAGTCTCTAACCGTTCTTCATATGTTTTTGTGCTAAAGTAAGAGATATGGAAAGTGATTGAACATTTTTATGAGTGTGAAGCATATTGAGTCTCTAACCATTCTCCATATATTTTTTTGAGATTAAACAAGATTTTGTGTGAATCTTGTTTGTGTGATTGAAGATGTTTTCTATGATAGAATGAGTTGAGTAAGCTTTTATGCAAGATTACAATGTAAATTTGAGGTAATTCTTGGTGAAGACTTGTTGAGCAGACTGGACAAGTTCTATTGAGGACTTATTATGCAGATTTGAGGTAAGTCTTGGTGAAGACGTGTTGAGGATATTGGACAAGTTCTAGTGAGGACTTGTTGAGAAAATTTTAGGTAAGTATTGATAAAAACTTGTTGAGCAGATTGGACAAGTTCTAGTGAGGACTTATTGAGAAGATTTGTGCTAGATATTGTGGTTAGTGCAGATTTGAGGACAGAGATTAAGCATATTTGTGCTAGATCAAAGGACTATGTCCAGCATAGATTTTAGGATAGAGATTGAGAAATTTTGTGCTAGAATGAAGGACTATGTTTAGTATAGACTTGAGGATAGATATTAAGAATATTTGTGCTAGATAGAAGGACTGTATTTTATGTAGATTTAAGGATAGAGATTGAGAATATTTGTGCTAGATCGAAGGACTATTTTTAGTGTAAATTTGAGGATAGATATTGAGTAGATTTGTGCTAGATAGAAGGACTGTGTTTAGTACAAATTTGAGGACAAAGATTAAGTAGATTTGTGCTAGATCGAAGGACTATGTTTAGTATAGATTTGATATAGAGCTAAGAGTAATATTTTGAGGTGACACAATAGAGGATAATAGTCTCTAGTGGATAGAGATCCATTAGCCAAGGTAGTGAGGACAAAGATATTTTGAGTGAGGACAAAGTATTCAATGGAGAGAGATCCACAAGATAGTGTAGTGGAGGTAGTAGTCTTCTAGAGGATCACCAACTAGAGCAGAGGAGGATTTCTCCTATGGATAGAGATCCATGAACATGATTAGGGAATTGGTGTCTCCTTTGGGTAGAGGTCCATACAAATTGTAATAGAGTAAGGATTCCCAAGATATTTTTTGAGAAAATTTTAGTGAAATATTTTCTCTATGGAGTAGCCCACATTGGGTGAACCACATTAAATTAGTGTCTTTATTATGTGTGGTGATTTGTGCATTGCTTTTATTACTACTATTGATATTACCATTGATATATTGCATAATATTGTTTGAGAAAGAAAATTAAAAGGTGGTCTTATACTGTTCACCTCCCTCTTAGTATAAGCTTGTGTTATTCAATTGGTATCAAAGCGGGTTCCTTCAAAAGAGTTTAACAGCTTGAAGGAAAATATTACAAGAACACAAATGGAATCTCAGAGTGGATCCTTAGGGAATTCAACACCATTTTTCAATGGGAATAATTATACACTATGGAGCACAAGGATGAAGTTTCATCTAATGGCACTTGAAAATGAAATATGAGAAGCAATTGAAAATGGATACACACCACTAGAAACTCCACCTACATATAAAGATGGTAAGATTCTACATCATTACAATTTAAAAGCAACAAATGCAATTTAAAAGATCTTGCATGAAATAGAGTTTATAAATGTTATGCATTGCAAATAAACAAAAGAAATTTGGGATAAGTTGCAAGGCATTTATGAAGGAGATAAAAATATCAAAAGGGTAAAGTTGCAAAATGTCAAGAGAGTATTTTAAGATCTAAAAATGAAGGATGAGGAAAACATTATTGCATATCTACTTCACACAGATGAGGTTGTTAACTCCATGTAAGGACTTGGGCTTGAAGTTACAGAACTTGATGTGTGTGATATGATTCTAAGGTCACTCCCAAAAAGGTTTAGTGAAAATATTTCAGATATAGAAGAGTAAAAAGATATTGATATTTTGACAAGGGATGAATTACATGACATTCTCACAACATTTGAGATAAGAATAAAAGAGGAACCTATTCCTCAGAAAGAAGTAACATTTAAAACCACTAAGAAGACTAAGGGTAAGAAGTCAGATTCAAGCAATGAGTTATCCAGTGATGAAGAAGCACATCATGGTATAAGGAACAAGGAATCAAGAAAGTATAAAGGTTCAAAATTAGTTAGGTATTTTAAATATGGAAAACATGGTCATTATGCATCTAATTGTCCAAAAATTGGAAATAGCAATGGTGATGAGAAAAACGATCATAAGAACAACGATGCAGGAAAGTACAGGTACCAAAATGAAAATAGGGATGGACAAGGAAAGAAGTTTTTCCAAATGCATAAGAAGAGTTTTATCAGAGATTCGAATAAATATCATTGTTTTAAACATTGTATAAATAATAAAATATGGAATTGATTAGTCTGCATAAAGCGGATCTTACAAATAACATCATGCCATCAATAAAATATGCACAATAATATATTACAACTACTAACAAAATTATAACAACTAATGTAATAAAATAGATTATACGCTAACATCCCCCCTTATTACATTATTTGGGTAATAATATAACTACTAGCTACACTATCATCCCCCCATACAATAATATTTGGGTAAAGTATATAACTTCCCCAATACAGTGAAAAAATATGTTGATCTGCTGGTTCTTGCTCTGGCACAGTACTCTGGTTGCTCCTAAGAAAAAAAATGGGTCATTCCTCACTTTGTCTTCACACCAACGAATGTCCTTATTGTAATCTTGTCATCCAACCAGATTGCATGGGTAACCAACTGCTACAATTGCTAGGTGTAGTAGAGTAGATCACTTCATACGAGGTTCATTCAATTATAATATGATTTTGCAAAATGTTTTGATAAGGTAGCTAAGGTGTCGGTCATTGTTGAAAATGCACCCTTATAAGTTTCCCCCTTTGTTGCAAAACATGTTGTAATATCTACAAGAAGTGTGACTAAGGTGTCGGTCTTGCCAAAAATGCACCCTTATAAGTCGTCCTTCCTTTTTAGCAAAAATAGTGTGAAGTAAGAAATGGTTATCCCCCCTTAATTGCAAAAGATGTGCAACTCAAGAATATTTGGGAAGGTGTTTACAAAGATTGCCTCCTAGGTAAATGTTACACTAGAAAATTCCCTCCTTTTGTTACAAGTACTTAAAAAAAAAAGAGTTTACTATTTATGAAGCCTAAAAAAAGAGATACAATCACTCTTTATTGATAGAACTCCAAGCAAAATATTATGCTATTTATTAAGGCTAAAAAGAGGTTTTGGAATAGTGCTTGCCTAGGGTGATAAATTTGTTTTCCCTTTACAATACTATTTTAGCCATGAGCACTTTGTGTGCTCTTTATGAACCAGAATCAGAATCGGAATGAGACACTTCACTAGCAACATGGCCTCTGTGATGGGCCTTTGCCATTTGAGACAAATGTCAAAAAATTGCAACAACAAAAAAAATCCCCCTTCTTATTCAAGAACTCCAAACACAGTAATGTGTTATTTATGAAGTCAAAAAAGGTTTGTGTGGGATAATTGCTGCTTTCTAGACAATTTATCAAATGCACTCAAAATTTTGCAATAAATTGGTTTTTTTTTTTTAAATCTCCCTCTATTTTTTAAATTTTAATTAAATTAAAGTAATTTAATAATTAAAAACTTTATTAATTGATTAACAAAATAAAAAATTATTAAATAAATTTAACTTAAAAAAAATTATAAAAAAAAAAACATGAATTCATGCACCAAAATTTTACCTTCAAGTGTCGTCGGTGGGATTGGATCGCCCGACCTCCCAAAAACAAGCGCCTTTGCGTCGAGTGGGGTACCACCTCAGCTATCACTCGGATGGGCATGAAAGGAGAAGTCATCTCCTTTAGAGTGGGCGTGGCTCTCCAAGCTAGTTGCGAGTGCAGCTTTCCTCCACTGGGTGATGGCGCATCTCCATTCTAGTGGCAGTGCCTTCGGGAATCTGTGAGATCTTTCCTACCTGGTCGTTGGCAGTAAAATTTCAAAAAGAAAAAAATATTGATCTACCCTCCATGCAACACTAGAACCGACTTAAACACGATATGTTTTATTGTTTCTCCATTCGCAGCATCGGCTACTGGCTTCACACCACATTTTGGGTGACATAGCAAAGGGAACCCTAGACTTGTAGATCAATTCATCGCAATGTCAGGCGAATGAGTGATCCACGTCTGCAAAAGAAAAATGACCTGCAATATAAAAATTGCAAATTATGTCCTAGTTCCACTAAAATTTGTGATCTACCCTCGGCTTATCGTCTGTATCATGTACCTTCCTCGATCTGTCAACGGGATGGCATCTGTGATGTCTGCTATTGTTTAAAAAAACACACTTGGGTGTCTGTTATAGGAAGTGTACAAAACCTGCTTGCCAATGAAGCTTTTACGCCTGCTATCTACATGCTAGCTCATTGTTGAAATCTTCTTCTGCAAAATGACTCCAGGTTTTGGATGTAGCGGATCTCCTAAACACAACACCAATCATAGCCTATCACGGTGCCAATCGATGGGAGGGGTCATAGTGTACAATAATGGTACAGTGTAAATTTTCACAGAAAAAATAGAAAATCTTCATGACTGCAAAGCGAAGAGAAAATCCCCACTGGCGTTAGATCGGTCTCCATGAATTAATTCACCCATGACCTGCGTCTTTATTGCAAACTTCATCATTGCATCTCACAAAACAACTGCCTCAATAACTGGATCTACGGTAATTTTAAAACAAAAAATAATTTTCCTTTGGCCGTGATCGTTGCTCACCTCCTGTAGAATATGACTACAATCGCCTTCAAGCGTGAGAAACTCTAATCTGAGATTTGTCTGCAAACACCAGTTACCATCTATGATATTCGATGTCTGGCCTAAGCATAGGAATATACCAACTAATAACACATACAAGTGTTGTCTATGTGGATTTATATGCAGACACGATGTCACCAAGCCGTAAGAATGCGGAAATAACAGAAATCGTTGCTTCTTGCTATCCATGTTACAAGAAAAATGAATGCACAGTACTGTAAAATTTAGTCTGCAAAATAGATCTTCGCAAGATTTATAACCTAGGACTATGAAAAACACCGATCCTCTACAGAATCTGGTTGGAATTTTTTGGTTTTGCTCCTGCGATATGGCTATGACGTTGCGAGTTGAAGTAGGCCTTCTGGGATAATATCCCACATGGGGAGGAGGTAGAGTATTATACATTTTAAAACAAAAAATACTCTCATACCAATGTGATTACCTTCGGGTAGTCAATCTCCTTAGCTGATACCCCACACGTGACCCGTCCTATGGTGCTACGAATGTCACTTGTAGCTAGTGTTAGCATTCAATTCTCATTGCTAGCTAGTGTTAGCATTCAATTCTCACTGCTAGCTAGTGTTAGCATTCAATTCTGGTCAGTGTTAGCATTCAATTCTCATTGCTAGCTAGTGTTAGCATTCAATTCTCACTGCTAGCTAGTGTTAGCATTCAATTCTGGTCATCTGTGAGCTAGTGTTAGCATTCAATTCTGGTCATCTGTGTCCATCTATAGGTATAGGTACGAATGTTACTGCTAGCTAGTGTTAGCATTCAATTCTCACTGCTAGCTAGTGTTAGCATTCAATTCTGGTCATCTGTGTCCATCTATAGCTATAGGTACGAATGTTAGCATTCAATTCTGGACACAGTAATGTTAGCATTCAATTTTGGTCATCTGTGTCCATCTATAGCTATAGGTACGAATGTCACTTGTAGCTAGTGTTAGCATTCAATTCTCAATGTTAGCATTCAATTCTGGTCATCTGTGTCCATCTATAGCTATAGGTACGAATGTCACTTGTAGCTAGTGTTAGCATTCAATTCTCAATGTTAGCATTCAATTCTGGTCATCTGTGTCCATCTATAGCTATAGGTACGAATGTCACTTGTAGCTAGTGTTAGCATTCAATTCTCACTGCTAGCTAGTGTTAGCATTCAATTCTGGTCATCTGTGTCCACCTATAGCTATAGGTTCTTGGTCCCTTTACCATGCATTAGTATCGTTAGTTCTGGTTGTCTGTGTCTAATTCATACTAACGCACTGGTTGTCTATGTCTAATTCATACACCATATGAGTTAGTGGGGTCTGCATACTATCTACCAATCAGCTTCTATCCATAGTGGGTCGAGCCCATCAGTCAACTATATTCAATTTATCGTCAAACTATACACCATATGAGTTAGTGGGCTCTGCATACTATCTACCAATCAGCTTCTATCCATAGTGGGTCGAGCCCATCAGTCAACTGTGTTCAATTTGTCGTCTATGGGTCATCGTTCGCAATCAGTTTGACCGTCTATGCTTCTATCCATAGTGGGTCGAGCACATCAGTCAACTGCATTCAATTTGTCGTCTATGGGTCATTGTTCATAGTCATTTTGATCGTCTATGATTTCCATACATCTACATTCAATAAGACCAGTCTATGGGTCATTGTTCGCAGTCAGTTTGACCGTTTATGATTTCCAGACATCTACATTCAATAGGACCACGAGCCACATTTATCATATCCACTTCACTGTCCATAGTGGGTCGAGCCCATCAGTCAACTACGTTCAATTTGCCAATCAGGATCTGTCTATGGGTCATCGTTCGTAGTCAGTTTGACCGTCTATGACATGCGTTAGTTCTGGTTGTCTGTGTCTAATTCATACACCATATGAGTTAGTGGGGTTTGCATACTATCTACCAATCAGCTTCTGTCCATAGTGGGTCGAGCCCATCAGTCAACTACGTTCAATTTTCCAATCAAAATTTGTCTGTGGGTCATCTTTCATAGTCAGTTTGACCGTCTATAATTTCCAGACATCTACATTCAATAGGACTAGTCTATGGGTCATCGTTCGCAGTCAGTTTGACCGTCTATGATTTCCAGACATCTACATTCAATAGGACCATGAGCCACCTTTATCATATCCACTTCATTGAGCCTTGTCATAGGTCAACAAAGACCCTACTATCTACCAATCAGCTTCTATCCATAGTGGGTTGAGCCCATTAGTCAATTGCATTCAATTTGCCAATCAGGATCTGTCTATGTGTCATCGTTCGTAGTCAGTTTGACCATCTATGATTTCTAGACATCTACATTCAATAGGATCACGAGCCACATTTATTATATCCACTTCATTGAGCCTTGTCACAGGTCAACAAAAATTTGATCACCACACGAGCCTCCCTTTACCATGCGTTAGTTTTGGTTGTCTGTGTCTAATTCATACACCAGCTGAGTTAGTAGGGTCTGCATACTACCTACCAATCAACTTCTGTGCATAGTGGGTCGAGCCCATCAGTCAACTGCATTCAATTTGCCAATCAAGATCTATCTATGGGTCATCGTTCGCAGTCATTTTGACCATCTATGATTTCCATACATCTACATTCAATAGGACCACGAGCCACCTTTCTAGTCACATCATATCCACTTCATTGAGCCTTGTCACAGGTCAACAAAAATTTGATCGCCACACGAGCCACCTTTCTGGTCACATTAGATCCACTTCGTCAAGCCTTGTCACAGGTCAACATAAATTTGATCACATCACGAGCGATCGATCAAATCGCTCTAATACCATATTAGAGAGTCGAATAAATATCATTGTATTAAGCATTGTATAAATAATACAATATGGAACTGATTAGTTTGCATAAAGTGGATCTTACAAACAACATCATGCCATCAATAAAAGATGCACGATAATATATTGCAACTACTAACAAAGTTATAACAACTAATGTAATAAAATAGATTATACGCTAACAAGTTTCTATGTAGATAAAGGTAAGTAAGAGCTCAAGTGATAGTGATGATAGTTTCTTAGATAATGATAAAGATGAAGTTCTATTTCTGGAAAAATAAAAATAAGTGGTTAGGAAAATATCACCAATAATAATCAAATGTTTTAGATGTGGTAACTTTGGTCATCTTGAAGATAATTGTACAAGGAATGGATTCAGTTTCAGTGATGATAAATATGAATATACACTTGAAGGACCAGAAGAGAATATTATTATGGCAATAGAAGAAGGAAGTACTTATGGTAGAAAAGAGTCAAAAAATAATGAACATATTTTCAAAGGTAAAAAAATAGAGGAAGAATCAGAGAAACAATAATTTTATCTTGAGGGTGAGCTTATTCATGCCCTTGATGCATTAAGGGAGGTAAGAAAGAAAAAATCAAAAACTCAAGCTTAAATTTCAAGAATGTGATTAAGAGAAAGGAAATCTTATAGAGGATCTAGCCAAATCAATTGCCAAGACAAGGAGGTTTTAAGAGAAGTTAGAAGCTAATGTTTTAGAGTGCGAAGGATTAGATCAAGAAGTAGCTTCCCTAAGGAAGGAAGTAAAAGAGTCTAAATATAAGTTACACATGTTTGGAATAAGCTCAAAAATGGTAGATAATATTATCAAGGTACAAATATCTGTTGGACATTTTGAGTCCCTAAGCTAAAAAGTTGTCATTGATGTCAAAAGAGCATTTAATGTCAAAAGGATCTATGAAGGGTTTTTTGTGAAAACCAAGGAAATAAAAATAAAAAGGTTTTATTTGAAACCATGGACAACATATTTGATCTAGATTTTTCTTAAAACCCAAGTTGGGCTTTCGTTTCATCGAAAAATGTGCCCCGATGATGGAGTTATTTGAGTTTTAATATTTGGTTTAAATTTTAATTATTTAAAATTTAAATTCAAATTTAAGTTTAAATGTAAAGTTTCCCATCAACGTCATCAAGCAAATATAAATTCATATTTCCCCCGACATCTTCGAAGTGTTTTAAACACTGTATAAAGGGGTGGCAAATAAATCAAAATTTTATCCTTGCTCTTGAGATAGATGTTTGGCATTCGAATAAGTCTATGAGCTCGTGCAAATTTTGAGAAGAGAAGTAGGAAATAAAATGACAGTGCTTGGAAAGTCAAACCGTGGTGGGAAGCATGGCACAATGGCAAATCATTTTGGCTAAGGAACAAGGCAACGCAAACATCGGGGATCGAATCCCTTGGACGGCATTTTGAAATACGTGTGGAAAGAACTTTGGATCTTTGTATTTTACGAAAGGTGGACGAAGGTTTAAGGCACTTTGGGCCTTTGCATTTCCAATGAGCATCTAGCTCATGTGAAATCTTAGCTACGACTTATTGAGTGAATATTTTGCCCTATAGCAAAATGATCGTCACAACTAGAGTATCAAACAGGAAACTCTCTCTTGCAAATAAATTAAGTAGCATTATTCATTTCTCCAAGGTTCTTGTGAACAAACATTCATGTGTATATAATCAATCAAGACTAAAGCAAAAAAATGAATGTATACCAGAATAACTTAAACCATGTAAGTAATAGTTAACAAGGGGCCTTTAATGATTCGAACAAGTACTTTGCAACCATAATCCATTAAATCAACCAAATGTGAAGATAGCTTCTTTTAATGTTCTTGAGATTAAAGTGATCTACCCGAAACCCAGTTAGTAACCTCTTTTATATTCAACTTAAAAATATTCCAAATGAGAAAGTGTGTGGTATAAGCCACTTCATTTTAAGCTCCGTGCCTTTAACATGAGGTTCATTTTAGAGTTAGCGGGTTCATTTTATCTTCATTTAAAAGTGTTCCACTATCCCTATGTTAGCATTTGGTGTTAGTAAAGTTAGCAATGTTAGCATTAAATGTTAACAACAATTAGTGAGTTAGAAAGTTAGGATTCATTCACTTGATTTGACTTAATGTGCATTTGGAATTAGTAGCCCTCCTAAACCCATATTTTATCTAAAAATTAGATGGTGTTTGGAGATGCAAGAATGAAAACCTAAATTAAAGAAGTGGACCTAGAAGCGGCTTTCTCTTCTCCGCTATTAATCCCTGGTTTTCTTTGGGAAACACTAGATCTATAAACAAACCCTCCATTTTTTTATGGGAGTAGATCGCTTTCTCAAGCGCAGACGTAGAGCATACTCTTGGCAGATTTATTTACCTTATTTATAACTTAGATTATTCATGACAACAAATGAACTATTTATGAACATAAATCCTAGAATGGACCAAAATCAAGAAATCAACTACATACAAAATTTTTGGAAAGGACCAGAATCAAGGCACAACTAGCAAAAATTCTTGAATGGACTAGAATAGAATGAAAACAAATGCAAATTTTTTGGAATGGACCAGAATCAAGGAACAATTAGTAGAAATTTTGGAATGGAACAGAATCAAGGAACAATTAGCAAAAATTTTGGAATGGACCAGAATCAAATGAAAACAAATGCAAATTTTTTTGGAATGGACCAGAATCAGAAAAGCAAATTTTAAGATGAGATTAATCTAAATGTCAGAAAATAAAATAGAAACATTATTCACAAAAGTTAGCTGGAAAAACCAAATAGAACATTAATTTGGCTAGCAATCTCCTCCCTACAAAACCCCAAGTTATGATATGAAATTCTAAAACAACCTGACCTAACAGACCTGCAACATAAACACAGTCAGATTAGATCAGGTGCAAGACTTTATGGAAACAATTAATTGCATCATTCTATCATTCACCTATCGTAACCCATTTCATGGCATAACAAATAAATACAAGAAGCAATAATGAAAAGGAAAGATTTACAGAAATGATAACAGGCTTAGTTTCAGTCTCCTTTTGATTTCACACACAAAAGTTGCTCATAAAAGCTCTTTTATTCTGAAATATGGTCTTTTTTCTCAAATTTCTAGCCCCTAAAATAAGGGCTTCAATGGGCTTTTAAAGGATGTAAAAGTCTGTTCATTTCAACTTCCCTCCTTAAATTATGTTAAAACCCATATAAATAACAACACAAAATTATTTGTTTTGTGTTTGCCCATCATCAAAAAAAAAAAAAAAAAAAAAAACTCCTGTTGAATCCTTATATCTCCACCATATAATTTTTTTTCTTTAAATGAACGAGGCCCTTGTGACTTCCATTACATTATAATATAAAGGATATTAAATAAAATAACATTTAAACTTTCAACAATATCTTATGACTCCCCTATCCTTTGTATTATAATATAAAATATATTAAACAAATATTCAATTTCAATGTACTCCTTCACACCATATTATATACGTGGGTAACAAATGCCTTTACTCCTACACATATTATATGGCCCAGATAAATGATAACCGACACCTCATGGCACATTGTCCCTCCCAAAAATCCCATGTAATACAAAAATAAAATGTCTTCGATATACCTGTACATCGACTGCGCCATGTCGCCTTCGAAGCTCCAAACTCATCACCCTGAATTTGACCTGTTAACGCTCCCTGAATCGAACAACGAAAGAAAAACTTTGCATCACTTCTTGAGATTACAAAGATGCGTTTAGGGTTTCCACAAACTTTGTCTATTCAACCAATGCAATGGCATATTCCTCGACTGCTAAATCATCGCCAGCGGTTATCTATACCTTCTCTATGGCACTACACTTGCTGGAACTAACGTCATTGTTAATGACCAAGCATAGGGTTCGATGATTGTCATCAGTCAACGTAACATATATTTCCATCTAATCCTCCATGTTGTGTCACTAGGTCCCACCAATCGTTCGAACAGCCACACTTGCTGAACATGTTGGGTCGCATGGGGTCCATCGCTACATCGCTATCGTGTAAACCTGGTGGGTGTACTGGGCCACATCAACCTTGGGCCTTGTCAATCTGGGCTAGCCACATTGATTTTGAAAATGGGAAGCTTTCCCTTTTGTTAACGCTCACTATCTTTAGAAGATGTATTTGTTGTCTTATACCTACGCAGGAACGGGCACTCGACATTCTAAGCACGAGGACATCTAATGATTTTAAACATTATTCTTGTCATCGAATACATTCATGAATCATGGAGAATGTAAACTTTTCAATCCCCATCATCACAATTTTTGTTGCAAATTGCGTTCTTCGATTTCAATGTTGATATACTGCTAAAATTAGCCTCTGCAGTGATGTATTAAGCAGCTATTGAAACTTCCAAAAAAAACCAAATATTTTGAAAATCCTCTATTGACGATCGATAAAACCACAATGACCCTACAACTATCGAATGCTACATCTCTCGGTCATTGTAGTCCATGTCGAAAGAAATTCATCATCAAAAAAGTCCAATGTACCCTCTCCACACCGTTGTCACCTTAAACTTCCTACACTATGTCTTCAGTATATCCGTGGATTTTACTGCTGCTAAAATTGTCAAACTTTCCTCATCTACATTGAAAAATCCATCGTCATCCACTATATTGAACATAGCCTTATGGCTGCCATATTTTCCCATTGGTGTGCCCACATTGTACTCCCGTTGATATGTCCATGCTACCCAATCCACCATTGTACTGACCCTACTACTATCGAAGGCTAAAACTTATTGCCATGTGTAGATGATAGCTTTCAGGTGCATGCCGCACACTTGTGTTCGATCTCATGCTGGTATGTCTGCATTTACTATTTCCACAATGCACCACCTATTACCAACGACGTGTTGCCCACCTTGCTATGAATGGTACTCGAAGATCCCTGTGTCGTCTATTAAGAAAAATACACAGCCACCTCCATTGCTCTCAGCAAGATAGCCCGCGCACCTCTTAGATGAAAGCTTCCCATTGCTGAGTCGTTTACTTCCTTCGAATGGTTGTCAAATGTCCTCTATTACCTGTCATTCTTCAAACAAAATGCCATGGTAGGGATTATTGTCGTAAGCCGAGAGGAGACCTAGATTCCAATCCCACGGACGTGTCCATGCATAGCCAGTAGCCCGATCATTGCATTCATGTGATTCATGCCTTGTTGTCGCTGAGTCTTTCCTTGTCACTTAGTCCGTATGGGGTCTCCTTCTACCTGCAAAAACCAAATTAACATATTAGAAATCAACACCATGACCACCATTAAACTGAAGCTTAAATGACGAAAAATCCTCTAATTTATTTATTTTAAATTTTAAATTCATATATATAGAATATATATATATATATATATATATACAAACTTATTATTATTATTATTATTTTTATTGTTTTCATTATCTGAACCACCCATGACAAGAAACACCAACACTCGACAATAAACTTGCTAAAACAATAAAAAAATGATGACAAAATTGTCATAAACAAAAATGACGATAAAAGTTGTCGACAACTAAAATGATGACAAAAAGTTGTCGACAAGAAAATGATGACAAAAGTCATCAACAAGAAAAAGTTGTCGATAATAAAATATCGTCGACAAGAAAAAGTCATCGACAATAAAATATCATCAACAAAAAAAATCATCGACAAGAACTAGCAACAATTGCGCAACCCATGACAAAACAAAGGCACAAACCCTTAAAACAAACTGCAAACATCGATCTTTCAAACAAAAAGGTGGGTCCCCAATTTTTGGGGCTCGTTGTAGAGTAGCCGCAACAAATGGCGACTCTGTTGGGAAATGCTCCTGAGTATTTCAGTGAGAACCCATTCCTGAAAACCTACAACTCAACTATAAGCATTAGCCAATATCCAAAGAATGTAAATAGACCAAAAATACATGAAACATTAGAATCATTCAGCATCCGCTCAATGTGTGCATAGTGATTCATTCTTTATCGTTTGAAATTAGTTCCACATTCTATTGCCAGTTTCACATGAATGCATATAATGAATCATGGAAGGTCTATGCAAGATTGAATGTATTTCCAGAATAATAACCTATGACTGACTTGCTTTGCAAGGACTCATAAAATTTTAGTAGCATGACCAGAAACATTAAAACTATCAAACCCTCTTAGGACCAATCATGCATGTATTGAGTTCATATACCCAATCTCAAGATTGGTTATGTGCCATCACCATATTGAATCCATGTGCATGTGTAAGTGAAATAAAAGCTTTGGGGAATCAGATTCTCAACCTAAGCATAATGAGAATTTAACCCTATCCTTACTACTTTGATTTGAGTTTATTACCTCACCTTAAGCAAAATGATTAAACCTGGTATGGATAAAACTGCCAGACTAGCCTATCCGTGTGAGCAGTCAGAGGTCTTGCTTTTTTTTTTTAAATAGACATGTCACCACGCATGAGCCTACTCCACTGCTAGTCAGGTGTCTATAGCCTCAGTGAAGATCAACCCCATAGTCTAGGCTTTGCCTTTGGCTTTCTTGAAATTTAGGGATGACTACCCATCCTTGTAAGGGGCACGTAGTATGATCCTTCCAACTCAAATGATGTTATGGAGGTGGAGTATTAATGGCTTCCCTGAACCTTAAGGATGACTACCCATCCTTTCAAGGGACATGTAGTATGATCCTTCCAGTACAAATGAGTTTTAAGTATTGTGGGAGTGGTGAAAACCACTATTTCATGGACTATGTTTTGCATGATGGGACAGACAAGAAAAATTCTTTTCACCTTACTTTTTCTTCCAAGTATGGTTTCAACCATTTTGCCCAAGATGTTCTTTATATGTGCAGAACATGTCTAATTCAAGACAATGCGACATCAGTTTCCAATCTCGAGACCTTACGTAATGTTTATTTTGCAATGATCCTAAGAGGGTTTGACATGTTTTTGGTGGTCGTTTTTGGAATATGGAATGGAATGAGACTCAAAGTATTTATGCAATGTATCCTGAAACAAATGAGTAAGATGAATTATACAAAATGCTTCACCCTATCTTGCAAAACTGACAACTTTCATGTATCCCAAATTTCAAATGATATTCTTTAGTGTGTTTACAGTACTCGTGGAGCTTTCTGTAATACGATTCTACTGTTTCATATATTTATAGTCTTAAAACATTGATAAGGATACAAACTAACACCTTTGCTATCCCCTTCTCTTTTCTCTCTCTCTCTCTCTCTTTTTTTTTTTTTAATCTATCAAGCCCAAAATTGGTCTAGTGACCAACACACCAAGCTAAGAAAAAGAACAAAACAATCAAAATGCCTCAAAACATTATTTAGAACAACCTCATCATGCTAAAATAAAGGTTGAAGGCAAAAGCCTAAAATATACCAAAAAATCAAATCTGCCCACACGAAACAAAACATGACATATTTACATATAATACAAGGCCTTACCATTTTAGGCTTGGAAATAGTGTTTTAAATTCAGCCCATTGACGGGTAAAGCCATATATTTTTCATCCAAGGTTTTTAATCTAAAGTTGTTTTCATGTAGGACTTCTAAAATTTGGTAAGGATCCAACCATAAGTAATCAAATTTATCATGATATCCTTTCTTCTCATGTCTCTTATCCCACAACAACACTAAATCTGAAACTTTAAATGTTTTGACTCTAGACTTTTTATCAAACCACATTTTTAATACATCTTGGTGTTTACTAAAGTGAAGCATAGCCTCATCCCTCTTTTCATCCAAATGAATCAATTGTGTTAGGCTAGTTTCAAGCTTATTATTAGTTCCAAGGTAATCTTTTATGAAATGTAATGTTTGTAACTTAATATTTATGGAAAAAATAGGATCTTGTCAGTAAACTATGTGGTAAGGAGATGTTCCTAATGATTCCTTGATTCTGATTCTATTAGCCCAAAGAGCCAACTTAAGTTTGTTATGCCAATCTCTAGGATTTATTTCAAGCAACTTTTTAATGACACATAACAAATTCTTATTAGAAGACTCAGCCAATCCATTACCTTGTGGATAATAATTTGAAGAAAAATTCAAACTCACCATGTTTTCAAATGTCCAATTTGCAAATTCTAGAGAGGATAAAGCAAAACCGTTGTCACTTACAATGGAGTTAGGCATTCCGAATTGAGTGACAATGTTATCCTCTAAGAATTTATTAACAACTTCTGAAGTGGAATTTTTAGTGGGAATAGCTTTCATCCACCTTGTGCAATAATCTATAGCTGTGAGAATGTATTTATGGGAATCAGATGAATTGGGACTGATGATCCCAAAAAAATCCAAACCTCATTGTGCAAAAGGTCTAGACTCAATTACAGATTGTAATGGCATAGAAGCACCCCTTTATTTATTTGTCGCAATTTGACAAGTATGACATGACCTCACATTAGCATGAGCACCTTTGAACAATTGAGGCCAATAGTAACCAGCTCTAAGGATTTTATGGATTATGGCATTAGCAGACCCATGACCTATCCCATACATACCGTGGAACTCCTCGAGTATTTGAGCTGCCTCTTTTCGATCAACGTAACAAAGGTAAATTCCTTCATGGTTTTTCTTGTATAATACACCGGATCTGATTAGAAAATTAGCAGATTTTAGATGCAAGGCTCTTCGATGAGTAGAATTTAAATGTGGTGGACACTTACCATTTAGTAAAAATTACACAACATCTACGTACCACTCATATTCAGTTATATCTGTTGTTTCATAATGCTAACATGAAACTAAGGGATCATTTTCTGTTATGGCCTTAACCAACCCTTGTCTCTGCACTATCTTCATAGGTTGAATTTCAAGATCAAATTCTTGAAGAGTTGAGATCCACTTACCTCGTATTTCACCCAGTTCATTTTGTATAAAGATGGCTTTAACCAGGATCTGGGACTATAGCAAACACCCTACTGTGGACTATATAATGCCTAAATTTTTTAACAGTTTTAAATAGGGCATACATTTGCTTGTCCAAGATGGAATATCTCAATTTTGCATCTTTGAGAGGACTATTAAGGAAGGCAATAGGATTTTCAATGTTGCGTTCACTCTTCTGAGTTAAAACGCTCCCAAAGGAATGGTCTGAAGCAATGTGTAAATGTATAAAGGCTTCGCATAATCAGGACTCACTAAAATCGAGGCTCTAGAAATCGCATCCTTGATTCTTTTGAAAGCATCCCTATTTTAATTCATCCATTTTATTTGGGCCTCTTTCTTCAACATATCGTTCAAGGGCTTTGCAATTTTTGAAAAACCTAAAATAAATTTTCTAACAAAATTAATTTTCCCAAAAAATGATCTCAATTCTTTTTTGCTATTGGGAAAAGGAATTTGTTGTATGGCATCTATTATTTTAGGATCAATGGAAATTCCATATTTGGATATTACATGTCCCAATAATTTTCCTTTCGTTACCCCAAAAATGCACTTCTTTGGGTTGAGTGAAATGCCATGTTCTCTACACCTTTGGAGAACTTTCCTTAGATCCTTGACATGGTTCTCCCTATTCTTAGAAAATATAGGAATGTCATCTACATAGAAAATAATGCACTTACCGATGAACCCCTTAAATGCAAAGTCCATGGCTCATTGGAATGTGGCACCTACATTCAATAATCCAAAAGGTATTCTCCTATATGCAAAAGTGCCCCATTTTGTGGTGAAGGCGATTTTCATCCTATCATTAGGATGGATGAGGACTTGATTGTATTAAGTAGCCATATAGGACTGACATCATTTTTGACCCATTTACCTTTTGAAGGATTTCTTCAATGGTAGGTAAAGGGTAATTGTCCTTTTGTGAGGCCTTATTCAGATTTCTAAAATCAATACATAGCCTTATCTCTCCACTCTTTTTCCTCATAGGAACCAAGTTAGAAACCCATGTGGAATGCGTAATAGGAAAGATGATTTTAGCTTCTAATAGTCACTTTATCTCTTTTTCTATCAAGGGCTCTAGTAACAGATTGACTGGCCTCTGTATTTACCTAAAGGGTTTGGAGTTTGGCTTCAAAGGAATTGTATGCATTATAACATTATGATCATAAGTTCTCAACTCCTTATAGCTCCAAGCTATGCAATCCATGTATTACTTCAATGCATTGGCAATGGAATTCTTTTCATGTTCGGTACATGCCTTTGCAATGAGTATTTCGTGAGGGTTTTCTACACTTCCAATATTGACTGAGTCACAAGCCTCATTGGGAGATGGAAATTTTCTTCCTCCTTTCGGTTGGTATCCAATATAAAAAAATTTCTCTAATGAGGCCATCCCATTTGGCATCTCATTCCATTTTTTGGTGGCTTCTATTTTTGAATCTACCTCTTCTTGCCCCCTCTCGTCTTCATCAATAACTTGATTTTCAAAGATACCAGAATTAGTGACAGAATTGAATATATGTTTGTCACTATCAAAGACTTGGAAATTCATGACATTATTAGGTATCGAGGGGCAAGGGATTAATTCTATGGAAAACTGCTTGCACTTCTTGTGATCCACTAGTTTAAGCATGCTAGCAGCTATGACTAAAAAATCTGCCAAACGATTGCCTTTTCTAGATATTAGAGATATGTTAAAAGCATCAAATTCATTTATTAAATCTCTAACTCTAGTTTGGTAAAGGCTGAGCCATTTGTTCTTACATGCATATTGTCCTTTCACTTGTTTTACCACCAATTTAGAATCACCTAAGACCTTGATACATTTGATTTTCTTTCGAAGGGCCAATTGGAGTCCAAAAATCAAGGCCTCATATTCTGCCACATTGTTGGTGGCTGGGAATTGTAATCTATATGCATCCAACATTGGTTTTTTGTCTAGACATGAAAGTTCAAGACCATCTCCCACCCCTTGCTTGGACTTGGATCCATAAAATCTTAGAGTCCAAACCTTATGGTGTTCTTTAGAATCATTGCATCCCATACTTCCATTTTGAGAATTCTCAAGAGTTTCTACGTCCAAGCAATAGGCTCCTAATTCAGTTTCAATGTATTGAATCTCATTAGGTTTGTTGTATTCTATTATCATTTCCTTGAGCCTAGGTTCACTATCAATTCGAATTTGGTTGGCCACTCCTCTCCAAGGTAACCACATATGTGAAGAGTCTGTTACAATATATTCGTTTAAGTTCTTGCTCCAATAACTTCCCAACACCATGCCATATTTGATAGGAAAGTTAAGTACCAATATATATATGTGATGTTGAACCCTAGGTTCTGAGTTGACCTGAATAAGAATATCACTTAATTCTCCCACTGCCTCCATGACCGATCTATCCAGTTGCACCACCTTGCTTTTAGAAGGTTTTGGTGTAAGTCCCAATTTTTGACAGATTTCTAAGGGCATAATGCTAGCAGAGGCCCTTGAATCTATTAGACAATTTTGTAGATTTCTACCAGCAATTCTAATGGTTATAAGAAATGGGGGTACGTCTCGCTTTTCCCTTTTCAAAACCAATTGGGATTCAACACCCTTAGCTTCATGAACTTGGGTAGGTAGATCCAAATTTTTTGGTGGACTTACTTCTTGGCCTAAAATTTGGGACATATCATACATTGAGACATTGGTCTTAGTTTTCTTCATGTCTTCTATCAAGTCATAAGTGGGTTTTTTCAAATTTGACATGTTTTGCACCAATTTAGACTTCTTCGCCATTGATGGAGGAGGTGGATTAACATCTCCTTTGAAATCAAGAGGAAGTAATGGGTTGTTTGGAGGGGTAGAGGAAGTTTTTGGATCCTTAAAACTCCTTGTGTAATACTTGTGATTTCCTTTCCCAAAACATTTATTGGCTTGAACTTCCAATGTTTCTTCATCTTCTTTTCCAAAGAACTCCACATCATCCTCTTCTTCACTTTCTTGGGAATGTATAACTTCAGTCAGTATAGACTCCTTCTTTCCATGGCAACAGTGTGGGCAATCATTATCACTAGATCCTAACTCTCCAAAATATTTCGATACATCTACCTGATTGGCTACGGGATTGGGTACCCATCCATTATTAGGATGTGTGTTGTATGTTCCTTTTCATCTATGTTTATGAGGTCGGTTATGGCCCATGAATTGGTCAACTTTTTTATTAACATTTCCCATAGTGACCAAAACTTTGGCCAATATTTCCTTCATGTTTTCTATCATGGATTCAGGCCCATGTGGTTGGGGCACTGTAGTTTCAAGCCCAATTTTATTTTTTGCATTAGCCACATCTGGAATAGGTACAATGGCTTGGGTTTGGGCACTTTGATTCCATACTGGATTCACACTTTGAATAGGAGTGATTGTTGGGTAAGTCATTGGGATTGGCATACTAATCGGAGTAAACCTAGGTATGGTCAACAAGTTATTGCCCATACTGAACCCAGGCAAGGTCATCGGGTTATTTGGAATCAATTTTGATGTTGTAATAGAGGCATTAGGATAAGTGGGAAATGATACGACTTGAGATGGTTGTTGGAAATTATTGATTGTTGGAAATTGTGGTGCCATTAATTGATTCATTATGGCAAATTGCTGTATGGATCGTATTGTCCCATCCCAGTCAATTGATACAACCCTACTCCTGGTAAGTTCATTTGTTGTTCAACGGTCATTGTCTTCGCATAAGCTAATGAAAGCATCGTAACCTGAGGATTCCTTCTAGTCAACAATGATGTTAACGGATCTAAAGCTCCAAAGTATAGTTGCAAGGCCACTACAAGATCTACTGCAAAGTGGTGAGTCAAATTTGTATACATTTTTTGGAACCTCTGATTGAATGTTCTTATGGGCTCATTGGGTAACCTTTTGCATGATACGAATAAATTATAAATTATGGAAGGATCCAAAAACATTCAAAATTAGAGAATAAAGACAATTTCTAATTGGGCCCATGAAGTAATGGACCCTATTGGAAGATTCCTGTACCATTCATTGGTCGTACTGTCTAGACTAGTAGGGAAAATTTGACAAGCGATATCTTCATGGGTAACTCCTTGTCTAAACATGTAATCCTTGTAAATTTGGACATGTTCTTCGACTGTTATGGGACCATCATGCATGAATTTAGGCAATCCCCTTTAAATATTTCTAGGCAAGTCATGGACTACCCCTAGTATATCCAAGGGAGAACTTTGCACACCATACCAAAGGGTAGGTGGCTATTATTGTTGTTGTTGCTGGGCCATGTTATTCAAGGGTGTTGACCCCATAGGAACAATGGCAATACTTGTAATGATGGGGACAGACACACTTGGTGTAGTTATCACACTTGAAACTGAGGGCTTAGGCTCACTAGACATACTTGAGTCTAAAGAAACTCCTAAATCAAGTATATTGGGTGGTATTTCAATCTCTAATGTTTTGTTTCTTGACTTCCTAATAGTGGGAGAAATGCTTTGGAAAATAGTTTCCCTTGTGGTTTTAGACCTAGTAGCTATGTACTCAAGTTTGGCCAGCTTGAAAACTCTAGAACTCTAAAAGACTTCTCTCAACTCACTTGCAAAATAAAACACATAAATGTTATACCTGTAAGCACAATAGGTGGAAACAAAACTACCCACGTTAATTGTTAGAATAGATCACAATCACAAAGCAATAAAGAAGGCCCTCCTTCTAGCGCCAAAATGTTGAGTGAATATTTTTCCCTATACCAAAATGATCGCCACAACTAGAGTATCAAACATGAAACTCTCTCTTGCAAAAAAATTAAGTAGAATTATTCATTTCTCCAAGGTTCTTGTGAACAAACATTCATGTGCATATAATCAATCAAGACTAAAGCAAATAAATGAATGTATACTAGAATAACTTAAACCATGCAAGTAACAGTTAACAAGGGGCCTTTAATGATTCAAAAAAGTACTTTGCAACCATAAACCATTAAATCAACCAAATGTGAAGATAGCTTCTTTTAATGTTCTTTAAAGTGATCTACCCGAAACCTAGTTAGTAACCTCTTTTATCTTTAGCTTAAAAATATTCCAAATGAGAAAGTGTGTGGTATAAGCCACTTCATTTTAAGCTCCGTGCCTTTAACATGAGGTTCATTTTAGAGTTAGCGGGTTCGTTTTATCTTCATTTAAAAGTGTTCTACTATCCCTATGTTAGCATTTGGTGTTAGTAAAGTTAGCAATGTTAGCATTAAATTTTAACAACAATTAGTAAGTTAGAAAGTTAGGATTCATTCACTTGATCTGACTTAATATGCATTTGGAATTAGTAGCCCTCCTAAACCCATATTTTATCTAAAAATTAGATGAAGGTGTTTGGATATGCAAGAATGAAAACCTAAATTAAAGAAGTAGACCTAGAAGCAACTTTCTCTTCTCCGCTATTAATCCCTAGTTTTCTTTGGGAAACACTAGATCTGCAAACAAACCCTCCAATTTTTGATGCAAGCAGATCACTTTCTCAAGCGCAGATGCAGAGCATACTCTTGGCAGATTTATTTACCTTCTTTATAAATTAGATTATTCATGACAACAAAATCTTGGAATGGACCAAAATCAAGAAATTGACTACATACAGAAATCCTAGAAAGGACCAGAATCAAGGCACAATTAGCAAAATTTTTGGAATGGACCAGAATAGAATGAAAACAAATGCACAAATTCTAGAATGGACTAGAATCAAGGAACAATTAGCAAAAATTCTGGAATGGACCAGAATCAAGGAACAATTAGCAAAAATTCTGGAATGGACCAGAATCGAATGAAAACAAATGCAAAATTTTTTGGAATGGACCAGAATCAGAAAAGCAGCTTTTAAGATGAGATTAATCTAAATGTCAAAAAATAAAATAGAAACATTATTCACAAAAGTTAGCTGGAAAAACCAAACAGAACATTAATTTGGTTAGCAATCTCCTCCCTACAAAACCCCAAGTTATGAGATGAAATTCTAAAACAACCTGACCTAATAGACCTGCAACATAAACACAATCATATTAGATCAGGTGCAAGACTCTATGGAAACAAATAATTGCATCATTCTATCATTCACCTATCGTAACCCATTTCATGGCATAACAAATAGATACAAGAAGCAATAATGCAAAGGAAAGATTTACAAAAATAACAACAGTCTTAGTTTCAGTCTCCTTTTGATTTCACACACAAAAGTTGCTCTTGCCAAATAAAAGCTCTTTTATTCCGAAATATGGTCTTTTTTCTACAATTTCCAGCCCCTGAAATAAGGGCTTCAATGGGCTTTTAAAAGATGTAAAAGTCTGTTCATTTCGACTTCCCTCCTTAAATTATGTTAAAACCCATATAAATAACAACACAAAATTATTTATTTTATGTTTGCCCATCATCAAAAGAAAAAAAAACTCCTCTTGAATCCTTATATATCCACCATATAATTTTTTTCTTTAAATGAACGAGGCCCTTGTGACTTCCATTGCATTATAATATAAAGCATATTAAATAAAATAATATTTAAACTTTCAACAATATCTTATGACTCCCCTATCCTATTATAATATAAAATATATTAAACAAATATTCAATTTCAGTGTACTCCCTCACACCATATTATATACGTGGGTAACAAATGCCTTTACTCCTACACATATTATATGGCCCAGATAAATGATAACCAACACCTCATGGCACATTGTCCCTCCCAAAAATCCCATGTAATACAAAAATAAAATGTCTTCGATATACCTGTACATCGGCTGTGCCATGTCGCCTTTGAAGCTCCAAACTCATCACCCTGAATTTGACCTGTTAACGCTCCGTGAATTGAACGACGAAAGAAAAACTTTGCATTGCTTCTTAAGATTACATAGATGTGTTTAGGGTTTTCGGAGGGCTTTAGGGTTTCCACAAACTTTGTCTGTTCAACCAATGCGATGGCAGATTCCTCCAGACTGCTAAATCACCACCAGCAGTTATCTATACCTTCTCTGTGGCACTGCACTTGTTGGCACTAACGCCGTTGTTAATGACCAGGCATAGGGTTCGATGATTGTCATCAGTCGACGTAACATCTGTTTCCACATAATCCTCCATGTTGTGTCACTAGGTCCCACCAATCATTCGAACAACCACACTTTTTGAACATGTCGGGTCGCGTGGGGTCCATCGCTGCATCGCTGTCGTGTAAACCTGGTGGGTGTACTGGGCCACATCAACCTTGGGCCTTGTCAATCTAGGCCAGCCACATTGATTTCAAAAATGGGAAGCTTTCCCTTTTGTTAACGCTCGCTATCTTTCGAAGATGTATTTGTTGTCTTATACCTACGCAGGAACGGACACTCGAAATTCTAAGCATGAGGACATCTAATGATTTTAAACATTAATCTTCTCATCGAATACATTCACGAATCACGGAGAATGTAAACTTTTTGAACCCCATCATCACAATTTTTGTTGCGAACTGCGTTATTCAATTTCAACGTTGATATACTGCTAAAATTAGCCTCTCCGATGATGTATTAAGCAGCTATTGAAACTCCCCAAAACACCAAAGATTTTGAAAATCCTCTGTTGCCGATCGATAAAACCACAATGACCCTACAACTGGCGAATGCTACATCTCTCGATCATTGTCGTCCATGTCGAAGGAAATTCGTCATTGAAAAAAGTCCAATGTACCCTCGCCATGTCGTTGTCGCGTTAAACTTCCTACACTACGTCTTCAGTATATCCGCGGATGTTACTGCTGCTAAACTTGTCAACCTTTCCCCATATACATCAAAAAATCCATCGTCATCCAGTATGTCAAACATAGCCTTATAGGTACCATATTTTCCCATTGGTGTGCACACATTGTACTCCCGTTGATATGTCCACTCTACCCAACCACCGTTGTACTGACCCTACTACTCCTGAAGGCTAAAAATTATTGCCATGTGTAGATGATATCTTTCAGGTGCATGCCGCACACCTGTGTTCGATCTCATGCTGGTATGTCCACATTTACTATTTCCACGCTGCACCACCTATTACCGACGACGTGTTGCCCACCTTGCTGTGAACGGTACTCAAAGATCCCTGTGTCGTCTATTAAGAAAAATACATAGCCACCTCCATTGCTTTCAGCAAGATACCCCGCACACCTCTTAGATGAAAGCTTCCCATTGCTGAGCCATTTACTTCGTTGAAATGGCTGTCAAATGTCCTCTATTACCTGTCATTCTTCGAACAAAATGCCATTGTAGAGATTATTGCCGTAAGCCGAGAGGAGACCTAGGTTCCAATCCCACGGACGTGTCCATGCATAGCCAGTAGCCCGATCATTGCGTTCATGTGATTCATGCCTTGCTGTCACTGAGTCTTTCCTTGTCACTTAGTCTGTGTGGGGTCTCCTTATACTTGCAAAAACCAAATCAACACCATGACCACCATTCAACTGAAAGCTTAAATGACGAAAAATCCTCTAATTTATTTATTTTAAATTTTAAATTCATATATATAGAATATATATATACAAACTTATTTTTATTATTATTATTTTTAATGTTTTCATTATTTGAACCACCCATGACAAGAAACATCAACACTTGACAATAAACTTGCTAAAACAAAAAAAAAAATGATGACAAAGTTGTCATAAAAAAAAATGATGATAAAAGTTGTCGACAACTAAAATGATGACAAAAAGTCATCGACAAGAAAATGACGACAAAAGTCGTCAACAAGAAAAATTTCTCGACAATAAAATATCGTCGACAAGAAAAAGTCATTGACAATAAAATATCATCGACAAGAAAAAGTCATCGATAGTAAAATATCATCGACAAAAAAAATCATCAACAAGAACTGGCAACAATTGCGCAACCCACGACAAAACGAAGGCACAGACCCTTAAAACAAACTGCAAACATCAATCTTTCAAACAAAAAGGTGGGTCCCCAATTTTTGGGGCTCGTTGTGGAGTAGCCACAACACGGCTAAGATGCTCGCAGTGTGACAAGTCAGGGGTTCGAATCTCCTTGAGGAGGTAATTACATTTTGCATTTAAATAATTTTTATTAGCCCAAAAGTTTGGAGTTATAAGGTAGTTAATGGAAATTATAGTTGGTTATAGGGCTATGATTATTATTGCAAATCATAATTGGTTTATGATTTATTTGATGGTTATGGAGAATTAATTTTAGGAGAAATAAGGAGTTGTTTTTTAAAAGAAATTTTGAGAGGTTTATTATTTTTTATAAGGGTTTTAATAAAAGGGACTTTGGTGGATGTGTTTATTAACTTGGAGTAAAAAGGGTGTAATTTGAGTAATAATTTATTTTGTGATTATTTGAAGTCAATTAACCCTTGTTTAGATTGGAAAGGAAAGTTGTGTTTAAGTGTGGTAGATTTTGTGGACAACTTATTGGCATCAAAAAGGTATGGGCACATTCTCCTATTGATTATTTATGGTGGTTGATTTTTGAAATATCATTGGAAAGAAAAGGATTGATTGTGGTTTCCTTTGATAAAATGATTGGTTGAATGCTTCAAGGTTTTCTAATTTGTGAGTTGTATTTAAACCTTGTTTTATTAGCATTGTTGTTGAAGTCCATTGATGATAAAATAAACTTTAAATTGAGTAAGAAAAGAACATGAGTATCATTGCTATGTGAGACTTGTGCTTGAGCATTGTTGAAAACATTTTGAGTTGGTTAATACATGCTTGGAATAGGGTTTGTGAAAAAGGATTGTTCCTTGAGGTGATTGGTTGAGTTGTGTTGGTTAATACATGCTTGGACTAGGGTTTGTGAGAAAGGATTATTATTTGAGGTGATTGGTTGAGTTGATTTTGTTAATACATGCTTGGACTAGGGTTTGTGAGAAATGATTATTCCTTGAGGTGATTTATTGAGTTGAGTTGATTAAGCCTAGTCAAGTGGATGCACATGGTTGTTCAAGTTCACAAACTATTAAATATTCTATTTTGAGTTGAGATTGAGGTTGATTTGAGTTGAGATTGAGATATGAGTATAGAACATATAAAGTCTTTAACATTTCTCTTGATGCTTCTATTGATTTGAGATTGGTATTTGAGTATAGAACATATAGAGTCTCTAAAAATTCTCTTTATGATTCTATGATATTGGTTTGAGATATTGATTGTACATTGAGATTAGAATGTATTGAGTCTCTAACAATTCTCTTTATGATTCTATGTGATTGAGATAATTCTTTGAGAAGACTTGTGGACTATTTTGAGTTAAGCTTTTGTGAAAGCTTGCTATGCAGATTTGAGCAATTCCTAGAGAGGACTTATTGAGCAGATTTGAGCAAGTCCTAGAGAGGACTTATTGAGCATATTTGAGCAAGTCCTAAAGAGGATTTATTGAGCAGATTTGAGCAAGTCCTAGAGAGGACTTATTGATCAAATTTGAGCAAGTCCTAGAGAGGATTTGTTGAGCAGATTTGGATAAGTTCTGTGTGAACTTGTTGAGCATTTTGTATAGGTTTTGTGTGAACCTATTGAACATATTTGGACAAGTAATGTGTGAACTTGTTGAGCATATTTGGATAGGTTTTATGTGAACATGTTGAGCAAATTTGGAAAGGTTTTGTGTGAACCTATTGAGCATATTTGAGTATATTCTAAGTGAACCTATTGAGAAAAATTGTACTAGACCAACTGTACTGTGTTTAGTGCAAGATATTGAGCAGAATTGTGCTAGACCGACTAAACTATGTTTGGTATAGTATTGAGAAAGAGCTTTGGAGGTGATAGAGTATAGAGGATAGAGTCTCAATGGATAGAGATTCAGCAGCCAGGACAATTGAAGACAGATTTGAGTGAGGATTATTCAAGTGGAGAGAGATGCACAAGTTAGTGCAAAAGTGAGACAAAGTCTTCTAGAATATCACTAGCCATAGAAGAAGGGGAAAGAGTTCTCCTGTAGAAAATATCTACGAACTTTATATTTAGGGGATGAGCATCTCCTTTAGACCGAGGTCCATAAAAATTGTAATTTGAGAAAGATTCCCAAGATAGTATTTGAGGAATATTTAGAAGAAATATTTTCTCTGTGGAGGTAGCCCACATTGGGTGAACCACATTAAATTTGTGTCTCTATTGTGTGTGGATTTTTGTGTATTTATTTGATTATTGCTATTGATGATGCTATCTATACAATACATTATATTCATTAATACTATTTGGGAAAGAAAAGTAAAAAGTGGTTTTATACTATTCACCCCCCCTCTCAATATAAGCTTGTGTTCTTCAATTGGTATTAAAGTTGGTTCCTTCAGAAAGGGTTTAACATCTTGAAGGAAGATCTTGCAAGAACACAAATGGCAAATAAAGGCAAGAGTAAAAGCATGAGACACAAGAAGAAAATAAAACCTATGGTCATGAAAGAAAAAGAAGATGAGTTTAATATTGTTGTGTTGGGAGGACACATGGAAATATATTCAAGAGATGAATCAAGTAATGGAGAAATATCCATACAGATAAAGTTTTGTACTAGTTGTGAAAATACAGGTCATCATGTAGCTTATTGTTCACAATAAGGTGAAGAATATTTTATCTATGGTCAACTCGGTCATGATGCAAGTTATTGCAATGGGTTTGATAGCAGTGAAAATGAATATGATTCTCTTAGATTTGAAGTTCTAAAGAATGAGTTAGAAAAGGATAACAAGAATAGTCAAAGTAGGTATCAAGAAGAAACTCCATTTTGGACAATAGAATAAATTGAAGAAGAGGAAGATTCAGATAAAGAAAATGAGGAAGCCATTCTTAAGGAACTTGTTGAATTGAAAAGAGAAAATTCAGAATTGAAGGCTCAAATACAAGAATATGAGAAATGTAAGACAAAGCTTCTACATGATACATCTGACTTGAGAGATAAAGTTTAAAAGGTAAGAAGAGTTGAAAAAGGTATGGTTGAACAGTCAAAGGTAAAAAATATAGAATGTGAGAGTCTTATGGTTACTCTTGAAGAATTAAAAAGGTAGAACTCAGGATTAAGGGTCCAAGCTCAAGAATATGAAAAAGCAAAAGCAAGGTTTTTATAGGAACTCACCAACTTCAAAATCAAAGTTGAAGAGACAAGGAAAATTGGAGAAGGTATAGCTGAAAAATTAAAGATAAAATATCTAGAGTGTAAAAGATTAGAGCATGAGATAGTTTCACTAAGGATGGAAGTAAAAGTCTCTAAGTATAAGCTACAAAAGTCTAAGGAAAATTCAAGGACCTTGGAAAGGACTATCAATGCACAAATATCATTAGTAACCATAACAAGACTTAGTTCTAAAGAAGAAACAAGGAAGACAAGAAGCAAAAAATGAGATCCAAGCTACTATGTGGATAATGCAAGTAAGTACTCAATTGATAGTGATGCTATTTTTTTAGACAATGATAGAGATGAAGTCTTTTTTATGGTTGAAGAAAAAGATCCAGTTAAGAAAAGGACTCCAATTATTCTCAAATGTTTTAGATGTGGTAAATTTGGACATGATGAAGATTATTGCACTAGGGATAGCTATAATTTTAGTGATGATGATTTTGAAGATGCACTTGGTCAACCAGATGCGAATCTTCTAATGGCATTAGAAGAAGAAGAAGTGAGTTATCCTATAGAAGATAATTCAAAAGAAAGAAATACTATGGACAAAGAAAAACAAATAGAGGACTATTCAATACAGAATGGTTATGATCTCAAGGGAGAAATTATCTATGCTCTTGACACAGTAAAGAAGATAAGAAAGCAACACTCTAAACTTGAAAGTCAATTTCAATAATGTGATGAAGAAAGATTACTACTCATAGAGGACTTAGAAAAGTCAAATGCTAAGGCAAGCAAGTTCAAAGATAAGTTAGAAGCAAAGATTCTGGAATATGAAAAGTTAACACATGAAGTTGCACTACTATAGGAAGATCTAAAGGATTCCAAGAATAAGCTATACAAGTATGTAACCAGTGAAAAGAATGTGGATAAAATAGTTAGGATACAAAGAGGAACATCAAACAAAAGAGGTCTTGGTTCTAAATAGGTTCAAAATAAATGGGTAGAAAATTCTACTTCAGGTCTTGAAGAAGAAGGTACTTCAAAAGAAGGATTCTTAGAGGTAAGAAAAAGTGAAAATAAAACATCTAAGGATGTGTCAGATTGTAGTGAGTCCAACAGGAAAAATGGACAAAGAATATTTAAATGGAACAACAATCAAAACATGAGACCAATGAGGTCTAGACAAGGAAGCTTCAATGGGATATGCTTCTCATGTCACAGGTTTGGGCACATGGCTTCACAGTGTAGGTCACATGAAAGATAGGTATATGGAAGAGAACAAATTTTCCAAGGATATTGCTATTCATGTAATGAGTTTGGTCACAAGGCAATGAATTGCAAGATTCATGACATAAGAGGATATGGCTTCACTATGAGAAATATTAAGACAATTACACATCCAAGGAATAATAACATTAAGTGTTATAAGTGCAATAATTATGGTCACATAGCAAGATGGTGTAGAGAAAATATTCCAAAAATAGGCATGAACAGGAACATGAACATGAACATGAATAGGAACAAGAATATGAACAAGAACATGAACAGGAACATGAACAGAAACAAGAAGATGAATAGGAATAGAGACTCAAAAAAGAAAAGAGACTCAGAGAAGAATGAAAACAAGAATAGGTACAATAACAAGAACATAGATGAGAATAAGAACAGGAACAAGAACAAGGATGATGACTTGGAAAGAAACAATGAGAGGATTCAACAAAAAGGAATAGGAAAAGACAAAGAATAGTGATTTTGGGGAGTAGAAATACTCCCACCCCAAAATTAACCACCTCATGTGGAGGTGGAGGAGGGGCTAAGCTAAGAGGCTTAATTCTTAGCCCCAAGCCCCAAAGGTGACCCTTTGCCATTGATGTCAAAGGGGGAGATATTTGTGTATTATGGGGAGAGTTTTTGGATATGAGGAGAGATTTGATATCTGAGAGAGCATTGAGCTAGGGGGAGCAAAGTCCCAGGGGGAGTAGAAAAGAAGGTCAAATTTTAGTAAAATTATTTGGGTTGCCATCAATGACAAAGGGGGAGATTGTTGGACATTTTGAGTCCCTAAGGTAAAATGTTGTCATTGATGTCAAAAGAGCATTTAATGTCAAAAGGATCTATGAAGGGTTTTTGTGAAAACCAAGGCAAGAAAAATAAAAAGGTTTTATTTAAAACCATGGATAGTAGATTTGATCTGGGTTGTTCTTAAAACCCAATTTGGGCTTTCGTTTCATCGCAAAAGGTGCCCCGATGATGGAGTTATTTGAGTTTTAATATTTGGTTTAAATTTTAATTATTTAAAATTTAAATTCAAATTTAAAATTAAATGTAAATTTTCCCACCGACATCATCAAGAAAACATAATTTCATATTTTCATCGACGTATTCGAAGTGTTTTAAACACTATATAAAGGGGTGGTAAATAAATCAAATTTTTATCCTTGCTCTTGTGATAAATGTTTGGCATTCAAATAAGTCTATGAGCTCGTGCGAATTTTGAGAAGAGAAGTAGGAAAGAAAATGACAGCTCTTGGAAATTCAAATTATGGTGGGAAGCATGGCGCATTGGTAAATCATTTTAGCTAAGGGACAAGGCAGTGCAAACATCAGGGATCGAATCCCTTGGATGACGTTTTGGAAGGCATGTGGAAAGCGCTTTGGCGCTTTGTCTTTTGCAGAAGGTGGAGGAAGGTTTAAGGCACTTTGGGCCTTTTCCTTTCCAATGATCGCCTAGCTCATGTGGAATCTTAGTAGCGGTTAAGACGATCATGGTGTGGCATGTCATGGGTTCGAATCCCCTTGAGGAGGTAATTACATTTTGCATTTAAATAATTTTTATTAGCCCTACAGTTTGGAGTTATAAGGTAGTTAATGGAAATTAAATTTTGTTATTAGGGATGTGATTATTATTGCAAAGCATAATTGGTTTATGATTTATTTGATGGTTATAGAGAATTAATTTTAGGAGAAATAAGGAGTTGTTTTTTAAAAGCAATTTTAAGAGGTTTATTATTTTTGATAAGGGTTTTAATAAAAGGGACTTTGGTGGATGTGTTTATTAACTTGGAGTAAAAAGGGTGTAATTTGAGTAATACTTTATTTTACGATTATTTGAAGTCCATTAACCCTTGATTAGATTGGAAAGGAAAGTTTTGTTTAAGTGTGGTGGTTTTTGTGGATAACTTATTGGCATCAAAAAGGTATGGGGACATTCTCCTATCGATTGTTTATGGTGGTTGATTTCTGAAATGTCATTGGAGATAAAAATATTGTGGTTTCCTTTGAGAAAATGATTGGTTGAATGCTTCAAGGTTTTCTAGTTTGTGAGTTGTATTTAAAACTTGTTTTATTAGCATTTTTGTTGAAGCCTATTGATGATAAAATGAACTTTAACTTGGGTTAGAAAATAACATGAGTATCATTGCTATGTGAGACTTGTGCTTGAGAATTATTGGAAACATTTTGAGTTGGTTAATACATGCTTGGACTAGGGTTTGTGAAAAAAGATTTTTACTTGAGGTGATTGGTTGAGTTGAGTTGGTTAATACATGCTTGGACTAGTGTTTGTGAGAAAGGATTGTTCCTTGAGGTGATTGGTTGAGTTGAGTTTGTTAATACATGCTTGGACTAGGGTTTGTGAGAAAGGATTTTTTCTTGAGGTGATTTATTGAGTTGAATTGATTAAGCCTAGTCAAGTGGATGCATGTGGTTGTTCAGGTTCCTAGAAACAAACTATTCAATATTCTGATTTGAGTTGATATTGAGGTTGATTTGAGATGAGATTGAGATATGAGTATAGAACATATAGAGTCTCTAACAATTCTCTTGATGCTTTTATTGAGTTGAGATTGGGATTTGAGTATAAAACATATAGAGTTTCGAACAGTTCTCTTTATGCTTCTATGAGATTTATTTGAGATATTGATTGTACATTGAGCTTAGAACATATTGAGTCTCTAAAAATTCTCTTTATGATTCTATGTGATTGAGACAAGTCTTTGAGAAGACTTGTGGATTGTTTTGAGTTAAGCTTTTGTGAAAGCTTGCTATGTAGATTTGAGCAAGTCCTAGAGAGGACTTATTGAGCATATTTGAGCAAGTCCTAGAGAGGACTTATTGAGCATATTTGAGCAAGTCCTAGAGAGGACTTATTGAGCAAATTTGAGAAAGTCCTAGAGAGGACTTATTGAGAAGATTTGAGCAAGTCCTAGAGAGGATTTATTGAGCAGATTTGAGCAAGTCCTAGAGAGTATTTGTTGAGCAAATTTGGACAAGTTCTATGTGAACTTATTGAGCAAATTTGGATAGGTTTTGTGTGAACCTATTGAGCAAATTTGGACAAGTTCTATGTGAACTTGTTGAGCAGATTTGGATAGGTTTTGTGTGAACCTGTTGAGCATATTTGGATAGGTTTTGTGTGAATCTATTGAGCATATTTGAGCATGTTCTAAGTGAACCTATTGATAAAATTTTTACTAGACCAACTGTACTGTGTTTAGTGCAAAATATTGAGTAGAAATGTGCTAGACCGACTAAACTATGTTTGGTATAGTATTGAGACAGAGCTTTGGAGGTGACATAGTATAGAGGACAGAGTCTCAGTGGATAAAGATCCAATATCCATGACAATTGAAGACATATCTGAGTGAGGAGTCTTCAAGTGGAAAGAGATCCACAAGTCAGTGTAGCAGAGAGACAAAGTCTTCTAGAAGATCATTAGCCAGAGCAGAAGGGGAAAGAGTTATCCTATGGAAGAGATCCATGAACTTGATATTTAGGGTATCAGCATATCCTTTGGAATGAGGTCCATAAACATTGTAATTTGGAAAATATTCCCAAGATATTATTTGAGAAATATTTAGAAGAAATATTTTCTCTGTGGAGGTAGCCCACATTGGGTGAACCACGTTAAATTTGTGTCTCTATTGTGTGTGGATTTTTATGCATTGCTTTGATTGCTGCTATTGATATTGCTATATATACACTACATTATATTGATTAATACTATTTGGTAAAGAAAAGTAAAATGTGATCTTATATTGTTCACCCCCCTCTTAGTATAATCTTGTGTTATTCAAGATCTTCATCAAACAAGACAGGTCTTGGTTTTGAAAAAGTACAAATAAAACAAGGAGAGGAGTCAAACTCAAGCTCTAAATAAGAAGAAGAAACTTTAGAAGAAGAGAGTGTAAGATAAAGTGAGACTTTTTAGGATGAGTTGGACAATAGAAATTTCAATAATGAAAGGAACAATGGACAAATGAGGAATATATGGAAAAAGAAGTAGAACATGGTAGAAGAGACTAAGAGACCAATGAGGTCAAGGCAAGGTAGTTTAAATGTATGATGCTTCGCATGTCACAGGTTTGGAGACAAAGCTACATAGTGCAAGACACATGGAAAATAGGAATATGGAAGTTTTAAAAACATGCAAATTTTTAAAGGGTATTGCTACTCTTGTAATTAGTTTGATCTCAAGGTAGTGAATTACAGGGTTCATGATAGGAATAGATATGGCTTCACCAGGAGAAATTCCAATACATTTGCACCTCCAAGGAATAACAACATTAATTATAAGTGTAATACTGATGGACATACATCAAAGTGGTGTAGAGAAAAAATTCTAGAGATAAGCAAGAACAAAAATAGTTAGAGGAATCAGAAGGATCAGATGAAGAGGAAAGTGGACAAAGGTAAAGATCAGTGCTTGTTGGGAGTAGAAATACTCCCAACCTAAAATTAACCACCTCAAGAGGAGGTGGGGAGGGGTTAAGCTAAGAGTTTAATTCTCAGCCCCAAGCCCCAAATGTGGCCCTTTACCATTGATGACAAAGGGAAAGATATTTGAGTTAGGGGGAGAGAATTTAGTCAGGGGGAGCATAACATAAAAAGGTAAAGGAAATGATAAAAGGAAAATGGGTTGTCATAAATGAAAAAGAGGGATATTATTGGAAATATGGGTAGGTTTTGTTGTCAATGATGTCAAGAGTTAGTTTCAGTGAGTAGTGCAAGAGAAAGATTCCTTCTAGACCTAAGGAAAATATTATTATAATATCCCTTATTATAATATTCAATATGGTCATATTAGGTCTAAAGAGTGATAGGAAGGCCCAAGAAAAATAATATTATAATATTTTATTATAATAATAAAGTTATAAGGTTAAGACCTAAATATTAAATTAATTATAAATTAATTTATAATTTAATTTGATTAACTATAAGAGTTATTAAATTAATTATAAGTTATTTATAATATAATTATAAATTAGTTTATAATTTAATTTAAATAAACATAAAGGTTAGGGTTATAAGGGCATAAAGTATTAATTAATTTGAATTAAAATCAAATTGAAAAAGGTTGTCGATGTTTTGAGCACATGACATTGCATATAAGAAGGGGCAAGTTTCATTCAAATTATTATCCATGCGATCGATCAAATTCCATAGAAACTTATGTGCAAAGAGGAGAGAAAGTATTGTGTGTGTTTTGAAAGGTTTAAGGAAGCAGTAAAAAGGACAAGTAAGTGGGAGCCCACTTCACGTTTCAAGGTACTGGGTAGTGCAATTGGCATCTGGGAGCTACGCTAAGATATTCGTAAGTGCAAGGTTAGGGGTTTTATTTTCATGGTATTCATTTTTGCAAGCAGAAAGGATTTTGGTTTACACCATTAAATATGAGCAAAGGGAAGGCATGTGCCTTTCCATTTGCATGGATGCGCGTAGCCCACATGGTGGGCATGCACTGTGCAAAGGTGCTTGGACAAAGGGGTTCGTGTGTTCAAAATCTACCAAGGCCTTTTTGGTGGTTGGACAAGGTATGCACTCACATTGCTAAGGTTTTATTGTTGCATCTAAAAATTTCAAAGGTGGAAATTAATTTTTAATTTCTTAATGTTTTGTTAATTGGAAATTGCATATTTAAAATGGGTTATAGAGTTATACAAGGGAGATAAAAGGGTATGCAAAGTTTTGATTTTGTGTTTGATTTTTGAGTGATTAAAGTTAATAAAAGGATAAATAAGGTGTTCCAAGGGTGTTGGATATTTTGTTGAAATAAATTTATATTATAAAGTTTGTTTTGAAAGGAGAGATAAGGCATAGTTGATTTTTGATATTTTGACTTGGTGAAATATTTTTGAAAGGAAATATTAAGGACATTTTTTTGTTATCTGACCCTTGATATTGGCAAAGAGAGTGATTGTTATTGAGACAGGTTTTGAGGTAAAAAATTCATCAAAAAAAAGGTATGGGCATATCTTTCTTGTGAGTGAAATATTGTTGGATGTTGTGAATGCTAAGTTGGAGTGAAAAGGATTGTTTGATAGGCATTGTTGAGTTTGGTTTTGTAGAATGGAAGTTGATACTAGAAACCTTGTTTGATAAGCATTGTTGGAAATATTAAAGTAAGCTTTCATATGATCGAACTAGGGTTTGTGAAAGATCACGAGTATCATTGTTATGTAAAGTTGAGAACTATCTTGAACTAGGGTTTGTGAAATATCATGAGTATCATTGTTATGTGAGGTTTGTTTCATAAGCATTGTTGACTAAGCTTTCATTGAGTGATTGATTGAGTGGATTTGATTGAGCTTAGTTGATTGGAAGTGTTGGAGTGCTATTTCAAGTTCTGTGAAACCAATTTTTCCTTAGTAATTTGATAAATATTAAAAGTAATTGAGTATGAAACATATCAAGTCTCTAACCACTCTTCATATGTTTATGTGGTAAAGTAAGACAGATTGAAAGTGATTGAGCATTGTTATGAGTGTGAAGCATATTGAGTCTCTAACCATTCTCCATATATTTCTATGAGATTAAACAAGATTCTATGTGAAGCTTGTTTGTGTGATTGAAGAGGTTTTCTGTGATAGATTGAGTTGAGTAAGCTTTTATGGAAGCTTACAATGTAGATTTGAGGTAAGTCTTGGTGAAGACTTATTGAGAAAATTGGACAAGTTCTATTGAGGAATTATTGAGTATATTTGAGGTAAGTCTTGATTAAGACTTGTTGAGCATATTGGACAAGTTCTAGTGAGGACTTGTTGAGAAAATATTAGGCAAGTATTGATAAAAACATGTTGAGCGTATTGGACAAGTTCTAGTGAGGACTTATTGAGTAGATTCTAAATCGAAGAATTGTGTTTAGTGCAGATTTGAGGATAGAGATTGAGCATATTTGTGCTAGATCGAAGGATTGTGTTTAGTGTAGATTTGAGGATAGAGATTGAGCATATTTGTGCTAGACCGAAGGACTATGTTTAGTGCAGATTTAAGGATAGATATTAAGAATATTTATTCTAGATCAAAGGATTGTATTTAGTACATATTTGAGGATAGATATTGATAATATTTGTGCTATATCGAAGGAATGTGTTTAGTGTATATTTGAGGATAGATATTGAGAATATTTGTGCTAGATCAAAGGACTATGTTTATTATAAATTTGAGGCCAGAGATTGAGTAAATTTGTGCTAGACCGAAGGACTGTGTTTTGTATAGATTTGAGATAGAGCTGAGAGTAAGCTTTTGAGGTGACACAATAAATGATAGTAGTCTCTAGTGGATAGAGATCCATTAGCCAGGGTAGTGAGGACAAAGTATTCAATGTAGAGAGATCCACAATCCAATGCAATGGATGTAGTAGTCTTCTAGAGGATCACCAGTGAAAGCAAATGAGGAGTTCTCCTGTGGATAGATATCCATGAACTTTATTAGAGGATTGGTGTCTCCTTTGGATAGAGGTCAATAAATATTGTAATAGAGTAAGGATTCCAAGAGATTTTTTGAGAAAATTTTAGTGAAATATTTTCTCCGTGGAGTAGCCTACATTGGGTGAACCACATTAAATTAGTGCTTTTATTATGTGTTGTGATTTATACATTGCTTTTATTACTATTGTTGATATTGCCATTGATATATTGCATAATATTGTTTGGAAAAGAAAAGTAAAAAGTGGTCTTATATAGTTCACCTCCCCCTCTTAGTATAAGCTTGTGTTCATAAAAACTCACGGTCAATGACAATGGTGGTTTTCCTATTGACCTACCATAGCTCTGATACCACTGTTAGATTTTGATACAACATGTGATGAGAGATGACACATAATATGAAAAATAAAATGATATAAAACAAATATACAAGATGAATAAAAATAATACACATATGAAAATGATGGTCGTGCTTACAAAAATAGCTTTGGAGGAAATGAGCACTCGTGAATAGGGCTACTACTCAAGAATGGATATTGAGCATATTACACCCCATTAGATTACATCATAATGCTACATCATATCACTCTGAATCTATATAAATTTCTTTATGATCTATCTCACTATGATAATAATGATTTGATGTATAAATGATCTATACGTATGGCCTTTTATTTAGAAAATAGGTTCCTCGACCAAAACTCAACCTAGATGTTCAAGGGATAACTTACACATGTAGATATTGCACTTTGATTCTTGTGCAGTTATTACATTTTATGAAGTAACTAGATAACTTATTCCTAAAGTAAGCTAATTTCTTAAGTATGTACCAGGGTAAATGTGCATTTACAATATCCAAATGATGTAATAGACTCTATTTATAACAAAAACCTCTTAGGAGGGAAAGGATAAACAAGACAAGAGATTTGAATAAATTATTAAAGGAATATGAAAGAGCATTAGGTGAAAATGTTAATAGGAGAAAATTTAAATTTTACTTCTTAAACACGCTAGCTCAAATAAAAGTAGGGATATGCAGGTTACTTCAAATGGAGGAGGTAAATCTACCAATAAATTATATAGGGATGCCCTTATTTGAGGGGAGAATGAGGATATAATTATGGAAACTAGTTATAAGTAAAGTTTAGAATGAACTAGTGGTATAGAAATATAGATGGTTACCATTTTTTTAATAGGTTTAAAAGTTGGGGGTATATGGGGGCCACTCTTCCCATGAATTGAACTTGGATTATATGATGAAAATAATTCTTTTTCTTTGGTAAAATGGAGTAATGTGTGTGATGATAAAAAATAGGGAAGGTCTCAGTTTAAGAGTTCTTACAGATGTAAACTTAGATATTAGGGGAAAATTAATTTGGAGATTGTATAAAGATACTCAAAGACAATGAAAAATAATTCTTCTAAGTATGTTGAGTCAAATGACACAAGATTGATAATTATTATATTTTGTCTATCAAATTGTTCCAAACTATGGAACTATTTAAAAAATTTAATTTATCTAGTGATTAAAGGTTTAGTATGGGTGGTGGGATCTGGAGAAAATAATTCTATTTAGATGGATACTTGGTGTGATAAAAAAAGTTTAATATAGATCCAATTTTGAAACCATGGATGAAATTACTTCAAGATAAATATGGTGATAGGGTTTCAAACATTATATACAAGGATCAAGAAGGAAGATACAGATGGAAAGAAGATTTTTGATAAGTATACAAGACATTGATGCAAGGAGGTAGTTGAGTAGAAATATAACAACAATGATTATTCTGAGGTAATCCATGGATAAGTTGAATGGAAGTTGAATAGCTCAAGAAAATATACAATAAGAAGTGGATATAATGTAAAGCACCAATAAAATAGGAATTTCACAAGAATATGGAGAGATATTTGGGATAGCCTAAGCATGCCTAAAGTTAATTTTTTTTTTGGCTAGTATGTCATAGAACTTTATCATGGGATAATATTATGAAAAGTGATTCACATGGCCCCTTAGAATGTTCTCTTTGTAAAAGGAGGAGAGTATAGACTATTTCTTGGGACACTGATTAATAGTCTAGAAACTATGAAAATTGATTCTTAATATGTTTGGTAAATTCATGGTGGTGAATGGTAGAATTTAAGAATAGTTAAAGCAATATCAGAGCACTTTAAAAAGTCAAGATTTATAGACAAATCTAGGATATATCAAAAGATACAATACTTTGGATTATATGGCTAGAAAGGAATAGAAGAATATTTAAAGGAAAGGAAAGTATATTAGAGGTAATGAAAAGGAATATTTGTTTAGCCATAGAGGATTCTATACCAAGCCTATCAACTCATCCAGTCCCTAATATGGAAGCAAAGAGTCTTGATATATGGAGTCAAGTCATCAAATGAAATTATGATGTTGGCTATAAGAGAAACAAAAAGAAGATAAAAAATATAAATGGAAACCACCAAATTTGAAGTTGGTCAAATTAAATTTTGATGGAGCATCTAAATAAAATATAGGACCAACAAGAGGAGGAGTAATAATTAGAAATGATAGAGGGGATATTTTATCTCATTACACTTTCGATAACAAATTTAAGATAACTAATGAAGTTCGATCTTAGGTAGCTTTGGAATAATTAAAATCTTTTAAACAAATGGAATGGAAAAATGTAAGGTTGGAAGGTGATTCACTCATAGTAATGAATGAATTTTTAAGAAAGCAAAGGATCCATAGAATATACAAGAGATAATTTTTGGAATATATTACATTATTTGGTGCATGCTAATGCACCACCTTGGGTACACCTTTAGATTAAGATATTGTACTATATTATAGTGTGAGCATTTACTTTATGCAATAAATACATAATTATTATTAAAGTGTGCAAAGTATTTTGGTAATATAAATGTGCATAGTAGTCCATGTGCACATGATTCCATAGAGTAGAAATATGAAGTCTCTAGAAAAGTGAAGGCCAAGAGTGCTCCATATGAAGAGTCACATTCCATTATATATGTTTGTATGTGTGTGTGATATATATTATATAACGAGAGTGTGTGGAAGTATGGTGTATTTCAGATCTTTATTCAATGGATATACAATTTTTGTGAGCACTTGTTAGTGGAAATTATTGAGTTATTTTTTAATTTATTTATGAATTTTATATATTTAGAATATTTCTATTATCATATATTTGATATTTTAAATTTATTTCAGATATTTTGGTTATTTTATCTTAATTAATTAGTTTTAAAATATAATAGTGGTATCAGGGCCACGACAAGGTTTTATATTGCACAAATTTTAAAGTTGCAAAGGATATTTCCACTAGTTAAGGAGAAACAAATGAAGCTAAAGAAATTGTCTCTGGAAAAGAAAACTAGGGAAGATAGTTTTGTTTTACTATGTTGAAGGAACACTAGTGAAGATTGAAGATTTACCTATTCCAAGAGCAAATTTGGAATAGAAGGGAGTTTACAAGTCTTGAAGATAGACCATGAAATTGATGAGATTAAGAGACCCTATAAGGATATCCTATTGAAAATTTTGATAGAGAGAAGAAGACTCCATATTAAATATTGAGAAGAGAGAAAGAGGTCAAAGGAGCCCTATTGAATATTGAAGAAAGAGGAGACTCAAGAAAGAGATCCCCATAGAATATTGGAGATTGGAGATTAAGGAGACTCAAGAATAAGGTCTCCATAGAATATTGAATACTACATATTGAAGCTTGAGGAGACCGAAGAAAGAGGTACAATGAAGAACTTCTATATCTAGGAGAGAGAATATAGAATATTGAAGATAGAGGAGGACTATGAAAATGTCCTATTCCATATTGGAGAAGCAACAAAATTTGGATATCCAAGAAAGATATCTCATTGTCTAATTTCCATAGTTGGAATATTGGAGAGACCAAGGAAATGATTCATAAAATTTTTAAGAAAAATAATTAAGAAGCTACTGAAATAGAAGATCCAAGGGAAGAAGTCTCAAGAGATTTTGAAGAAGATGAATAAGGCTAGATAAAACCTCATTATAAAGTTGAAGAAGTGGATATTGGAGGATATTTTAATAAAGATAATAGATAAAATATTGCAAGTAGGATAAGCTCTTGAAAATAAAAATTTGTGACAATTTTCATTATTTGATAACAAGACCGAAAGGAAGAAGGATTTGGCAACAACTTTGTCAAATTTTGGAAAGGATTTTTTAAGATCTCAAGAAATTTAGATTATTGCAAAAGAGATAAATTTGAAGTCAGAATTGACAAGAATATTGATGGAGAAAAAAGAATTGAGGAGACCACCAATTTGAGAAGTTTTAAGATAGCCATAAATGATTTGAAGGCTGATTTGTGAAGGATAAGATTGCTGATTTTTGAGATAGAAATTGAAGGGTCATAGGACAACAAATTGAAGAAGGCATAAAGCTAAAAATTAGAGAATATTTGGATAGATTTTGAGGATCCATTTAATAGCCAATTGAAATAAGACTTAACAAAAAAGGAAGGTAGCAATTAAAAGATATATTTTAAACAAAAAAAAGACAACATTAGAAGCTGCAAATTTTAGAGTTTGGACAACATTTTAGAAGGAAGAAAAATAGTTTTGGAGAGAAAATTGAGGGAGAGGATAAAGTTTTTTTTTACGCAGCAATTTTAAGGAGATGGAGAAGATTATTGGATAGCAATATAAGGAGGAGAAATCAGATTTTTGAAGCAACAATTTGAAGATATTTGAGGTAAAAAAATTTGGCAGGATTAGAAGGATAATATTGAGCTACATTTTTGATAAATTTGGGGTATATTTGAGATATTTTTGGATAACAAGCAAGTTGATATCTAGGCAGTAATTAGAGGTACAAAATTGAAAATTTTGAGGCAAAAATTATGTAGAAAGGAGATCTAAAAAATCTAAAAAAATGAGATAGCAAAAGGGTGAATCAAAACACCAAGGATATTAGCTATGAAGGAGGCCAAAGAGGTTAAAATTATTGGTGCTATAAAAGTATTTTTATCCAAGTATTAAAGATAGTTTATTCTAAGTTTTTAAAGTAGCAAAACTAAGGCTTCAAATTTGAAAATATGACATCATTGCTATCTTAAAATCTAAAAAATACAACAAAAAATAGAGAATTTAAATATTTGTTTAAAAAGGAGTGATAAGGAGAAAGAAAAAGAAAAATATATATGGTTTTTATAATCCAAAGTAGTGCATATTTTTATAAATATTATTGAAGTAAAAATAAGTCTAAATAGTGCTAAAAGTAATAAAAGGATTAAAGGTATGTAAAGATACCAAAATGTCTCAATAAAGTAGTAGGAAAAGTTGGTGAATAAGAGGAGCACCACCAGTGGAGAAGCACTAGCCACCATAAAAATAAAACTACCTACTATTAAATCTATAACGTCACATCCGCAAAAGAATCCAAAGAGTTTTTTGGGACATGAAAAGAGAAGCATTTTTATGAGAAAGTGAAGAGTCATTTGAGGAAGCTACAACATTGGCATAGGATAGTTTTTGTGAATCAAATAGACTTCATACAAAGTCAAATCATTTGCTAAAAGAGAATCGATGGAGGAAAGTTATGTTAAAACATTTTGGTGAAGGTAATCTAAGAAGAAAATATATGTAACATATAGAATTTGAGAGGAAACTTGGTATTACGAAAGGAGAAGCACCAATAATTTACAAATGAATTTAAAATATTTCCAAGCTCCATAAATGCATGGGATTTGAACTCCATATGATAAATAATTGTCTAGAAAATTTAAACACGGTAGAAAGAGGAGTTAATGCACTTGAGTTCGATAGATTTAAGAAAGTTGAATTTCATGTAGTAGAAGGCATTTACTTTGAAGAGCAACCCCATTTTAGGGTAATTCAAATACCCTTGACCAAAAATTACACACTTGTTTTAGACGTAAGATTATAATTAATTATTTGCTTAAAGGTTGGAGTTATAATGTTCAACATTGAATATTATTTTACAAGGTTAAGATATATATTAATTTAATTTCTATAGAGATAAGGCTTTAAATTAAAATTGAATACCTTAGAAAAAAATTATTTATTTTTGGAAAGTATAGAAGGAAGTTAAAAGTTAAATTTCAAGTTTTTGGAAAATTTTGAAATTGAATTATAAAGTTTTGTAAATATATTTTAAATATTTACAAATATTTATATTTAGAATAAATAAGGTTTTAAACATCAAATTAGAAATAAAAAACTTAAAAATATCTTTTTATAAAATTTCTAAATTTCTAAATGTGGAGTTATAAAGAATTCATGAAGAACACAAGATTATACTGAGAGGGGGGTGAAAAATATAAGACCACCTTTTACTTTTATTTCCCAATCAATATTATGCAATGTATAGATAATAATATAAATAACAATAATAAAAGCAATGCAAAAATCACCACACACAATAGAGACACCAATTTAACATGGTTCACCCAATGTGGGCTACTACACGAAGAAAATATTTCACTAAAATTTTCTCAATCAATATCTTGGGAATCCTTTTCCTATTACAATTTTTATGGACCTCTATCTAAAAGAGACACCAATCCCCCAATCAAGTTCATGGATATCTATCCACAAGATAACTCTTCCTCCTTAGCTCTGATTAGTGGTCTTATAGAAGAACTGTTACCCCCACTGCTCTACCTAATGGATCTCTATCCACTGAAGACACCTATCCTCACTACCTTGGATAATAGATCTCTATCCATTGGAGACTTTTGTACTTTATACTTTGTCACCTTCAAAGCTCTATCTAAAATTTACACTAAACATAGTCCTTCAATCTAGCACAAATATTCTCAATCTCTGTATCTGATCTAGCACAACCTATCCTCAAATATACACAAAAATCTATCCTCAAATCTACACTAAAAATATTCCTTCGGTATAGCACAAATATGTCCTCAATAGCTGTCATCTGATCTGCACTGAACTCAGTCCTTCGATCTAGCAAAAATCAATCCTTAATCTCTATCCTCTGATCTGCACTAAACTTAATCCTTTGGTCTAGCACAAATATTTCCTCAATATCTATCCTCAAGACTTAACATAAAGCTTCACTTAATCTCAAATCGACTCTGCTAGATCTTCCCTAAACCTTAACTCAAAGTTTAAAAAAATCAATCAATCAAATATAATCTCAATTATTCTCAAAAACTTTTCTCAATTCTCCCTTGTAAGCTTACATAAAAGCTCACACTAATATATCTACAAGTTCTCTCTAGAACTTGTCCAAATATGCTCAACAAGTCCTCACTAGAACTTGTCCAATTCTGCTCAATAAGTCCTCACTAGAACTTATCCAAATCTGCTCTCAATATTTGTTCTCAAATTGTATTGTAAGCTTCCACAAAAGATCACACAATTTTGTCCATAAGTCTTCTCTAATACTTACCTCGAATCTACTCAACAAGTCCTCACTAGAACTTGTCCAATTTCATAGAAACATAAAGATAATTGTTAGAGACTCAATATGCTTCACATTCACCACAATGCTCAATCATTTTCAATCACTCTTTTTACTACAGAAACATATAGAGAATTCTTAGATACTCAATATGCTTCACACTCAAAATACTCAACTTCTTTCTCAAATCAATGTATAATGTAGAATAATTTGTTTCTCATAACTTGAACTACCACTTCAACACATCCACTTGACTAGACTCAACCAAATTTGCTCAACCAATTATTAAATGAATTAATATTTGCTTACAAACCCTAGTCCAAGCATATGAACACTCACTCAAATGTTTCCAACAATGCTTAACAACCAACTCACATAACAATGATACTCATGATTTTTGCAAATCCTAGTTCAAGTTCTTCACTCAACCACTTACTTCAACAATAATGCTTATCAAACAATCTTTACATAATAATGATACTCATGATATTTTCAAACCATTGTTCAAGTTCACTCAACTAATCACTTCAACAACAATGCTTACCAAACAAGATTTCATGAACAACTCTTTATTCTAGAAAACCTTGAAGCATTTATTCAAAACACACTCCAGATTACTCCTTTTCACTCCAACTTTGCATTCACAACATTCATCAATCACTCACTAGGAATATGTGCCCATACCTTTTGTTTGATTTAGAAGTGCTCTTAGAAAACCTTTCTCAATCATAATTTCCTTCTTTTCAATTTCAATGGCTAGATGACAAAATATCACTCTTAACACTTTTTCAAAATATTCCTTAGTCACAAAAATAATCAAAGTTCAATTGCATCTTATTTCTCCTTTTTGAAATTTACATCCATAAAATCATACATGAAAAAAAATTACTTGGATATAGCTTATAAACTCCAACTTAAAATAATATCCAACACCACAAAACCTCAAATAATATTCCTAAAACACCTTATTACCATTTTCAAACACTACATCAAATAAAACCAAAAATAAATTTTGCATCAACCTTATAAATCTCCTTAAAATATTTCAAGCCAAATAAAATATGCAAAAATTAACTTTTAATACCCCAACAAATTCCTCCAAAATTTTTGGCACTCAACTAATACATACCTTTGTATTCTCCCTAAAAGGGTTTCAACTTCATTTGAACCACCGTCTCCCCAAGCACCAAGTGCCCTAGCACTTTGGTGCCCATCATGTGGGCTATAGGAACCCATGTGAAGGAAGCAAGACTTCCTTCCTTTTCAACCTTCTTCTATCGTCGATTCAACAATCAACAAAAAAATTAATCATTCCGTGGAATTGAACCTCCACCAATCACTGCCCTCATGACTTTCCTTCTATTGTGGTTTCCAACTGTGCTACCAGTTCTTGGTGACCAAGGCTCCCTCCTTGGTGGGTCAAAATATTTTACCTCTTCTAAGCACATTAAAAAATTAAAGTCCTCTTTGTTGCACAACACGATTCTCACAAGATCGCATAGCATTAAAATTAATTCGAAGGCACAAGAGACTTTGGCTAAGGTGGGATAGTCCCCTTTTATACACACTTGGTTAATTTTCTTCCCATGTCGATGCTAGAAATTCGAATTTTGATTTAATAACCCACTTTAGGGTTATTTAAAATTAACATAAATTAACTTATAATTAATTGTAAAATTAATTAATAATTAATATAAATAACTTATAAGTTAAGTAAATTAATTAATAAATTAATTTATAATGAAAATAATATTAATTAATTTAAACTTCCCTAATAATATTATAAAGAAATATTATAATATTATTCATATGGGCTTCTTCTTTCTTGACCACTCCTCTGAGCCCGGTCTTGATCAACTGAAACTAGAGAACCTAAAACTGATGCTGCCCACTAAAATCGCCACTTATTGGTGCTGAAATATTGACATCAATGACCACTCACTCTTGAAATCAATGAAAACTAATCTACTCAAAATGTCCAACAATATCCCCCTTTGTCATTGATGGCAACCCAAATTATTTTTACCAAAACTTGAAATTTTTCCTGTTATGCTCCCCCTGACTTAATTCTCTCTCCTTAAACCAAATCTCTCTCCCTTACTCAAATATCCCCCCATTTGACATCATGGCAAAGGTTCACCTTTCGGGCTAGGGGCTAAGAATGAGTCTCTTATATTAGCCCCTCCCCCACGTCCTCTTGAGGTGGTTAATTTTGGGGTGGAAGTATTTCTACTCCTAGCAAGCACTGTTCTTTATATTTTTCCTCTTTCCTTCCCATATTATCCTTATGATTCCTTTGGTTTTTCCTATTCATGTCCATGTTCTTGTTCCTATCCATGTCCATATTCTTGTTCCTATTCCTCATCTTGTTCCTGTTCATGCTTGATTCTGGAATTTTTGCTCTACACCACTTTTTTTTATGTCTATAATGATTGCACTTATAACAATTAATGCTATTATTCCTTAGAGTTGCAGATGTCTTGGGATTTCTCTTGGTGAAGCAATATCTATTCCTATCATGAACCCTACAATTCATTGTCTTGTGACCAAACTGATTACATGAGTAGCAATACCCATGGAAAAGTTACCTGTTCCTAAAGTTCCCATACTCTTGTCTTTCATGTGTCCTGCATTGTGAAGCCATGTGCCAAAATCTATGACATGAGAAACATCATCCATTGAAGTTTCCTAACCTTGAACTCATTGGTTGCTTAGTCTCTCTTACCCTATTTCGATTTTTGTTCCATTTGTTTCTTCTTTATGCATTATTCCTTTCCTTTCTAAACTTTTTGTTGTCCAACTCATCCTCATAAGTCTTACTTTCTCTTACACTATATTCTTCTCAAGTTTCTTCTTCTTCATAACTTGAGGTTGAATATTCTTCTTGTCTCTTTTGAGCCTGTTCAAAATCAAGACCTGTCTTGCTTGATGTAGGCTTTTGTGCCTTGATGATCTTATCAAAATTATTTGAGCTTCTTCCAAAATTATGTAGCTTATCCTTATATTTCTCTACTTCTTCCCTTAGTAGGGCTACTTCTTGTTCTAAATTTTTACATTCTAAGACCATTGCTTCTAACTTATCCTTGAACTTCTTTGTCTTAGCCATTGAATTGTTTAGATACTCTATAAGATTTTCTCTTTCTTCATCATACTCTTGAAACTAAATCTCAAGTTGGGAGTTTTGTTTTCTTACCTTATTTAAATTTTTAAGAGCATAAATAATTTATCATTCAAGATCTACTCCTCTTTTTTCTAATTCTTCCTCTATTTGTTTACCTTTGAGAACATATTAAATCTTTTTTGACTTGTCTTCTATAGGATCACCTCCTTCTTCTTCTAGTGCCATTAGAATATTCTCTTCTGGTCCTTCAAGTGCATCCTCATATTCATCATCACTGAAAATGAAACCATACCTTGTACAACTATCTTCAAGATGTTCAAAATTACCACATCTAAAACACTTGATAATTATTGGTGATCTTTTCTTAACTTCTTTTTATTTAATCAAAAATAGGAATTCATCTTTATCATTTTCTGAGAAACTATTATCACTATCACTTGAGTACTTACTTGCCTTATCTGCATAGTAGCTCTTATTTTGTCTTTGAAAGAACTTCTTCCCTTGTCTGCCTTGTCCATCCTTACCTTTCTTTTGGTACCTATATTTTTTTGATTCCTTGTTCTTATGATCCTATTTTTTTGCATCATTACTATTTTTATCTTGTTGAAAATTAGTTGCATAGTGACCATACTTTCCATTATTGAAAAATATAACAGATTTTGCATCTTTAAATCTTCTTGAATCCTTATTCCTTCTACCATAATTAGCTTCTTCATCATTGGATGACTCATTGCTTGAATTTGAATTTTTACCCCTTGTATTCTTAGTAGCTTTGAATGTTGCTTCCTTCTAAATATTAGGTTCCTCTTGTGTTCTTAACTCAAAATATGTAAGAATTTTCAAAGAATCACCATATTTTGATTCTTCTATAGAATAAATATTTTCACTGAATATTTTTGGAAGGGATCTTAAAACCTTATCACAAACATCTGATTCTTCAATATCAAGCCCAAGTCCTTGCATGACATTAACAAACTCATCTATCCGAAGTAGATAAGTACTAATGTTTTCCTCATCCTTCATTCATAATATTCAAATTATTCTTTAAGATTTCGTATATTTGCCTTTTTGACAATTTTATCTCCATTATATATGCTTTACAACTTATCCCAAATTATTTTTGCATCTTTACAATGCATAACTTTTATGAATTATGTTCTATGCAAACATCTCAAAATTATTTTCATTTTTTTGAATTGTAATGCTATAACATCTTACCTTCCTTACATGTATGTGGATCAACTGGTGGTATGTATCCATTTTCAACTACTTTCCAAATTTTGTTTCCAAGTGCCTTCAGGTGAATATTCATTATTATACTCCAAAATATATAATCACTTCCATAAAATACTAGTGTTGATTTATCTGAGGACCCATTCTTAGAATCCATTATGTTCTTTAAAGTTTTTCCTTCAAGCTATTAAAATTTTTCGAAGGAACCCGCTCTGATACCAATTGAAGAACACAAGCTTATACTAAGAGGGGGGTGAACAATACAAGATCACTTTTCACTTTTCTTTCCCAATAAATATTATGTAATGTATAGATAGAAACATCAATAGAAGTAGTCAAAGCAATGCACAAATCACCACACACAATAGAGACACAAATTTAATGTGGTTCACCCAATGTGGGCTACTCCACAAAGAAAATATTTCACTATAATTTTCTCAATAAATATATTGGTAATCCTTACCCTATTACAATGCTTATGGACCTTTGTACAAATGAGACACCAATCCCCTAATCAAGTTAATGGATCTCAATCCATAGGAGAACTCTTCCTCCTTAGCTCTGACTGGTGATATTCTATAAGAACTGCTACCCTGACTACTTTGGTTATGGATCTCTATCCATTGAATACACCTATCCTCACTACCATAGCAAATAGAACACTATCCGTTGGATATTGTCATCCTCTATACTCTGTCACCTTCAAAGCTCTATCTCAAATCTGCACTAAACATAGTCCTTTAGTCTAGCACAAATCTATTCAATATCTATCTCTGGTATGGTACAAACTTATACTTAAATCTATACCAAAATATGTCTTCAAATATAAACTAAATATAGTAATTTGGTCTAGCACAAATTTATCCTCAATCTATGTCCTTTGATCTGCACTAACCTCAGTCCTTCGATCTAGCACAAATCTATCCTCAATATTTGTCCTTTGATCTGCACTAAACTCAGTCCTTTGGTCTAGCACAAATTTTTCTTCAATATCTATCCTCAAGCCTTAACATAAACCTTGACTTAATATCAAATCAACTCTGCTATATATGCCCCAAACCTTAACTCAATGTTTGAAAAAATCAATAAATCAAATCTACTCTCAAGTCTTCTCAAATACTTGTCTTAATTCTTCCTTGTAAGCTTCCACAAAATCTCACACTAATCTATCTATAAGTCTTCTCTAGAACTTATCCAAATATGCTCAACAAGTCCTCACTAGAACTTGTCCAATTCTATGTAATAAGTCCTCACTAGAACTTATCCAAATCTGCTCTCAATATCTATTTTCAAATTGTATTATAAGCTTCCACAAAATCTCACACAAATCTATCCATAAGTATTATCTAAGAATTACCTCAAATCTATTCAACAAGTCCTCACTAGAACTTATCCAATCTCATAGAAACATAAGGATAATTATTAGAGACTCAATATGCTTCACATTCACCATAATGCTCAATCACTTTCAATCACTCTTTTTACTACAGAAACATATAGAGAATTTTAAGAGACGCAATATGCTTCACACTCAGAAATACTCAACTTATTTCTCAAATAAATTTAGAATGTCGAACAATTTGTTTCACAAAACTTGAACTATCACTTCAACACATCCACTTGACTAGGCTCAACCAACTCTACTCAACCAATCACTCAATGAATTAATATTTACTTACAAACCCTAGTCTAAGAATATGAACACTCACTCAAATATTTTCAAAAATTCTTAACAACCAATCTCACATAATAATGATACTCATGATCTTTGCAAACTCTAGTTTAATTTCTTCACTCAACAACTTACTTCAACAACAATGCTTGTCAAATAATATTCACATAACAATGATACTCAAGATATTTGCAAACCCTAGTTCAAGTTCACTTAACTAATCACTTCAACAACAATGCTTATCAAATAAGGTTTTATAAACAACACTTGATTCCATAAAACATTGAAGCATTAATTAAAAACACACTCAACAATGCTTACCAAACAATCCTTTTCACTCCAACTTTGCATTCACAACATTCATCAATCATTCACTAGGAAGATGTGTCCATACCTTTTGTTTGATGTATAAGTGCTCTTATAAAACTTGTCTCAATCACAATTTCCTTATTTCCAATTTCAATGGTTAGATGACAAAATCTCATTCTTAACACTTTCTCAAAACATTCCTTAGTCACAAAAATAATAAAAGCTCAATTGCACCTTATTGCTCCTTGAAATTTGCATCCATCAAATCAAACATGAAAAATAATTACTTGGATACACCTTATAAAATTCAACTTAAAATAATATCCAACACCACAAAACCTCAAACAATCTTCCTAAAACACCTTATTACCCTTTTCAAACACTAAAACAAATAACACAAAAAACTAATTTTACATCAACCTTATAACTCCCCTTAAAACATTTCAAGCCAAATAAAATATGAAAAAAATAATTTTTAATATCTCTAGTAATTCCTCCAAAAATGTGAGCGCTCAAATAATGCATACCTTTATTTTCTCCCCAAAAGGATTTCAGCTTGATTGGAACTGCCGTCTCCCCAAGCACCAAGTGCCTTAGTACTTTGGTGCCCACCGCGTGGGCTATAGGTGCCCACGTGAAGGAAGAAAGACTTCCTTCCTTTTCAACCTTCTTCCACCGTCGATTAAACACACAATAAAAAAAATTAATCCTTCCACAAAATTGAACCTGCACCAATCACTGCCCTCATGACTTTGCTTCCATTGCAGTTGCCAACTGCGATACCAGCACTTGGTGACCAAGGCTCCCTCCTTGGTGGATCAAAAACTTTTTCCCTCCTCTAAGCACATTAAAAAATTAAAGTCCTCTTTGTTGCAAAACATGATTCGCACAAGCTCACATAACATTAAAATTAATTTGAAGGCAAAAGAGACTTTGGGGTAGTCCCCCTTTTATACACACTTGGTTAATTTTCTCCCCACATTGGCACTAGAAATTCGAATTCAAAATTTGAATTTTTATTTAATAACCCACCTTAGAGTTATTTAAAATAAACTTATAATTAATATTAAAATTAATTAATTATTAATTTTATTAACTTATAAGTTATGTAAATTAATTAATAAATTAATTTATAATAAAAATTATATTAATTAATTTAAACTTCCCAAATAATATTATAAAGAAATATTATAATATGATTCACTTAGGCTTCTTCTTTGCACTTTGGACCACATCTGACTTTCTGGAACCGGGTCTTGATCAACTAAAACTAGAGAACCTGAAACTGATGTTTCCCACTGAAATTACCACTAACTGGTGTTGAAAGCTTGACATCAATGACCACTCACTCTTGACATCAATGACAACTAATCTACTCAAAATGTCCAATAATTCAACACCAACAAATGATTGGAAAAATTAGAAACCATATTATTGAGATTCAGGAGAGAAAATGAATTCAACATAGTTTTTGAAAACTAAGATTTGCATTGATATTTGGTCTCTCATTCAAAAATTAAAGAGACATAAAGATTGAAGTTTTGAAAATTGAAATTACCTCAAATGTATTATTTGACAAGCCTAACTACAAATATAAAAGGTTATCAACATTAAGATTAAAAATTGTCCTTAGTCTATCATTCAAAACTATTGAGAAATAAAGAGTATAGAGCTTGAAATAGCATGAAATAATTAATTTTGCATCAACCTTATAACTCCCCTTAAAACCTTTCAAGTCAAATAAAATATGCAAAAATTAATTTTTAATACCTCAACTAATTCCTCAAAAAATTTTGGTGCTCAACTAATCCATACCTTTGTTTTCTCCCCAAAAGGATTTTAGCTTGATTCAAATCGTTGTCTCCCCATGCACCAAGTGCCTTAGTGCTTCGGTGCCCACCATGTGGGCTATAGGTTCCCACATGAAGTAAGGAAGACTTCCTTCCTTTTCAACCTTCTTCCACCATCGATTCAACACACAATAAAAAATTATCCTTCTGCAAAATTGAACCTGCACCAATCGTTGCCCTCACAACTTTGCTTCCACTGTGGTTGCCAACTGCGCTACTAGCGCTTGGTGACCAAGGCTCCCTCCATGATGGGTCAAAATATTTTTGCCTCCTCTAATCACATTAAAAAATTAAATTCTTTTTTTTTGCACAACACGATTCGCACAAGCTCGTATAACATTAAAATCAATTTGAAGGAACATGAGACTTTGGCTAAGGTGGGGTAGTTCCCCTTTTATACACACTTCGTTAATTTGCTTCCCACGTTGATGCTAGAAATTTGAATTCAAAATTCAAATTTTGATTTAATAATCCAAATTAGGGTTATTTAAAATTAACATAAATTAGGGGATGGAGAGGGAAGAAAGTAGAGAGGGGAGGGCTCTGGTCCCTCCCCTGCTCCCCCTCCCATGGCTCCTGGTTCCTGCCCAGTCCCTGGTTCAACCCAGGTCATCCCTCCCGGGGAGTGGTTGTTTGCAGATGATCTCCTGGGGGGAGATCCTTCTCCACTATCTGTGCCCCTCCCGGCCGGCTAGGGTTTCCTTGGTTGTTTTTTCGGATTGGTGCTTCCTAGGGATCCCTGTTTGGTTGGGGATCCCTTCCCTTTTTCCCTCAGGCTTCCCCCCTGGGGTTTTTTGCAGGTTATTTGCATGGATCTGGTCCCCTGCGTTTCTCGGTGCGGTGGAGGTGACGGTTTAGGGTTTGGATAGCTTCCCCCTTTTTTTTATGAATCCTCGATGGGCTCTGTGCTTGGACGAGATTCTTGGTCCCTGCTGCTGGGATCCTCTTCTGTTTTCCCGGGGCGGGTTCCTTGTGGTGCAACTCTCTGGTCACTTCCTGATGGGCTGGATCCTCTCTGTGCTGGCTGTCGGCTTCCTGCAGGATGGCTCTCGCTGAACGGAATGTTTTCCCGGTGGGTGGGTTGGTTTCTCCATAGGGCGGGATCCGCCAAATCCGCCGGTTTTCCCGCGAGACGGGATCCTTTCTTTTCTGTTGGTTTCCCGGATGGCGGGATTTCCCTGTTGCTTCCCGCTAAGCGGGACTGTTTGTGGTGGTTTTGACTGCTTCCCGTGAGGCGGGATTTTATTGTAACGGTTTTTCTTTGCTTCCTGCTGGGCGGGATCTTCTCGATGGTGGTTTTTGGCTACTCCTTGCTGGGTGGGATCTCCAAAACTACTTTCTTTCTTATTTGTTTGTTTCCCGCTGAGAGGGATTGTTTCATGCTTACTGTTATCACTGGGCGGGATTTCTATTTTGGTGTTCAGTTTCAAGGGATTGATGCCCTAGGCCCATTTCTTATGTAATCAGGTTTTGGGATCCTTGTTAAAACCCGCTGTAAATACAAACACTACTTACCAAAAAAAAAATTTAACATAAATTAACTTATAACTAATATTAAATTTAATTAATTATTAATTTTAATAAATTATAAGTTAAGTAAATTAAATAATAATAAAAATTATATTAATTAATTTAAAATTCCCTAATAATATTATAAATAAATATTATAATATTATTCACTTGGGCTTATTTTTTGCACTTTGGACCACATTTGACTTCCTGGAACTAGGTCTTAATCAACTAAAACTGGAGAACCTGAAACTAATGCTACCCACTGAAACTGCTATTGACTGGTGCTAAAATATTGACATCAATAACCACTCTTGAAATCAATGACAACTAATCTACTCAAAATATCCAATAATTCAACACCAAGAAATGATTGGAAAATTTAGAAACCATATTATTGAGATTCAAGAGAGAAAAGGAATTCAACATAGTTTTTGAAAACTGAGAATTGCATTGATATTTAGTCTCTCATTCAAAAATTAAAGAGACATAAAGATTGAAGTTCTGAAAAATAAATTTACCTCAAAGGTATTATTTGACAAGCCTAACTACGAAGATAAAATGTAATCAACATGAAGATTAATAATTGTAATTAGTGTATAATTCAAAAATAATGAGAAATAAAGAGTATAGAGCTTGAAATTGCGTGAAATAATTAATTTTGCATCAACCTTATCACTCCCCTTAAAACATTTCAAGCCAAATAAAATATGCAAAAATTAATTTTTAATACCTCAACTAATTCCTCCAAAAATTTCGACAATCAACTAATGCATACCTTTGTTTTTTTTCCAAAAGGGTTTCATCTTGATTCAAACTGTCGTCTCCCCAAGAAATAAACACCTTATCACTTTGGTGCCCATAGGGTGGGCTATAGGCACCCACGTGAAGGAAGGAAGACTTTCTGTCCTTTTCAACCTTCTTCCACCATCAATTCAACACACAACAAAAAAATTAATCCTTCCATGGAATTGAACCTGCACCAATCGTTGCCCTCACGACTTTGCTTCCATTGCAGTTGCCAACTGTGCTACCAACACTTGGTGACCAAGGCTCCCTCCTTGGTGGGTCAAAACCTTTTTGCCTCCCCTAAGCACATTAAAAAATTAAAGTCCACTTTGTTGCACAATATGATTTGCACAAGCTCACATAACATTAAAATTAATTCGAAGGTATATGGGACTTTTGCTAAGGTGGGGTAGTCTCCCTTTTATACACACTTGGTTAATTTGCTCCCCACATAAGCGCTTGAAATTTGAATTCAAAATTTGAATTTTTATTTAATAACCCACCTTAGCGTTATTTAAAATGAACATAAATTAACTTATAATTAATATTAAAATTAATTAATTATTAATTTTAATAACTTATAAGTTAAGTAAATTAATTAATAAATTTATTTATAATAAAAATTATATTAATTATTTTAAAGTTACCTAATAATATTATAAATAAATATTATAATATTATTCACTTGAGTTTCTTCTTTGCACTTTGGACCACATATGACTTCCTGGAATCGGGTCTTGATCAACTTGTAGATTAAAGATACAACGCCAAACAAAAGATAAAGAAATCACGATAAAAAGTAATGCGGAACACAGTTGTACAAAACAAACGATTTTTATTAATCAATGGAGTTTAGAAACTCCTTTTGAGTACAACAGGCCTCGTAACCCTTTCCGTGATACAAGATTACAATTTGTGCTAGGGTTCTCCGAAACCCTAGCTGGCACAATATGGTGGCATCTCCGAAGAATGTATCCTTAACCTCAACAGAATGAGTGGGCTTCGTTGTATCCTTTGGCTCGGACCACTCCAGCTTAAGCAGCTGCTATCATCCAATAAAATATGCCATTAAAATCCTGCACACATTAAAACTACAAAAAGGTTAGAAACTAGTAAGAGGGCTCCACTGTGTGAGCCCTCAAAAACAGTCTAAAACCCTAGAAATGAAATAAATAGAATGCAGAATCTAACAGCGGATTAATACATAAAAATATTACTTTCTTTAGAATCTATACCTCTTTTTCTGTTAATGCGACGAGACCAGGCGGCACCTGGAAGTGATGTAACTATCAAATCGACTGCGGAAGGCGCCCTGGTGCGATCGCTGAACGCCCGCGTGCTTCTGGATCGGGGTTGCAGATGTCGGTCTGCATCTGTGGCTGCGGGTAAACGCCCACGGGCACTTGCGACAAGAATGGGGGATTCTGCAGAATGCTGCAGAAGGGATGGCGGCGAAGTTGGCGACGGATGCGGCGACGGATGCGACGAAAAGGGACGGCGATGGATGGGTAGGTTTAGCCGAAGAAGAGATAGATAGCGATAGATAACAAAAGAGAGATAGTAAAAGAGATAGGGTTTGAGCCATCAAGGTGCTTCAATTTATAATCTACTCTTAGGGCACACTTTAGGGTTTTAACGACACTTTGAACGTGTGGCTAAGATTAAAGTGGATCCAAGGGTAGAGAATAAATCTAGGTTGTGAAACGGATTAAGATGGATGGACGGATGAGATTAAATGAAGGATGGACGGATCAGATTAAATCACTTAAAGTATCTTTATATATATATTAAAATATATATAAATATTAAAATATATATATAAATATTAATTTAAATAAATTTGGGAATGAAAAATGGCGGGAAAGGTGAAATTGGGCCAAATAATGGCGGGAAAAGGTGAAATTGGGCCAAATAATGGTGGGAAGGTGTGGATTTGGGCCAAATAATGGCGGGAAGGTGGATGACTGACACGTGGCTAATAGGAAGGTATAGATGACTTACAAGTGGCTAGATTTTGGTGTCTACAGATGCCCCTTTTTGAGCTGCTTTGTGTGAAGACACAATGCAGCACAAAAACTTAAGACACCTGAAAAGTCGGATCGACGCAACTCTCTCTCAAGACTAAAGCACAAATTTGAAGACCAAAGAATAAAAGAATATTTAAAATTTTATCAGCTTACCCCCTCAATTGGTGAGCGATAATGGTTCTCACAAGCCAATTGGAAGAAATTTGAAAGAAAATGAACCGTTTTTTTGCCCCAACGGTGAAAAAAAGGGTTGGTGTATGAACCATCTGTTTATGTCCCAATAGGAAAGGGGTTGGTGTACAAACCAGAAAATAATATGATTGAAGACGATATGAGTGATGTGAAAGATGGACCGTTTTCTTCCCCAACGGTTATAAAGGGATTTTTGCCAAATTGTAAGTTCCATGATCATGTAAGATGAATTCCACTATAGGAAAATTAGAAATTGATAACGGATGCCCCAACTCCTGTGTGTGAGTCCATAATGTTAATGAAATTGCCTTGTTGGCGCCATTGATATGCAGAGATGAAAGATGCATGAAAAGAGTCCAGAACTCGGAGATGCTCCTAGTGACTGTATGGATAATTCCTCGGGTCGAAACCAATCAACCTAGGTAGCCTCAATCTCTAGCAAGACTCAAAATAATGATGATATTAAAGATTGTCCATGTTTAAGGCCCCATGAACTAGGCCATCAATGACAACTGTTGAGAAAATTAATCTTGGTATGAGGTCACTTGAAAAGTAGAATATCCAAAATTGATTTCCAATTTTCAAACAATGAAATAGTTGATTATGATAAATGGTAGGTGTCCTTATGGTGGTTTAATCCTCTTATCGAATTGCATGGATTCAAATCACTGCAATCGCCAAGGTGATAGAATATACCACTAGATACGAGGTTTACTTTAATTTTATTTGGCAAAAATATGGATGATGAAAGAAGAATGAAATGAAATTGACGATAGATCAGAAAAATTGATGAATGTGGTTAATTTTGTGAAGGTTTTGAATATTTTTAACCCAATTTGTAAAACAATGATGAATGATGCGCTTTTTGAGCGAAATGACAAAATTTGTGTCCAAAACTCGTTGTAACCTTCACAAAATGTTTTATTATGATAAGAAGAATGGATGAATTGAATTTGATGAAATTTGAAGGAGGTAAGCTTCAATTTTGTAAGTTTTGTTCCTTTATTCAATACTGACACCAAACGCCGGTCTGCATTTGGGGGTGGTAGAGACGCCCATCGATGTTTAGGCTCTCTGTAGATGCAGCACTATGTCTGAATGCACCATGAAATGCCCCACTACGTTTTAGGGCACCAAAACCAGCTATTTAAACATTTTCAGCGAGAATTTCGCTCATTTGTGCGTTTGAGATTGAGAGAAGTGCGTCTAAGGGAGTGGAGTGAAGTGAAAGGTTGTGTGGGAGAGTGAAGCACGCGGGTGCTATGGCGGAGGTGGGAGCGGATGCACCAGTGCAGCCAGCTGAGGTATTTGTTCATTTAAGCAAGTACTTATTATGTGTTTGTTTTTTTTTTTTTTTTGGGAAAAATTTGTAACAAATTTTTGTTTTTTTGCAGCTTAGGGTGTTAGAGGCACGACACCGGTTCTCCCCTATCATTATGGGGTTGAGGAGGTCATTGTCCCAGGTAGACTGGGAGATATTGCAGGCAGTGGGACTGGTAAAGGCAGCCCGCTTGGAGGTAGTTCGAGCAGATGAGGGGTACCTCTTGGATTTGGCCGAGAGGTGGGATCCAGATCAGGGGACGTTCCAACTCCCGACTGGAGAGATGACGGTGATGCTTGAGGATGTATATCGTATCCTCAAGGTGCCCATGGAGGGGGCACGGGTTTAGGTTGGACGAGATAGGGCCATGGAGATGGCCAAGATGTTTTGGGATGACTGGAGAGAGATCCGGACGGAGAGCGGGGGGATCCCATATTTGGCCATGTATACGGCCAAGGAGTTGGTAGCGGTGGAGGCTCTGATGATGTTCGTGTTGACCAACATTGTGGCCTCGAACAACACCGGGTGTAGGTTCCCATGGAACCTGATGGGTGTAGTGAGCGATATGCTCACTAATAGGGTAGTGTATGCCTGGGCGCCCGCTTTATTGGCGTAGGTGTATCGGGAGTTGTATGAGGTTCGGAGATGGGGCCGAAAGGGTCTAGGTTGCAGTGTGGTTCTCCAGTGTTGGGGCTAGGAGCACTTCAGAGTGGCTCGACTAGAGGGGTTGCCATGGGCTCACTGGGACATGAGCCAAGCTTATGGTAGGAGATGGCCAGTGGCGGAGGAGAGATAGCCTAGCCGCCCCGTGAGATCGGGGCAATGGTATAGGAGATTATGGGCAGACTTGACAGATGCCCAAGTCATTTGGAGGCCCTAGCGGGAGGCGAGGTGGATCGAGGATGGAGAGCACTTGAGATGAGTGCGACAGGCCAGATGGGTAGTGGGGCGGGGCCATAGCGAGGTGGAGTACATACAGATGTCTCGAGTACTCCGCTAGGTTGGATTGAGGTAGGATGTCCCCGGTGAGCCAGTGCGCTACTGGAGGCACAGATCAGAGGGTGATTTGCCATGTGCCGAGCCGTGGAGGGAGGCGATAGAGGACGATGAGGACATGGAGATCCCCGATGTGGACGATGTCGGGGTGACAGCTGAGTATGCAGCATGGATGGTCGCAGAGCCGAGGTGGGAGCCACCATTGGTGACTGGTGGAGTCGGAGAGCCCGAGGCTAGGGTTGGAGAGGGTGAGGGAACCACGAAGGTTCCCAAGCATAGGGAGGGTCCCCGCCTTCAATCTGACAGTCGAAGGCGAAAGGGGAAGATGGCACGGCAGGCTCCAAAGAGTAGAGATGACGGGGAGGATGATGGAGAGGGCCTAGGAGAGGCCACAAGAGAGGCTAGGGAAGTACCCCCTAACGGGCACGAGGACAAGGTGGCACAGCTACAGCAGCAGATAGCAGAGCGTGATGCTATGCTAGCTGTCCGAGATGAGAGGATAGCTCGACTGGAGCAGCAGGCAGCAGAGCGGGATGCCCTGTTAGCTGCTTAGGAGGAGAGGATGGCCCAACTGCAGGCAGACTTGGATAGAGCGACCAAGGTGCCCCAGGATGACAGGGTGACGAGACTCCAGGGAGCTAGCAGAGTGGGAGCGACGGCACGGGATAGACATAGCTAGGTTTATGTCGAGGACTCGTTACATTGAGGCTCTGGAGGACACATTTTTTAGGCATCACATTGTGTTGCTTGATCCTCCATTCTCTTATGTCTCTAGGCGTAGTGAGTCTAGGCACACCACTAGGTCTAGGGCTCCTACTAGGTCACAGGGGTCCTCTTTTGATGGTTAGCTTAGTGCTTAGATGCACTCTTTATGAGCCTTGGTGCTCTATTGTATATTGTAGCCTTTTGGAATTCATTGTATAGTTTGACTTTTATACACATATATATATACATGGCTTTTATTTATTTGGTGTTTTACTCCTCTTTTTTTTTGTGTGAATGCCTATGTTTTTGTGATGCATGTGTTATGGAATGTAATGCAAAATTAGAGATGATTAATGCGAGACTAAGTATATAACATGCAAATCTAATGGATGATTAATGCAAAACTAAGTAAATGAAATATGCACTAAGAAGCACTCATACTTTTAGATAGTTAGATTTAGCCAACTGTTATCATAATTGTTTAATCAGGGGCACCGAACTTGGTGGCTTGTGAATGGATGACGTATGGAATGAATATGGACGAAGATATGGAGGGTTATGTGGAAGACTGTTTTACAAAGACTCAAACATGCTAGTGGTATCAAACAAACTTATTAACACTGCCTAATTCAACTAGGACCAAATGTGTGTGCATGCGAGTTCATTAACCAAATCAGAAGCATGGTAATGACTCTAGGCAATCAAAAACTCGTGTGTGTGCAAGTGTGTTCATTAACCTCATCTTGCATAAATTAGGTAACCCCGTTATGGAGAAGACCCCGAAGCTAGTTTGTCCGTATGAGCATTCGGAGGTCTCTTTTTGAGGAGAGACATGTCGCCACGCAATGAGTATACTCCACTCGCCACTCAAGCGTCTATAGCCCCAATGAAGGTTAACTCCATAGTCCATGTTGTTTTTGACCTTTGTAATCCTTGGGGATGACTACCTATCCGTCTGACTGGACAAGTAGTATGATCCTTACAACTTATTTGGGATCAGTGGTGTGTGAAAAATGTTCATTTCCTTAGAGCTTTGGGGAATCGGATTCTCAACCGAAGTATGATGAGAATTTTACCCTATCCTTACTACTCCGTTTATATTTATATTTTGTGATTGCTTGTGATAGTGGTAAGAACCACTATTTTATGGACTATGTTTGCATGATAGGACAAACGAGGATTACCCTTTTCACTTCAAGGCACAACCCAAGGATGGTGTTATCTCTCTTTGACACAAGATGTTTTTAAGATGTGAAAATATGATAGGTTCAAGACCGCTTTTGAAATCATTTCCCAATACTCAAGATTTTATTTAGTGTAATTTGTGATATGGCCCTAGAGATCTTTGACATGCATTTCAAAGTTTGCTTAAAACACTAGGAATGGCTGAGTGACTGAAAACATTTTGGCAATGTAAATATGTGCAAATGGAAAATGGGTGTACGAATGACAATTCGGTTTGATGGATTTTATGAAGGTGCCCCTGATTAAGGCAACATGACTTTTGCTTGACCAAATTTTATATCCAAAAGATAGAATGGTCTCTAACATGATATGCAACTATGGCTGAAAATGAAATGTTATGGTTTTCAATGAGATGTATGCACATGAAATGCAATTTTTTTGAATGAGATGTATGCAACTAACAATGAAATGCAAATTCTTTTTATTTTATTTGTTTTTTTTTTTTTTTTTTTGTACAAGCCATGTATATATGTACATATAAAATTCAAACTATGCCTAGAATGCCCTCAAGTGTATAACATTAAGTGGTTCAGGTTCTTCCTCTCCCTCTAAACTAGCAAGTCTATAAGTTCCATTACCCACTATTTCAGTGACCATATATGGATCTAACCAATTAGCCGCGAATTTATCTCGAAGATGCGGCAATGCATTGTTGTTTTGTTGATTCTCTTTAAGGACAAGATCCCCTACTTGAAATTCTCTTAGATGAACTTTGGCATTGTAAGCACGTTTTAATCGGTCTTGATAAACTCGCAAATGCTCTAGAGCATTGATTCATTTTTCATCGATGAGTGTGAGTTGATCAAGACGTGCTTGTCTAGCAGTATCATCATCGATAAATTCTTGCAAAGAAATTCGCAAGGAAGGGATCTCGATCTCAAGAGGCATGATTGCCTCAGCTCCATAGACCAAAGAAAATGGCGTTGCCCCAATGGGGGTTCTGATGCTTTTTCTGTAAGCCCATAATGCCAAGGGGATTTGTGTATGCCAATCTTTATGATTTTCTTTAACAAGTTTCTTAAGAATAGCAATTATGGTCTTATTGGAAGCTTCAGCTTGTCCATTGGCTTGTGGGTAGTAAGGAGTTGAGAAACTATGTTGGATATTATACTTTTCGCAAAGAGCTCGAACATCCTTATTCTTAAAATACTTGTCGTTATCAAAAATGATTTTAGAGGGAATACCAAAACGACAAATGATATGGTGAAGTATAAACTCCACAATTCTAGGACCTGTCGTACTGGTTAGAGGAATAGCTTCAACCCACTTTGTGAAGTATTCAGTGGCTATAATGATGAAAGTATGCTGTCCTGAAGAGGCAGGTGAAATCTTGCCAATTAAATCGAGACCCCATTGTGAGAAGGGCCAAAGGCTTTGGATGGGCTATAAAGCTTGTGATGGTATATGGATTAAATTAGCGTGTTCTTGACACTTTTGACATTGTTTAACATATTTGCAACAATATTGTTCCATAGTGGGCCAATAATACCCCATACGTAAAATACACTTCACAATGGCCATTCCACTAAAATGACCACCACAAGTACCATCATGGGCTTCAGCAATAGCTCTATGTGTTTCACCTACTTCTAGACAGTGGAGGAGTACTCCATCATATCCACGTTTATACAACACATCCCCCAAAAGAACAAAACGAGCTGCCTTTTGCTTAAAGCAACGACGGGTAGTTCGAGACAAATCAGATGGGAGTGTTCCAAACTTGAGGAAGGCTACTATCTCACTAGACCAAGGCTCATATGGATCCGAATGGATAAAGCAAACATATTTTTCATCCTTAGACTCAGCACGGACAATTGCAGACTTAGAGATTGTGGAAATGATTAGGGGCTATACCTCTCCAAGGGAGTCCTTTGGAATCAATGATCCAAGAGAGGCCATGGCATCCGCAAATCTATTAGTCGAACGAGGCAAACTAGTGATCTCATACCAATCAAACTTAGAGAGCAACTTCATTGCTACATCATGATAAAGCTTAATGGTAGATTCTTTGGCTTGGTATTCTCCTGTAATTTGTTTAACCACGAGTTGAGAATCCCCAAATATCCGAATACGCTTAATGCTCATAGCTATGGCTGATTGAAGACCTAAAATTAAGGCTTCATACTCTTCTGTATTATTGGTGCATTGGAAGTCTAGTTTGAATGATAAAGGGATGGGAATCCCTTGAGGTGTATGAAACACAACTCCAGCACCTTGACCTTTCGTGCACTTAGAGCCATCAAAGAATAGCGTGATGTCAACATCTTCCTCCGGAATGATGTCCTCTTCTTGTTCAATGATAGCAAATACCGAATCATCTAGGAGCTCAATAATCAAAGGATGATCACTAGGTAGTGGAGCTTCCGCAAGTTGATCGGCTATAACTTGACCTTTAACGGATTTTTGGCTAATGAATTCAAGATCGAATTTAGTAAGCAACATTATCCATTTAGCGGTATGAGTGTTATTATAAGTGCGAGACATCATATAATGCAGAGGGTTTTCTCTAGCTATGACATGTTGTATGGCTAAGCATATAATGACGAAGTTTCTTAGTGGCAAAAACCACTTCTAAGCACAACTTTTCCACATAAGCATATCGGGTTTCATAGCTTACCAATGTTCGACTAATATAATAGACAACTTTGCTCACGATTTTGTTCATTCTTTTGTGCAAGCATTGTCCCTAAGGCAAAGTCCGTTGCTGAGATATAAATATTGAAAGGGACCCCTGGACGAGGCGGAGTTAAGACTCGGCGGAGATGCTAAGTACTGCTTGATGTCATCAAAGGCTTTCTGACACTCATCTGTCCATGAAAATTGTACCCCCTTTTGTAGTAGGTGGCAAAATGGCCTACATTTATCAGGAAGTTGTGCAATAAAGCGACAAATTGAATTAATCTTTCCTTGCAGACTACGCAACTCCTTCAAATTAGTTGGGGGACACATTTCCATAATGGCTTTGACCTTGTTTGGGTCCACCTCAATACCTCGTTTAGAGATAATAAAACCTAGGAGTTTTCCTGAGGTAACACCAAAGACACATTTCTTAGGGTTCAACCTTACTTTATGCTCTAGAAGCCTATCAAAAACTTTTTCCAATACATCAAAATGCTCTTGTCGAGTTTTAGATTTTGCCAATAAATCATCCACATAATCTTCGATAATCTTATGCATATAATCGTGGAAAATATAAGTCATGGCTCGTTGATAGGTTGCACCTGCATTCTTAAGGCCAAAGGGCATCACCCTGTAACAAAAAGTTCCCCAAGGTGTGGTAAATGCTGTTTTGTGTTGATCTTCAGGGTTTATTCGAATTTGGTTGTATCTTGAAAATCCATCCATGAACGAAAGCATTTCATGACCAACGCAGGTGTCGACAAGAGTATCAATGTTTGGAAGAGGAAATTCATCCTTAGGACACGCTTTATTTAGATCTCAAAAATCGATGCAAACACGTATCCCACCGTTAGGCTTGCGAACGGGTACCATGTTAGAAAGCCACTCAAGATAATCAATCGGGATGACAAATTTAACATCCAGAAGTTTTTGAATCTCCGATTTAACTATGAGGGCCACGGTAGGATGCATTTTCCTAAGTTTCTATTTGACAGGTTTAGCATCTTTTTGTAAGGTGAGGTTATGGACAACCAAATTAGGGTCTAGGCCTGGCATGTCTTTGTAAGACCATGCAAATATCTCCTTCTTCCGCTTGAGTAGAGCAATCATTTGCTCTTGTTCCTCTGATGATAGACTTTTAGCCAGCTTCATAATTTGGGTGCCATCTTGGTCTGGACTAAGGTCTACATCGATAGTTTCTTCAATAGACATGTGGGAACCTTCCTCAAGCTGATGGGGAGTAGGGATCAAATTTATGTCATCTAAAATGTCATCAAGCTCTTGTGCCTTGCTCTCGTCTATGTCTTCCTAGAAGACCTCTGGCTTAGAAGATGAAGGTGAATGTGGAGGTGAAGGAGGAATGTAGTTGACGAAAGCCCTTAACAATTCCTCAGAAAGGATGAATTCTAAAATAGATGGAGGGGATGAAATCTGATCCATGCCAATCAGGCTTGGGTTGATCAGGATTGGCTTATCCGGATCATATGGATTATGGAGTGGTGTGAATAAGTCTTCGAAATTCATTGTCGACTTATGGAAGAAAGGATGGGCGGAATGGAAAGGAAAAACCGGTGAAGACCTCGGAAGACCTGAGATGCAAAACAACATAGTTTTTCAGTTTTTTTTTTTTTTTTTTAAGTTAGAGTTTTTTTTTTTTTTTTGTAGTGGTGAAAACCACTATTACACACATACATAAAGCAATAAAGTATTTTTATATATTTTGATTTTTTTTTTTTTTGGAAATTTTCTGATTTTTTTTTTTTTTGGTAGTGGTGAAAACCACTATTTTAGTATATACATATAATACAGGTTTGGATTATGTCTTATGGATGTGGCGGAGGGGGTGGTTCACCTCGTTCTTGTGGAATAAGCAAGCGAAATATGGCCTCTTGGAGAGGGAACAATTGGAGATAAAACGCATCTTGTTTAATGAGGGGAACAATGGACGTCGACTCTTCTTCAGATTCATCACCATTTGACATGACGTCAAATTCTTCATAGGATTCATCTTCGGATTCGTCGGGGTGGAGGATTTCTTCTTCTGAATTAAGATTAATGCTTTGAAAAGCTCGTTCAAAAGAAGAAAGGGATGGAAGTGGTTGGTAGCCCAGACCAAAATGCTCGGTGGGTCTCTCGATATGGCATATCGATGCGTTCGGCTACCCCTTGCTTGTATCGACCTAGGCCAAATTGCTGCCAATTATGTCTGTGGAAATAGCGAGAGGGAAAACCCTCCATCCTTTCGATATTGGCAGGGACTAGATGCTTAGGTTCTAGTATGGTGGTAGGACTAGAAGATGACTCTATTCCCCCATATACAAAATTAATGGAATTTGGCATAGAACCCATGTTATAAATCGATCCAATGGATAAATGTTGGTCATGTGGATGACCAAAATCTTTAACTATTTGCACATTGAACGGTGTGATGTGGACATCTTGAATGGCATACTCACCAATACCTACATCAGGGAGATGGACTAGATGATGGAATAGAAGAATGTGGGATAGAAGAATTGGAAAGATTTGGTTGGGTTGATGCTTCACTAACTTGTGAAACATCAGCTGGTGATGGTTGGGAAGATGGAGGAATAATAGGTGATGTTGAAGAAGGTGTAGAAGAAGGGGGTAATGATGTGGAAATAGATGATTGGTCATGGCCACATGTGCATGTGGTCACTGATGAAGAAGAAGGAAGATTAGGAGATGAAGAAAGTGGTGAATGAGATGGAATAACGGAAGATGAAGGTGGTTGCGATATGATGGGTGGCTCCTCAGGAATGGGAGCTTTAGAAGAAGATGGTATAGAAGAAGTAGATGGGGTTAAGAAAAGATGAGTGGATGGCAACACAATCTCATAAGGATTTGAGACATAGTTGCAATGTTTGAAGGGTTCAATGTCAGCAGGTACACAATGAACCTGTCCTTCATATACATACTTCAGACATTGATGCAGTATAGAAGGGACACATCTCATCTCCCTAAGCCAAGGCCGTCCAAGCAATACATTGTATGCCATGGTCCCTTCCAAGATGTGAAACAAGGTATGCAAAGTTCGGGCCCCTACCTCAATGGGCAAGATAACCGTGCCAACCGTGGAAGATAAAGCATCATTGAATGCTTTAAGAGTAAAAGTCGACTTTGTGATAAGGGATGGTGACAGCTTTAGATGACTCAACGCCGATGTTGTAATGATATTGATTGAGGAACCGGTGTCAATTAAGACTCTCTTGAATGGATTGTGATCGATCTTGGCCATGATATGCAGTGGAGGATCTATACTTTCTGTTGAAAAAGGTTTTATTTCAAAATCATAGAAAGTGATGGAGGGCTCCATGCATGTTTGAATACTCCCCACAAAGTTGTTGAAGGCATTAGTATCTTGAGTTTGAAGCTCGATTGACTTTAATATTTCCATTAATGCCTCTCTATGCGGGGGAGATTGTTGAATGAGGTCATAGATCGATAACTTGGCAGAAGCTATTTTTAAACTGGTAGTTAACCGGCTACTCAATGACATGATGGGTCGTTGGTGTTGAGTAGCATGATTTAGCAGTTGTTGAGAAGTACTAGCACATCATTGGGTCACTGTTACCTGAGGTGGACTGGGGGTTTGTACAGGTGGCTGTGGTTCAGCCTAATTTGGTTGGTTCTCCCTTTGACCCCGGGTTACTACGTTAATAGTACCCATAAAACCTTGGTATTGTTGTACATGGTTGACTTGATTAGGAGGAGTTACCTGAGTTACTCCCCCTGAGGTTGTTGGAGCTTCCTCCCGATGTGGAAGGGGTGTTTGAAATATACCAATATTTTGATTTTGTTGGGCTAAGGGGCTATCCAATTTAATGGCTCCAATCTCAATAAGATCTTGGATCACATGTTTGAAAGTTGTACAATTATTGATATCGTGCCCATTTTGCCTATGATAAGGACAAAATAAGTACTCCTTGTAATACTTTCCCATTCTAGATGGTTCTAAAGGTTTGAACTCAGGTAAAGTTAACTGATTTGTGCTATACAACTTATTGAATATGACCGCATATGGTTAATCTAAAGGTGTGAATTGTCGCTTGGGACGATTATTTTGCCAAGGTCGAGTTTCAATGGTTGGCCCGATATTGGGAGCTGGTTGAGTAGGGGAGGGTACCGCATGATAAGCAATTTGAGGCTGTACTAGCCTGTGTTTGTTTGTTTTGGCCATAATTATTATTTTGTTGTTGGCCTTTTTGTTGCCATTCTTTTCTACGGTATTTTAAAACACCCTCTTGGACTTTAATGTCTTCTATGATACTTGCTTGGGCCAAAGCCTCTTCAAAAGTCCTGTATTGTTGTAATTGGAGTAACCAAGAGATAGGTTTTAGACAACTCTGGGTAAACATTTTGGTTAACTCCTCCATTGGTAGGGAGAATGGCAGTTTATTAATGATAGCCCTCCAACGGTTTCCAAAGTCATAAACAGTCTCATCGTCATGTTGCTTGAGCTTGTATAAGTCGGACAATGAAACTTTCCTTTGTACATTTAGGGAGAATCGTTCTAAAAATAGATTAATCAATTGTTCGTAAGCATAAATGCTATGGTGAGCTAAATGATTGTACCATTGTACAACATCTCCCCCTAATGTCTGAGGAAAAGTTCTGAGCATAAGAGCGTCATTATTTTGGATTCTAAAGCAGGCATGCATGAATGAGCTCACATGTTCATGAGGATCCTCAGTTCCTCGAAATTTGTCAAACTTTGGTAATGTGAAATTAGTCGGATATGGCGGTGAAGGTACCGAAGGATGAATTGGTTGATTGATCAACGACCTTAGCGTAGGTTTTCGACTAGATGAGCCAGGCATGTTGAGCATAAGGTTGTCAATCTGTTGTTGTATCGCATGGAGTCGATAATATTCATGAAAATTTTGACTTGTTTGATGATTATGAGGATGCAATGGAGGAGTTGAAAAATGATGAGATGGGATGAAATTGCCTGGATTAGGCGGTGTGGAATGGACAGGTTTTTGGTATGGATGATACCGAAAAGAAGGTGATTGGTTTGAATGATGAACTGGATCGGGTTGGGAGAAAGGTGGGGTAGGAATGGACACCACCGAATATTGGGGTACCTGGTGGGGCCCGAGCTAAGAAAAGTTGGCTGGGTAGAAATTGGTTGAGGTGTAGGATTTACTACGACAGGTGGTTGAGCATTTTGTTGTTGTTGTTGCTAAAGCAACTTGTCGAGGTACTCCCTAACATTATTAATATCTAACCCAAGGGAGGTGGGATGATTGGATGAAGGTGGAGGGCAGGCTGCCATGGTAGTCATAGAAGACTGCATAGCAGGGGCAATGAAGGTGGCTGAAGTAGGCAGTACCTAGGAAGAAACAAGAGACTGTGCCCCAGGTAGGGTGAAACCATAAATGGTTTGGGAAGAAGAGTGTTGAAATTGGTCATGGCTAGAGGAGGTTCCACCAACCTCATAGAGAGAATTGGTGTACACCCGGGTAAATGGAGGAGAAAGTAATCGGGAAGACACTACATTTGTCTCCAAAGGAGGAAAATTGAGCATCTGGGAAGATGTTGGAGATGAAGCCGGCTGAGTAGATACAACATTAGCCTCAAAAAAAGGGTTAGTGTAGATCTGAGTGAAACCAACGGGTATGGTTGATGCAATATCCTGCTAAAAAATAAACTCTTGCATAGGGGAATCTTGGATTGGCTCAAGGACATAGCCAGTGCCATTTCTTAAGTGAGTTTGCACTTGGGCCATATCAATGTGGGTAATATGACAGGAATTGTCTTCCTCCATGGGCATGGCCATGTGATAGACGGTAGAAGGACGTGAAAGACTTGCTGGCGAACCTGCCTGAAATTCACTAGGATAAGTGGCTATGTTGGTGGTGGAGATGTTTTGTGAATTATTCATTTGATTATTTAGATTTAACACTTTAGATTGATTCCTTGTTAAGACCATAACGCAATAAATCTAAACAAATTCAGAAAAGAAGAATGCAAAACTTGAATGATAAATTTACACTAAAGAAATTATCAAAAATAGTCACAACCTAGGTTTCAACCAATGTGTCTTACCTGCGGTTAATTACTTATTTTATGATCTTAATCTGTAGTAAATTTTAAGTGTCCGGTTTATGAGTTTTTCATGTGATCTAATCTTGAATTATTCACAAAAAAGGTAAAAACTATGGCTAGGAAAGGACAACGAGATTCTTACTGGTGATGAAATCCAGCAAGTTTGCTCGGGGGTGACCTATGGTGTCTGAGGTAGAAGTTTAATGGATGGAGATAAATTCCACCGTCACTAAACTTCAAGCAATACCTGGTGATGAAATCCAGATATTACTGTTTTAAATGCAATATGAAATGCAGTGAATTTTATTTTAAGTGTTTTAGTTGTCTAATGTATACATACAAAGCTATAAATCAAAAGTTCTAATGATCTAAGCAAGAGGCCCCTGAAAATATGCCATTTCCTCTAAAGAAGTGGAGTACACCGTTTAAAACCCCCCGCCTACCAATGATATCAGATATCAAAGGAGCAACCAGAAGGTTCGTCCACTTCTCTGCCTGGAATCACCCAATGGTAGGAGTACTATTGACATCCAATCAATAGTCCTACTTAGATAACTAAAACAAATAATTCGTAGCTATTCTAATATGCAGCTAGGTATGCAATTTTTTTTTTTATGCAAGCAACAACCAATAATGCAATGCAGAAAAATGTAACTAAAAATGTAACAAAAAAAAAATGTATATACAGCTTAACTGTTATTTTTCAGATTACTTAGTTTTTTTTCATTTTAAAGCAATGATCTGAAAAAGAAACAGAATACAGAAGAAAAACCAAAAATGTAAAAAGTACAGTTTAACAAAGAAAAAAAAATGCACTTACTCGGAAGCCTACGCTTTTTCTGTGAAACTATCTTCAAACGCCCAAGGGAGTCTATGCAGGCTGAAACGCCCCTCTACATTTCGGATCGGACTTCCAGACGCCGCTCTGCGTCTGCTGTGTTTTCTGCAAACTCCTCAGAAACCCTAGTTCGCTGGAATAGCGAATTTCATGATTTTTGGAACCTGCAAAATAAAAATAGAAAATAGGAATAGATCAGTAAAGCAAGTATTAAAAACATGAAACCCTAGGGGGTCCCACCATGATCGCCATTTGTAGATTAAAGATACAACGCCAAATAAAAGATAAAGAAATCATGATAAAAAGTAATGCAGAACACAGTTGTACAAAACAAACGATTTTTATTAATCAATGGAGTTTAGAAACTCCTTTTGAGTACAACAGGGCCTGTAACCCTTTTCGTGATACAAGATTACAATTTGTGCTAGGGTTCTCCGAAACCCTAGCTGGCACAATATGGTGGCGTCTCCGAAGAATGTATCCTTAACCTCAACAGAATGAGTGGGCTTCGTTGTATCCTTTGGCTCGGACCACTCTAGCTTAAGCAGCTGCTATCATCCAATCAAATCTGCCATTAAAATCCTGCACACGTTAAAACTACAAAAAGGTTAGAAACTAGTAAGAGGGCTCCACTGTGTGAGCCCTCAAAAATAGTCTAAAACCCTAGAAATGAAATAAATAGAATTCAGAATCTAACGACGGATTAATACATAAAAATATTACTTGCTTTAGAATCTATACCTCTTTTTCTGTTAACGCGGCGAGACCAGGCGGCACCTGGAAGTGATGTAACTATCAAATCGGCTACGAAAGGCGCCCTGGTGCGATCGCTGAACGCCCGCGTGCTTCTGGATTGGGGTTGTAGATGCCGGTCTGCGTCTGTGGCTATGGGTAAACGCCCGCGGGCACTTGCGACAAGAATGGGGGATTCTGCAGAATGTTGTAGAAGGGATGGCGACGAAGTTGGCGACGGATGCGACGATGGATGCGACGAAAAGGGACGGCGATGGATGGGTAGGTTTAGCTAAAGAAGAGATAGATAGCGATAGATAACAAAAGAGAGATAGTAAAAGAGATAGGGTTTGAGCCATCAAGGTGACTCAATTTATAATCTACTCTTAGGGCACACTTTAGGGTTTTAACGAAACTTTGAACGTGTGGCTAAGATTAAAGTGGATCCAAGGGTAGAGAATAAATCTAGGTTGTGAAACGGATTAAGATGGATGGACGAATGAGATTAAATGAAGGATGGACGACTCAAATTAAATCACTTAAAGTATCTTTATATATATATTAAAATATTAAAAATATATATATAAATATTAATTTAAATAAATTTGGGAATGAAAAATGGCGGGAAAGGTGAAATTGGGCCAAATAATGGCGGGAAAAGGTGAAATTGGGCCAAATAATGGTGGGAAGGTGTGGATTTGGGCCAAATAATGGTGGGAAGGTGGATGACTGACACGTGGCTAACAGGAAGGTATAGATGACTTACAAGTGGCTGGATTTTGGTGTCTACACAACTGAAACTGGAGAACCTGAAACTGATGTTGCCCACTCAAACTGCCACTGACTGGTGCTGAAAGCTTGACATCAATGACCACTCACTCTTGACATAAATGACAACTAATCTACTCAAAATATCCAATAATTCAACACAAAAAAATTATTGGAAAATTTAGAAACCATATTATTGATATTCAGGAGAGAAAATGAATTCAACATAGTTTTTGAAAACTAATAATTGCATTGATATTTAGTATCTCATTCAAAAATTAATGAGACATAAAGATTGAAGTTTCAAAAATTTAATTTACCTTAAATTTATTATTTGACAAGCCTAACTACGAACATAAAAGGTTATCAACATTATGATTAACAATTGCCCTTAATATATCATTCAAAACTAATGAGAAATAAAGAGTATAGAGCTTGAAATTGCATGAAATAATTAATTTTGCATTAACCATATAACTCTCCTTAAAACCTTTCAAGCCAAATAAAATATGCAAAAATTAATTTTTAATACCTCAACTAATTCCTCCGAAAATTTCAGCGCTCAACTAATCCATACATTTTTTTCTCCTCGAAAGGGTTTAGGCTTGATTCAAACTACTATCTCCCCAAGCACCAAGCTCCTTAGTGCTTTGGTGCCCACCACGTGGGCTAAAGGTGCCCACGTGAAGGAAGGAAGACTTCCTTCCTTTTCAACCTTCTTCCACTATCGATTCAACACATAATAAAAAAATTAATCCTTTTGCAGAATCGAACTTGTGCCAATCATTGCCCTCATGACTTTGCTTCCATTGTGGTTTTCAAATGCACTACCAATGCTTTGTGACCAAGTCTCCCTCCTTGGTGGGTCAAAATATTTTTGCCTCCTCTAAACACATTAAAAAATTAAAGTCCTTTTTGTTGCACAACATGATTTGCACAAGCTCACATAACATTAAAATTAATTCAAAGGAATAAGAGACTTTGGCTAAGGTGGGGTAGTCCCCCTTTTATACACACTTGGTTAATTTTCTCCCCATGTCAGTGCTATAAATTTGAATTTTGATTTAATAACTCACCTTAGGGTTATTTAAAATTAACATAAATTAACTTATAATTAATATTAAATTTTATTAATTATTAATTTTAAGAACTTATAATGTTAAGTAAATTAATTTATAATTAATTTAAACTTCCCTAATAATATTATAAATAAATATTATAATATTATTCACTTGGGCTTCTTCTTTGCACTTTGGACCACATCCAACTTCTTGGAACCGGGTCTTGATCAATTGAAACTAGAGAACCTGAAACTGATGTTGCCCATTGAAACTGCCACTGACTGGTGATAAAAGCTTGACATCAATGACCACTCCCTCTTGACATCAATGACAACTAATCTAATCAAAATATCCAATAATTCAACACCAACAAATGATTGGAAAATTTAGAAACAATAATATTGAGATTCAGGAGAGAAAATGAATTTAACATAGTTTTTGAAAACTAAGAATTGTATTGATATTTAGTCTCTCATTCAAAAATTAAAGAGACATAAATATTGAAGTTTTGAAAATTGAATCTAACTCAAAGTTATTATTTTACAAACCTAACTACAAAGATAAAAGGTTATCAAAATTAAGATTAACAATTGTCCTTAGTCTATCATTCAAAACAAATGAGAAATAAAGAGTATAGAGCTTGAAATTGAATGAAATAATTAATTTTGCATCAACCTTATAACTCCCATTAAAACCTTTTGATCCAAATAAAATATGCAAAAATTAGTTTTTAATACCTCAAATAATTCCTCAAAAAATTTTGGCGCTCAACTAATGCATACCTTTGTTTTCTCTCCAAAAGCTTTTCAGATTGATTCGAACCGTTGTCTCCCCAAGCACCAAGCGCCTTATCGCATTGGTGCCCATCAGGTGGGCTATAGACGCCCATGTGAAGGAAGGAAGACTTCCTTCCTTTTCAATATTCGTTCACCATCGATTCAACACAACAAAAAAATTAATTCTTTCACGAAATTGAACCTGCACCAATTGGTGCCATCATGACTTTGCTTCCACTAGGGTTTCCAATTGCGATACTAGCACTTGGTGACCAAGGCTCCCTCATTGGTGGGTCAAAACCTTTTTGCCTCCTCTAAGCACATTAAAAAATTAAAGTCCTCTTTGTTGCACAACACGACTCGCACAAGCTCACATAACATTTAAATTAATTTGAAGGCATAAGATACTTTGGCTAAGGTGGGGTAGTCCCCCTTTTATACACACTTGGTTAATTTTCTCCCCACGTCGGTGCTAGAAATTTGAATTCAAAATTCGAATTTTGATTTAATAACCCACATTAGGGTTATTTAAAATTAACATAAATTAACTTATAATTAATATTAATAATTAATTAAATAACTTATAAGTTAAGTAAATAAATTAATAAATTAATTTATAATAAAAATTATATTAATTAATTTATAATTAATTTAAACTTCCCTAATAATATTATAAAGAAATATTATAATATTATTCACTTGGGCTTCTTCTTTGCACTTTGGACCTGTAAGGTAAAGTTACACAAAAATAAATTAAGTGCTAACAAAAACATTACAATTAGCATTAGAAGGTAGGTCTTTAAATAGATTACAAAATAGACTTTAGGATAATTATAAAATAATATCCCCCTAACTAATTGCTAACAAACGCGTTTAGAGAAATGTGTGCTAACCACTAACTAAAATATCTAACATAGGATATTTAGATATTAACCTAGGTTTACCATTAGATATTTAGAACAATAAATATCTACATGGTAAGTGGTAGAAAATTAAATGTAATAATACATGTAGTATAATGCAATATACTACCTATTTTACCTAGTGGATTAAAAGGGTAAATATCCCAAATAATGGAATATTACTTTACATCCTCCCTTATTACATTATTTGGGTAATGTATATAATTGTCCCAATACAATGAAAAATATGTCGATCTGTTGGTTCTTGCTTTGTCATAGTACTTTGGCTACTCTGTAGACACCAAAACAGCACCAATCCATTTATGTGACAACAAACGCTGATCACATTGACACACACAGCCCCTAGGGCAGCCCCCAAAGGTTAAAAAGTGGTCCTAACCACTCCCAAAAGCAGTTTGGAAGGTCAAAGGTCAATTTGGCACATTTTTTGCACCTTGCTACCTACTCGTCCCACCCTGGGACGAATACAAACTGGCATTCGTCCCACACAAGGACGATTAGCAGCATTCGCCCCAAGGTGAGGCGAATAGAATGTTTGACTGGCAAAAAAAGTCAAACCTCGATAGGTTCGCCAGTTAACTGTAGCTTCAGGCCATGCAATTGCGAGGAACAACTTCAAATCAAGAAGAGAGACTTCAGTCATGCATGTATTTGATTTTTGGAGGCCTTATGTAAGGAGACTCTAAATCAGGGAATAATATTTTTTCCAAAATAGGACATGCAATTCCAGTGGCGCCCTCGCATGCACATTCAAACATAGAGACCCTAGGTCTATAAATTGGTGACTATTCTCACCCAAAAGATAGAGATAGAGGTAGAATTTTGAGCAATGAAGTGCTGCCATTTTATATCCACACACATACCTTTTGATTTGTGCATTTCACATCCGTAATCTCTCTTTTGGAGGGAGGTTATTGGGTGATTATTGGAAGCGCAAATCCGGAGCCCAAACCCAAACATTTGGCCATAATATCCCACAAAATTTTTTGACAACACCCCATAAGATGTTTTGGACCCATCCCAAGTGGGTTGGTGCTAAAACAGAGTCCCAAATGGTGGGCGTCCTGCCCCCGGGCACCCCCCAAACTATCGCAGTTCTAAATGCCCTACCCTAGAGCGAATAGAAATATATGGCATATTTCTCTAATTTTTCTTTTGCATTTGATTCTAGGTTATTTAAATAGGTTGTAGTTTAAATTTCAATTCATTTTGACAAGTTTTGATCATGCTTTTATCATTTCTCGCCTTCACTAACATGCAAATAGCGCTATCAAATTCTAGGTGATCTAGGACAAATTGGAGAAATATTACCATCTAGGTCATTTCAAAATACCCCCAATTAGCTAACCCCAACTTTTCAGGTCATTTGGAGCTTTCTGTATAGGACATTGAAGAGGGTGCTTTCTGACAAATTGTTGTAGGTTTATTCGTCCCGCCCAAAAGCGAATACAAATCTGTGAGGAATTTCTTGACTATTCCTTTTGCAATGGCTTCTTGGTAACATATTCATGATTCTATCAAATTTTCAGGTCGTTCTGATATTATTTGGTTATCGGTTTAATATTTTCATGCATACACTAATAGTAGGCCTTGGGAAATACATGTTCTATTCTATCTGCAGGTGCTACTGATCTTTTCTATTTCTTTGAACACAGGTATTTAACATTAGAGGAGCATTAATGAGTCAACACTCATATACACAAGCGACGACGACGTTTTGGTTCGCCCATATTACATGTGGGCACGCGAAAGAAGGATTGTTATCCATGGATGTGATAAGAAATATATTTGACGCTCCTATCCCCTAAAAGGGAAGGAGACATATTGTAACATGAATTTAAAAGCATATCAATAAAGAGGGCTGCATTAGATATTGATTTTATCTTGTGTTTATTCGTTCATGTCCTTTCCTTTTATGCATTTTTCAATATATAGGCTTTTAGCGTTAAGTTTGGTTTTACATGCATTGTACTTAGCATTTTCCTTTTTTTGTTTTCGTATCCTCGTGATTTCAATGGCGATCATGGTGGGACCTCTATCCCTTGATTTTAAGATTAAATTTTTGATTAAAAGTTGCTTGTTTTTGCTTACAGGTACTAAGTTTTTAGATGCTGGACTATTGTTCATTTCAGTCTATGACGAGTACAGAGCTGGAATTCATCTTACCCAGGGACGAATAGGACTTTGTCCTACCCTAGAATGAATACAGATCTATTATTCATATCACCCCGAGATGAATAGCTCTCTGTGCAATTTTAAGGTAGAAATTCAGAGACATCCGATTTGGGCAGAGAAGAGGTAGGGGTCTTAAACACCTTCTATCATTTTTTTGCTTTCTATTTTCTGTTTTTTGGTTATTTTCTTGCATAGGAGAGTTTGAATGCTTGTTTCCTTCATTTATGCAACCTAAAAAGAACCCCACACACCATGTGGTAATTTAAAACAACAAGGAGTTGGTTTTAAAACCCCAACCCTTGATCAAGACCAACGGTGGATTTCATCACCACCTTGGCTTGAGATATTGCATACATAACCTCGATCGCGACTGTTGCTAGACGTAAATCCTGACGAAATCTGACCAAGTGTAGTTGGGGTGATTCTCAGTGCATGAGGATAATTCTTCTATGGTAGGTGTCATAAACAGAGTGATTCCCCTTCCGTACCGCCTATGTTCCATGTACCATCTACTCTCACGTACCAATAGTTTCCCTCATATAAGGGTGGGTATATAGAGAGGTTGGTATATCGGCTCGACAATGGTATATCGAAGGGGCAACCATTTTTGGGAGTCATAAGAGCCATCATATTGCATTTAAACATTCTTTACACAAGCTTTCAAAAAAAAAATCAAAACACACTAAACCAGATTTAGGGCACACTTTTAATCTTTAAACGAGATAATCATTGCTTTGTGTGTGTGTTTCCTTTATGTTTAGTGTAGCATAAAAATCATAAAACAAGATAAAAATCTATGCATCTTGTAGGAAAGCATCACCATGGTGTACACCCGTAGCTGAGCCCAATCATGGACAGACACTGCAGAGAGTGCACAAAGCGGGACAAGTCACCTTCGATATAGTCCTGAGGACTTGGTCATCCCGCCTTGGAAGCCTGACCCACAAGATAGTCCACATCATGCCGCCATAGAACATGACTATAGAGGAACCTCTTTGAGGGGCACCCCCACTCAGCATAGATCCTTTCAAGAGGAGAACCTACACGTGGCACTCAACATAGAAAGGAGGCCTCCCTTGGACGCTCATTATGAGTGGCCTAGTGATGAAGTGCTAGAGAAACATAGGGTCCATAAGGAGGGGCCACATGATTTAGTCATCCCTCCTTTTGTTAGAAACTGAAGCATTACCTTTCTCTTCATATTCATGGTAAATATATAAACTTTACAAAGAACTCCGTTGAGGCAGTTTCAACTATGCTGGGCAGTTTCTCAACTGATATGGTTAACATATTTAATGTAATAGTAATATAACTAAATATTCTAACATCCCCCCTTATTACATTAATGTTGACTACACATAGCATTGCGAAACAATTCAAATTTGACTCGAGCAAGCGCTTTGGTGAAGATGTCCGCTATTTGCTCATCTGTGGGAATGTAGTGGAGCTGAATATGATGCTTTGGAACCTCATCTCGGATGAAATGACACCTAGTGTCAATGTGTTTGGTTCGATCATGAAAGATAGGATTCTTGACGAGATTCAGAACACCTTGATTGTCGCAGAATAAATGTAAAGGAAGTTTCTTTGGAAGGCCCATATTTATGAGAATGCGACGTAACCATATGATCTCGCAGACTGCTCCACTAGCTGCTCGATATTCTGCCTCAGTAGAAGAGATAGCAACAACATGTTGCTTCTTGCTATGCCAAGAGACAGGACCAGATCCAAGGTGAAAGATATAACTTGCAGTGGATTTTCGGTCATCTATGGATCCAGCATAATCAGAGTCCGTGTACCCTTGAAGATAGAACTTGTTGTTCTTTTTGTATTCCAGGTTGATATGGGTCATACCACGGACATAGTGAAGGACTTCCAGTGGCTAACTTTAGGATCTTGCATGAATCATGAAAGATAACCCACAGCAAAACTAAGATCCGGCCTCGGTGTTTGTGAGATAGATGAGACTCCCAATCAGCTGACGATAGAGAGTACTATCTATTTTAGGAGATTCATCAAATCGGGATAACTTAAGTCCTGCTTCCATTGGTGTGGCTTTGGGCTTGCAATCAGTCATCCGATACTTTTCAATTAGAGTCATGGCATATTTCTTTTGAGTAACTTGTATGCGATGCTTGTATTGAGTTACTTCTAGACCAAGACAATAGTGGAGAAGTCCAAGATCTGTCATTTCAAAAGAGGTATTAAGATCTTTCTTAACTGTTTTGATCATACTCTCTGAATTGTCTTGTTATGATCAGATCATCCACATATAGTACTAGAATTACTATGTTAGAACCATTGTTCTTGATATATAGATTAGGATCTGCAGGACTTCTTCTAAAACCATGTTGCACTAGGTGACTATCAATTTTGATATACCAAGCTCGAGGAGCTTGTTTAAGTCCATATAGAGATTTGACCAGCTTACAGACTTTCTGCTCTTGCCCTTGAACTATAAAACCTTCAAGTTGAGACATATAGACCTCTTCTTGTAGGTCACCATTTAAGAAAGCACTCTTTACATCCATCTGATGTAGCTGCCATTCAAATTGAGCTGCCATTGCACACATAACTCGAATAGTGGTCATTTTAGCAGTAGGAGCAAATGTCTCTTCATAGTCTATGCCTTCTTTTTGTGCATAGCCCTTTGCAACAAGTCGGGCTTTATATTTATCTATTGCACCATTTGCCTTATATTTTATCTTGAATACCCATTTGCAACCAATGGGTTTCTTTCCTGAAGGCAAATTCACTAACTTCCAAGTTTGATTTTTCATTAGAGATGTATGTTCTGCATCCATAGCAGCTTTTCCATTGATCTTTACTGAGTGCATCTGAGACTGATGTGGGTTCTTTTTCATCTAGTTTTGTCAGATAGACTTTTTCATCTTCCATATCTATATCCTCATCATCTTCTATATTCACAGATAAATCATCAAAATGTTGACAAAGATCATCTACATCTGTTATTGCTGCTGCATCATCTGCTCTTTTGTGTTGAGTCATACTGCGAGTAGCGGGTCGATCTAGAGTTAGATCCGGAAGTGATGTCAATTTTGAATCTTGCAATGTACTAGTATACCACTTAGGAACCTTCTTTAGAGGAGGTGTCGCTTCTTTCTTAGGTTCATCTTCATTAAGATATACAAGTGTATTATTTGATGTGAAAGTTTCATCAAATACTACATCTCTGTTGATGTGTGTTTTCTTGGTTATAGGATCAATCAACCGATATCCTTTTGAATTTTCATCATAACCAAGAAATATACATTTTTGAGTTTTCTCATCTAGTTTCCTTCTTTTCTGTTTAGGAATATGCATAAAAGCTTGGCATCCAAAAACTCTTAGGTGAGAAATTGAGGGTTTCTTACCACTCCAGTGCTTCTTGTGGAGTTTTTCCTTGTAGAGCCCTTGTAGGTGCTCTATTTAGTAGGTAAGATGTTGTATTTACTGCTTCTGCCCAGTATTGTTTTTCTAAGTTTGCTCCTTTTAACATACACCGACTCATTTCTACTATGGAACGATTTTTCCTTTCTGCAACTCCATTTTGCTGTGGTGTATATGCTGTAGTGAGTTGTCTCTTAATCCCATGTTTTTCCAAAAATGCTAAAAATTCTTTGGAAGTGTATTCCCCCCCTCGATCTGAGCGGAGAGTTTTGATGGAACAACTGGTTTCCTTCTCAACTTGTCTTTTGAACTGACGAAAGTAGTGAAGAGCTTCTGACTTGAGTGCAAGGAAGGAGACCCATATTTTTCGAGAGTAGTCATCAACAAATAGCTGAAAATACCGCTTTCCACCATGACTGGTTGGGAAAGGACCGCACAGATCTGCGTGGATTAACTCCAAGGGTTTTGTAGAGCGAGAAGAACTAGTCTCAAAAGGAACTCGATGTTGTTTCCCTGCGAGACAATCGGAGCATACTGGGAGAACGGATGAAAGCTGAGGAAGCCCTTTTACCATGTCATATTTTCTTAATTCGAGTAAATACCCGGAACTGAGGTGCCCGTATCTTTTATGCCATAAGGAAGTTGTTGCTTGTGTAGTGGCAATGAGGGCAGTATGGGATGTAGAAACTGTATCCAAGATAAATAAGCCATGTTTGTAGGAGCCAGTGGCAATGTGTTGACCTTGGTGACTGATGAAACATCTCTTTTTGCCTTTTTCAACTTGGAAAACAACATCCATATTGCGATCTAACATCTGTGGAACAGATAAGAGATTGTTGGCAAGGCCAGGAACATAGAGAACTTTCTCTATGGCACAGTCTCCATCAGGGAGAGTGACTGTAACATCCCCTTCACCTTGTACTTGATAGACCTGATTGTCTGCAATAGTGACAGGTTTGCCTTCTCTGGCGTGAAAGGTTTGAAACCAGGACTTGTTCCCAGTCATATGTTTGCTTGCTCCAGAATCAATATACCATACAACATCTGATTTGGAAGAGGCAGTATGGGTCATGAGCACCTTGTGTGCTCTTTCGGAGTCATTATCTGAAGAAGAATTGGAATGATCTGAATGGGAATCTGCATAAGCAACATGACCTTTTTGTTGGTTACGATGCTGGGGATATTTCTGCTTCCCTTTGCTTTTCTTATGTTGTGAGGGATCATTCTGTTGTTTGTTTTTGAACCAACACCGGTTGGTATCATGATTGTTCATATCACAGATCTTGCAATATTTATCTCGCTGGAGATTGGGCTTGCCTTTGCCCTTGGAAGAAGACCCTCCCTTCTGGAATTGTCCTTGTTTGGGCCCTTTTTGATGAGTGGAAAGAGCAGTGGTAGCAGGTTCCTCATCTTTCTGTACTTGATTGGCCTCTTCAGTTTGAAGCAAGTTAACCAATTCAACAAAAGTTAATGTTCTGCCAGAAACATTGAGTGAAGTGATAAAACTTTTGTAAGATGGTGGGAGTGCCCTCAAAATAACAGATGTCAAAAGATCATCAGCGATGGGTTTTCCCATAGCATTGAGTTTAGCCTTTAATTCTGCCACTTTGCAGAGAAACAATTCAACAGTCTCCCCTGAATGCATTGTGAGATTGTGAAGCTGGGTTTGTAGGTGAAGAATTGTGGAATTATTCTTTCCTTCATACACAATAATCAAAGCCGCCCAAGCATCTTTACTACTCATGGCATCACAAATATGAGGTTGGACCTCATCTGTTATGGCAAGTAACAAAAACATAAGGCCTTTCCTGTCCCGATCATCAAATGCATCTTGATCTGTCCCTGCTATGGTGGGACGAGAGGTAGTGCCACCGACGACATCCCATAATTTTTTGACCTGAAGAATAGCTTTCATTTTATGCTTCCATGGCACAAAATTGGTGCCTTTGAGCAATTGGGCATCTGAAAGATACTTGTGCACTGTAGCCATTGTTTAGGGTTCCTTATAGCACCAAATGGTCCCCTTTTTGATATACCGTTGCCAGGCCAGATATACCTGAACTGAATCAAAAACAATACCCGCCCTTACGTGAGGGAAACTATAGGTATTGTGAAGATCAGAACGATACGTGGAACATAGGCAGTAATGAAAAGGATTGCTTTGTTGATGGCACCTACCTTAGAAAGATAGGAATCCGCATGCGTGGGGCGTAACTTCCCCTAAACACTTTGGATTCCAAGACTTTCGTCAGGATTTACGCCTAAACACAATTGCAATGGGGGTAAAAAATTTACTCAAAGAGATGTGTAATGACACCTGCCTGAGAATCTTCGGAAGAAGAATAATCAGTTGGAGGAATTTAAGTCAAAAAACAAAACTAGGAGAAAATTAGTGTTGGTGATAGAATATATGAAGATCCCTGTGCAAAGAGAGAACTGCTTTTGGAGAACCTGTGCAACATGTTTGGAGAGAAGTAGTGGATGCTTTGATGTAGATGATTTTTAAGTGCAGAAAGAGAATGCAATAATCAAACAAGCATGCTCACAAAAAATGCTTCTCACATAGGTGTCGGGTTCAACCGAAAATGCACCCAATTTTGACAAAAGAAGGTGTCGAGTAAAATCGAAAATGCACCTTGGAATTGCTATCTAATCTCTTCTCCTGAGGGTTTTTAAATTTTTTAAATTTGAATTCCCCCCTCTATCTTGGAAGAAGTGAAGGCAAAAAAATAGAGTTATAATGCCTTGGAACAATTGTTTTTGGAAAAAAAAACAAATTTACATGTCTTACAAAGTAATGACAAATAAAATGAGTCACAAAACAAACTTCTTGGAGCGTCAAAAAAAAATTTGTTTGTGTTTGTTGGGCGTCACCAAGCCCGCGAGACGTCAATATGCACCTTTTGAGTTGCAATCGATGCCTTTGCTTTGAAAAATGGGAATTCCCCCTCTATCTTGGAAGTTCCCAATATGCCGTTGAAGAATGACTTTGGAAATCGGACGTCAAACTTGGCAGCAACAAAGGAAATAGCCTCCTCTCCAAGCTTATGCGTCAGCTTACGCGTCAGTGAAATCGGACGATCCGTAGGCGCCGCTGTCCGGGTTAGGGTTAGGTTTCTCCTCCTCCTTGTGGTGGAAGAGGTGGTGGCGATGCTGTACGCCACACCCGTATCATTCGACTGCTCTACGTAGCCGGCGCCAGAATTATAACCAGGGCTGGTCAGTGAAATCGGATGTCAAACTTGGCAGCAACAAAGAGCTTACGAATAGCCTCCTCTCCAAGCTTACACGTCAGTAGCCGTCCTTTCCAAGCTTACGCGTCAGCGGTGCGTTCAATTTGTGCCGAAAACCGAACTCACAGCACTGAACCGAACTCACAGCGTATTCTCCTCCCCGTTTGCCAAAAAATGAACAGAACTCACAGCGTATTCTGAATAGCCTCCCCTTTTTTGCCGGGAACCGTTTGCCAGAAAAGAAATCGAACGCAAACCGTATTCTCCTCTCACGCCGACGCGCACTGTCCAGGCCAGAATAGCCGTGTATAGGACAGGGGGTGCCGAAAAATCGAACAGGGGGTGCTGAAAATTCTTCGAACCAATCGGTAGCTCTCGCGACCGTGTTTGTCGGGAAATCAAACCGCGAGCAAACTGTATTCTCCTCTCACGCCAACACGCACTGTCCAGGCCAGAATAGCCATGTTCAGGATAGGGGGAGACGTCAGAACTCTTCCCACATCGATGCGCACTACGAGATAGCCGTCTACAGGACAGGGGGAGACGTGTTTAGGGCGAGCAGCACCGGTTGGGTTGATCGCTGCAAACAACTGTGAATTCACGCAATTCTATGATCGTCGAGAAAATTTGGTTGACCGCTGCTGCACCGTGCTTAGCCACACACTGTTCGTGAGGCACAGATTCAATGCCGGGCTGCCAAAATTTATGACAGGCCGTTTGCTGTGAACTGATGCCGGTTCCACGCTTCTCAGGCTATGGCTCCGTCTGCAGTAGTGTTTGGAGTGGTAAATGTTATCCACCTTGCCCAAAAAAAACATTGCCCAAGAACGTTCAATGCTCTGATGCCATGTTAGAAACTGAAGCATTAGGTTTCTCTTCATATTCATGGTAAATATATAAACTTTACAAAGAACTCCGTAAGAACTCCGTTAAGGCAGTTTCAACTATGCTGGGCAGTTTCTCAACTGATATGGTTAACATATTTAATGTAATATAACTAAATATTCTAACACCTTTACCCCTTATTATTGTTAGAAACATTAAACAAAATCCAGAGCATAGGGCTCTCCAGGTAGGGCAAGACAATTCTCCCCACATCCTTCACACATATGAAAGGGAGTACGAGGAAGACCACCATGTTATTCAAGAGCAATACACAGTGTCGGAGTGATGCACCTCCGCACCTACTATGTATCGAGATCACCCATTGAGGACAGTGCCTTGGGTAAATGTCGCTAACCTTGATAGAGGAAAGCAACCCATAGGGGTCTCGGATCACCAAGACCGAGATATATAGGTAGGAGAGGCATCTAGGCTTCATAAAAATGAAAGGACGAAACATATTGACTTGGCATTTGCCAGACATGCCACCCGCCAAGTGCAAATCACATAGCTCAGGCAAGATCAACAATAGCTAGATCATTTATACCACCTTAGCAAAGAGCGCATTCAATGTCAGGCAGTCGAATTGCTTCATAACACTATGCCTAAGAAGGTCCCAACCCCTCACACACATAAGGTAGAAGTGTATGAGAGGTGCAACCCCTTGGTGTGAGACAAGTCCCCGCAACCTTACCAAGTGTTGCCTCCGAGACCCCCTAGACCTGAGTGGGAGGCTACTCCCAGGAACAATGATGGGCGCCCCCCGCGAGGACCCACCTATGGTTATAGGTCTCATCTAGAAAATCATCAAGCCTATGAGGAGTATGAGCAAGAAGAAGAGTGGGCTGAAATGCCCTATCAATGCAAAGGGGCTACTATCCGGCCACCCCTCTATAAGCCTCAGGTTCCCCCTAATCGACAGTGGGAGAAAACTAAGGAGGAAGAAATTAAATCTTCTGATGCATATAAAGCATTGCTAGAGCTCTTAGAGTCTATGGATACCAAGACTTATGGGCCCCAAAAGCCCACTTTACGCCAAATCCATAGTCATCCTGTGCATCCATCAGTGACGGCACCTCCATACCATGAACACTTTAAATTGCCCTAGTTGGCACTCTTTAGAGGAGAGGAGGATGCCCAAAATCACGTGACTAGATTCCTGAGCCAATGCTTTGGCATTCAGGACAACGATGCTTTGTTACTAAGAACATTTATAACCACATTCGTAGGCCCTACCTCGGATTGGTTCACTCAGTTTCCAACACATAGCATCAGTAACTTGGATCAGCTAGTGGACGCGTTCCTCGAATGCTTCGCCTTCAACACCAAGAAAATAGGCATCACTAAGTGACCTAGCTAGCCTCAAACAGTATGAGGAAGAAACCATGGTGGCATATGGGAACCGGTGGAGGATGTTGCTTTCAAAGCTGCCTTACCTCCCTCCCATGTCCGACCTAACCCAAATGTTCTCAAAGAGTTGTTTGAGATTAATCTCCGTGCTATTGCATCTACAGAAATATGCCACTCTTGAGGAAGCTCTGGCACAAGCTAGAATCATTGAGGAGATCAAGATACAGGATGGCGAAATTGCCAAGCCTAAGAAGAAAGAATGGTCTAAAAACACCAAAATAGGGACCACGCAACAAAAACCCGCTGTGGTCAATCAGGTTGCTATAAATGTCCCTAAGCCTGCACAAGCAACACAACCCCAAAATGCTATCTATCAGGTGGTGCCTCCTAACAATTATGATAGAGAAAACCAGAGGCAAGAACAAAATCAGTAGCGTCACCCTAGACGATAGTTCACACCTTACATAGAGTCCAAGGACTCCTTGTTTGATCGCTTGTCAGCAGCGAACTTGATCAAGCTGCTAGATATTCAAATCATAGACCCCAAAGCCCCAAAGCCTAAGGGGTACAGGGAGGACTTATACTATAGGTTCCACAGATAGAAGGGACATGACCTTAATGCATGTTGGAAGTTTAAAGGCTTGGTGCAAGACCTAATCGACAACAATATGTTGGCGATGGAAAACCCCGTAGCGCCAAACAACAAAAATATGGGAGTCTTCAGAGACCCCTGACTGCCCATGATGTGCAAGCAAAACCCCTTCAAGTCAATGAGGTGCAACAGAATTGCCCCATGCAAGGGTATGTAGGGATGATAAGCATAGTGACTAGGAACAAGAGGTACCCAGGAGTTGCCCCTACGGTGGCCACAAGAGAGGTTCCATCGATGTCACAACCTCAACAACACCCTACGTAACCTCCCCCACCTAGACCAGTGGCCACGATTTGGACTAGACTTACCCAAAGTCTATGGACCACGTTGGCTAGGATCTCCATATACAAGCTCATTCAACAATCAACATCCCATTGGGAGGCTCTAATGGAGATACTAAAAGCCATCGAGCTACAACCCCATGAATCAAATTCTTTCAACAACTTCATGGGACATGTAAAACAATGTACAAAACCAGTCATCACCTTTAGAGAAGATGAATTGAAATTAGTGACTGGTGATGTGGCGGATCCACCCCTACACGTCATTGCGTGGGTCAACGGGATTCCGTATAAGAGAGTGTTGGTAGACACTAGCTCATCTAGTAATATAATTACAACAATAGCATTGAAACATCTAAAGTTTTTGGCATCTCACATCGTGGCCTCCACCTATACTCTTCAAGCATTCAATGATGTGATATGCTCGATGGTTGGCATAATTGTCCTACCCATCCAAGTGGGACAAAATACTATTCATACATTGTGCCACATCTTGGAAGGTGAGATGGCCTATAATATCTTACTGGGATGGCCTTGGATCAGGGACATGAAGTGTGTCCCTTCAATAGCTCATCAATGCTTAAAGTACACATTTGAAGGACAGGTGCATGTAGTCTCGACAGACTTAGAGCCCTTCAAGTACTGCAATACGATGCAATTCATGCCGCAATTGACCCTTCCATCAACGCATTTGGATTTTTAGTTGAATCCATCTAAACAGGGTCCGATTTTGTAGGCATCCCCGTTGAAAAGTCCATCAAATCCCCAATCGGGTCCATCTTCCTCATCTGGTCCTTCAACAACGATGCCACCTACGGTGGCCACACCAAAGGACAAGGGAAAGAAACCCCTAGAAGAGGAACCACCCCTAGTCTCAACCATCTCCATAGAGGAGATGCCTAGCAGAATGGAAGTTGAGATGCCTAGTTCACCCCACATGGAGTGGACTTAGGGAGAACTCCCATTCGCTCCCCCTCAACCACCAACAATCACCATTGAGATGGCCAACACAGGCTTGGGGGAGTATATAGTGCGAAACATTGTAGCAATACCCACACTTGAGTCCATAAAGGACATGGGGAGACCTCGTCTCCCCATCGGCTTTGTGGTTCCTCTAGGCTACCCAACCAATTAGATGAACTTTGTTTATGGGGGCCTGGATAATGGCATTGAGCCTTCCATGCAAGAAGACAAAGATGAGGAGCCCTTTGCTGAGGATGTCAACTATTTGTCCAACCCAGACTTCGCATTGAGATATCTTAGCCAATGCAATTGGCATGGATATGGGTTGGGTAGGTATGAGCAAGGAGTGCGTGTTCTTTGCCAACCAAGATATCAAATGCCTTATGACAAGTCGGGAGTAGGGTTTAACCACCCCTTGCCCCTGGAAATATTGGTAGAGAACATGCAAGGCCTAGGGATAGGCAACAAGGATGGGTTGGCATTAGATCCATATGCCAATCCTAACACAACTTATACATTGGGGGATTATCTCCCATTACGAACAAATAACCTTGTTGACCTTAACAACCCTTTCCCTTCGGTCGAAAAGGGAGAAAATTTGAGGCCTCACCTACAAGAGGGATATAGAAAATACCAAGAGGGGTCTTCGAAAGATGAGTCAAAGTATGAGGTGGCACCTTGGGATCCTTTCGAGTCTGATAGCAATCATTCACAAGTGCATCCCATGGATGATTATCAAGAGAGCTTCCTGACAATGTTCCCTTTGGATGCTCCAATTGAGCATATGCCACCTCAAGAGAATAAGGTCCCCTCGCAAAGAGTGAAACAACCCCCAATGGGACCACATTAATTTTCTCGAGCAAGATGAGCCTCATATGTTGGAAATAGTTGTTGGAGCCAACGAAGGCCTTTGGATCTCTAATAGTGATTATGAAGATGAAACTGAGATGGCCTATCTCAATCATATGCGATAGAAGCAATATCCCTTGGACATAGATGACATGTTTGAACAACTACACATAGGGCCAAGGCATAGGTGGCACCTAAACCAGGCATAGTTATAGCAATTACTGCACCCGCCACTCCAGGTATACAGAGAACATCTTCCGCTTGGAGACCCTATAACACCATCAGTGCCTAGGGCAGATCCTATCCTCTTATCCGCACATAGGGCCAATCCATTTGTGCCAATACCTCTAGAGCTAGATCCAGAGCACAAAGAACATCCAGGATGTCAGAGTCACCACACCCACGATAATGGAGACCACAATCATTTCATCAACATGATCTCCATTGATTTAACCACCCCCATCCATAATCTAGCTAACCCAACATGGTCATTGCATCTAGACCTAGATTCTATAGAATGGAACCGTGCTGACACACCGACATCCCCATAAGAGTACTGGCCTTGTGGTGGGATGTTCCATTTCACCCCAGGACAGACTTAGGATATCTTCCATGCTGAAGAGGAACCTGACATTCCGAATGATGATCTAAATTCAACAAATGATATCCACTTGATCCCAACTCCACACCAGTTGGAGGACGGGTCCCACATGTCGGTCGAGGAGACGACTGACGTAGACATCGGCTCAAATCCAATGAATTTGCAAATCATCAAGCTGGGGGTAAGTCTATCCCCCAAAGAGCAAGTCGACTACATTGCCCTTCTCAAAGAGAAGAAGGAGGTTTTTGCATGGTCATACAAAGACATTCCGGGACTAGACCCGCAGCTAGTCACGCATAATCTAACGCTTGATCCGACAGTCAAGCCAATAAAGCAAAAACTATGCAAGATGCACCCAACAATGGCCTTATGGTCAAAGACGAATTGCAAAAGCTATTGGATGCACAGTTTGTCATCTACGTGGATTACCCACCATGGTTGTCTAACATGGTGCCCGTCAAAAATCCTGACGGGAGGATTCGCATATGCACTAGTTTTTGAGATCTAAACAAAGTGAGTCCTAAGGATGATTTTCCCTTGTCGAGCATCGACGCATTGGTAGATGCTACAGCGAGCCATGAAATGCTTTCCCTTATGGATGTTTTCTGAGGATACAATAAAATTAGTATCAATCCCGAGGACCAACTATAAACGGCGTTCACAATGCCTTGGGGGACATTTTGTTATAAGGTCATGCCCTTTGGCCTTAAAAACGTTGGCACCACCTACCAACATGCCATGACGTACATCTTCCACGATCACATGCATAAAACTTTGGAATATTACATGGATGATTTGTTGGCAAAATATCTTTTGCGCCCAGATCATCTCGATGACTTACGCAAGATCCTCGATCACCTCGTTGAACATAAATTTAGACTAAACCCCAAGAAGTGCGTATTTGGCATCACATATGGAAAGCTCTTGGGTTTCATAGTCTCCAAATGAGGAATCGAGGTGGACCCACACAAAGTCAAGGCAATCCTTGACATGCTTCCCCCAACTACCATCAAGCAGCTCAAAAGTCTGTAGGGAAAGGTCGTGTCGATCAAGCGCTTCAAAGAATAGTTATCTGACAAGTGCCAACCCATGAATAAATTATTGCACAAACGGGTAGCATTTCACTGGGATGATGAGTGCCAGTTAGCCTTTGACAAGATTAAATAATACTTGGATTCGCTGCCAGTATTTGCACCACCTAGACCAGGAATGTCGTTCTACTTATACATCTCAGCTACTGAGGTGGCACTAGGTGCCATGCTGTCCCAAAAAAAAGAACTACACAAAGAACAAGCTACTTATTATCTTAGCCGCACCTTTGTCAGTTATGAACTTAACTATGCATATGTCGAGAAGCTCTGCTTAGCAGTGGTGTTTGCTACCAAGAAGTTATGCCATTACATGCTGAGCAAAAATATGTATGTTGTGTCTAAGGAGAATCCATTGCGATACATGATGAGTCGTACCTATCATAATAGTCGCACGGCAAAATGGATCATGTTTTTGATGGAGTTTGACATAGAATTCATTGGATAGAAATCCATAAAATGTCAAGTTATCACCGATCAACTAGCAGAGGCTCCTCTTGAAGACGATCAGCCTCTGATAGTAGAACTACCTGATGATGGGGTCTTCCATGTTTCAGAATCACCAGATTCTAATGAGCTTGAGTCATAGGCCGACATGACCCTATTCTTCGATGGTTCAAAATGTGAGCAAGGAGGTGGCACGGGAATTGTATTATTCACACCGCAAGGGGCTCCAATGCCTCTATCATTTAAATTAGACTTCCTGTGCACCAAAAACAATGCAGAATACAAAGCCTTGGTCATAGGTCTTCAAACAACGGTCACCATGAACATTAAATGTTTAAACATATTTGGTGATTCATTGTTAATTGTCAATCAAGTAAATGGGGTATTCTAATGTAAATGCCCAATTCTGCAGGCCTATAAAGCCCTTGTGGACAAATTCCTAGCACAACTTGAATGGTATGACATCGAGGCACTCCCTCGATCATCGAATCATTTTGCGAATACTATGGCCTCCTTGGGGTCACTAATCCCACAAGACCCTTCCGATGAGATGACAACCATTCAGGTCAAGACATTATCGCAATCCATGATGGAGTGTGCAAGCTCTGACCTAACGCTAGGAATCCACTTGATCCAGATTGAACCATCTCAAGATAGGTTCTCTCGAATCCAAGATTGTTTGACTCAAGCCAACTAGGGGTCCTTGTTCTCCCCGACCCCTCTTAATAGCAACACAACGTTGTTTTTATAAGTTCTTGCCCGCTCAACTTTTGCTAGGGATGAACTTCAAGAGGGATTGGCCATTCATACCATCAAGGTTTCTGATCAGCAGGATTGGTACACACCCATCAGGGATTACCTTAAGCTAGGTAACCTCCCACTTGGATTGACACAAGCCACGAAAATATCATTTAAATAGAAAGTGGCAAAACATGTCTTGTTAGGAGACATTTTGTATCATTGGAGCTATGAAGGAATCCTCCTCCGTTGCTTGGATCAGCAAGAGTCCGCTTGGGCGATTACCCAAGCACATGATGGTACATGCGGTGGCCACTTCAGCAGTATGGCCATTGCAAAGTGCATTCTCTGCATGGGTTATTATTGGCCATCTTTAGAGCGAGATTGTTGCGCGTATGTAAAGAAGTGCGTGAAGTGTCAACATCATGCCAATTTGACACACGTACCTTCTCAAGCCTTGCAATCGATCCAATCGACTTGGCCTTTTTCACAGTGGGGCTTTGATCTAATCAAAAATATCTCCCCTACGTCATCAGGTCGTCACACGTTCATCATAACAGCCATAGAGTACTTCACCAAGTGGGTGGAAGCAATTCTACTAACCTCTACGACTAGACCCCGCATTGCGGAGTTTATTTTGCATAACATCATATGTCGTTTTGGTATTCCATCCAAGATCATCTCGGATAATGGGATGTCATTCAATAATAAAGATGTGTGTGCTTTGACAACAAAATACAAAATTTAGCATAGATTTTCAACACCCTATTATCCGTAGGTAAATGGGCAAGTAGAGGCGTCAAACAAAATGCTAGTCTTCATCCTCAAAAATACTATTGCAGATAGTCATAAGGATTGGCACATTCAAATCCCGCTTGCCCTATGGGCTTATCGCACTAGCATTCAGACGCCCACTAGGGCTACTCCATTTTTTCTAGTGTATGGCTCCGAGGTAGTCATGCCTCTCGAGTTGGAAATACCTTCCCTGTGCATTTCAATGCAAGAGTTCATCGATGATGACACTGCACGGTAGGACTGGTTAGACCAACTGATGTTGCTCGACGAACGATGCGTCAATGCTCTCGAGCATTTGCGTATCTATCAAGAGCGACTTAAGAAAGCATACAACATGAAGGTTCACCTAAGGGACTTTCGGGTTGGTGACTTGGTCTTAAAAGAGAACCAACAAAATTCTAATTTTCCATCCCATCTAAGGGACAAGTTCATGGCAAAATGGTTAGGTCCTTATGTGATTGACAATAAAATAGGACCTGGAACATACCGGCTCGCCTCTCTTAAAGGAATCAAGGAGCTAGAACCCTTGAATATCAGTCATTTGAGGCCATTCCACATTTAGAGAGCCATAGTCCAACCAAAAGCTCCAAGGATTCCCACAATCGCTTGGTCAAACCCAAAAATGCTCCAAAGGTGTCCATAAACCCTTTGGTCACACCAAAAGCTCCAAGGATTCCCACAATCGCTTGGTCAATCCCAAAATGCCCCAAAGGTGTCCATAAACCCTTTGGTCAAACCAAAAGCTCCAAGGATTCCCACAATCGCTTGGTCAAACCTAAAAATGCTCCAAAGGTGTCCATAAACCCTTTGGTCACACCAAAAGCTCCAAGGATTCCCACAATCGCTTGGTCAATCCCAAAATGTCCCAAAGGTGTCCATAAACCCTTTGGTCGACCCAAAAGCTCCAAGGATTCCCACAATCGCTTGGTCAATCCCAAAATGTCCCAAAGGTATCCATAAACCCTTTGGTCGACCCAAAAGCTCCAAGGATTCCCACAATCTCTTGGTCAACCCAAAAATGCCCCAAAGGTATCCATAAACCCTTTGGTCGACCCAAAAGCTCCAAGGATTCCCACAATCTCTTGGTCAATCCCAAAATGCCCCAAAGGTATCCATAAACCCTTTGGTTGACCCAAAAGCTCCAAGGATTCCCACAATCGCTTGGTCAATCCCAAAATGTCCCAAAGGTATCCATAAACCCTTTGGTCGACCCAAAAGCTCCAAGGATTCCCACAATCGCTTGGTCAATCCCAAAATGTCCCAAAGGTATCCATAAACCCTTTGGTCAAACCAAAAGCTCCAAGGATTCCCACAATCGCTTGGTCAATCCCAAAATGCCCCAAAGGTATCCATAAACCCTTTGGTCAAACCAAAAGCTCCAAGGATTCCCACAATCGCTTGGTCAACCCAAAAATGCCCCAAAGGTGTCCATAAACCCTTTGGTCAACCCAAAAGCTCCAAGGATTCCCATAATCGCTTGGTCAATCCCCAAATGCCCCAAAGGTATCCATAAACCCTTTGGTCAAACCAAAAGCTCCAATGATTCCCACAATCGCTTGGTCAAACCCAAAATGCCCCAAAGGTGTCCATAAACCCTTTGGTTAAACCAAAAGCTCTAAGGGTTACCATAACCGCTTGGTCAAAATAAATATTCAAAATAATCAAATCATCAAAAATAACAAAAAAAATTGCATTTCCATTCCATGCATACTCGTAAAAATCAAAATACAAAATATAGGTTGCATTAGGCATCCCATCCATACATTGCATATTTGCTAGGTCATACAAGTCAAAAGTACCATAGACTGTAAATTGCTCGGCAATTCCATCATTTTCCACATCAAATTCATTTTATCCACGCATACATCTTTTAGCATAGTCAGTTGTCTCCTAATGTATGTAGGGTTTTCGTCATTCAGTCGTCTTTAAATTTCTAGCCAAAAACTGTACAAAGTTAAACAGATTTTACAAGAGAAAGTTTTACTTGGGTCACGCCTCGTTACGTAACATCCCTACACAAGTTAAAACACATAAAATAATTCTCAAGTTGTGTGAACGTAAGATGAAAACTACAAAGCAGTTAGGGTACCATAGGTAAAATATTAGCCTGTTCATCCCCCTGTGTGAATGGTTCAAGAGTGTTGAGGATTGACAAAAGGACAAGCTCTTCCCCATCCATTCCCCTCCATAAATAGTGGTTTTCACCACTAACAAAAATCCCAATCATCGTTGGTCCCCTAAGTTGTAAGGATTCGTACTACATGTCCCTGCCAAGGATGGGTAGTCATCCCCAAGACCTAAAAGGATCAATGACCATTCAAAAGCAAATTCCCAACAATCCATCATCATGACCATTTCCAATCACCTTTGGTCTCCAAAGTCGTAACGATCCGTACTACATGCCCCTGACAAGGATGGGTAGTCATCCCCAAGGCCTAAAAGATCAATGTTCATACTTCATAATCTCCATAATCCCTTTTGGTTCCCAAATTTATAAGGATTCGTACTACACATCCCTGAACAGGATGGGTAGTCATCCCCAAGGCCAAGAGGATCAAGGTCATTCATAAGCCAAAAACCTATAAGCTCAACCTTAAGACGCTCAAAATGCAAAATCAAATAACAGTGGTTATCACCACTATTCAAAATCCTTGCTCAAAAGTAAAAACAAAGAGAAAAATAAACAGTGATTTTCATCACTATGTATACGAGCAAGTATCCTAACACACTGAACAAATAAAAAGCCTGAACTTGAATCCCTAGAATTCTCAGCATTCGAAAACCATCTAGGTGATCCTCATTACAGGTTTGGTGGACAACCTACCTAGAAATGGCGGTAGCCTAAACGCATAACGATATGTCTATCACATTATCTTTGCGTGTGAGCAAACCAATGTTTGCATATGGATGAGCTAGCTTATGGTACCTTAAATTGTCCCGTAGATTAATCTTACTAAATACAACAATGGAGTTAGTGGAGGTAATTAGATGATCCTCAGTACAGGTTTGGTTGACAGCCTATCTGGCACTGGCGGTATCCTGACAAATACCACATAAATGAACTCAATTGTACACACAGGGATGTAATATAACTTGGTCAAAATCCAGTTTGATTTATACCTTGTTCAAAAATCTTGCGAGATAAATGTACAGTTTTGGCTAGTTAGTTAAAATATCTGAATCTCAGAAAAGCTTAACTACATTTTTAAACAACTGGTACATTTCATTACATCCATCCCCATCAAAATATATATATATATATATACAAAAAAATACAAAAACAAAGTTCTCACATGCAAATTCATTCCACAAAGCCATCACATAAGTACAAAAAGCCAATAATCTTGTACAGTCTATGGTGCCATCAAACAAGTTATCAACAACTCATTTCATTTATTCCATATGCATACATCATATAATTAGAAACATCGCATTCATAATACCACCTTCATACATAACTGTGCATAAATAGAAAAACAAACCATGAAAAGTGTATAAATAAAACAAAGAAAGTCATTTGTATATATATCATCAAAAATACCTGCAGGCTACAATGAACCGGTCTTCTGACCTTGCAACACAAGCCAAAAGCTCAAAAACCCCAAAGGATCGGTGCGACGGGAACTACCCCCCATGGTGTGGGTCCTATGGGACCCCTTAGGGCGGTTGCTACTAGCCCTCGCATCATGCCTACTAGCGCCTCCCTCATCCAGCCACCTGCATCGAGAGGATGTTGACTGCTCCGTATCACTCCCTCTCGAGCGACACGACGATCTGCCTTCGCTAAACGTAGGGATCCGCTCCCCGAGGCGGATAATCTCTACCTCTAGCTCCAATCGATACCGCATAAAATCCATCTCCCACTGGTGATACATAGCCAAATTCTCGTTGCACTATGCCAGCTACGTCCGTAGGAGATCCCTCTCCCATGCAGCATCGGTATCCCCCTCCCATCGGTGGTACATAGAAAATGCGTTCTTCCACTCAACCAGCTAAGTTCACAGAATATCCCTCTCCTGTAGAGCCTCCCCCAGCTCCTCATCTCTCCTCCGAAGTAGTCCCACCAATCATGCATTCTTAGCGTGCACCCCTACCTCCATGTCCTCCACAATTGCCCAAGGCATTGACATCTCTGGAACAGCAATCGGCTCTGGCTCCCACTACTCCAGAACGTCTTGTGTCTCCGGATGATCTAGAACCCCATAATCCACATCCACATCCTCAACCTCCACCATGTCCGCATCATCCAGTGGAACACCCCAACCATCACTTGGTGCCTCTGCACCCTCATCCCCTGCTGATGCCACCTCTGCACCGCCTAGAGGCCCCTCGCCTCGCCATCGCCATAGAGTCCACCATTGCTCATACTCAGTGGTAACCCCGATGTCATTCACGTCTGGGGAATCCATTGTTGTGTCTAAGTCCTCACCCAACAATGCAATGATTGGCCAAGCTAGATTCCTCTCGTCCCTCTGATGTCGATAGACCATGGGCTCCCTAGGCAACCCCTAGCGCACCCCAAACTGTCATGTAACCCGACCATATGGGAAGAACTCCTGCTCAGTCTCGTGATGCCCAAACAACCATCGCCCCCTCTGTACCCACCGAAGTCACTCTCCAGCCTCAGGCCAGGCTGGACAGTCCTGGTAGGGGTGCCAGAACACCTCCCCTAGAGTCAATCGAGCGAAGGCATCAGCATAGTGCCCTACGACACCTGCCCATCGTCGACTCTGACCCTACTCCTCAGATCTCTGCCATAGTTCCCCATAACCAATCTCTCAGTCTACCATCTTTGCTTGTGTCATCCATGGCAACCCAGCCGGCCTCTCCACTGCTATGTGCTGCCAAGCCCAAAGACTGCAACAAGTAGATGCATCTAATCCCCTTTTGCCTTCGACAGTGGACCTCGTACAACTCATCATAGAGCTATGCCAGTAGAGTTTGTCTCCATCTGTAGGGCACTCCACCAACCTGAACACCACCTCCAGCAGGTTCCACGGGAACCTTGTGCTCGAAGAGTTAGGTAGCAACATGTTGGAAATGAGGCCCATCAATACGGCATGCCTCACTCCCAACACACCCATCAATCTGGCAGTCGCCCTCTACCCTCTCCACTGGGCTGTCCACACCCACCTCCTCTCCATGTCCAAAGTAGCGTGTCAGCACTGCTGTCTGTTGATCCTGTGGCATCATCCTGATCGATAGTCCATCTATCAAAATTTGCAGGATCCGATAGACATCCTCCAAAGTAACTGTCATCTCCCTTGTTGGGAGATGGAAGGTATTCATCCGAGGATCCCACAAGTTGATCAGGTCCGTCAGATAAGCCCGATCCCCAACCACCAGCTCCATCCGAGTCACCTACTTGAGCCTAAGGGCATCAAGCCACTCCCAGTTAGCCAAAGTCAGCACCTCCCGCGCTTTAGTAAACACCATGGGCACCCGATACTGGCTCTTCACAACCTGCAAAAGAAAACAACATAAAAACATTAAACACCATAAAAAAAAACTGTACACCAAAAACATGGATATACAACAATTAAACAAAAACAACAAAATTCAAAAAATAATTTGTCAGTTCTAGGGTTTTAACTCTCAACTGATAAATTACACAAAAACAACAAAAATTCAAAAACAGTTTGTCCGTTCTAGGGTTTTTAACTCTAAACTGATAAATTCAATAAAAAACACATTCAAAAATAATTTGTCAGTTCTAGGGTTTTAACTCTCCACTGATAAATTAAACAAAA